>CM047805.1:48727961-49469891 GCA_026214975.1 Gentiana macrophylla
GTACTTTTAGTATGGGAAAAGTGAAAAGTATAATATGTCAGCTTTTGATAATGTTAACGAAGAACTAAAAAAGTGCTTATAATTAAGGAAACTGCCGGTTTGTCATCAAAAAACATACTGATAGAATTGCCTCTTGTTGCCTCTTAGTTGTGTAAAATAAACGCTCAAGATGGTATAGATTTGGAAAGAAATCCACGTATTCTCTCTTGGAATGGAACCCAAAAGAAGGGGGGAAAAAAAGGAAGATGTTGCAAAATTTCAGAGAGTCAGCTCCTATAGGAATCAAATCTATTTGCTGCTAATATTTTACAAGATGATGTTGCTCTCAAACCAAGGAGGAAGAGGAAATTTGTTGCTAAAAAGACAAGTGAAATTTAGATTCCCCAGTTCTAATACATCCTCAAGTAATTTTATAGACAAGAGGAAAACTATTGAATCAGAGGATCCTCAACCTCTCGGGCCTTGTTGAACCGCTTTTAAAAAAAGTCAGATTGGAGAACCAAAATCTTTATCGAGTTTTCATGGTGGGAGGAAGCCACCTCTAAGTTGCTCCTACGTAAAGCAATGAGGATTATGGCGTGGAATTATCAAGGGAGGAGCTCTTGATTCGATTTCCTAGCTTGGGAAAGTAAATAGACTCCACTACCCAAGCATTATCTTTTAAGTGAAATAAAAAAATAAAAAATAAAAAAAAGGAAAGTCGTTTGGTAAGTATTAGCAAAAGACAGAAGTTTGATCATGTTGCACTGTTGATCCCTCTGGTATGATAGGCGTTGCTCTTTTGTGGACAAAAGATGCCAATATTGTATATGTCGTCTCAACCAGCTTTACCATAAAAGTCTGCATCAAACATGACTCCACTAGTCAGTATGGTAGTTTTGCTAGGGTTTACATGATATTCTCACCTTCTCACAGACTGAAGCAGTGGTTTTTCCTGCAAAACATAATCGCTTTTTGGGGTACTCATTTCATTTTGGGTGGTGATTTTAACGACATCCTTATCCATAAAGAAAAAGAACGAGGAGAATCCATATCTGACAATTCCTTTTGTGCTTTCAAGAGTTCTGTTGTAGTCTTGTAGATAATGATTTGTCTGATCCAGGATTTGTTGGTCATTTGTTGACTTGAGAAGATCTTTTAGGTTATTGGCTTGACCTCTAAGTCAGTGGGCCACCGATTATGATAAGGCTTATGTATCATGTTTGGACATGGGGGCTTCTGAGTATTGCATGCCATTACTTGGCTCATCTCCTATCTCTTTGAGATGGAAGGGAAAGTCTTACTTTGACAACATTTGGATTTCTAAGCCTGGCTTTTTTTAAGCCGTGACATCTCTATAGATTTTAACAGATATGAATGGTCTTTCTTATCTTTTTTTCCACACAACGAAATTACCTCAACGAATGGTCTTTCTTAACTTTTATCAAGGAAAAATTGGGTTTCTCTCTTAAATGGATTGTTCTATTTTCGGAATGCATTTCTTATGTGTCCTACTCTTTCATCATTAATGGTGTCAAAATTGGTTTGTTAAGCATTCATGAGGTGTCAATCAAGGGGTTCATTTGTCTCATTGCCTATTTATCACTTGCTAAAGGCTTTTGATTTAGATGGAAGCATCCCTTGTATTAAAATTTGATTTGTTTTCTATTTATCACTTGCTAAAGGCTTCTGATTCAGATGGAAGCATCTAGGGTATTAAAATCTCTCGTAGGAACTGCCTATTAATCCTATTCTCTTTACACATGATCCTTTCATTACAACAAATGCTCCTGGCGAGTCCAAGCGCCTATATTTTGGAAGCTCTCTGTCTATGAATCTGTCTCTAGTCATGCTACTAACTTGGCTAAATCATGTTTTTCTTTAGCTTAAAATATCGTTATTGCAAAAAGAGTATTATTTTGTTGTTCAAAAAATGCATGTTCAAGGTATAAAACTAGAAAAATAATTTCCTTAATTAGGGTGGAAAAGTTGTTATGCTTTCCTCTATTATTACAATCCTACCTAACTTCGTTATGTCCTGCCTAAGCCATTTGTATGTTGACATTTGACATAAACATATTTACTTTGATTATGTAGTTAATAGTTATAATATAAATGTATTAGTTATATACTAATTACAATTTATACAAGGATCAAGATATATCTTTATGTACAATTCTTTTGAATATATAAGAAGGTTTGTTATTTAAACTCACGGAAGTGATGGGTGGAGATCAACATATATTGTTGATTAATAACTTATATATACCAATATAAATAGGGGTGTAATTGATAAATGAAGGAGAAAGAAATGAGAAATAACAAAAAAAAAAAAAAAAAAATCCTATTAAGAACTTTTTTCACCTCATATCAGAACTAAAATACTAAGGGCGGCGTTGTTAATGGAACCATGGGGAAAAAAAACCATGACACCACACTCCGGGTTAGTTGATCGAAAATAGAAGTTCAACATTTGCAAAGTCGAATGTTGAGCTTGCATTCAACTTTTCATAGATCGAATGTCAATAGTACCCCAAAATAGATTCGTGTGGTACTATTAACATTCTCAAATACTAATGGGTCATGAATAAGACATTAGTATTGCTAATGTAATATATAGCACGAGATTATTTAAGAAAAAACGTTTTAAATTAATTTTGTTGTATTATAAAACTAATAAAAGTACTCGCTATCTTAATGTTCATTTTTAAATTTTTTAGAAATACGATGTTTATTAAATTTATGATTTAAATCATGAAATAAAAAAAAAATAAAAAGGAAAATGAACATATAGTCACACTTCTATTTGAATTCTAATATCAATACCATTAAATTGATTTATGATTCATGTTTTGATACTTCTTATGATTTTTGTGCGGTTATGTGGATAGCCTTTGTTTCAAAAAAAAAAAAAAAAAGATTGGATAGCCTATTTTTTATTTTTTATTTTTTTGTGCGTCATTTGCGGTTCTTTATAGCAATATATTATAGGGCCAATTATTTAAAAGGATGATTTTCAACTTATTAGTGTGTAATAGACACTCCAAATCTTATTTAGTTATAAGGACATTCTAATTTAGTCAATAAGAAAGAAAGGAAAAAAAAGGGAAGAATGAAAAAAAAAAAAAAAAGAAGCGCTCAAAAAAGAAAAATAAAATAAAATAAAAAATAATAAATGAGTGAACGTTGGGTTGAGCAGTGAGCACTCAGTTTTTTTATTTTTATTTTTATTAATTCACCATATTCTAAATGTCATATATTTTGATCTAAAACTCCTGATCATCATAATTTTTCACTAAAATTCATATTTTTCGCTCTTCTTTATTCTAAAATCAAATTTGATATTTTTCCGAATAAATTTCATAAAATCAATTTTTTTCTTCTTAAAAATCGACGTGACGTATTGATCACCGTCATGCATTGATCACCTACCCGGATGCATTGGCCACCGGGATCCATTAACCACCCCGATATATTCACCGCCGCGATTCATTGGCTACCATGATGTATTGACCGCGCGATCCATTGGCAACCTTGATCGGTGATATCTCATTGTAGCGATTTATGAATGACGCCTCATTGTAGCGATTTATCGCAGTTGACTTCTTATTGTAGCGATTTATTGCGTTGATGTCTTATTGTATCGAATTATGCAAATGACGTGTTATTGTAACGATTTATGCGATGGCGTGTTATTGTAACAATTTATGCATACCTTTGGTTGTAAAATATTCATTTAAAAAAAAAAAAGAAATACGCTTATTTTACAAAGTTATCGAAAATTTAAACCAACACTAATCAAATAAACCAACAACAATCAAATATTTAAAGATAACAAAGAAATAAAGTTACTTTACAAAGTTATCAAATGTGTGTATCAAGTTGTATATACGCGGTGACATCAATATCATTGATCGCTTATCTAATTGTAAATACAAATCATCAATGTCACCGCTTGTACATCAATGTCCACCGCAAAAGTCGTCAATGTCACCGCTTCGAGACATCAATGTCACTGCGCAAAGTCGTCAATGTCCTGCATCAGACATCAATCAATGTCTGCGATAAGTCGCCAATGTCACCGCATAAGTCGTCACAATCTGCATCGATCCACTCTGCTCTTGTTTTGCATTTCTCCAAGTGTGGAGCTTTTAATATGGATAAGTACAAGTTTGGTGAAACTACAAAGACTTTTCAAGATGACTCTTGTAATGGCTACACGTTGTTTGTGCCCTCTCCCGATAATTGGATTCATTGTGGAATCCTCAATTCTTTAACACGATCTTGAATGTTTAGCTTAATGTCCCCGTGCATCATTCATCAATGTCACCGTGATCGGACATCAATGTCACTGCATAAGTCATCAATGTCACCGCTTCGTAAATCAATGTCGCCAGATAAATCATCAATGTCATCTTAGAAAAAAAAAAAAAACTCAATGTCACCAGCCGCTTTTTTTTTTTTTTTTTTTTGTTCCAAAGTGCTTTTTCCCTTCCTTTTCTTCTTTATCCACTAAATTAGAATGTCCTTATAACTAAATAAGTTTCCTTCTTAAAATTAGAATGTCCTTATAACTAAATAAGATTTTGAGTGTCCTAAATGATCATTAATTCTCTAACGACGGCCTTATAACTAATTTGCACTATATTATATCTATGTATAAGTTGCATGGTGTATAAAGCTTTATGTTCAGCTTATGTTTGATGACTCAATTTTCCAACAAATTAATTAATGGATAGATGTGATTAAGTAAAACTATTATAATGATTATTAAATGAACTATTTAATTTTTATATATTTAAATAAAATAATAACGGAGATGATGATTATTGATGTTTTTTTCTTACAATTAACAGTAGAATATAAAAAAATAAATACTAAATTGTGGAGAAACACTTTTTATAGGAAACACCTAAGAAAAACACTTTTGATGGAAACCAACTAGCTCTTGTGATTGAGTAAAACTAATGATGAAAGGGCAGAAGGACAAAGAATCTAAAAAATTAAGAGGGAAGGAAAATCGCATTTTTTATGGTCAAAAATGATAATTTTATAATTAATAGATCGAAATACCCATGGAAGTAAATAAGGAATCAATTTTTTTTTTCAAAAAAAACAACACGTAAATCTTGGGAAGTAAATGTCGCCGGCCATCAAAGGTGGAGTAATTGTTGGGAAGTCAATCTTCGGTCAATCCAATTTTTTTTCCTTTAAAAAACATCAAAATACAATCAAAAAAGTTGCCTCAAAATAAAATACATTCAGTATCAATCTATGCTAAAATGCTTCCCACCTTCTATGCTTGAAGCTTTGATACGACACTTTTACTTCCCGTTGTTTCTTCATTCGTAATTGTTAATATATGTTGAAAATGATCCTTCTTATTGCGTTCTTACTTCAAGTGTTACTTGTCACTTCACTCGTAATTGTTATTATATGTTGGAAATGATGTTTTTCATTGCATTGTTACTTCATTTGTTAATGTTACTTCACTCGTAATTGTTATTGTATGTTGGAAATTATCATTCTTATCTTTTTTACAAAACGGAAGAAATTTTATTAAAACGACAGAGTTACAACCGGACAACCGCCGGAACACCACCGAACAAATGTCGGATCACCACCAGCCTACTACTGGACAAACTTGCACTAAAGAAATAAAAAATAAAAAATAGGAGAATCCCAATATGACCAAATATTGTCTCGTTAAAGGGAACTTGATTTGGTAAGAGACTAAAATGGAAACGGTCCGATAAAAGACGGACGTCCATAACCAACTCGAATAACAACCACCACCATCCAGTAGCAACCGTAACGAGCAACAAGCCCGATGAGTACCAAAGCCACCCAGGATCTATAAACAAACCACAAAAACATAAAAAGAAAACAACTATCCAGAAACTACCAACGCCAACATCACCAAAAAGAAGGACTGCTTTATCACCCCCACCAACAACCCAGATCTGCGTCGAGAGGGAGATGAGTCCAAAATCCGGCGACAATGGCTCAACAGACTGAAAAGACGACAAAACTACACAAAATTTCCTCTATAAACAAGCATCAACATCCACAGCCTGAAACTAACATCTATTGTCATATTCCGGCCGGCCACCTTGAAAATATCGCCTCCGGCCGGCGAACTGTTCTTCAAGTCGAATATATTATCCAAAGCCAAAAGCTGCCTAGAGAGCCTCCCAAACGTGAAGTTGTAAGGAAAAAGGCAGTCACCGGCCAAAACCGTCGCCACCATGGCCGGAAATCCAACAAGGATGGCTCCAGATATGCATTTATTGAAAAGGAAATAGGACACAACAAGCAGAAACTACCTAAAAGAGAAGAAAATAACATCCGAGATCTAAAAGGACAACGGCACCGGCGCTTTTCGCGCCGGAGCCGGAAAAAAGGAACTAGGAGGAAGAACCGAGGATAATTCTAGAGAGCGCTTAAGAGGAAAAGTTTGTTACTTCACGCATATATCTTGTTACTTCACTCGCAATTGTTATTGTATGTTGAAATTATCATTCTTATTGCATTGTTACTTCATGTATTACTGTTACTTCACTCTAATTTTACTTTATATTGGAAATGATCATTCTTATTACATTGTTACTATTTTCATTGTTTTTTTCTTCTGTGTTTTACTCTAATTTCTGGAGAAACTTGAGAGTTCTCTTCGTCCTTTCTTGTGTTTTGCATAATTTCCTGAGAGAATTATGTGTTGTTTCTGAGTTCTTGATCGGTTTTTTTTGATTAAATTTTGGTTATTCTAGTGTGGATTTTATGTTATTGACAGTTATGGCAGCAAAGAAACAAGAGTTGAGCCCCTCTAGTCCATTCCATTTCATCTTAATGAGAATCCATCCCTGATGTTGGTGCAGCCACTGATGAATGGTAACAATTACAATCCGTGGAAGATATCCATGAAGATGGTGTTAATCATCAAGAACAAATATGTCTTCGTAGATGGCACAATCAAAAGGCCAGAAGCATACTTTCATGCTTGGAGGCAATGATACTATGGTGAAATCATAGATCTTAAACTCTATTGAAAACATTATTGGACAGACTTTGATGTACTTCAAAGTGCCCAAGCAGTTGGGAAAAATATAGCTGATAGATTTTCTAATGTGGATGCACTAAGACTTTTTGATCTTCTTGAAGAAATACATCTGTTAAAACAAGGTTCTGATTCAGTATTTCAACAAGTTAATGGTTCTTTGGGAGGAAATCAGACCATTAAGCATATGCCTACCTGTTCCTGTGATCCACGGTGCCATTGTAATGCCATTAAGACCTTGGTGGATCACATAAAAGCAGAACATGTGATAAATTTTCTGAAAGTTCACAGGGATGAGTTTGAGCCTATGGTGTCTCAGGCAATGTTGCTGGTGCCCTTTCCTTAGATTCATGATGCCTTTGCAATGCTATAAAGTTTGAGAGACAGAATTTATATGTGGCAAACAAGGCTAAGAATCATGATTCTACGATTTTGATGACTCAAAAGAATGGACAGGGCCAGAATCAGACAGTCAGCAGACTAGTATATGTGCTTGCACACAGCTCAAAGGCCAAGAATTTTAAGAAGATTCAATGCAGTATCTGTGGATTCAATGGCCACATAGAAGAAACTTATTATAGAAAGCATAAAAAGCATGGCTATCCACCTGGTTTCAGGTCAAAGAAAGCAAATATGATTGATCAAGCAGGTGTGAATTAGTCAGCAGAAGAAGAATCAAAAACCGTTTCTAGGGGTCTTTGCAAGTCGTTATGGTGGAATTCTTCATTTCTCCAATACCAGAGACTCAAGATGAGTTCACCAAAAAGGAATCTTCAAAATTCAATATTGTCATCCTACTGTATATAATAAAAAGACATTGGAAAAGGCCACGTGTGCAAATTTGGTGGCATTTGTGATTTAAATATATGCTCTTCTTTGCATTTGTAGGCACAAATATATTGGAAGAGTTATGGGCTTTGGTTTTGGGCCTGGCCTCATCAAGTTTATTGGGGTGGCTTTGAATCATTATATGTTTTATTTTATATTATTATTATTGGGATAGGCTTTAATTTGTCGGGTGGTTTACGTTTTCATGTTTCGGTTATTGATAAATAATATACCTCTTCCGTTTCAATTTGTTTCCGGATATATTTCTTTTATCGATGGAGTATTTAATATATCTTATACGCATGGCGTAGTGTATAGAGATGTATAGATATATTTGAATCATTAAATGTTTTGGTCCGTTTAGGTTATAATATATATGTTTATGATTCAGATAAATAATATATTCCTTCAATCCAATTTGTTTTGGCCGTATTTCTTTTATATCTGTAAAAAGGCGTCTTATTACTAATGTTTACATTTAAAGTGGTTTAAGTAAATGTTAAACAGGCCTAGATATCCAAATTTATTGAAAAATGTAAGGAAAATATAGATGGATATAATTGTAAAGTATTCATGTTTTTATAACTACACAATGTAATATATGATGTTTTATTATTTTTATAAACTTTCCAAAATATCTCAAATTAATTGAGGTAAATATTTAGTAATTTTTATAGATCTGGTGTGTGTGTGTATATATATATATATATATATATATATATATATATATATATATATATATATATATATATATATAATAAATACAATATAATAAAATAAACAGTGGGGATACAGGGGTTTATCTATTTGGGGATAAAATGAAAAGGACAAACAAAATAACTGAAAGAAAAAGGAAAAAGGTCAGGCGGTGGTTAAGGGCTGGGATGGCGATTTCCTCCGGCCCGTCACGGTGCCAAATCCATTCTCTTTGTGCGGGCTGGATTTTCCCAAGCGGGTAGATAGAAGGGTTGATAGCTGAACACAGTTTATTTCAGAATTTGTATGGTGGAGATGAAAGCAAAACAGTACTCAATTCCAGCTGCTCTCGGTTGTTGGCTGAATCCATACTGCAGCCGGGTATGGAATGGCAGCTTTTCCATGGGCTCAATGATGCATGCTAGGGGTGTACACGGATACGGTTTATCCGAAAATCGAACCGAACCGAGGTCATTTGGTTCGATTAATAATACTTTTGGTTCGGTTTTGGTTAGTATTATAGAGAAACCGGGAAATTGCCGGTTCGATTCACGGGTAAGCTACGTAAATTATCCAATCAACCAAAACCGAACGAAAGAAAAACCGAAGCAGTTAACCGAAATTGAATAGAAAATAGTAACCGAAATGTCTATAATTAACTTGTATTACTAGTTTTCATTACCAAAATATTGTAAGCGTTTATGAAAATTTGTATATAACTGAACCGTGTCCGAACGATTTTTTAACCGAATTAAAAATTCGAATAAAAACCAAATCGTTTATAACCAAATAGAATTTTTATTTTTATTTCTATTTTTCGTTAACCGAACCGAACCAAACCGTATATTTCGGTTCGGTTCTGTTCAATTCGGTTACCTAAAACAAAAGGTTCGGTTTCGGTACCGAATTTAGATTAACCGAAAATTTTGGTTCGGTTTCGGTAAGGCCATTAACCGTACCAAACCGAACCGTGTACACCCCTAATGCACGCCATCTACTAGGAAGAAAATTGGGTATAATGGTACAATTTTTATTGTTTTATATTGATTAAATGATAACTTGAAATTTGGGTTTTCTTCTCCTCTGTAAAAAAATTCACCTATAAATACATACATTCATGGAGTTGGTCTGTTAGTTCATCCGGCACTTTTATTTGTTCTGTGACCAAAAATTGTTTGCTTTCGTGTGCTATTCAGGTTTGTGAAGCTATTATGTATATATGTTTATTATTGCATGTTTACTTTGTGTTGTTATCTTGGTTAATTGAGTATAAATGCTAAGCTTCCTCTATGAATTTTCCTACGGATTTATATTCAGGTTAAGGATAGAGTTTGATTGTTTGGGTATTGTTGGTTTTGTGCTTTGAAATATTAAATATGATTCTGAGCTTGTAAGTTGCATTCAATTGTTCATTCCAGTTTTTTAAGTTAGGAGATGACTATTTCATATGTTTATTGTCTGTTGGTTCTGGGTGTTGTTTCTTGATTAGATTTCTGCTATGAAATACATGTGGTTGCGTGTTTGAAGATGTTAACTGAATTTGGGAAGATGATTACAAGCTTTATGGCTCAAATTAGGAAGGCTACTTTTACACTGTCTAATAATACCTTTTCTAGCATGTTTTGAATGTATATGTGTGTTGGTTAGTATGGTTTATCAAGGCTGTTTTGTGTTTATGTGGCTACAAAAGGAAATATATAAATATGTTGTTTTATGTTAATGTGTTTCCTGATAATGTATTCTTTGCAGTCTCTTAGAGTGTTTAGGTAAAGGATTGAATTTGGGAAGATGATTATAGGATTTATGACTACAAATTAGGAAGCTTACTTTTAGGCGTGTAATAATACCTTTTCAGGGTGTCCTGACTGTATAGATGTGTTGGTCAGTATGGTTTATCAAGGCAATTACTCTTTGGTTGAATCTTATTGGGATGTTTTCCTGTAGGTGGTGCTACTTAGGATCTGGAGTTCCAACAGCGTTTGGTGTCTGCTTATTCGATTTATGCAGCAGGTATAAAGTTTTATTCAGATTTAGCTTTATGTGGCTTCTTTTATTCAAAGATATTATTTCTTTTTTCCATGTTTCATCGTACATCGAGGATCTGGAGTTTTGGAGAGTTATGTTTTTGGCTCTTCTTTGCATAAAAATAGATGCCTGGACTTTTTTTTGTAGCCTATCCATGTCTTTTTAGCTGTTCCAGCAGAGTTCAAGATTGATGCTTCTACTTATTTTGTAATATATCAATGTCTTTGGTAGAATTTGCCTTTTAAATTGTTCCTGCAATGTTTGTTTCTCCGTTGATTCAGTGGTTTGACCTATAGATTAACAGGTCTTCATTGATTCAGTGTTTGTGTTGTTTCCTCATCGACTTGTTGGTTTTAAGTTTGAACATTGGCATACACATTTAGTGTTGCTCTTAATCAAATTCAGAACATCCTCTTTTGCTGTGTTATTTTTGTCTGCACGTTCTATATACATTATCTGCCGCATCCTGAATTTTATCAAACTGGACTTGCATCCTGCTGCATTACTATTAAACCTGCTGGACCGGACTTGCTTGAACATCTTGTAATAGTCATTAGGCTGTAGGTTTTAGGAGCTGAACGTTGTTTTCAGTCTTTAACAAGTGCAGGCTTGATAATCTGGTGTTTCACCTTGATTATCACCCTTGAACTTGGACTGATAGTTCGGCCTTCTTGATGTCTTGATTATTTTGTTGAACCTGTATTTTGCTGTACTTTGCTGACAATTGTGATAGTTATATAATTCTTCTTAAAACCTGACCTTGGGACTGCATATTAGTTTTGTAATAATTTCTTTTGTAAATTTATTATTTTACTTTGATTTGTTCTTTGTAATAGTATAGAATCTTTCAAAGCAGTAGCTTTATAATTAATATATCTATTGCACCAGTACTGTGTTTGCTTTGTTATATTAATAGTGCATAGTCACATTCAGTTTTTGTGTTTGATCCTGTTTATTTGATACGCATAGTTAATTGATCCTATTCACCTGGAACTGAACATTGCATGGTCAATAACACATATAATCAATGATTTAATCTGTGCTTTATTTGTTTTTGAACCTAAAACCCTTAAAAATAAAAACAAAAGAGTGTCTAATAATGCACATTCCTTCTTGTAATGCAAATAGTTATTCCTTTGTTGTTCTAAATACGTTTTTGTTGTATTGTTCTTTATCATGAAGAAAAAAAGGGTTATGTTCTTGTTGCATCTATTTTCCTTTTTATATCAAGCATGGCTCTTGGATTCTTTCTTATCTTGGTTGTTTTCTTCTTTGTAGTTTGTGTTGTCTGAAGTTTGGAGCGTAAGGTGGATTTGCAGCCTGCTTACTGTGTTTCACTAACTGGTATGAATCTTTACTCAATTCTGCTTTGTGTTAATAAGTTTATTTACTCAGTAGTGTCATCATTGTCTAGGTAACACACTCTTATATGCTTTTGCTCTCATGCTTTTCTGGCCTTTAGTGGTTAATGTTATTTAAAGTAACACATTTATATCCAAGATAACATTTAAATTGTATAAAAAGTCATGTATACCGGTACTACATCTTGGATGAGTTGAATGATATAAAAAGATCTTTTAGTACTGGTTTTTATGTGTCAGAATGCCTTTGTTGTTCTTTACGTTTTTTTCCAATCTGTTGTTCCTTAGATAGGCATGTCTCGAAGCCAATATGTTGGCTTGACAGGTCTTCAAGCCAACAAATTACATTGTGCTTTGATCAGTATAGTGTCACTAAGAACATGCCAATTTGTGGTTCTGTGGTTGGGGTGTTCTATTATACGCAGTGTTAACGTTCCCTTTCTGATTCTTACAGGAAAAGTCTTTATGGCTGGGATGGACGCTATAGGTGGGGCTAGGAAAAGCTTACCTTCAGGTTCTCAGGTATGTTGCTTCTAGATAATCAACTCAGCGCTACAGTTTTTCAGACTGCTTAGAACTAGATTCATCTTAATTCTATGGTTTCTCAGTCTGCTTGGAAATAGAAATTGTCTTCCTTGGGTTGATTTAGTGTAGTATATTTCCTACTATTTAATTAGCTTATTATTTGGGTTGTGCATTGTGTGTGTTTTCCTTCGTCTCACGCTATTTAGATAATGCGGACTAAAAGGAAAGCAAAGCCAAGTTCTATTATGTGTTTAGGTAGATCTAAAAGGTTTGTAGACAAACAAGCTGAGGACAGTATAACAAATGAAATCCCAACCTCAGTTTGTTCTTCTCCAAATCACCCCCTAGGTTTGGTTTCAGCTTCGACTACCCTTGCACGCAAAGATTTTGATGTCCAACATAGAACATGCGTACACATTCAGGTTCTTAAGAAACAGAAATTATGTAAAACTTTTAGGCAGGCTGCGATTTTACGACTGAAACAGAAACGATTACGATCTAGAAGAAGGCATCATGCATTACGGGTAAAACCGTATTTAGAACCGAAAATTTACCATCCAATAATGAAATAGATAGATCAGCCTTGTTAGCTTTGCCGTTAAAGGGCAGGGCTCTTCTAGATAATATACCAACACAGTCATTTGTTGTACCCAATAGCCCTGATTGTGCTTACTGTGATGCTAAAAAAATGGCTCATGAAACTGACAATTTATGTTGTCAGCAGGGTTCCATAGTCTTAGCAAATAATAAACTACCTGATGTCCTCAAAAGTCTACTGTTGTGCCAGACACCCGACAGTAAAAAAATTCGCAACTGTGTTTGTACCTACAACAATCACTTTGCGTTTACGTCTTTAGGTGTGCGATGTGATAAGGAACTTTCTAAAAGGAATGGAGGCGTTTACATGTTCAAGGTGCAAGGGCAAATGTACCATTTTATTAACAGTCTGCATACAAATGATGACCAGTTGAAAAACTTGCAGCTTTATTTCCATGATACTGACTATGAAATCCCACGTAGGCTTGAAAGCTGTCCACGGTTAGTAGAGAATATTGTTCAGCAACTAATTTTAATATTAAACAGAAACCCGTACGCCAAGCTTTTCAGAACTTTGTGATACAACGACAACCTAGATGAGAAAGAAATATTATTGTTTTGTAACCCCACAGTGGATCAAAGGGTTTACAACAAACCAACTATCTCACAAGTAAATTGCCATAGTCGATCGATCCGGATGATGATGCAGGCACATGTAGGGAAAGAAATGTTGAGTTTACACTCATAATGAGCGACCACGAGCGATTCCTTATTACTATGGTTGCTATGATTCTTTGCAATATCATTTGATGTTTCCATACGGAGATATTGGGTGGCATCGAGGTATTAGTAAAAGGATAGTAATAAAGGTAAACTAAAACGTGAAAGAGCCATAAATATGTTTGAAGGAATAGATCCATGTAGGGCTACAAATGTTGATGAGCTCTAGAGCATGAAGCAG
Organism: Gentiana macrophylla; assembly: GCA_026214975.1. NCBI lineage: Eukaryota > Viridiplantae > Streptophyta > Magnoliopsida > Gentianales > Gentianaceae > Gentiana > Gentiana macrophylla. Next base: position 48,741,931 of record CM047805.1, read on the forward strand.
GAAGGTTCAGTATAGTTAAGTTTTTGTTAGGGTTTTGCTTACTCTTCCTTTGGAAATTTTTCCGACATTTCCTTTCTACGCTATGGTTATATTCGGTTATGGGATTGCATGATAGTGATTCAAACAATGTTTCAGTTCATGAGTACTATGCTTACAAATTCCAGATTACGGATAAAGATGAATCAAACATCCTTCACTTTGGTAGCTTATTTCAGCAATATTCTGTAGACATGTATGTTAAAATGGAAACACAGAGATTAGATTGGTTTAGTTCTCAGCAAGATAATATACGAAGTGATTACTTACAGGGTCTCACTGATGCGATGGCCTCTGGTGAAAGCCAATGTGCCCAGGTTGGTCATAGAGTCATATTGCCGGCATCGTTTGTTGGTGGTCCAAGACATATGAAACGCAAGTATTTAGATGCTATACTTTGGTTAGGAAATTTGGAAAACCGGATATGTTCATAACAATGACATGTAATCCAAATTTGCCGGAAATAAAACAGTACCTACTGAAAGGGGAGCAGCCCCAGGATAGGCCAGATTTAGCTGTAAGAGCCTTCCACGGTAAACTAGAGGAACTTAAAATGGACCTCTTTAAACGAAATATATTTGGTGAGGTAGCCGCATATACTTATGTTATAGAGTTCCAGAAAAGGGGTTTACCACATGCGCATCTTCTGTTAATATTAAAACCTCAATTTAAGCTTTTTAGGCCGGAGGAATTCGATCAAATTGTTTCAGCTGAGTTACCCAACAAATCCAAAAATCCACATCTGTAATATCTGGTCATGAAACATATGTTGCATGGTCCATGTGGTAAAGCAAATCCTGACAACGTGTGTATGAAACGAACTGGAAAATGTTGGAGTTCATATCCCAAGTCATTTTGTAATGAGACTATTAATACAAATTGATTCTTACCTACATATATAGGCGTAGGGACGACGGTAATAAAGTTAAGGTAAGGAATGTTTGGTTAGATAATAGATGGGTAGTCCCTTACAATGCTTATCTATTAGCTAAATATGATTGGCATATTAATGTAGAAATATGCTCAAGCATTAATGCGATCAAATATATATACAAATATGTTTGTAAGGGAAACGATAAGGTTATGTACAACGTTAGTGATGGTCAGAATACTGAATTTATAGACGAAATTAAAGAATATGTGTCTGCTAGATGGGTGGCTGCTCCAGAAGCTTTATGGAGAATATTTAGGTTTCCAATGGGTGAAATAAAACCTGCGGTTATTCATTTACAAGTTCACCTTCCAAATCATCAACCAATTGCGTTTAATAAAAAACGAAACCTTGCAGATGTGTTACAAAACAATTTCCTAAGGAAAACGATGCTCACTGAATTCTTCTTCATGAATACCCATAGTAAAGATGCGAAAGAGTTAGATTGCACATACAATAACTTTCCGGATCATTTTATGCAGTTGAATGATAAGAAGAAACTTGAAATTAAGACAACGTGGTAATTCCGTAGGTAGAGTAATCATTGTGCGACCGAATGAAGGTGAGCGCTACTTTTTACGGCTTTTACTGACCAAGGTACAGTGTCCAAAATCTTTTCAGGATTTGAAAACTCATAATAATAAATTGTTTGAAACGTTTCATGAATCGGCTTTAAGTCATGGTTTTTTAGAATTAGATGACAGTCAAGAAAAATGCATGCAGGAAGCCTGCGCTTTCTCTATGCCATATGAGCTGAGGCGTCTGTTTGCTACCCACTTAGTTTATTCATGCCCCAACGAACCTAAAAAATTATAGGAACGGTTTTAAAAGGACATGTCTGAGGATTATATTAAATTTTCAGGTCTTTCCCTATTAGCGACTAGAAATGCGATTTTACATCAAATCAATGGCTTCTTAAGCTCAATGGGTAAAGATATAGCATTATTCGGTATTGTACCGGCTTCATGTCTTACTGGAATTTTTCAAGATTTGAGCCGAGAATCGAGAGCTGAAAAAAGTATTCTTGTTAGTCAATATGATCTAGAATCAATAAAACTTCTTAATAGTAGGCAGAAGGAAGCGTTCACTGCGATAATGAATGCAATAACTTTGAATAAACCTTGTTCCTTTTTTATAGACGGTCCAGGTGGTACCGGTAAGACTTTTTTGTATAAAGCTTTGTTGGTTTTCGTTAGATCAAAGGCGATATCTAGCTAATGCTACTTACGGAATTTTTCGCCGTTATTGCCAGGTGGCAGAACATCACATTCTAGATTCAGGATACCAATAGAAATTTCTGAGAGTAGTACATGTAGAGTAAGCAAACAATCTTCACTCTTGCCTTATCAGAGAATGCAAATTAATTATCTGGGATGAGGCACCGATGTGTAAGCGTAAGGCTATTGAACTATTAGACACTATGCTACAAATGTACTTAGTTCCAAAGAATTATTTGGTGGTAAGATTGTAGTTCTAGGGGGAGATTTTAGGCAGACCCTTCATGTGGTATCAAATGGTACAAAAAATGAAACTATTAACGCATCGTTGATAATTTCTCCGTTATGGCCTAAGTTAATTCATTTCACACTTACTGAGAATATTAGAGCTGCTTTAAATCCAGCTTTCACAGCTTTTCTACTTGAATAGACAATGGTTCTTTTCACAAAAATGATACGGAGTGTATTAGGTTACCAAGCTCCATTGTAATACAACATAATAATGTTCAGAATGGCTTGGAAAAATTAATAGGCTTTGTTTACCCTAATATTGAAAAAGGCTTGCCAGTAGTTGCTGAAAGCATTAACACGGCTATTTTAACAACTAAAAATCAATTTGTTGATAAGGTGAATGAACTTATGATTAACAAATTCCCTGGAGAATCAACTGAATATCTGAGCTATGATCAGACAGTTAATTCATCAGATCAAGCGCAATATGAAGATCTTTTAAACTCTCTCTCACCAAACGGTTTACCGCCACATAAGCTTCACTTAAAAATTAATGCACCGATTGTGTTACTAAGGAATCTTGATCCAAGTGAAGGTCTGGGCAATGGAACTAGGCTAATATGTCGTGCTTTAAAACCCAAAGTCATACATGCTGAAATTCAAAGCGGAGATTCGCATGAAAGCATGTATTCATTCATAGAATACCTCTTCAACCAAATAATGAAGACTACTATCCAGTACCTTACAAACGCATACAATTTCCAATTAGGCTTTGTTTTGCGATGACGATCAATAAAACTCAAGGACAAACACTTGATTTAGTCGGTATATATTTAAAGGAACCAGTATTTTCGCATGGTCAGTTATACGTTGCATTATCTCGAGCAAAAAAATCAGCTTCTGTTAGAGTATTAATTAGTCCTTCCTATTTTGATACACAAACCATAGACAGTACCAAAAATGTTGTGTTTAAAGAAATTATGCAGATGAAAGCATGAACACATATTTTCCCCAATAAATTATTTACAGATTACAAGCAGATTCTTTTATTTGACTGTGTGATTATATCATATTTACCCTTTGAAAATAACATTTTGGCAACAAACTTACTGCTCGCATGTAATTGTGTTTCTCAACTTGCTATTATGTATAAAGGTCCGAGGTCGATGGTTCATGTACACTGCTAATGAGGTACCCGATATGAAAACCAAATAGACTGTGCTAATCCAAGTCATTGAAAGGTGTCCAATTGAGACAAGTAAATCAATCACTAATCAAACGGCATACTGAAACTACTGAATGACAGATATGATGGTATGCTATGGAACTACCATGTTTAATTTATATTGTTATTGGGTTTCAAATTACAAGTGCAGGATATAATATGTTTTTTTTCATTGGTGTACCAGGGCACAAAATTCCCAGCTATTGTGTTTGGTGATGACGTTGCCTTCTTTGAAAGGATTCTGCTTCCATACAGGCGATACTACATATCCAATGCATCAGACGCCTACTAAAAAAAGGAATATCAGGTCGGGGGTTACTTGTACACCTGGTATCTTAACAGTTCAACACCCATTCAGCCAATTATGGATGATGTTCCAATGAATCTGCCATGTATCTTCCACTTCACGCCGTTTGTTGAGTTCGGACGAGACGCCGATAAAGAGGTTGATCTTAGTAAGTTGCTTAAACATTAATTATAAATGATTTTCATTACACTTTACATTTTTCCATTCATAACTAACAAATGGTTGGCTTGCCAACAGCTGTCAAGGGATTGGTGCTAAAAAGCTTTCCGATAAAGCTTTCTCGCCGTGGTCTTTGGTCAAGAGATTACGTACTCGTGAACCATGAGTAAGCTAATTTCATTTCTTTATTTCTGTCATTGCATTAAATTTTATTATGTATTCAAGTTATAGAATAGGTACTTGATGGCTATAATGTTACAGCCTTCGTGTGAGGTCCTTATAGTAAAATGTTGTCTGATGATAGGAAAAAACTTGTTATCCTAAGGACGTGGAAGTATGGGGAAGAGCACATCGGTGTTGAGCTTCAAAGATAGCCTGCGCAGGATCCGCCGTTGTTGATCGTAGAACACGCCAAAGTGACTACAATTAGCGGTAATAACTTACATGACTTGTGTTCAAATTTTGCATTACTCATATTCCATTACCGATATTCTAGATAATGAAAGATTAGTTCACCGACTTGCTAAATTATTGTGCAAGGATGTGACATGTGCATAAGAAAAACATACCAAAATCATAAGTTTTGAAATTCTCTTTTCACACATGTTATTCTTAGAAATGTATAAATCATTAGTTCTATTATATTTTTGGGGCGTTTGGCAGGCATTTTCTTATCCATCAAGAACTCAGCACTGTTTCTTCAAGATCCACCAATAAATGAAGATGTTCCGCTGAAACAATGGTATGCTCAATTGGTGTGTCTTTTCCTTATCGTTTTAGTGCTTGGATTTTTTACTATGTTACTGTACATTTCAGATTAAAAGACTGACAATACCAATAAGTTAAATTACACCTTAAACAAAACAAAATGTACAGCTTTAGTCAAATATACTTACAGTTTTAACATACTTGTATTTGGTTTTCCCTTCTGACTGATGTTGCTCTTTGTCCACCTTAGGTATAGGGACAATGCTGCTGACATTGAACAGTTGCTCAACGCTAGGAAATTCCACGATCCAACTCAGTTTTTGGAATTGCCGCAGTACGCAGACCAGATTCCAATCCAAATGGCTATGAATTCAATAGATACGGTAAAGTCGTGCTTTCAAATAGAAAATCAGTTTTAGTGTTAACTGAAATTTTAAGCCTGATTTTGCTTCAAACACAGCTGAAAACATGTTGGGTTGCTAGAAAGATCCGACTTATTTTAGGCCAAAGGAGCTTCTGGTTTCCTTCCTGTTCCTTTTGCAACAGGAACATGAACGCTGAGGCTGGATGGGAACAGTGATGCGTCCCGTGTCAGAAGAATATGATGGTCCAATATAGGTATGTTTGAATCAATATCAAGTTAACAGTAGGCTTTCCTCATTTAAAAAAGTTGTACATATTGATTAATACACCTATTACTTTAAGTAGGTGCCACTTTGATGTAACTCTGTCGGATGAATCGGGCTCCCTCCTGCCGATTTGTATAGCCGGATCTTTGAGAGGTGTTGCTAGGATGTGATGCACTACAACGAGGAAAAAACATGCCGGTGAGTCACGCAAGAAACCAGTAGAGTACAATTTCTTTGTGAATCCATTTAATGAACATTGTTTAGTTGTCGCAGATTCTTGATCTAAGTGTTGTCTTTCATTATAATGTACAGCTGCATTTGCTTGAGCGTACAATAAAAAAATGCTATAGCAGATAAGCATGTAGTGTGCTTCATCAAAGCTTATGATCGGCTTGTCAGGGGGGTAAATATGCGGACTTTTCCAATTGTTAAATTGTATGCATTTGAAGAAGTATACCCACCCACCAAACTTGTGCAAGCTCAAGATAATGATGAATCTTCAGCCACAGCACTTGATGTTGTTGTCTCTGACTGTTCATTGGCAAAGATGAAAGACGACCACGGTGAATTCTTCACCCAACTACCAAAAAAGTTCTAGCTGAGGTGAGTCAAGAACTCCTGCAACAATCAGACGAGGCTCAAGTAACAAGTTTAAAAAGGACTTTGTTTCCCGAAGATGGTGCTTCATCAGGTGCATCTTCTGCAACAATGAAGACCGCAACAAAGCTTGCAGAAAAAGAAGTGAATATTTCTTCAACGCTTGACATGGAAGCAACTACTCCGGTGAAAAAGAACCGGAATAAAGAAAAGATGAACTGATAGTGCAAGTTGAAGTGGTTATTTTGTGAAGGTCTGTTCAAAACACTCAAAAACCTTAATTTCCCTTTTATTTTTGCACAATATTGTGTGGCATTAGTCAAGACATCATCGTTTGATTAATGCACGATAATATGTGCATTTTATACAATGTATGTTTCGGCTACACAGCCTATGGAACAACGGAATGTAGTATGCTTATAAGCTACTTTTGGTATTGCAGTATTAACATAATCTGCTTTTGATGTAAGATAAAGAATATGTTCCCCTACTTCGTACATCTTTGTGATTTGAAGTTATACTATGTCGTATAATATAAATATGATGGTTTCCTTGTCTATTTAGTTGTCCATTCTTCAAGCTTAACATTTTCATTACATTTTACATATATCAACTATGCTGAAAAATATTACATTAGCTTGCAAATTTACAAACCGGGGCAACGGGAGTGCGGAGCACGGGTGCTTCTTTTCCTAGTGTTTATACATGTTCACACTAAAACATCTAGCGAGCCATCTAGGGACCTCAGAATCGAACTAAAATCATTCCGGTGGTGATGGTGTATGACACCTCTCCTTATTTTATTCACCATGTAAATCCCTTACCGCATGCACATAGCACAGGTGGTTCGAGTGGCATTTCACCCTAACCACAACTCATCCATCCGATTTTTCAACATCGGTCGGTTCGGACCTCCACTTAGTTTCACCCAAGCTTCATCCTGGTCATGGATAGATCACCCAGGTTCGGGTCCATAAGCGGTGACAATTGCCCTATGAAGACTCGCCGCTACGGCTCCGGTGGGTTCCTTAACCAAGCCACCGCGCATGAGTCGCCGGCTCATTCTTCAATCGCAGCGCGCGGTCGAGCCTCTGGGCCCTCCCACCGCTTGGGAGCTTACGGTTTCATGTTCTATTTCACTCCCGATGGGGTTCTTTTCACCCTTCCTCACGGTACTACTTCGCTATCGGTCACCGAAGAGTATTTAGCCTTGCAAGGTGGTCCTTGGCCGATTCACACGGGATTCCACATGCCCCATGCTACTCGGGTCGAGCGTAAGCGAGTGATGCTTTCGCCTCTTTGGACTTTCGCCATCTAGGGTGCAAGATTCGGTCGCTTCGCCTAGCAACACAACGCTTGTATTGCTCTCCCACAACCCCGTTTTCACGGTTTAGGCTGCTCCCATTTCGCTCGCCGCTACTACGGGAATCGCCGTTTTATTGGAATAATTGTTGGAGACTCAAATGATGGATATGCAAGCATGATAACTTATATGCTGTTCTATATCTCCATGAATCTAGGAGTCAATTTTCTAAGTCTTTATTGGCTCGAAGCTCTTGATTTTTTTGTTTTGCTCTAGGAAAAATAAAAGTCATTTACTTAAGATGAATCTTGATTCATGCTATATTACACTGCCCTTTATAAGTTATAAGATGACTTATCGACCTTACATTACTGGAATTCTATATCATCAATGATATGTCTCGGGAACAACAACCCAGCAGTGGGAAGTGACTTTCTTTTTTCAAATGTACAATTACAACGAGTTCGCTAGTTCGTCAAATACTCTGCTACATAATTCAATACAAACAGCATTTCAAAAGCTCAACCAATTTATTCAAATAATACAAAATCATGTTGTATCTTCATCTCAAAATTATTATCAAAACACTGCAAATGACTAATTTGCCTTAAAGGACTTGTTAGGAATAATACGGTGCTAGTTGGTCAATGATTTTACATGATGTAAAGATACATATACACTCCATTAGATTGTATCAAAAGTACAAATACATGATCTGGATTGGCTTTACAATTGCTCTCATCAAAAAGCTTACATCAGTGACAAAGATATCCTGGACTGAATGAGAAATTTACACCTCGTGAACGTTACACCTCCCCCGGGGCTTTAAAAGGAAGACACAGATCGATGCTCGTTCAGAGAAGTTGATAATTGAAAAAACAATTCTTAGACTTTCTGGGCTTGCTCACAAACTCTTAAAGCTTCTATAATACTATCAACCCACCTGCAAGGACACATTCAAGACGGGGTTCACCGAATAGCTCGAGTCTCATGTCAAACTTTTACCATGACCATTCTTAGGCAGATCTTTCTTTGTACAAACAAATGATGGCATGAGATTTTCTTAGTTTTTAGCAGTTTTTTCCTTTTTAGCCGTAGGGCTTACTTTATAGCTGTTAGGATCTTTGTAACTTTAAATACTTCTTCCTTTTGGAATAAGAGAAAAAACTTTATTCTCTCGTCTTCTTCTCTTAAAACACACAATTTTCCAACTCACGTAAAAGCTTAAATCGTTAAGGAAAATTTTAATTTATTTACATCTTAATGCACACACTCCCTCACGTGTGAACTTGTCAACACGGGAAGAAAAGGAGACCTAGCAGTAGTGGTTGTATTTTATGTAGCAAAGTTAACATAAGCAAAGTAATAGATTTTTCGCTTGACCTCATGCTCTAATATCATGTCAAATTAACAACTCACCTAAAAGCTTTTAGCCTTCAAAAATCAAGTGTATAACTTAACAATTCCAAGAGGAAACAATTACCCGTCAAGGCCAGGGTCAGCTGGATAATATACATTCTTCAACCCCAGACGTTTTGCAACAGCAGCAGTTGTTTCCCCAATACAAGCAACAGAGTTATCCCTTCTTTCCACTTCAGGGATTAGGCTGATCCACGCCCTATAAACGAGGAAATCGCTCAAGCATTTGAAGAATATATACACAGCATTTAAATATTTTACCAGCACAGTAAAATACACCACGCAGACACAGATGTAAAGCAAGAAAGCATACAAATCCATGAGATAGATAATATTCCCAATAAGAATACCGTAAGGCAGAAGGTGAGGCCACAGCAACCACAGGAGCGCAAAGTGCCTGCTTCAAAACCATCTGATCAACATGTTGAACGGGTAGCTGCATACAGTGAGTGATATCAGAGGAAGAAGAACAATAACACAAAATACATAAACAGAATGAACTCAAGGGTTGTGGGACTGCTGCTTGCATATACAAGCATTCCAAAACTAATAAAAATTTGCAAAATTGCATTGACGTCTATAATAGATTCTATATTTTACACTTACAGGCTTAAATACAACTTTTTTTTTTCCATTTTGCAGAATCTCTATTTAGATTGAAATACACAGATAATTTGAATAGATATCTACTTTACACGAAGCATAACATTTAGAGATCTTGTATTTTACAGATATGGGTATAGATTTTGTTGCAAATGGTTTTTTTTTTTTTGTTGATCTGAATGGTTCGAATCTCTATTTTACAAATGCTCTTAGTAACCAAATCAGTTATGGAAAAAGAACATGTGATTCAAGATTCAGAGACAAGTGATCCAGTTTGGAAACTGAAGGGACTGACAACAAACTTGTATAATTCAACACTTAGCCACCAAGAAAACAACTCATATGCTAAAGGGGTTCAGGGTACCTTTCAACCTAACCCAAGCCAGGTTAAATCATGGCTGCCTACTATATAAAGGGGCCCCTACTCGACAAATTAGAGAGGTATAATTCAAAATAAATAAATGAATTATGAAAGTGGTGTTATTGTAGAAGATGTCGGTTGTCCTCCATTTGATAAAACAAGTCTCCTCATTATGGTAGGAGTTTATTTTCTTTATTCAAGTTTATTTCTACTTTTGCATCCTTGATTTCTACAGAACTTGAGAAATAAGGGGAAGAAAAATAATTCACCGTCGTGTACGTGTTAAGGCGAATAACCTCAAATCCACGCTCTAAGAGACCTTCCTCTGGAGCAAACAAGAACTTTGATCAAATTAGAATGACACCATTGTGATGAAAACAACTGCAACAGGGAACAAAAGCTGCACACATTAAGGTTAAGAGGGCCCTGTGACTTAAAATTTTGTACATCAGCAGAGAAGCAGCGGTCCTAGAATTGGCTGAACTGAGTGACAAATACAAACATGAATAAACACAATGCAATCACTGAATAAATAATCAGGGATTGTCAGATCAAGAATCGAAATCTGTAGTGTAGCAAGGAGGGCATGAAAAATGAAGATTCTACAAGCAAAACCTTGAAAAATCATACTTACAAGAACACCAAAACAAAATATTATTTGGAATATTAAATAGGTTAAGTTGGTAGTAGTTTTATTAATAGTCTTTATTTGATGTAATACGTATTATATACTGATCCAATCCCCTGGATAGATGGTTGTTTAGTCTTTATTAGTCTAGTCTGATGCTCCCGCCCAGGAGTGGTCTTTATTAGGTAGGTATAGCCGCCCAAGTTATTACAACCACCTACATTTATTAAACTAGTTGTTATGTCTCCTTGTAATCTATTTAAGGATCGTCTCATCCTTTTTTCAATCAGAAGAGAATTTCTTCTTCTTTATTTTATTTTGTCACTTTCTTCACCCACCAAGTAAAGAAAATGTATGTGCAAACAATACATGGTCCATCATAAATTTTGCATTCCAATTTATAAGATCCATTCCTTTTTCACCACTGCTGAATAAAATTAACAGAATCATTTTTAAAAGAAATTACATGCTACAATAGAATGTTGAACACAAAACAACGAAAATAGTCATACACGGAACACTGCTTACAAGCATACCTATTTCGTTGCTAGCTTTTGCAGAAGCGGGATACAAGACAGTACATCTTGAATTCCTGAGCTTTGGAAGCTCTGATGCCAAGACCTTACCAGTTGCTGAAACTCAGGAGATAGAAATGAATCAGGTAATAGCAGCATAATTCTATAGGCCAATTACCTTCTTAGCAAAATGAAAGAGAAGCATCATGAGTCAAATTCAATATACACAGGAAAGACATCCGAGATACACAGTTACAGGATTAAAAAATACAAAAAGCATGCTACTCAAGAGAAAACAATCAAGCAAATGAACCTTTTGAAGGAGAAAAGGAGATATCCAGGAAATGTTTCATTGATTGTTGAATTTCTTCAAAGACGCTAGCTGTTCCAGCTCCCACAACAGCAACCCTGACAACTGGTGTTCCTGCAGCTCTGTACCACAACGTGGGTATCTTTAGAGTGTAGGAATTTGGAAGTGAGAATAGGAGAAAAGAGAAACGGATGTGAATCAGTTGATTATTTTTCTTTATGCAGACAAGGGTATATTTTCAATACCTATAAGAATGTAAACATAATCTCCTGAATTCACGGATTTAAACAGGAGTAATGATATCGCAAAATGCAGAAAACAATCTCTAAATAGGGCTCACAAGGGGCTTGCATAAATTGACTTACGACTCCCACAACACAACTTATATTTGCACGAGTGTGTGACAGATATATGAGTTTTCCTACCAACTTCTGGTACAAATTTTTGTTCACTGGAACACCACATAAGACTTCTCCCAGCTTTAAATTAGGTTCCATGGGTGTACTTGATGGTCTGCAGCCTGATATTGTTGTTTCCTTAACGAAATCCACCACATACTTCCTTTTGAGAAACACTAATGGGTTGTTTGGTTCAAAGCAATTTCCATTCCCAAAAAAAAAATACTTCAAGCTCCCCAAGTCCTTCACTTCAACTCTGAGGCTAGATGTCTCTTCTTTTGTCTGATTACTTCTTCCTCATTACCTATAAAAATAATATCATCTGCATAGACGATCAAAAATGTTACTTTTCCATAATTTGGGATTGTTGCAGAAAGAGTGGTCAGATTGCCCTTGTACAAACCCTAGATGTTTGAGATATTTTATGAACCTCTTAAACCAGGCTCTAGGGCTTTGTTTAAGCACATACAATAATTTTTTCAGTGTGCACTTTCCCTTAGCCTCTAGTACTAAAGCAAGGGGGCTATCCATGTAAACCTCTTCTTTTAGGGAGCCATGTAATAAGGCATTTTCACATCTTGTTTTATAAGATTCCAGTCTAGGTTGACTGCAACAGAAAGCGAAATTCCCAGTGTTCAACTTCGCCACCAGGGAAAAAGCATATGTATAATCTATGTCAAAGGTTTGGGTAACCCTTAGCTACCAACCGTACTTTATGCCGCTTTAAGGTCTCGTTAGAACTGTACTTTAGACTTATTTGCCCCCACCGGTACCTTTCCCCTGGGCAACTCCACTATATCCCAAGTTCCGTTCTTTTCCAAGGCTTTCCTCTAGAACAGTTGCCTTTCCTCAGGAACTTCTAGAGCTTCTTGTCTGGTTTTTGGAGTCTGTATGGAGGAAAGATTTGAAACAAAGGCTCGGAGCTTCTTGTATGGTTTATAGAATCTGTATGAAGGGAAGATTTGAAACAAAAACTTAGCATGAAGGGGACGGTTTGTCATAGCTGAGGTAATGACAAAGAGGGTGCTCACTGCTCAGTGCATGACCATCGTGCTTTTCTAATGGCAATAGATACATCCATAATTGTATAGAGAGACAGGTCGATGGAATGAAGCTGCATTGGAAGGGTTACCAGAATCATTGCTAGTTTTAGGGCACGGTGTATATGGTGGTTGATTTGATAGCCAAAATCTTTGATACCTTTTGACGGATTTTTCCTAGTATAGATTGTTATAAGTTTGGAGTTCTGTGTGTTTACTGGTTGTATTTTATTTCTAATTATTTTTTAAGTGCTAGGTATTTTAGAAACATAGTTGCTAGTTTTTGCCAAAAAAACAGGAAGAAACAGCAGTTTAAAGAAAGGCCGAGTATGAAGAAGGCTTTTAATTTTCTCCTCTAGTTGCTCCCTCGTGAATGGCAGAGATCCTGGAAGACCTTGCTGACCTAGGTTAGAGGTGACTTGATTTGCTCTGCTACTTTTTTGAGTTCCTCCTCCAGAGCCTTTTGCTTCCAATTGGGCTTGCTATGAATTTCTTTTGGTCACACCTTCAGTCCCTCCCGGTATACTTCCAGTTTGAGGTACTACCAGAGGAGGTTGTGGGTCTATTTCTTTCGCTAGTCATTGCAGCCCGGTTACCCATTTTTGGAGTTATGGATTAACCACGCTGTGATACCATGTTCAAAATTTAAGAATTTGGAAATTATAATAGGAGAAAGGAAACTGATGTAAATCAGTTGATCATTTTCATTACACGGTCAAAGGTATAAAACCCTATAAGAAAAACATAATTTCAAGGTATCAGGGAGATTAAAGAGGAAAACGGGCAGATTTCTCTATACATGGTAAGAGGAATATCCTACAATTACAAGATATTATACTCCTTAATTTCTCCTACCAAAAATACAATGATCTCTAATAAATCAAGTTACACTATTCAAATCCTTATAATAAATGACAAGAATACTCTTCAACAGGTATGGATACATCAGTACATGCTAAAAATGAACAAACTTAAACCTTACTGGGAGAAAGCAGCCATTTCAAGAAAATCATTTTAGGTTAGCATATATGGTATTCTTTAACAAGAAGTTTGGTTGATTCTCTGTCATTATACCATAAATTGAAATTAGGATCTTTGACTGTTAATCAAATATAAAATGAAGAGTTCAACAAAGGAAGAGATAGAAATATTAACAAGATAGATCCAAATTATGCCTCAGACCAAAATATTTACATGTAAGTGTAACATGGCATAGATGGGATGTCTTCGGGACGATAAAAACAGAAAGATAATTATCATTCTAAACATTCCAAAAGCCAATCAAGTACTTAAATGCTGCTAGCAGTTGCATATAATTTGCTGTGGGATGGGATCAACAAATAAAAACAACAGGTTGAAAGACACACTACTGCATTGCTAACAATGCCCAAACCAAAAGTACTCATAAAAACAATTCAACAACGAGTAAAATATAGCATCTATGAAGGGACAATTGGACTGATCATTTGAAGTGCCAATATTTCATTCTCTTTATGCTACCTCTTATATCTAAATTCTCAGATAAAAGATATTGGGATTTCTAAATGACATAATCCAATGTTTATTCAGGGAAAATCTGGCACATACGTCCCTAGAAATCGAACATCCCAGGATGCAGGGCAAACAAATAGCTGAACACATTTAAGAAAGATAAAATGTTTTTCTGAAGGAGTAACCCTCAATTAAGTCTTACTTCCAAGCATCAAGGAATACAGATCCTGCCTCAGGTGAAGTTATGACAATCCAATCAAATGTAGTATCTGCAGCAACAAGAAATGAGAAATGCATAAGACTCCATGGAATAGAGGAAGCACTGAAGGTGTTCAAATTAACTTGAGCCTATCCATTTACAGGATGCCATCACTTGTGAACTACCAAATCTGTTTATTCAGCTGACTAAGAAAGCGCATTTAACTAAGCAAACCGAAGGGAACATGGTCATAGAACATTCAATCAATCAAGAGCAGGAACTTGCTTAATTATAAAGCTAAGGCACACTGAAGAATGAACCTGACCACTTAATAATGATGATAACTTGCTCAGATCAGGTAATTGCATGTGCTGGATGAGCGGAAGCTCCAGGCAATAAATTCCATGCTTCTCCTGAAGTGTATAACAAAATATGTCATCTAACTTTATACATCCACATCTATGTAGCCAATCAATATTTCTTATTCTAGCCTAAGAAAATCTATCCAACAGTAGAATTACCGACAGGAATGATATTTTACAGTTTCCAAAGTCAAATACATGTAAGTGGTCATAAAACATGTAATACACATAATTTGACAAATAGGACATTCCGAGAAAAGGACTGAAAATATTTGATCTAACATACATATTGCTAAATTGTAATCAGGAAAATAATATTCTAAAAGAAATCATCAGTCATTGGTCATGGATGATCCCGATACATTTCTTCAATAGCCATTAGAAGAACGGCCACAAAAATGGGTCAGCAGGCATATATGGGAACTTGTAAGATTTTATGTAGTCTAACTTGCTTACATGCTAAACAAATGCACAGTTTCCTGAAGGCCCTGAAATTAACGCAACGTTGCTTTTGATATTCTTTTGAAGCATTCTTTATATTTACTTGTTTTGCTTAACAACTGGTTGCTTATAAAGCAGTTGGACCCTACCAATATCCAAAATCATATTCAACCTTTAGTTAAAAGTTAAATTATGCTTTGCTGACATTGTGTCTGTCTTCCCAAGTTTGCATATAGAAGGCAATGGGATGAAGCTTGATGTGATAAAAACGGGAATATCCTCTGCGGTCGAACTAATTATTATTGAGGAAATCAACCAGTTAGCATGTTGTTTAGAAATAAATCACTGATATGCACATGAACAAAAAAACGTAGAGTTCATATGCATCAATTATTTGAACCGAAAATGACAAAATGGGACAAGAGGCGAGTGCAGCAGCAGCACTCTATCCTTAAGACGATTTTGCGCCGGTTATGTGCCCATTGTTCTAACAATCGTCTCCCAAGATACAATAGTCTTTACCTCGTGTCCAAAGCGGTACTTCATTGAACAGAAGACTGCGAACCCGATCATGTTTTGTAATGTCTTCTTCTATGACTCGAAACTTAGCTAAGTGTTTGAATGAAAAATTCATATCCAACTGGCCAGATTTTGGGATAAGGCAATTCTTATGAAATTATTTCTTAATTTTCATTCACGGCATGGTTATTTATAGGAGAGAGGTGGTAATTCACTACCGGTTGCATCATTCTAAAATGATTCAACCGAACATGTGCAGCCCATCTATGGTTGCAACCTCTCACAAAATTGATGCAACCCATATGTCACGTATCCATTAGAATTTTAAATCCATTTCTTATTTATTTATTAGCATAAACATATTATTCATTTTTCTCCAACAATTATTTGTAGGAAGCATATCTGCTTACAACTATATACCACAAGAACAACATTATCATGTTGTCAACCAAAGAAATAGAAAATTAATAGCAGACTGAACTAGTATCTGACGCCAAAAAGAATCTAGAAATAAAAAAACAGCTTTCTTTGTTCTCCTAGTGATAATGGTTGATCTGTGGTGTCTTCCCTTATTCATAGCCTAAATTAAACTCTAATGGTATGCTTGAGGACAAGAACAATGCGGAGACTTTGAGCATGCTTCATCAAAAGCCAAAGCCACAGGAAGCACCAAAACAAAAATCAACACAGCATTTTTTCAACTGCAGACAAAACATAACTAAAAATAAAAGGAGTCACGCAAACGAGTAAAGTTCATAATTTCCCTAAACGCAGCTTCTATGTCATAAAGAAAGCGAAAAATCACAAATATTGTTGAATTGCACACAAGTACCTGAATTTATAAATAGGGCGAAAAAGCTTACAAGTGCCTTGACGAGCTTATCGTTCTTGCCGCGTTCTCGAGTGACGACTACTTTTGGATGCAACGAAGCTGAAGAAGCAGCTGCCTGCTGCGCCGGGAGTTTGGCAGAAATGGAAGGCCTTGCTATCCTACAGATCTGAGAAAAAGACGTCGACGACAGCAGAGTAGGAGAGAAATGAGGAAGACGAAGTAGTGAAGGAGAAAATGGTGACATTATTTTGTGGATAGCTTCGACTATCAATCGATCTCCTGCTATTATGAAATGAAAAAAGTTTATGGTAGGAGGGCTTTTTTTTTTTTTTTTTTTTTCCTTTTTTAAACGAAATGTACACACATATTTTTTTGTCCCACTAGGAAAGCCGAACATGGATACTTCGAGTTAAGGAGGCACAATAATAACCAACAGGTCAATGCATCATTGGCGTTTATAGTGTGAGTTTGGTTGGGAAGAACATGATTTGTTTTGGTCGAAATATGGTGCGTGTGTAAATATTTTGTTTTTGAAAAAAAAAAATTTTGATTTGCTTTGCTAGATTTCTTTCATTTACAAAACGTATTCAAATTTTCAGATCAAACTGAAACGGTTTTTACGGGTAAATGAATTGTTCGGTATGGCTTGGTTTGATTTGTTTTCAATTCGTTAAGTTTTTAATTAACAAATAGGGGTAATGGTTATAAAACTATTGATTCGAAATCACAACTAATCTAGTAATATTATATGATAATTCATGCGATACATCAATACGATCATCTGAATGAAGCCAAAAAATATTAATAAATTATATATATCGCGGTTTATCGTATTATATTTTTGTTTCCAAAGACCACGATTGATGATGTCACTCTTTAAATTACTCTTGACACCACAACAACATTTTTATTATTCCACGTCGGTAAATTAAGTGAACGCCTTTTTTTATATATGTGTGAGACATAAAGGTCTTGTCCTTTCGGGTTAGCGCGCACCAAGGCAGGACGGCGGCTAAGCGATTGACCGGACATTTATGACTCATTTAGCGCTACCAGGCCCGAAGGCAGGCGGCGTTATGTATCGGTATTCGTGAGCCGACTATCGAGGCGGAACTATACGCCTGACCGCACAAGAAGACGGTGTAAGGATGGCCTCTAATTTACCATCGGGTAGGGACGATCCGGGACAAGTCTTGGCCGTCCCTGGCGAGGACGTCGATCCCTTATAAGAGGGATAATGTGATATCCCACATCGGTAAATTAAGTGAATGCTCACCCCATATAAGTGTGAGACATAAAGTGTCTCATCAACTCGGGTTAGCCCTTTTAGCCCAGCGAGGACGGGCGGCTAAGCGATTGACCGGACATTTATGACTCATTTAAGCGCTACCAGCCCGGGTCCAGGCGTTATGTATCGGTAATCGAGCCGACTCATCGAGACGGAACTATACTACGCACCGCACAAGAAGACGGTGTAAGGATGGCCTCTAGTTACCTCTGGTAGGGGACGATCCGGGACAAGTCTCGCCGCCCTGGCGAGGACTTGATCCCTTATAAGAGGGATAATGTGATATCCCACATCGGTAAATTAAGTGAATGCTCACCCCCATATAAGTGTGAGACATAAAGGTCTTGTCAACTCGGGTTAGCCGCTTTTTTGTCGGGCAGCGAGGACGGCGGCCTCAAGCGATTGACCGGATATTTATGACTATTTAAGCGCTACTGCACCGAAGTGTCCGGGGGCGCATAAAGCATCACCAAAATTATTTCTTATACTACAATTATTAAAAATACTGGAGACATTTGCTAAATAAATACAACAATCTAATTCTTCATTAATCTAATACAACAATCTAATCCGAAAAATTAACATTGATCCGTATCACCGTGAAATCTTAAAAACGTAGTAGGAATGACCCGATCCGGTTGGATCCGGTCTAACCCGATTGAGTTTAGGGCACTGCATCAACAACGTCCATATTATCAACGTCAGCATGCCCGACGTTCCTATAACGTCACATTGGCTGATGTTGTGATTTTGTTTCAACGTTGGCTTGGCTGACATTTTTTAAGGCAGTGGCTCTTGCAGTGCTTTTTACTACACGTCCAGACGAGTGACATTATTTGAGTGGATTAACGTTAGTCTGGGCGATGTTACATTTAGTCACATTCAACCATGTAATTGTATTGTCGTTGCATTGACTTGTTACATTTCATAGTCTATTCATAGTGACCATGCGATCAAGCAAATAATGACAAGGGTAAGAAGTCATGCGATGAAGCGGGGTAACTAAAGATGATGAAGAGTTTTTAGAGGTAAGAAACATTTAAGTCAACATATTCTTTGGTATTATTAATCCCAATTTATCTTGATTGATGTTATGATTGATGAGGATCAAGATTTTATTAACAATCGTCATGATGACATACTTGTCTAGATGGATGATTTGCCTGAAGAGTTATCAACCAACATGACTTCACTTTTACAACCGCCTGTGTATGTATCTTAAACATGTGATTGTAGTATTTGTGCATTTTAAATTTGATTTATATTCATTACATCTTATTTTGATAACAGGCATTTGATACACCCGAATAGGTAACCAAACACTTAAAGAATTGGCAAGATCGTGTGGGGTTGTCCTTGTGAAGTTGAGATCAAATTTGACCGAAAAGTGGACTTCATAAATAAAATTTCAATGTGAGAGGGGTGGAGAACAAATGGACCATTGAAAAAGAGGGAAGTATGAGAGGAAAAAAAGGTGGTTCCGGAAAAAAAAACTAGCTAAGGGATTCATCGACAAATAAATGTGGATGTTCGTTTTTATTAAAAACCACCAAGGAGTGAAGGGGTTCTAGACCGTAGAAGTCTTGAATGGGACTCATAATCACAAAACCGTCAAGTTTGATGAGGGCCATGCATACTTGGCAGAATTGATAAAAAAAACAAATTGACAATGTTGCTAGAATGACCGAGAACCGTATTTTTCCCAAACGCATACTAAGGGAGCTGAGAACGAATGATAAAACAATTGCACGGCATCGAAGATGTTATACAACATTTGCCCGAAGATAAGAAAAAAATTTATGAGAGGGGCGTTCAGTGATGCAAGAGGTATACAAGTTGGTAGATAATACTAGTTCTTTCGTTCATTGTAAATGTAGTGAAATATATTTTTGGGCACATTTGATAGCTTGTCTATTGCTAGATGTTTCCCTTTCGTAATGCTTATGGATTGTACGTACAAGATGAACAAGTACAAGATGTCGCTTTTGCAGGTTGTTGGTGTTACTTCTACATACTTGTCTTTTCCAGTTGGATTTACGCTAATGTTTGGAGAGGGAAGACAACTACAGCTGGGCTCTGAATATTCTTCGACAAGCAATAGACGACCAAAGTGAGCGTAATTTTGTTTGTATTGTGACGGATAGAGAAGAGACATTAATGAATGCAGTACGTGTTGTATTCCCCAAAGCAAAGAATCTATTATGCCGGTGGCATATTGAGAAGGGTCTTGTGTCTATCTTGAAGACAAAGACGACGAGGGAGGTTGGGAAAAATTTAATGACAACATGGAATGATGTTGTTAACTCGACTATGGAAAAAGAGCTTAGTGTCCAACTGGATGAATGTGAGAAGGCTTTTAGCGAAGAAGCAATGCCTTACATTATAAGTACATGGTTGGACGCACACGAGGAGATATGTGTTTCTGCATGGACCAACTATGTGTTTCATCTAGAAAACACATCGACCTCGAGGGTGGAAGGAATGCATTCCAATCAACGTTAGTAACAGGGGTGTTAACTTATAGAACATGAACATGTGAGTCCAAGTGGGAACGTCAAGACAATGGACGCTATATTGCAAGTCGTAACGCCATATATACTGACGTTTGACATGTTGACGTTTGTTTATGGTATTAATGTCACCCTATCTAACGAAAAGGTGGTTTTCGATTTACTACAGTACATATGTATGACCGCGTGCAACTCGCTTATACTAGCAATAGGACTAGGTCAATCGTAGCATAGCAAAGCGGCGAGAAGCAAGGTGTCGAATCCACATAGACTCATAAGATACAATTAACCTTGATTGAGAACAATTATGACGGTCAACGACTAACAACGAAACATAGAAGTTACAATGGTAGCTATGAGCACACAAGATCAAACACAATTATATTTCTATGAATTTTATAAGGATTTGTTCTAACTTTGAGTGATTAGTTATTCCCCCGATATCATGCATCAATCATCCCCGTTGGTAAATTTTAATTCTTCATCTACGGGTGCTAATCCCTAATATTATGGTAAAACCGACTTAGCTAACCCTAAAAACTGCCCCTCGTCCAAAAAAACACGTTCTCGAAGATTCTGGGATGCTCGACTGGGCGGGGGCAACTCTCCGCATCGAGGCATTTTTAATCTGTTTCTTGTGCCGACTTAACTTGGAAGGTTCGGAACCTAGGCCCGTTCCTTTATCGATCCGCTCCATGATCCGTCCTTAATTCTTGGCCCAAATTTTCGTAATCTGAAAATAATCCAGTAAAACATGAAATAATACCAATTCCGGATGTAATAATACAAAATTCCAAGTACTCGTCCCGTGAACCCAACATATCGCATTCAACACAAGCAGGCCGGCCCTCACGTGAGGCGGAGAGGCGACCGTCTTAAGCTTCAATGATCTGGGGAGGCCCTAACCAAGGTACATGTTTATTAAGAAAAAACGTGTAGATTCAATCCGATCCAACATAATATAATATGTTAATTTTTTATAAAGACCCAAATTTTTTTATCCAATCGATAAAGGTCCCAAAAAAAATTTACTTGGCTAAAAAAAAATTAGACATACAAATGTGTAATAATATGTTGCAAGAAGCGATCTTGAAATAATAATATGTAAGTATGTTTTGTGTATAACGTATTAATTTGGTTTTGTTTTTAAATACGCTAGAAAAGACTACTTTGTATGACGTGTTTTAAACTATCAATAAATTGAATTTTGTATTTACGGATGTTAAAAGCGCGATAAGTATGTTTTATAAAAACAACTTCAACTAAAACGCCTAATTCGGGAGCAGTGCCTAAGCGAAAAATGCGTGGGCGCCACCGAACACAAATGGTTCACATTTTTAGCCGAAAGACTATTTTTAGCTCATAATTGGTAGAATAGATGCCGTAGGATATATCATTTCAACCTTCATCAATGTAATGTCGGTACATCTAACGTTGACACGTTGTTAAGCTAGAACAACGTCATCCATATTCCATACTTACATTACCTGAGTTGCCATCGTATTCAACCTCCCCTCAATCGGGAAAATGCCGATTTGCAGAAAAACCTCGAATTCTCAGCAAAAAAAAACCCTTTGTTTGATTCAAAAAAGCCAAAGAAATGCAAAAATATTGTAAGCGACAAAACATACACTACTAATCTTGAAGATAGAAGAAGTTGCCTCTCAACCAGTGGCCTTGCGCTGAATTTTCCGGCGATTGCAAAGCTCTTTTCTCCCCTCCGGTGGTTTCCAATTTGATGCAAAGATTTGGGTTTTTTTTTGCTTGAGGGATGAGGGAAATTAAGTATTATGGGAGGGGAGGGATTTAAGGTGTATGAAATGTAATGGTATTTTGGTATCATGTTAATAATATGTAGTTTTAAGATTTGTTTTCGAGTTTGCTAAATTTTAGGACTAAAATTTATTATATCCATGTGGTGTGTGAAGTAATGTGTGTTGAAGTAGATGAAAAATAATAACAAAAATGGTGCCGATAGTAACCGTCTATTTATATTGTGCGAATGCATACCTATGCTAAAATAAGATTTCAAACAAACCACTCATCAACCATCAAGTAAAAATTAAGGATTTGAAGGGGAAAAAAAAAAGGTTCTTAATGCTTTAGTTAAGAATTTTGTGTTTTACTTGTTAAACCACATAATGGTTTCTTAAAATCCTTGTTAAACCACATGATTTAGTTAAGAATTATAATGGTTTCTTCTTCCTCCTTGGGGGTCGTATATATATATTGAATGCTCAAAAAGGGGAATTTTAGCCTCAATTTCATGTTAATAAGGTGTTCAACTATCTATTCCTAAATCCTATTAAAAGTCTACCTACATGTCTTTAGACAAATTTCCATGAATCAAACTTTCTAGCTTCAAGTTTTAAGTGAAATTCAAGTAATTAAAATGTAAGTTGTCATCTTTAAATCACCAAAGACGTTAGTTTATGATATACGATAATAAGTAAATATTCATGATACTTAAAGGCCGTAACAACCCAACCCGAAAAGTCGAGTTAAGTTTCAGACCGGATCCCCGTTCGGTCATGACCCAAGAATACTGATAAAATTTCTCGATTCACAAAGCCTCGTAATATGTTGTACTAAAAGCATTATATGCAAAAGCTAAACGTCAAAAGACTCGGCTTGCTACAAAACCAATACATAATTTAAATCATTCTCGTGCTTAAAAACTATACACCATCATCACTACTACTTAGAACCAAGAATATGTTTCTTTTGTTCTTTTCTGACCCCAAATGTCTGGCAGAACTTTGATACTATTTCCGTATCAAAATATAAGTCATCCTAGAAATTTTCACAATAGAATAAGGCAGTGGTTGAATGTTATTAAATTTGAACGTAAATGTCTCAAATACCCTTTGACTATCATTAATGCAATAGTTGTTAGGTAATGAAAAATGATTGGATCGATAAAAGTTGCATTGGTAATGTAAAATGATTTATATTGTGAGACAAATCTAAAAATGTAGGATGACTTATATTTTGGGACGGAGATAGTAATTTACAAGTAGGTAGAAGTTGATGCATTCAGAAACAAACTCTCACTTCACCATCAAAATAAAGGCTCTCAATACCCTAAAAGTGTGGACCAACAAGTTTTTCTTAAAATAATATAATTGTTTTTTCCTGATAAAGTCTGCCTAGGATATGATGAGCCACCTACCTGGTTGAGGAATTCCTTTGCACACACCAGAAGAAGTGAGTGTAACCCCTGGAGCGTTCTCGAGTGTCCGAGCACGGGCAGGGCCAGATTCATTTTTTTGGAGTAAATGCTTCACAACCACCAACAGAAACACCACCTCGCCTTAATGTGCCGCTTGATCGTCTTCTTCACCTTGATGTCTTTCAATGTTGGGAATTGCAGGCGGCGCCCCTGAACTTGTACCAGCTGGAGGGCCAAGAACCCGAGAAGGAGGAGGAGGAGCAGGAGGAGCATGTGACTGCTGATACTTCAATATTGTCCAATCAAAAACATAATCAAACTGGTAGCCTTCACGAATGAAAAGATCACGAAATATTCTCTTCAGATAAGCATAGTCAGGCTTGTCCTCAAACCGGAGTGAACGACAGTAATGAAAGTACGATGCAAACTCAGTCGGGTATCCTTTACACAAGGCCTCGATAGGTGTCGAAACTTTCCTCTCAGTAATCCTCTCATATTTCTGTTTCTTGTTACCAGCTTTCAATCCTTGCCATGGAAGACTTCCCCTTAGAAAATACATAAGGACATATCCAAGAGATTCCAAATCATCCCTTCGGCCTTGTTCAATCCCGAGGTGTGTGTTCATGCTAGCATACCTTGCAGTCCCTGTCAAATTCTTGTTCTCTCTATAAGGAATGTGCTGGTGGGAAGTACTGTCTCTATACTTCTTGGCTAAACCAAAGTCGATAACGTACACCTGGTTTGCCCGGCGTCCTAAGCCCATTAGGAAATTGTCGGGTTTAATATCCCTATGTAGAAGGGATTTAGAATGGACAAATTCAAGGCGATTGATCATTTGATCAGCAAGCATGAGAACCGTCTTCAAAGAAAGCTTTCTATTGCAAAAACTGAATAAATCTTCAAGGCTGGGACCGAGCAAATCCATCACCAGAACATTGTAGTCCCCTTCCACACCAAACCATCTTACATTTGGAATTCCGGTTCCACCTTGCAGAATCCTGTATACCCTCGACTCAGTAAAGCAACTGGGGATGCTTTGTCTTGACACTTTTAGAGCTTAATCGCCAATTCCTCGTTCGTCTGTATATTGGCACCTAGATAGATCTCTCCAAATGAACCGCTGCCGATTTTCCTTCCAAGCCGATACTTTTTCCTACAGCGCGTGGCTCCATTATAGGTTTCAGGGATTATCAAACCTTGAAGATCTAGGGTTGAAATTGAGCAAAAAGTCAAACCATAAATTAGTCAGAAACATGTTTTCTTATTCTACAAATACAAAAAAGGAAGTCAGGTTGAAAGCAGAGAAAAGTGGCGGAAGAGAAATATATTTTTCTTGCAGAATCTTTAAAATATACACCAGACTATAAATAGATGATAGATAGCAGTAGAAAGTTTAGTTCTCAGCTTATTTTATGTCAAACTACAACTGAGTCAAGCACGGGTGTCGTACAAACTACAAAGAAAAATATTAAGCACATGTGTCATAAATAGTACATCACCTTTAATTAACAAACTAGCCAAAAACACGTGCATTATGCCCGGGTGATATCAAATAAAGAAAAATGCACCTTGAGTAAATTTAGATATTTAATTAAACCTACTTATTGCAAAAAAAACTGCTCATTGTTATCAAATAAAACAGTCAGATCAACATGCTAAAGGAATGTCACTTTAGTCAAACTCTCTGAGCATGGACAAATACAGAATTTGATATATTGCTATCCTTCTGTCATTAATGAAGGCAAACAAGGTGAAAAGGAACTTCAATTAGTTACCTCAAAACCCATATGACAAGTTATTGAAACTTCTTTTGCTATTAACGTGAAAACAAAACCAGACACTAATTCACAAAAAGGGAATGACTTTGTTTTGCCCAAAAATGACAACATATGGAAAATCTCTCCAACGTATGGGTGTCTAGCTATCATGAATGTGATGTCTCCTTTAACCAATATATCTAAACAATATTCGATTTAGAAGGGAGTCAACCAACAAATTCACATAATATATTCGCTTTAGTGGCCAGATAACCATAGGAATATGATGTCTCCATTAACAAAGAAATTCGCAAAAACTAACCTTTGGATCAATATTTTGTGATCCGTTCCAGATAGAGCAATACCGCTAATTCTAAAAACGACTCATTGCCATCTAGCATTTAAAGAGGATTTTGATTTCAAGATTTTAGTCAGACCATCAAGGCTCACAGCTGCTACTCTGCATCTGTCCAGAAAGAGCACAAAGAGAGAAATAAAATAAGAAGCATTTAATAGATCTGTCAACCATCTGAGCGATGAAAATGACGTCTAATTAATTACGCAGATATAAGTCTGCATTCTGCAATTCATTAAATCATCAGCCCTATAGATCAACATGAATATGATGACTAAGGAAGTGGAAATACAAGATTCAAACCACATTGAATCAAGAGAAAACAACAATAGTCCATAATCTCACACACCAACTATAATAAAGTCAGGCATCCCAACTACTCAAAAACAGCAAATGCATGCCAATTACTCAGTTGAATATTATCCAAAAAACCTCTTTAGTATATGCCATTTTATGTCACTTGTTAAATGATACAAGTGTTTTTAAAGCCTTCAATGATCCATAATGGACATAAGGGGGAAAACGAGGAAAATTAATGCTACAATGATAGAAATACGCTTGAAATGCCAAAAATAAAATAAAAAATACAAATATTTTCAGATAACACAATACGATATATTATTCAGATGAATAAAAGAAAACAAGGTTGTAAATTGTAATGCTTGTACAAGCATTTCCTGAGTATTCCCGCAACCACGACTCAACATATCCTAGTATTCATTGTTTAAAAAGAAAAATGACAGAAACCTAAACTCAAGTTAATTGTCATCAAACTTTCAAGAATAGCAACTTTACAATAGATTCGAGGCTTCCTTTCCGACAATCATTTTTGTTATTATTGTATTTTGTGCATTTTCAATAATCGATACGGATATTTATTCATATGCAACAGGCAGCAGTTTGTGTGTTTGTTTCATGAGAATTATTGTCAATGTTAATCTACTTCAGTTCAAACGGATCGACAAAAATAGAACATTACAGCAAAAAAGAGTTCTTGATCATGTCGATTTCAAATGCTCCAATAAGACTCTACTACAACTGAGTATCGAATGTTGACAAGTGAAAAATGAATTGAGCCGTGTAAAAGCCCTCAGCAGTGAGTACGTAATATGTATCCTCTAGCATGTCAGACTTGAGTAATGGAATATTTAAGCAAAGAAACAACAAAAAAAAAAAAAAAAAACAATTTGCATCATAATCTAAGCAAGGGAGCAGCAAAGAGAAAAACGTCGAAGAAGAAGAAATTACCATTAACAAGCAAACCATCGAGGAGCTGAGCGGCCGGAGATTTAAGAGCGCCGCCGCGAAGGGTGAAGAACGCGAGCAGCAGATGGTGAAAAAAAGGGTTAGGGTAACGTTTCAGGATGTTTTCGGTTGAGGCTAAATAATAATAAGTTATTATTTTCTTAAAATGTATAGGGTTATTTATACGATAATTTGGATGTGAACTTAATAAATGATTAGAATCATAATCCGCACAAAATCAATCATCATTAAAAAAGAATATCTCAATTGCTTATTTCACTCTATCAATAGGCAGATTTATCTCCGATCCTGCATTCATGTCAGATGGAGCTTTCTATCAGACTCGATTATCGATTTCACGCCACGCCGACAATAAAACAAAACAGCTTTGTTTTTTTATACACACAACGATATTCGATTGGCCGAATTTAATATGACTTCTATCTAAGAATTTTCCCTCCAACCCGGCCCATTTGGTCTATACTCTATCTCAAGGCAGACTTATCTTCAACCAAATTTCGCTTTGATTTGTATTCTAAATTCTCTTCTGTGCGCGTCGTCCTCTTAACGATTTTGGCACTTTTGGGTAAGTGTTATGGCAAATGTTATACAAAGGCGATTGGGTTCAAATGCGAGTAATGGCAGGAAACACTATTATCTTATCGGGCAATAATTTTTTTTTTCGAATACGAAATATACGTACGTACACTTTTTTTATCCCATTGTGACTCGAATCTGAAACCTTCAGATTAAGGACCACAATAATTATATTATTACATACTACGTGCTCTTGGGTGTAGATTGAACTAACACGGCAGTATATGATACATCTTATTAAAATCTTACTCAGAAAAATTCGGGTGGGAAAAATCTTAGATATCAGTAAAATCTTTAAAAACTTTATTTTAAAGATTTCGATATACTGGATTTAAGAAAAATAACATCGCACTAAAATACAAATTCTGTAAAATTTCCTTTAAATCTACCGCATTCATCCATATACTGAAAATCCTTGAAAAATGTAGTAGATAATGTATATCCTTTAAAAACATTATTTTAAAGATTTCGATATACAGATTTAAGAAAAATAACACTGCACTAAAATACAAATTCAGTAACATTTCCTTTAAATCGCCACATTCATCCAGATTTTAGAATTTTCTTTTATATTTACTGTGATTATGTAAAATAAAGAATCCGATGATTTCATCTTAGATGAATATTCTTTAAACTAGAAAAATGTGTAATAAAATTGTAAAATAAAAATTGTTTAGAAAGATCTCGATCGCAAAGTCTTTCTTGCATAATAGAAAAGAGTACATGTTTATTTGTTTATGATCTCTACTCATGAGTAATACATCATATGTTTCAGGGATCATCGATTCTTATAAAAAAAATTGTAATAGACAAAGCCTCTTTGAATATCGGTTGAACTAGTTGTTTGGTTTGAGTTGAGTAGTGTATTGGGCATGTTGTCGCTGGCAAAAAAACAGACAAGTAAAAAGTTTTATAACATGCGTGGTTTTATCGTTGCACTTATTGTTTCATTACAAACCTTCATCTAGAAAAACACCAGGAAAAACTCAATAAAAGAAAAAATAATATAACCGGTGGTCGTCAGAACCGTTGTATATAGGGGGAAAATGATAAAATAATACAAACTTTACAATAATTTTATATGAATTCAATAATTTTATATGAATTCAACATTTCAATGAGGTAATCTTTTAGTGACAAAAACAATCTTGGTCGATATTAATTTTTTTTCATTTCAGGAAGAAACATTATCTCTTATGCGGAATTTATATAATTTCTCACAAAGGATAATAACTTAAAGCACACCAGTTATACCAATATTCAAGAATTATCAACCCACTTTTGGTGGGGATTCTTTTTCATAATTTTCACACAAAAAGAGGTAATAACCACGGTAAGTGATATATCAAGAATCGCTAAGTTTTGTCACAATCACTTCATAAAATGGACTTGATGCACTTTAAGTATTTGATTTAATCGCATTCACTTATTGGAATGTACTTGTATAATTTGATGCATCATTAATGTCTCATTCACTTATGAAAATAAACTTGTCTCATCATTTCCAGTAATTATTTAATGTATTTTATATAGGGAGTCTTCAAGGACATCTCATATTTCTACTTAGGCAACCAAATTAAAAAGCAGTACACATTCACATTATTTCTATCTAAAACACCACACCGATTTCAACATATACTCGTTACCCCATAATTTAATTAATATATTGCATCTCTATTTGTGCCACCGCACATGTCAATAAAATTTGTTTCCTAACAAAATAAGAGCACAGACAATGGCTCAAAAAATGACATTGTGAAGGGCTACTTTTTCTACCACCACAATGTGGTTATTTCATTGGTTACACAATGACTCAAAAAAAGACGATGGGGACATTTTGGATGGGGATTTGGTAGTCACTCTTCTCAAATTCTGACACACAATGTGAACCAAAAGTAATAGTAAAATATTCATCTCCCAATAAACAATTGGCTTGTCAATTTTTTTTTGTTGTTTTCTGTTTTATTTTTTACATAGATTTAAGCAACTATTTTCTGGGTATAATATGAAAGTGGAAAATTGGTTGATTATGTTTAAGACAATTTGTGCAAGAGAATGTAGTGAGAATGGGAATTTGTTGCTATGTCATTGTCAAGTAGGATTTTTTTTTTTGCTTCTTTTTATGTAAAGTGACAATGTAATTATGTTAGATCAGCTTCTTAAAAAAAAATCGTTGTAAATGCTGTAAGTATCTTTTCAAGAAAAAAAAGAATGTACAATTTACTCCTTGAGCTTTTTAAATCTTGCAAATTGACCGCAACTCATGGTATGCCATCATTTCTTTTTATAACCCATCGATCAACACCCATTTCTCCCTTCCAATTTCTTCATCTCACATCATCTTCCTCTCAATCATTCTCCCCATTCTTCCTTATTCTTCTTCTTTCTTCTTTACTCTTTCTTCTTTTCCTTGTCTAACTATTCTCTCTCTTTTATCATCTCTCCATTTCCCTGGAACTTAACCCGCTAGCTCTTCTTCCTAACAACCAAATGAATACGCGTTGACGGAGATATCTTCCTAAGTCATACAAACGTAGACAAATGGTGAAGAAAGGGTTAGGGTAATGTTTCAGGATGTTTTCGGTTGAGGCTAAATAAGAATAAGTTATTGTTTTCTTAAAATGTATAGGGTTATTTATACTATAATTTGGATGTGAACGTAATAAATTATTGGAATCATAATCCCCACAAAATCAATCATCATTAAAAGAGAAGATCCCATTTTCTAATTTCACTCTATCATTAGGCATATTTATCTCCAACCCGCCCCGTTTGGTCTGTACTCTATCTATATATAGACAGATTTATATCTAACCCCCCTGTTTGGTTTGTATTCTAGCCTTCCCTGTCAGGTCGTCCTCTTAACGATTTTGGCACTTTCGGAAAAGTGTTATGGCAAATATTATACAAATGAGATAGGGTTCAAATGCCTCTTAATGATTTTGGCACTTTTGGGAAAGTGTTATATATGGAAAATGTTATACAAAGGCGATAGGGTTCAAATGCGAGCAATGGCAGGAAACACTATTATCTTATCGGGCAATAATTTTATTTTTTGAATACGAAATATACGTACTCATATTTTTTCTCCTACTGGGACTTGAATCCAAAACTTTCAGATTAAGAACCACAGTAATTATATTAGTACATACTACGTGCTCTTGGGTGTCGATTGAACAAACACGACATGTATGATATATCTTATTAAGGGTGTGTTTGTTTTGGGTTGGGTTTAGTTTTTGGGTTGATTTTATTTACTAGTAGACAATAAGATAAAAATGATTGAAGTATTGATTAGAAAGTTAAAATGTTTTTTCAAATTTGTGTAGATAAAGAAATGATTGGTGAGAAAATTTGAAATAAAGTAGTATAATGAATAAAATAAATTTAATAAAATAGATAAAATGAAATTGTGAGAGATGATTTAATATTTTTTATTTGTAGTTGAAGAAATAATTGGTAATAGAATTGTAAGAAATGATTGGTGATAAGATATAAAAAAGAGTAATGATACGGGCACAACAGTTATACTACAACCAGTGACACAATGGTGATCTGGAGAGTTGATAATAATGTGTCTAAATTGATCAGATGTAAATCTAACATGATTAATCTGCGCAGATCAATTATCATATCACTCGTTGTTCAGAC
This sequence comes from Gentiana macrophylla, assembly GCA_026214975.1. Taxonomy (NCBI): domain Eukaryota; kingdom Viridiplantae; phylum Streptophyta; class Magnoliopsida; order Gentianales; family Gentianaceae; genus Gentiana; species Gentiana macrophylla. The sequence goes on from CM047805.1 coordinate 48,772,967, forward strand.
AACCCTTTGCCCAGATCATACTCAAAAAGAACCTCAAACCCAACCCCAACCCAAAACACCCAAAAAAAACAGGGAAATGTTAGGGTGGGAAAAAATCTTAGAGCACTTGCAGTAGATACTGTAAATCATTTAAAAATTTTATTTTAAAGATTTCAATATACAGATTAAAGAAAAATAACACTGCATTAAAATACAGATCTGTAACATTTACTTTACATCTGCCGCATTCATCTAGATTTTATAAAATTTCCTTTATATTATTTACCGCATTATGTAAAATAAAGAATCTGGTGCATTTTATTTTAGATGAAGATTCTTTAAACTAGAAAATGTGTATTAATACTGTAAAATAGAGAATTCGTTTAGAGCATCTAATGCAAATGCTCCTAGACAATGGAAAAGAGTACATGTTTATTTGTGTGTGATTTACTACTCTTGATTAGTACATCATATGTTTCAGTGATCATCGATTCTTATCAAAAATGTGTAATGGACAATGCCTCTTTGAATATCGGTTGAACTAGTTGTTTGGTTTGAGTTGAGCATGTTGTCACTGGCAAAAAAAACAGACAAGGATGAAGTTTTATAACATGCGCGATTTTATCGTTGCGCTAATTGTTTCGTTACAAACTTCATCTAGGAAAATGCCGTGAAAGAAAAAACTTAATAAGTGGAAAAAAAAAATGTAACCGGTGGTCGTCAGTCCTGTTGCTATACAGGGGGAAATGATAAAATAATATAAACTTTACAATATTTCTATATGAATTCAACATTTCAATGAGGCAATCTTTTAGTGACAAAAACAATCTTGGTCACTTTTTGAGGCCCGAGGGGAGAGTGCCCTCGCTTTTTGAGGGATTACTAATATCCCTTTATATCTTTCTATATATATAAGATAAGAAAGGAAAAGTTGTAGATTTGTGACACATGTTTTTTTTCTATTGGTCCATCATTTTACTGTTCATGGCCCAAAAATCCGCCCATTTTTTTTTTTTTTTTTTTTTTTTTTTCGTTTTTTACTGTTCATCAATGCCCAAATTCTGAAAAAAGTTTTTTTTTTTTTTTTTTTTGAGTGAAGGGTTTGAGTTAAATGGTCCATTTTTAGAGACTCTCGATTGTATTTTTAATCTACACATTAGCTTTAATTTATTCTTAATCTTATTATGTGTGTTGTGGTTAAGATGTATCCGATTCCAATTTAATTACATAATATTTTGCTTTCCATTGATATCTCTTTTTTTTTTTTTTGGTCTTATCCTAATACGATACGACCACGTGATATTTCAATATACTATAGTTTGTTTGTGTGTGTGTTCTTTTCCTTTTTTGCGTATATATATTTTACATTGTGTGTCTATGCTTTTTTTTAGGCATCGTTTTTGGGGCTTCACGTATTGATTATTTTTTTCCATCTTCATTTTTTTACTTCTATATATTGTGTGTGTCGGTTTTTTTCTTTGGTCAATGGTTTAGTAGTGTCGAAAGGTGTCGATTTTGTGTTGTGGAGTGTTGATAGCGTGTTAGATTTTAATTAAAATTTTAATTAATATTCATTTGATCAACCGACAACCGTTGATATGGCGTCGGGGTGTATCAAGCGTGTCGGTCGTCGTGTTTTGGGTCGAACACGTGTTGTTGCGTATAATGTCGAAGATAGCTTCATTTTTCGGTTAAAATTGATTTAAGTAGAAATTGAAAAAAATTATTCGGTAGTGTCGAAAAGTATCCATAATGACGCCGGGAGATGTCGAAGATGTGTCGGATATTCATTTCATACGCACTTATATTATACTTCTATGAACATGTTTTGATGCCACCCTAAAAGGTGTGAGGGTGGGTTGGGTTAGGGTGGTGGGAAGGGTAGGTATAGTAAGATGGGTGGTGGGGCACACGGTAGGGTAGGGAGTTGTAGGGTAGAGTAGGATGGGGTGGTGGGTAGGGTAAGGTAGGTGGGATGAGATAAAATAGGGTGTAATAGGTTTAGCTAGGATAGTGAATTAATGTGTAGGTTGGGAGGTAGGTTAAGGTTTGTAGGTAGGCAGAGAGGTAGGGTGCGGTAGGTGTGCTAATGTAGGTGAGGCGAGGTATGAGATGTAATGCGGTGATGTATGGTAGGGTAGGATGGTATGGTTGGATGATGTGGCGTAAGTTAAGTAAAGTTTGGTAGGTTGAATAAAAGACGTAATATAGGGTAGTGTGGTAAGATAATATGTGGTAAGATAATGTGGTGTAGGGCGTGGTGAGGTAGTATTGGATAGGTGAGTGTTAAAAAATGTTGGGATAGGGGTTGGGGTGGTGGGAAAGGTAGGGTATAGTAAGATGGGTGGTGGGCACGGTAGGGTAGGGAGTTGTAAAGATAGAGTAGGATGGGGTGGTGGGTAGGTAAGGTAGGGTGGGATGAGATAAAATAAGGTGTAATAGCTTAGCTAGTGATAGTGAATTAATATGTAGGTTGGGAGGTAGGTTAAGGTTTGTAGTGTATGTAGAGAGGTAGGTGCGGCAGGGGGTGTGCTAATGTAGGTGACGCGTGGTATGAGATGTAACGCGGTGATGTATGGTAGGGTAGGATGGTATGGTTGGATGATGTGGCGTAAGTTAAGTAAAGTTTGGTAGGTTGAATAAAGACGTAATATAGGGTAGTGTGGTAAGATAATATGTGGTAAGATAATGTGGTGTAGGCATGGTGAGGTAGTATTGGATAGGTGAGTGTTAAAAATGTTGGGATAAAGTGCGGTTGGGTGATTGATAATGTGTGTAGTAGATAAGAAAGAGTGTGTTTGACTAGGGTAGAGTTGTGTGGTAGTTGTGGTATCCGAAAGGAGATCGACGTAAAATGTTTTATTTTTCATTGTTGCGCTTTAAAATTGCGCTCGAACGGTTCGTTACATGCTACATTTCTTCGTATTTAATATCGTCAAATAAGTTAAAACTTATAAGATGCAGACTCAAGGCGTTGCACTGAGTCCCATTTTTTACTAGTCTTTATATATAATAAAGGAGCAAGGGCGCTTTGAGGGAAGTTTTGGTGTTGCCACGTGTCGGGCCCCTGATTGGCCCGGCAGTTTCGCTTTTTTTTTTTTTTTTTTTTTCTCTCTTGACTTATAGCGACGCTTTTGCCTCTCTCTTTAAGACTTCTAGCGACGCTTTTTCCTCTCTTCCGGTACACTTTCCCATTACGATTTTTTTTTTTTTTTTCCTCTAACTTTTCCCTTTTCACCTATACATGCATATATATGTATCTATATTTTTTCCCTCTCTTAAGATTTATAGCGACGCTTTTCCTCTCTTTTAAGACTTCTAGCGACGTTTTTTCCTCTCTTTTCTGGTACACTTTTCCACATTTACGATTTTTTTTTTTTTTTTCTCTAACTTTTCCCATTTCACCTATACATGCATATATATGTATCTATATATATATATATTGTCTTTTCTTTTTTAGGGGAATGAGAGAGAAGATGACAAATATTTCATCAATTGAGTAGAATGACGATCTTTTGAAACTTTTGCATAAAGGACAAAACTATTTATTCATCAATCGAAATTCACTTGTGTCTAAATTCACTGTTTAAATTCTTGCCGAAATTCATTGTCGAAATTCACTAATTTTCAAAAATCATTGTTAAATTCACCGATTTTTGAATTCATCATCAAAATTCATCATTAAATTCACCGATTTTGGATTCACCTGGGAGGTTCATTGATTTTCCTGGATTCACTTGTATGTCCTTCTCGCTATAAAAATTATGCAGTTGTCCTTCTCCCTATAAAAATATGTAGTTGTCTCCGTTACTTAAAAATATTCCAAATTATGTCCTTATCCCTAATTTCCCATTCTTTTATTCACCTCCTCCAATCTTTTTTTTGCGACGCTTTGAGTTTTTTTATCCGATTTCTTATCTTATTGTATTACATTGTATCGCTTCGTATTTTGATTTTATTTCATTGTAGACTTTTATTATTATAAATATCGACTTCGTGATTTGTTATTTTTTTCCGTTCCTTGCATTATACAATGATATATTTATGCTTCTTTCCTTGATTCTAATTATTATTATTACGGTTTTCTAGGAGTGTGAGTGAATACGTATACACGTTATTATAGTTAATATATATTTTAAGCGATTAATGATATTTTATGTTATCTTAGTTTAGTTCGTTAGATTGTTATTAAAACGATTTGTCTATTTAGATGTTTAAGATACGATAGTGGTTATTGTTATTAGTTCGGCCAATAAGTAACAAATTCACATCAATTTTATTATGATATCGCTTTTTTAGGAGTGTCGGACTTTAGTATACACGTTAAAATGAGTTTATTGTTATTAGTAGATGCTTCCTATCACTTTTCCGTTGATGTCTCTACGGCTATACGCGAAATTTTTCTATATAGTGTATTCATTCCTCTCTTTCCTTCCGGATTCTCCGATTCATTAGTGCCGCTTCACCGATGGACGACATATTTCTATGGATTTATTTTATTGTATTAATTCGGACAATACTCACAAATTTACATAAATTTTAGTATTATTTCGGTTTTTTAGTAGTATGGCTCGTTATGCATTTTTACGTATACACGTTATTATAGTTTAATATATTTTTAAACAATTTAATGATATTTTATGTTATCTTACTTTAGTTCGTTACATTGTTATTAAAAGTGGTTTGTCTATTTAGATGTTTAAGATACAATAATGGTTGTTGTTATTAGTTGGGACAATTGTAAGAAATTTACATCAATTTTATTACGACGTGTGGTAGATTTTAGTTAATTTTTTTTCCCGTCTGGCCATTTAATTATTTTGTTATACAATGACGTTTCGTGTTATAATTGCTTTTTTAAATTCGTGTTCCACATTCGCCGTGTCCGTTTAATATTGCTTTCCGTGTAGTACAACGTAATATACTTCATGCTACGTTATAATACAACGTATTAAGTATATTATACGGAATATATTTATCACATTCGGTATAACACAACACATGCCATGTCATGTCCTCACTCCTATTTATGTCTTTGAAAAACACCTTATGATAATGTATAGTTAATGTTTCAAAGCTTTTATGATTCCTTATAGTCTTTACTCATTTCGTACAATCGCAACATATACCACACAAAAAAAGACCCTAATTACATCCACCGATCTGGAATGGGCATGCACCGTGCATTTTGCACGGTGTACGGATACTAGTATTTTAATACTAGTGTTAGCTTAGTTTGGATTATATAGCTTGTAATCGCATATAATTAATAAACAATGACATATAACATACAGGCTGGTTGGGTGCCTGTTTTCAATCCTAAAGTAACACGGTTCAACCCTTATTAAGTTAAAAGAATAATGTAAAACATGTTTTATCAATATTCACCATTGCAGGCTTTAATTTTGTTTTTATCACCATTCACCACTGCCTGCTTTAATGTAGAATTCGGATCCTCTGTTGTGGGATCGTCTGTTGTGTTCGTGCTGTGGAGGCAAAACGACGTTGTTTTGCCTCCACACGACGCCGTCCAAGTGTATCCGTCATTGCCCTAATTTTAAGCTAGGACCAAAACGCCGTCGCCTCCCTGCCAAACGACGTCATTTTACACAGCAGGGGGGCTGCTGTGAAGCCCTCACGGCAGAGGATCCGCTCCCCTTTAATGTAATGTCATTTTGCCTCCACACGACGCCGCCCAAGTGTATCCGTCCTTATCCTAATTTTAAGGTAGGACCAAAACGCTGTCGTCTCCCTGCCAAACGACGTCGTTTTAAACAGCAGGGGGTTGCTGTGAAGCCCTCACTGCAGAGGATCCGCTCCCCTTTAATGTAATGGTCTGCTTTAATGTTGACCATTCATTCACTTTGCCTGCTTTAATTAATGGTATATGAGTTTGTAAAACAAAAATTATTATATAAAATATTTTGTAAAACATATTTTATCACTATTCACCATTCTTTAAGCTATAAATCTTGTATAAATTATACTTCTCTCTACAAATCTTATTGGACTATCCTTTTACTTAAAAATCCTTTAAAAATTGTCATATTTACTAATTATCTATTAAAACATTATTAACCTTTTAAAAAAATATTTTGACCAAAGAGATTAAAAAATGGTTGAAAGTTGAAACACTAGCACTCCGTGTAGTCCCACAGGAAATTCTTTCCTAGAGACGACATTTGAGGAGTAAAACCTATATAGCACAGACACGGACAAGTACACGCCGCACGACACAATACGGATACATCGATACGGCTAAATTCAAAATTTAAGGACACGACACATAAATCACTAATTTGCATTTAATGTGTACACACACGCATGTATGCATATATATATATATATATATATATATATATATATATATATATATATATATATATATATATATATTATTTTATTTTATTAATATCTAATATCAATAATAGGTAATACCATTAATTAAAGTGCAAATTAGTTATAAGGCCAGTCGTTAGAGAATTAATGATCATTTAGGACACTCAAATCTTATTTAGTTATAAGGACATTCTAATTTTAAGAAGGAAACTTATTTAGTTATAAGGACATTCTAATTTCAAGTGGATAAAGAAGAAAAAGGAAGGAAAAAAAAAAGCGCTGGAGAAAAAAAAAAGCGCTGGAACAAAACAAAACAGAAAAGAAAAAAAAAACAAACGCTAGTGACATTGATTTTTTTTTTTTAATTTTTATTTTTAAGATGCAGTGACATTGATGTCTGAAACAGTGACATTGATGACTTATGCAGTGACATTGATTTCTAAAGTAGTGACATTGATGACTTATGCAGTGACATTGATGTCCGATGCAGTGACATTGATGAATGATGCAGGGAAATTAAGCGAAACATTCAAGATCGTGTTAAAGAATTGAGGATTCCACAATGAATCAAATTATCGTGAGGGCACAAACAACGTGTGGCCATTACAAGAGTCATATCAAGAGTCTTTGTAGTTTCACCAAACTTGTACTTATCCATATTAAAAGCTCCACACTGGAGAAATGCAAAACAAGAGCAGAGTCGATCGATGCAATTGTGACGACTTACGCGAAAGGACATTGACGACTTACGCAGTTGACATTGATGTCCGATGCAGTGGACATTGATTTAATTTTGCGCGTGACATTGATGTCTGAAGCAGTGATATTGACGACTTTTGCAGTGACATTGATGTCTGAAGCAGTGACATTGATGACTGTATTTATAATTAGATAACTGATGCAATGATATTGATGTCACCGCATATACAACTTGATACACACATTTGATAACTTTGTAAAGTAACTTTATTTCTTTGTTATCTTTAAATATTTGATTGATGTTGGTTTATTTGATTAGTGTTGGTTTAAATTTTCGATAACTTTGTAAAATAACTGTATTTCTTTTTTTTTTTTGTTTAAATGAATATTTTTACAACCAAAGGTATGCATAAATTGTTACAATAACACGCCATCGCATAAATCGTTACAATAACATCGCCATCGCATAATTCGATACAATAAGACATCACCGCATAGATCGCTACAATAAGAAGTCATCGCGATAAATCGCTACAATGAGACGCCATTGCATAAATCATTTGCGAATGAGATATCACCGATCAAGGTTGCCAATGGATCGCGCGGTCAATACATCATGGTAGCCAATGAATCGCGGCGGTGAATGTATCGGGTGGTTAATGGATCCCGTGGCCAATGCATCCGGTAGTGGTCAATGCATGACGGTGATCAATACGTCACGTCGATTTTATGAAGAAAAAAATTGATTTTATGAAATTTATTCGGAAAAATATCAAATTTGATTTTAGAATAAAGAAGACGAAAAAATATGAATTTTAGTGAAAAAATTATGATGATCCGAGTTTTAGATCAAAATATATGACATTTAGAATATGGTGAATTAAAAAAAAAAAAAACTGAGTGCTCACTGCTCAACCCAAAGTTCACTCATTTATTTATTTTTTTTTTCTTGAGCGCTTTTTTTTTTTTCCCTTCTTCCTTTTTTTTCCTTCTTCCTCTTTATCCACTTGAAATTAGAATGTCCTTATAACTAAATAAGATTTCGGAATGTCCTATTACCCTAATAAGTTGAAAATCAGTCCTTTTAAATAATTGGCCCTTAATTAAATTGCACAATCCAAGTATATCACACATACACATATGTGGCGCCACTTATCAATATAAGTGTATTTAATTAATCAACTTAATTAATATCTTGTATTTAATTTATTCATAATAAATAAATACCACAATATTAATTTACCACTATAACATTTATAGTCTCGAGATAAACTTTCCTTATTTGGTTATCATCTATAACCACATTTTAATCCGGCTAGATGTTCATATGTGTGTGACCCGATAGACTTCCGAATATGTTGGCCGTAGACACAAAGTGCAAATTACTTAAAATGCCCTTTATACCTAACGATCACGGGATAGCGTCAAAGAACACACCGTGACCCCAATCATCGGAAGAGTCAAATGCAATGACTACTACCTTTCATGTGAAACGATTGCACGTGTAACTTACAATCCTATCATTGTAATAATATCCATACGGTCGTTAGTCGAGTGTCAAAACATCAACGATCGTATCTTATAATCTGGATATCATGCTCTCTCAAGTAACTCATTTACTCCCACTTTGCAAAGATTCACGAGAGCTAGACATTCCTTATAAGAAGGCAATTTCGGATATTCGATCCCAATCATAAGATACGCGATTCCCAGACGACCAATCATGTATACTCCGCATGCTTCAATATCATACCCAATCACTACCGCATGATCGCCCCGTGGCTAGGGGAAACATCAATAGTGTCAAAGCATGACAATCCACACCGTGATGCCATGAAGACTCCGGTCTTAAGGATAATTACACAACCGGAATAATTCGAAAAGTATGTAACTCTTACCAATCAGATTCAATTAATCGAAAAAATATTCGTAAAAATCTAAAAAACTAGACAAAATAAGATAGGTAATACATAGATATTCGACCTTTATACGAAGCCAAAAAAACTGTCATTGACTTTCAAAATATTACAAATTGTAAAAATACTTGTTTATAAACAAGAAACATATTGGTGCGGCAGCCGCTTCAGCTGAATTATTTGCTCCTGTGACTACACCGGCAACCGCTTTTGGAAATATTGGTGCGGCAAGTGGTTATGTTTCTACAACACTTGATGAAGCAGTTGGTCATGCAAATCTTGGATTACTCGGAGACTTATCTTTGGATCGTGAGGGAACAGGAAATGCGAGTTCACCGTTTGTTGATGCTGTTGGAACTGGAAGCCATGTTCATGCCTCAATTGGTGAGTTAAATATACACACACAAATCACAATTCATTTTTCCCGCGGCAAATAAACAGTTGTTTGTATTCCAATGGTTTCCCAGCTGTAATTAAAGTTGCCAGCTACTGCCTTTTTTCTCTTATTTGATTCTGCTGCTCAAAATCTAACCTTTTTTTTTTTACTCATCAATGGGAAAAAAAAACAGCAGCTGCTTTGCCAAGGGAAACATCTTTATAATGATTCTGACATGAATCACATCTTTTGTGTATATATTCTAGGTGGGTGTTGTTAATGCCATCAGAATCGATCAACGGTGACACCACGCTTAGGGATAAGCTCGACTTTACAGAAGTTCAAAATCGACATTGAGTCTCTATAAAGTCGAAATATTAAGGTTACATTTGACTTTTCAATGCAAAGTCAATATATTTAGCTTATATTTGATTTTTTAGAGATGTATAGGGCCCCGAAAGTAGATTTGTTGATGTGTCATTAACAACTCCGACAGAGAATATATAATAAGGTTACAGAAGTCCAACTATTTGTTGGAGAAAAAGCCCTTTTAAAGGGTTGAACGGTCAACTTTAGCGCAATTTACGGATAGACTCCGATGTATGTCATCGAGAGTTAATGATATCATTAAATACTCCATACGGAGTAGTTGATGATGGGCTTTTGAATCACTCGATTCAGATATCGGGTGAATGAGAAATTAATGCCTAAAGTTGGTTGAAAATGTGTTGGAGATAAGAGTTGAATGGAGTACCTCAACTCAATATCCCACATTGGAAAGATGGGAGACTTGAGCTCCATATATAAGGGCTAGTGTATGCTTTGATAAATGTGCCCCAAGGGGCAAGACACTTTTGTGCAGGAGGGAGGACTTAGATATTTCCACACGAACGCGCCACCGCCGTCCGTTCGTCCGGCCCTGCTCGAGCTCGGTTCGGTTCGGGTGTTACTATTAATTTTTTGTACAAAATTTCCTTTGAAATTAACCAGAAATTAATTAGTTAATCGTGAGACGGTTGGAAGGTTCCAGAATAATGTGGAAATGAATTCTGATTGGAATAATTAATAAATTCGGCCCCAAATTAAATTAATTTCGAAATTAATTTAATTATTTTCTGCCTAATTGCTTTTCTTGAGGGAAAAGTCGAGTGGTTAAATCATCGGACCAATCAGAATTCAGAAGACATGTCATCCGACCAATCAGAATTGTGGAAATAGTTGGCCAATTTTAATTAATTATTTTCGGCCCCTATATCTTTTCCAAGGGGAAAAGATTGATGATGTGTTCTGGCCAATCACATTCAAGCATTGGCTCCTCCTCTCCACTATATAAAGAACCCCGATGATGAAGGTTGAAGTATCGAATTTTCTCTTGTGTCTTTCCACCACAAAGAGTCAGTCATATAGATCTAGATATTGAGTCGAAGAGAAGTCGGAGCACTATTGAGTCGAAGAGAACCCCGATGATGAAGAACCCCGATGATGAAGGTTGAAGTATCGAATTTTCTCTTGTGTCTTTCCACCACAAAGAGTCAGTCATATAGATCTAGATATTGAGTCGAAGAGAAGTCGGAGCACTATGTAAGTTCGTTGGAGGTCGGATTTTTGAAGTGCCTCTAAATCCGAGACGTAAAGCCGTTGTATCTTGGGAGACAGTTGCGACTACCGTGGGGCACCATACCGAGCAATTTGTCTTAAGGATAGAGTTTCATACTACTTTCGGTTTGTCATTTATTTATGCATTTTATATTGCTTTACATTCAAGTCGATTCAGATTGTGATAGTTTTTAATCTGTTAGATCTTAATCGTCATTAGATCTATCATTTACTTGTGTTGATTTATTAGATCTAAACCATAGTTGCTTTGATGTGTTAGATCTACATTATAATACTAATTTTTAATTTCGAGTTTTATTTTGTGCATTTAATTATCCGGAATTTCATCCGTGAATTACGGATATGTTCCGTAAATCACTCCACACACGATACACTATCCCAACAATATTAAGGTCACGTTTGAATTTTCAATGCAAAGTCGATATTTTCTATGTTCACTTTTGGGGGTCTTTCAAATAAGCCGTATAATTAGAATCACTCTAACTACTTTTTTAGCTGAGGTGATATTTTCTATGTTCACTTTTAGGGGTCTTTAGTGGCTTTATTTTGTGTAGTCCGTAGTGTTTGAAGCAGTTTCTTCAGAAAGCATTCAGAAAGCACTTATGCAAATCTAAATTCTGAATGGAAAAGCATAAATGAAACTACTTTTTGCTTGTAAGAAATAATTTGTTTGGGGATAGTAGGATAAGGAAAGTATCCTCTTATAATAATATGATGCAGATGCAATGAGTGCTGTGTTGTTAAGAGAAAATTAATGTAAAAAATGGTTAATTAATGTGAATTAACCATATATTAAATGAGAGAGTCCTTTTGAGCCTCGAGCATCGATCAAAACCGACATCGATCTTTCATCGACATCGTGTGCCTTATATACTGTTACTCATATTGTGTGCCTTATATAAGCCTTATATGAGCCAAATATGATATCGTGTCCCTTGATTCCTTGAATTAAGCCTTAAATGAGCCTTATATGTGTGCCTTGAAGTAGTCACTTGAATTAAGCCTTAAATTAGCCTGATACTGTTTATTGATACTGTGTGTCTTATATGATACTGTTAGTGATATTGCATGCCTTTATATGAGCGGATATGATATTGTGTCCCTTGAATTAAGTCTTAAATGAGCCTTATATGAGCCGATATATGTGTGCCTGAAGTAGTACTTGAATTAAGCCTTAAATGAACTCGACATCATGTAGATCTGATATTATGTTAGTGTAAACGATGCGATTAAATTCGGCTTTCAAATACTACGTCGAATTGGTATCAAATGAGGTCTCGAAATGAAGATAAAAAAAAAATATGAACTTTGGTGAAACAATTTTGATGATCGGTGTTCTAAATCAAAAGTTACGGTCGTTTATAAGAAAAAATGATCCGGTTAATGCAAATATTTTTTCGGCTTTCAAAATTTACGTTAGAAGGATATCGTATTTGGGCTCAAATTAAAGAGACAAAAAAAAAAAAAAAAGAATTTTGGTGAAAAAATTTCGATGATCGGAGTTATAAATCAAAAGTTACGGATGTTTGGAAAAAAAAACAAACCTGAATGGCTGAATCGGCAGAAGTACTGAATGAGATGCATATGCGCGTGTCCCTTTTAGTAAAAGGGAATTTTTGTCTGAAATTTTTTGTCCTTTTTACAACTAAAAAAAGGAGTGTATCATATTTATTCATTTTATAATTGGTTTTGTCCTTTTCCCTCAATCTCCCAATATTAAATAATATTATTTTAATCAGCCGACACGTGTCGAACACACGTCGGAGCGTGTCAGTCACATTTCGTGTTGGAAATGTGTCAGACATGGCTTACGGTGCCAAGATTGAAGTGTCGGTGCTTCATAGAGTAAAACATATGGATGATTATGGATCACACAGTTTAAACTTGAATTCAAATTGTGTGGTCCAGATTCATCCACACAGTCATCAAATGAACTAACCATGCAAGAATCACTCATAGTCCCACATTCCACGACTAAAATGTAACAGCCATAAAAAAAAGGATCGGGCCAAGCCAGCATTGGAAAAAAAAAATACTCCCTACGTTTATTTTAACCGTCGTTTTTTAGAATTTACTTTGTTTTTATTTATCTGTAATTTTAAAATACCAATGCATCATTTATTATTATTTTTCCAACTTTACCCTTCAATTTAATTACAGTAATATATAAACAAAATATTTATATCTCCAATCAAAACACATTTTCCAATAGTAAAAGCTCCAAAAATCAATTGCATCACTATTACTCATGCGTGTACACATTCCTAATATAATACTCCAATTAACAAAAGATAATCAACATTTATTGGGTACACATATATTCAAAAAAATCAAAGGACAACTTAGTCATTTTATACTCTATTTCAGACATATTAATTACTTTATTAATCTGTGTGATTCTTGTCTATGCACCAGTTGAAAAAAACGGAGGAAGTACATCTTTACCTTCTAAATCCGAAGAAAACTTCAGTGTCATTTCCTATCCCAGTCATCATCTATTCCATTAAGCGGGACAATCCCTGTGTATTAATTTTGTAAAGCTTCTATAAACATGGCAAGATCCCAATGGGATAGGAAATGGTACCAAAAGAAGATCCTATAGGCACAATGCAATTTTCAAAGCCATCTCTTTTTTTCCTCCTTTGTATCGTCTCCCAGTGTTGCTTTGATGTTTCAGTTATCCCTTAATTAGGAGTTGTTGAAGAAACGCTTATGTATATTTCAGGACACGCTACTCCTTGTCCGCACTCTGTCTATTATCATTTGCCTCCCCGACAGATCTTCAGCATAGCCAATTACCTGAAGTGGGAAAAAAATAAAAATGACCCGTGCATTTAACAACTGACGAATTTGGAAAAAGACAAAACAGTAACATATAATGATAAGAAAGAAAGAAAGAAAGAAGCCTAAATGAAACAGCAGTAGCATGTAACAAGCAAGGACCTGAGACTCTGTTTGTGTTTCACTAAAGCTGTCATACGTATATTTTACGTCTCCAGGGGATGTTTGGACTTCATCCTTTTTATCCATCCTGCCAAAGAAAAATACACACATTATAAAAGAAAACAAAAATGTTATTATGTCGATGGAAGAGGTAGGAAACAAATTCACGGAAAGTTAAATGAAGAAAAACCTGTTTAGCCAGTGATTAGGCAACAAAAGTGCAGACTGAGGCTCTCCGTGATCTTGATCAAGGATAGTACAGTCAGACGCAAAAAGCTATTATAAAGTCAAGGACACGAAAAACGCAAGGATATACAGAAAACAGTATCATTAGTAACAAGAAAGATATGTAAGGATACAACTTTGTCACACCGGCTTCTATCTGGAGAATTCTGTTCATGGATCTGTGACAAGAGAACCCAGGTAAAACTTTCGTAAGCACTTCAAAAGCAAAAAACAAACATGTTTGAGAAAGATATAGAAACAGTTCCAACCTTGCTCGTCTGTTCCAACAAATCCTCAATGGCAGCGGCTACATCAGGAAGAGCAGAAGGCATATCCCTGGCTTTTTCAGTAATGTTGCTTGTTGTTGAATTCATTCTAGATGTGTTATTGGTTGCATTTGACATAGACGATAAATAGTTTTCATGATTGGCCTCCATAATCCTGGCCTTTTTGTTGCAGTCGCTTGAAGAGTTGTCCATTCCGACAACATTTTTGGATAAGTGTTGAGCCCCTGATTCTTTTATATCTTGAGATTGGCTAGGAAACTGAGTTGAGTCATCTATGGAGATCATCCGAACAGCCTGTGTAGGATGCTGTGTGAAAATGCAGGAACCAGTCTCTCTGTCCTGGGAGGTAACTTCTTTCGGACAAAATGAATCAGATGAAACGACCTTGTCCTGTCCAAGGATGCAAGACAGCAGATGGGGTAAAATTCAGAAATGACATTCCAGATAGAAAAAAAATGACAAAAATGAGAATGTGAAAACGTAATAAAGAAGTTAACAACCTGCTTGATACACTCGTAAATCCATTCGGCAGTAACTGGCTTAACTCCCCATTTAGAAGCAGCCTCATATTTTGGACCACTTGCAAATTTGCATACCAAGTGCGTCACTTTTTTGCTTAATTTTTCAATGAATCTGACCTTCAGAATGAAGCATAAATTTTTCAGCAGCAATCTTTCTTTCTCGTCATATTGTGAAACACAAAATCGCAAATTTTCAAAACCACCAAAAGGAACTTTGCATTGAAGTGGAGAATATAGAATGTGACTGTCAACATCCAACAAGCATCCATCCTACAGGAGAAATTGTAAGTGCATTAGCACATTCCGAAGTAAGAATAATGTATATGTGCGTGTGTGTATACACACGTGTGCATGTTGTAAGCATATATGTATGCATGTATTTTCATCTATATACATATCCTTGTTGATTCTGTAACATATATATTTGGGAAGAATTTATCCATGATTGAAATAGACAAATAACTTAAGGAGTTTGATTATTCATTCAAAAATTAAAGAGACAAATCCAAATACATTTGATGAAAATTGATCCCATTTACTTCATTCTGCTCGCAAGGGTTTTAAAAAATAATGTCCACCAAAGAATATATTGGACACAAAAGCTCGAGGTCCAAAAAAAGAAAGTTGAGTGACATACCATTAAACAACACCTGATCCAATGGCTTGACACGTATTTTCTCATGGTACAATCAGTCCTTGGTATTACCACACCATGACATTCAACAATAAAATGGAAATTTGCATCAACTAGATTTTCCACAAATTTTCCTCCACCTTGATTAACCCACTCCTTGATTTCAGCTCTCTGCACAAAAGAAAAATGAAAATCATTGTTAAACACCTCATTAAACAGAACCAAGCATCAATAAAGACCAGCACAGATGGAGAATTTATGTTAACTTGCAACTAAAGCTACAAAAGTGGAAGCGGTAAGTATAGCAGCAAGTCTAAGAAGCTATCATAACATACAAATTATTGATAGAGAGCTTACCTGATTGTCAGGAAATGAATCAGAAAAGCAGAATAACTTTCCCTTAAATACACTTGAGGACTTTGAGTTCTTAACCGCAAAGCTGGTATCCTTTTGTGTCTTTGTCTCACATTTTCCATTTAATGTGCCACAAGCCTGTTCCTCAACAGCCTTTCCAATTTTCTCCAGAGATGTTTGTCTAGTTTCGATAACCTCCACTTCCTTTCTCTTCTGTAACGACACACTTGCTGCACAATCCCTCTTAATTTCAAGACTATCCGACACAATAAACGGAACGGAAGATTTTCCTTGTTTTGTCTCATTGAAGCCCGTCGCCGGCCTTTTAGCTGAGCAAACAGGATCTATCATGTAAACAGTAATAAAGTTGAGAAAAAGCAATTAAATGGTTTCTTAAAAGTAAACATGAAAGATGGCATCTGATCGACTGGTATATTTCTTGGAATGAGCATCTTACCTTTTGGAAGAAGTAAATCATAAGCAATGTGCCTTCTAAGGACAGGAACTTCTTTCTTTTCACGATTACAATCCTCAAGCCATTGAGTTTTAACCACAAAGATGACACCCAAAGCAGCAAGATTTCTAATTTGTCTGGTTTCACTGCATACTTATCATGTATTGGAAAGTTAGTCTTCCGCAACTTCAGACATTGTCACATGGACTAGTATTTGAAAAAATGAAATAAGGTAATGTATGAAGGGTATTTGACTCATGCAATGAATTCTTGTAACGTCATGGAGACTAGGGATAACGATCCACAGGGCCAAACAACAATAAACAGTAGACCGGATTTTACCAGAAGCATTGATATGCCACTTTAATTAGAGGTACAAACATAAAAGGTAAGAGAAAGAAAGCACGAAATTGATAAGAAAAAAGCTGACAATCAACAAGTTCATCATTTTCGGATCAATATATATACACACAAACGCACAAGCCAGCAAGACACACACACACAAATATATATATATATATATATATATATATATATATATATATATATATATAGAGAGAGAGAGAGAGAGAGAGAGAGAGTGTGTGTGTGTGTCCAGTCAATAGGATGGAGAATGGAGTTACATGGACCAAACTTATCTTAAAGCAGTACTTTAATTTCCCTATATATCTCTGCAAATTTCTGTGGCTCCAAAGCAAGGGTTGAACAAATCCTTGCCCCAAATGTAGGAAATTGCATACATTATTGAATAGGAATAGGGATTTCAAAATTAAGGGGTGTTTGGATAACCCTTGGTCACTTATCCCACTCCATGTAAACAAAAATAAAATTATTCAACTTAATAAAGTAATGTTCTTTCTCTTAATTTTCTTCTAACAATACATAACTCCCAATTTATTTGACACGAAACCCGATACAATTCGAACATCTTAACCAAAATTTGTTCACTGAGTAAGAATAAAGGCAAACTAATTCATGACCAAACGGACCCTAAATTTCCGTATAGGGTAAGTGTTCTTGAATTGATCCATTCTAACATGTAACCTACCTCAATGTAAAAGATGAATTATTTCAAACGTACACAAATCCAATCCCAGAAAGAGAACACAGAAAATCAGAATTTCACAAAGTACACAAGATCAAAAAGGAAATCTAAACCTTCATAAATGGTCAAACTTCAAATGGATATACGGAACTATTCGTGAAAATGGATCAACAAAGATTGAAACCAAAAAAAAATTTAAAAATTGCAAGGCATATAGTAAACAAATCGCCATTTCAATTTCTTTTTACTGCAAACTGCATAGATCAATAAAGATTTTCAAATGAAACGACATTTTCCATTTTAGAATAAGAAACAAAAACAGAATCCTAACAAACACACCTTCCACTCAGACATTAGTAATTTCAAACACTTGGAATACAATTAATAAAATAAAATTCAGCCACAGGAATTGCTAATGTGATGTAAAAACATTCGACTGCGTAGTAGATCACAGATATTCAGACAGTTCTAGCTATCTTTGATCCAGCATACTTAGAAGCTACCTCATAATCTTCTTACTATAAGCACTCAATCAGGATACTTCCAGTCAACAATCAATCAGAGGAAAGCATTTAAATGACTGTAAGATGAACAGATTAAGAAATCTCAATAGCATAGCCATGACTGCTTTAGTACAGGTTTAAACCAGAGATAGATATCCACAAGAAAAAACAATGTAGCTTTTTCCATTGAGAAGCCAGTCCTATTCAGTACTCCCTCTCTGTCCCAAAATATAAAGCCATTTAACCTTATGCACACAGATTAAGATACCCAATAAATGAATTGTTTTGCAGTATTTTAGGACAAAAATACCCTTCATCATTAAATGGGGATTTACACAGTGGAATACAAAAAGACAACATATTAATGAGTTGATTTGGGGTAGATAATAGGGGTGAAATAGAAATATGTGACAGAATCAAAGAGCTAAAATGCCTTGTATTTTTGGAAATAGGGAAACAAAAAAAAAATCCTTCATTTATAATCCTATGGATGAAAAATATAAAAATGACATCTTAATGCACTAAGGCATCCTGCACTGTGAGGTATCAGTCTGGGACTCCGGGCCCTTTTGAGCATGTAGATAGAGATACTTAATATTCACTTAAGAGATTGTTTCTGCAACCTAGACCTCAAGCCACATAGCTTTTACTGCAAGGGCTAAGACTCTTCAATTAGCAAAGAGGACAATGATTACAAGAAAAAGATAACATCAGAACGACATTTAAATATAGTCTGCAGAACATACATATCTGAGGGAGCTCCGACAATTATGTGTGTCAATTTCTCACTGAAGGACATATATCGTGAACCACCACCCCTGCGAACCATGTTTACCAGATTACGCATATCAGATGCAGCAAAACCAGCAATTAGTATTTTGCAGTCTGATAAGTACAATTCATTATCCGAGGTTTGAGAGTCATCAGCAACACAACCATCAAGATCAGACAGACATTTTTTGTCCGAGGCAGGTGGCCCAAACTCCTCCTTTGCAGATACAGGAGCATCACAAAATGATGTGTTGTGGAAAGTGTATGTATCAGGCTCTCTGCTTTGTGCATACCAAGCTTGTGGTTCTAAGCCCCCACCTGCAGACGATACAACATTCTGGGAACTTCCAACACTCTTATCTTGACCATGAACTGTAACCTTTTTTACAGTATTCAGAGATGAACTAGACTGAACAGGATAGGACTCCTCGTTGAGGCATGCTAATCACCAGAAGACGGAAGGAAGATTTTAACGTCAGATTCAACCAAGAGGAGAATACAACCACTAATGAATTGCCACTTGCATTAACACACGTCCTTACCTCTTCTGGCCGCTGATTGTTCAAACCATTTTCTAGAGACTACATGTATAGTACCCCATCTTACAGCAACCTTGTATTTGTCACCCTCTGGAGCTTATGAACAGTCAAGGAATGTCCACATTTCCGGTTAAAAAAAGAGGAAAAGTAGGACTATGTTGTTACAAGTTAACATAGTCTACCGTTTTCATTATGTGTATAGCCCAAGGTGCAGCAAATACATGCTAATAATCTACAATATCAATAAAGAATCCTACTTATGTGTCTCAATTACTAGAAGGTAACTTTAAGTTTAAAATTTTTACTTGCATTAGTTTCGTTTGTCACCATTAGGTATGGGAAGTAGAAACAGTTGTTCCCATGCTAGTTCAATTATGCAGTTAAGTCATACATTTAAACACAACATACTTCAAGAAGTTCAAAACATCATCCTATGCAATTGGAACTAAAAAATACACAACACCGCTCAAACCATATTCCCATCAGGTAGGATCAATTACATAGATTGTTTGTCTCCATCGTGTTCTATCATAAATCATAGCCTACATATGAATCACATTTTTTTTTTAACTTGCTCCCCATGTCTTTTTTGGTCTCCGTCCCTAGCATAATATTTATCATGGTCTACTCTTGTATCTCACAATACTTTACACATGCATCCACAAGACACCCATGCACATTATAAAATGTTTATTTCTTATCTTATCCGTCCTTGTGCATCGAAACATTCATATTAACATTCTCATTTACGCTAGACTCATTTTTGTTCATGATCATAAATTCATAATTTAACGTACAACATTCAATCCCGTAGAGCATTGTTGGCCATCTTCACTTTAACCGCCGTGATAGACAGATCATGTACTAACATCTTAATTAATTGATACCAAAGATCTAAAATTCTTGATAAAAAGAATCTTTTGACCTGTTTTTCACGCACGGTTCATTCTTCATCCTTTAGCTGTTAAAAATAACCTCAACATACCCTGCCCTCAACATAATCTGATTTCTTTAAGCTCAACGTGAAAAACCTCACTTCTAATGTATCAGTATCACAACAACATTGAACATTCAAGCTTAAAGGTGAACCTTTGCTTTGTTTCACCCTTCAGCAATGTATCATCTGCAAACAGCATTAGTCAAGAGAGTATACTTTGAACATGTCTAGTGCTACTGTATACATTAAACAAGAACACACAAGGTTAAGGTTTATTCGTGATGTAAGTGTATTGTGATAGAAAGTTCTAAGTATAATATTTTTGGAGTCATCACACTTCCCATTACTCCTTGATAGATTTCATTGAAAATAAAAAATTTAAAAATAATAATAATTCAAAATAAAACCTGAAGTAAGTGTTACTCTCCTAAGACAATGAAAGAACCAACATGCAAGTAACAAATAACAGGAATTAAGTGATAGAAATGGAAAAGGCAAGATTCTGCAAAGAAGTAGAGTTCTTCCTGCAGCGGATTATGTACAAATCATAAAAAATTAAAATAAAAACGCATGAAGGATATTTCACAAATTAGATGTGTGCACTTCTTAGTTAGTTCAGCAGAATATTTTCCACCATTTTGTGTGGTAAGCTTTTCCATCTGCTTCCGCTCATCTAAAGAGAAACACAGAAGAATATGAGACGCAGAACACAAAATTTCAGTTCATTTTTCATTTTTGTAGTTTAATTACCAACCTGCTGGAATTTTACTGACGCAGATCGTTAAACCAGAAAAAGGAAGTACCCTGTATGATTCATGAGGTACAACCCGGTGTTCTTTCCAACACTGATGAAGCCAACTTATAGTGACAATTGGTTTCTTTAAAATATTCACGGCCCACTGCAAGTTATAAAAAATGATGTTTACCATTTCACAAGCCCCAATCACTGAAAGGTTTACGCTTGAGATTGAGAGTGTCACGAGTAGTAAGAACGAGCAACCTCAACTAATTTCTCATAGAAACACAAACAAACATCAGATGCAAATGGAACTAGCGGCTATGCATCATAATTTAATTCAGCAGGTGAGCTGAAAGTGTATTAACTTGAACAAAAGACCACTCAGAAAAAGAAACAATGTTTTCTACTTTTTATGAACAGCAAACAGTAACAGCAAGGTTTCAGAAATGAAAAGAGGAAAAGAAAGAGAAGCAAGTCAGCAACGAGTTTGTTAAAGGGAAAGATTATATTTCTTTTTTTTATCCGTAGCACCCAAGAAAAAGTAAGACTGTCTTCATAAGTTTTTAGGGCTTTCGCTGAGGGTAAAGATCACAAACATTTATAGATAAATAATCGATTAATTTCAGAAAAACCTAACTATTCAATGTTATTAAAGCACATTCCTTCTGGAGGTATCTATTCAGGAAAATGGTCAAAAAAACATTATTATGTTTCATATCCTGTATGTTATTTCATTTCACAAGGTAGAATGTTAGAGTACCATTCCAGTTTTTAAGTCACTCTTTAGTTAAAGGTTGTCACCTGCACTCTCTGTACATCCTAGCGGATTCCCATAACTCACTGTTCTACCCAATGTGGCTCTTCGAACAATAAAAAGAAATTTTTGCCTTGCTATTCTCTATGATGACAATGCACCCTTTCTCTTCTTTTTTATTTACTGAAACCTTCCTCACTAATGATTGCACACAAGTAGTCCTCAATTAAGTTACCAACAACAATCAACAGTCAAATGTTCTATAAAAAACTTCAGTCCAAAAAAAATTATGAATAATATTCTGAGAAGCGAACCCCGAAAATAAATCATTGGAATTGGCCCTAACACAGTACTTCACCAAAGGTAAATCTTAGAATAATACATGAAAAAACAGAAAATGTAGTGCAAGAGTTTTTTCTTTATCATCTGACAGAAATGGAAGGACTCAATTTTAAGTTTTCTAGATCAAAACAACAAACGGAAAATAAAAGTGCATACCTTGTATTTTGCAGCTAAAACACTCTTTACAACAACAAAGCTCACATCCATTGTTGCTTTTGGCTGTAACACTCCTCCCATAGCAGTCACCATCTTTCCTATTTCAACCTAGAAGGCAGGCAATGAAAACTTGATAATGTAAGTGAACCCTGGGATATATCCTGAAGTAAAACAGAAGGAAACAGGGTAGAACTACAAAAGAACAAGATGATTTGTATTGGTGAATATTTTACGATGAACCATCAACAACATAGACTTCAATAACTGTCAGGCACGAAACTGCCAAAGAAACGAATATTGGCATTTCGCATACCTTATCAATTTTTTGCTGATAAGCTTTGAAAGATCAAATTCACCTACGTTGGTTTGAGAAAACCCCACCCCCCCTAAATGTTGTTGACACGGTTCATCTGATGTAAACACTATGTGATCTTATGTTGGAAGATGGTCATATTTTGTAGTTCATATTTTTTGTAGTCTTTTTCTGTGTCTGGTTTGTATTAGTTTACCTCCTAGTTCCCTCTTTTCTCCTAGATAAAGCTAATTTAAAGAAACCTGCTTTTCTTGTTCAATAGCCGTTGGTTTCTTTTATAGCCGTTGGGAGGCTTTTCTATATATTGTAACCTTTCCTTATCTACCCGATAAGTGAACTAAGTAATAATACAAGAGTTTCCCATCTTCTTTCTTCTTCTTTCTCTAATTCTACATGGCATCAGAGCCTGGTCTTACAAAAACTCTGTAAATCTCTTTTTCAAAATGGCGTCTGAGCAATCTTCAGAGGTTAACTCAAGGGAAGAAGCCACAAATCCTTCTTCCTGGACCACTGAACCCTCTATTATGTCATTTTCCACTCATAAACTCAATGGTGATAACTATCTCCAGTGGTCTAGATCCATTAGACTCCTCATCACTAGGAGAGACAAGGAAGAATTCCTTACTGGAGAGAGCAAAGCACCAGAAAAAGGTCAACCCAACTACAAGAAGTGGAGGGTTGACAACAGCCAAGTCATGGCAATTCTTCTGGGGTCTATGACCACTGATACTGCTGAGAACTTCATCCTTATGGACAACTGGCCAAGAGATATGGAATGGGCTGCTTCGAACTATATTCAAAGATCGAAAATATCTCTGCCTACATGAGATTGAAGCTAAGGTACAAGATATGAAGCAAGGTGATCTCAGTGTCACCATGTTCTACAACTCTCTGTCTAAGTCTTGGCAACACTTTGATGCCTGGAAAATATTTCTGGCGGTCTGCTGATGATGCAAAGACTTATATGTCTTTGAAAAATCAAAGAAGAAATTTCAAGTTCTTAATGGGACTTAACTCCAATCTTGATGATGTGAGGGAGGATATTAAGTAAAAACCCCTCCTCTGTCAAAGAGGTTTTTCTTGAGGTTAAACATGAAGAGAGTAGAGGAAACTCTGCGCGAGTAATACTACTCCTCCTACATCTACGGAAAACAAAGGTGCTTTTTTACTAAGAGTACTTCACTATCTTAGTTCAGTCAAAATCAAAAGCAAAAGAACACAAGGCCTGCCTGTGATCATTGTAAAAGACAGGCCATACTAAGGAGACTTCTTTGGAAGCTCCATGGCAAGCCTCCTAATGGAAGCCTAAAATTATGAAAATTCAAATTAAACTTGCTACCTTTGAGGAACTTAAGTCCGAGAATGATTTCAAGAAAGAGCAAATTGAGGCTCAAAAGGCTTCTATCCGCTCAAACTTCTCAGACCACTCGCCTCGGGCGAGTTGCAACAATGGCCAATGCAGTGTGTGCTTTAAGGCCTATACCAAGTAATCATGTTGTTAGAAATATTTGGCTTGTTGATTCTCGGGGCTTCGGTCATATATTTGGAAATCTGAGCTCTTTATAAGAATCACCAAGTGTAATTATCCTAATCTCGTAAAAATTCTGTGATGGGACTTGTTCCCAAGTCTCTGGCACAGGGGATGTTGTTATCAGTGAACTAATAACTCTTAAAAATGTTCTTTATGTTCCAAACTTACAATGTAACCTTTTATCTGTTAGTAAACTGGTAAAAGATTCCAAGTGTGCTGTTTTGTTTCACTCTAATGGCTGTAAGTTTCAGGACTTATGCTCCAAGATGGAGATTGGCAGTGCTGAAGCTTACTCTGGGTTGTTTGTGTTCAAGACTCACTTCACTGAAAAGTTTTTTGATGACATCCCTAAAGGCTTAGCTAGCTATAACAATTCTGTTTCCACTTGTAACCAGATTATGTTGTTGCATTATAGGCTAGGTCATCCTAATTTTGCTTATATGAAAAACTTGTATCCTGATCATTTAATGGAAAAATTATTTCGAACTTTCTTGTGAAGTGTGCCAACTTGCTAAACATACTAGATCTGCTTTTCCTAGTGGAGGTTACTCTCCATCCAAACCTTTCTCCTTGATACACAGTGACATCTCTGGGGCCTTCCAAAAGGCTACAACATCAGGGAAAAGATGGTTTGTAAGCTTTTATAGATGACCATAGTAGAGAGTCACTTGGCTCTTTCCTTTAAAAGAAAAATCAAGTTGGAGAAATCTTTAAGAATTTCTATACCATGGTCAAAACTCAGTTTGAATCTAAGATTCAAATACTGAAAACTGATAATGGTACAGAGTATTTTGAGAAATCTCTTGCTAAGTTCTTAACTGAACAAGGCATTGTTCATCTAAGCACTTGTGTTGACACACCCCAACAGAATGGGGTGGTAGAAAGGAAAAATAGACATCTGTTAGATGTGGCAAGAAGTATAATGTTTACTATGCATGTACCAACGATTTATGGGTGATGCCATTCTAACAAACTACTACACGATCAATAGGATGCCTCGAGGTCCTAAAGTTCAAAACTCCTATTGGAGTCCTTAAGGAATACTACCCTAAGTCTCAACTCTTTGGCGTCTTCCCATGAAAGTGTTTGGGAGTACTTGTTTTGTACATATCCATGCCCAACACAGAGGAAAACTTGATCCCAGATCTCGTGAAATGTGTTTTTGTGGGTTACTCCTCCACCAAAAAGGGTACAAATGCTATCGTCCCACTACTAAGAAAGTGTACACTACTATGGATGTCACGTTCTCAAAATATGCCCTATTACGCAGCACTAACTCAGTGGAGAGGGATTTGATGAATATCACAACTCATGGAACACAGTGTGTCCAGAGATGATGATAATCATATTCTCTACACACCGCAAATCAAGAAACTCCTACCACCGGATGAGTCCAAAAAAAGGGAAAATGATGAAATCCTCTTCACGGTACTACAAATGAACCTAATATCATTGTATACGCCAGAAAAGGAAAGTCGCCCACCAAAATCTCAAGTCACCGTCTGATCTTAATGACTCGGGTCATCCCCTGGAATTAATGATTCGAAGGATCCTCGTAAAACCGATGAATCGAGGGCCCCAATGAATTGGGAGATGAGCTTGATGAAAGGCCTATTGCCCAAAGAAAAGGGGTTGGAAGTGCACCATTGCTTCATCCTTTATACAACTTCTTGTCCTATGACAAGTTGTCACCGAGTTCCATGGTTTCACCGCTAACTTGATAATATCAACATTCCAAAGAATGTTCATGATGCTATGCAAGTCCCTCGAATGGAGGGTCGCACTTAAAGAAGAAATGGATGCCCTACCAAAAACAAAACATGGGTCATTACTCCTTTACCAAAGGGCAAACATCCAGTAGGGTGTAAATGGATATTCACAGTTAAATACAATGCTGATGGATCCCTGAATAGGTATAAGGCTAGGCTAGTGGCCAAAGGTTTCACTCAATCCTATGGGATTGACTATCATGAGACCTTTGCCCTAAGAGCCAAGCTAAATACCATCGAGGATCCTAATGAGCATTGTGGTTAACCTTGATTGGTCCCTCACACAACTGGATGTTAAAAATGCCTTTTTGAATGGAGAAATACAAGAGGAGGTCTATATGCATCTCCCTCCTGGATTTGAAAGCCTAGGGGAGAAAGGGACTGTCTGTAAATTGCAAAAGTCCTTGTATGGACTCAAACAGTCCCCAAGGGCATGGTTTGGCAGATTTACCAACTTTATGAAAAAGAATGGCTTTAATCAATGTCACTCGATCATACTTTATTTACAAAGTTCAGATCGGGAAAACTCTTTGTTTTAGTAGTTTATGTGGATGACATCATTCTAACGAGGAATGATGATCACGAAATCAAACACATTAAAGATATGTTGGCTTTCGAGTTTGAAATTAAAACTTAGGAAATCTAAAATATTTCCTTGGAATGGAGATTGCCAGAAACTCTGAGGGCATCTCCATATCCCAAAGAAAATATACTTTAGATCTCCTAAAGGAAACTGGTATGCTAGGCTGTAAGCCTGCAGAAACACCAGTTGAGCCTGGTTTAAAATTGGGAAATGAACCTGACAGTCCCCTTGTTGACAAAGGGAGATATCAAAGGTTGGTAGGAAGACTTATATATCTTTCACATACAAGACCTGATATCTGTTTTGCTGTAGGATTGGTGAGCCAATTCATGCATCAACCCACTGAAAGACACATGCAAGTGGCTGAAAGAATTTTGAGGTTCTTGAAGAAGAATCCTGGTCAAGGCCTTCTGTTCAAGAAGGACACCTCGAGGGAGTAAAAATCTACACCGATGCTAATTACGCAGGGATCGGACTAATGGGAGATCAACCACTTTGGTTATTGCACCTATGTATGGGGCAATCTTGCTACTTGGAGGAGCAAGAAACAAAGATGTTGTTTTCAAGGCGAGCAAAGCAGAATCCTGAGCTCAGAGCACTTGCACCGGGAATTTGTGAAGGAACTGGATAAAAGAGTCCTTAATGAACTAGGGTTCAAGAATCATGCTCCTATTCAAATTACATTGTGACAATATCACGCACTAAGTATTGCAGAGAATCCTACCCATCATGACAAGACCAAACATGTTGAAGTAGATAGACATTTTCTAAGGGAAAAAGTGGATCTTTGGGAGATTACTCTCATCCATGTTAAGACACACAGACCAAGTTGTCGATATACTCACAAAGGTCAAGCTTTTTTACAAAAGGTTTTGCCCATCTACACTCCAAGTTTGTCGTGCATCAACATCTACAACCAAACTTGAGGGGGAGTGTTGGAAGATGGTCATATTTTGTAGTTCATATTTTTGTAGTCTTTTTCGTGGTCTGGGTTTGTATTAGTTTACCTCCTAGTTCCTCTTTTCTCTAGATAAAGCTAATTAACAAGATGGCTGCTTTTCTTGCTCAATAGCCGTTGGTTTCTTTTATAGCCGTTGGGAGGCTTTCTATATATTGTAACCTTTCCTTATCTACCCGATAAGTGAACTAAGTAATAATACAAGAGTTTCCCATCTTCTTTCTTCTTCTTTCTCTAATTCTACATCTTATTATCTGAGTTCAAAGACGTAAGAAGTTGCATGCCTAATAAACATGAACTTGAAACAAAGACCATATACAAAGGCACATCAGAATTCCAAAAAGGAGCAACATATTCAATCATGAAAACCTAGATACTCGAACATTTGAGAAATTTATAGCCATTGTGGAATACAGTAATGGAGTGAATGTATGAGAATCATGTTTCTCTTTCTTGCACTCCCAGCCATGATTATTATTTTGATGCTTCTCATACCTACCTTTTCATCCATCTCAAAACCAGATGCAATTAATTTGACCCCATCCATCGCAAGGCAGCAGGTGAATCCCTGTTTTGGTAGTGGCCTATGTTCTTTTGCACATGAAAGCACGCATTGGGGACCTGTCAAACACCAAGTTTTACGGTACAACTATATTAAATAATCCACCCCTTCCCAAAAAATCATGCAACTACCCCAAATTTCATACCTGAAATCGAAAAGCAATAACAATTTTTGTAAAAAGAGACACCTTGTCATTATAATTTCACTATTTCCAACAGTAAATGTCATATATAGGAGTAGGGTCTTCTAGACCTACAAAATATTCTATGGCCTAAGTATTTTCATAGCCATGAAGTTCCTGTTGTAGCAACAAACAATTAAGGATGGCAATGTATGATAACTGGACATAAAAAGTTTGGTAGAAAATAATCCAGAACATAAGATGTTTAAAGTCTACTTTAGTAGCGCATTTTTGTAGAGGAGACAAGGGCAAGAAAAAGAGGGTGTCATAGTCCTAGACTCCCAGGTCATTTATACCTTCACCCTTGCCAATTCTGTACATTTTGATATGATCCAAAAAAAAAAAAAAAAAAAAAAAAAAAAAACACATACTGCAGGACCACTGTCTTTCAAGCGTTCATCTTGTATTTCAAAAATATGTACACAGATTTATACAATATATCTCAAAGGGTGTGCAACCCTAAACAGTCAGCACAACACCTAGTAAAAAAATAATTTTCAGAAAACACTGCTAGTTTTCATATTCAGCATAACTATTGGCTTTTGCCAATCATTAATCAAGATGAGTATTTCACATTAGAAGAACCCTATGAAGTGCACTGTGCCCAAAGTTGGCTCCCACTTCATATTACATATAAAGTAGCTTGTTGTGAGGTCCAAAAAAGGGTGCTAACGTTAGCTTTATTCTCATCGACTCTAACTCATACTTGTCAAGGCGCTAGGCGAAGCCCAGGCAAGCTTAAGCTGTCTGGTCGCCTAGCCATGCTAGGCGATCATGTAAAAAAAAGAAAAAAAATATATATATATATATGCCAATTAAAATGACTATACTCTAACTAAAATGACTATTAAATATCTAGGATATTTTATTTTAATTCAAAACTACTTCATCTAAGCATCTCTTTAAGCAAAAAACCAGTTCAGAAGAAAGTTGAATACAGCTAAAAGCTACCGTGATTTAGAATAAATTACCAGCAAGGTCCTCATTTCAACTAGGTAAGAACAAGCTCAACAAATTTCACCAAAATTGAATTTTCTTTGATATCCTAGAATGCATTTCACCTTTAATAGAAACAAGATCAGAAAAGCAAAGTATTAAATCCAACTTCACATATAACAAGTAAAACCATAAACCATACCAAGTAAATTGCATCCTTTGATCCGAAGATCCTCAAATTTTTCCTGTTTAAAGATAATAATATCAGTTCCCTAGCACTTGAAATTATATCAATCTTTACTACACATTTTTTTTTAAAGTGGAGTAAAATTGGTGATTTAGTGTACATGCTCAAATTTCTCCTAAACAATAGCAAATATGTATGTATCTTAATACCGAGAGAAACTAAATAAAAAAAATTCCATATATTTTACTACAGACACAGTAAAGAACTGTTTTGTATAAGCTTAAATATATCAGAAAATGTAGTAAGTAAGAGTTTATTCTCAAAATTCACAAGTTCAACTGAAATATAATCTCAGTATCCTAAGACTTTTGAGAAATTAAATAAAAAATTCTACATAATTTGCTACAGACTGAGTACACAAAATTTGATACGAACTTTGGTAACTAAGTGTAAACGCTCAAAGCAGTATCTAAAATCTTTTAGAAATCAAATGAAACTTAACATCAGACTTCACTACAGAAGAAGCATTAAAGAAACAAATTTGCTAAGTAAGAGTAAAATAGAAAAACTACATGATCTGGAGAAGAAATGACGTGGTAATCATTGGGAGCATTTCTGGAGGGGTCGCAGCAGAGGAAAACTTTAGCGCCATTGTGTTTAAGAGCGTCGTGAAGAGAATCGAAGAGCTCCGGAGGAACCAGATTTCTTGACATGAATACATTTGTGCCCTTGAACACCTTCGCCATTAACTCCGCCATGGATTGTTGGCCTTAATCAATTGGATTTTCGATTTGGCAGTTTAGAAAAACATGCGATTGAAGATGGTTGTTGATTTAGGGTGAAGGACTTGAATCAGAGGTCCAGAGGGAAAAAGTTATTAGGAAAAAGAAATGCTTTGCGAAAAAAAATATAAAAATGCTTTTTGTTTTCTTTTCTTTTTTATGAATTATTTTTTTTCGTTCCGTTTCTGTATAATGGCGGGAAGAGCTCGGTTCGGGAGAAGTGATCTAATTTAAGAAAAATATTTGTGTAGAGAGTGAATTCTGGGGTGAAGTGACGTGTGCAACGATTAGAACCACATAATTTAAATACTGAATGAAATTGTGTGGTTCATATTGAACCACACACGATTTCTCTGCAGAGGCACCACATAAATATTTCCCCTAATTCAAATGGTTTTTTTTGTTTTGTTTTGAAAAAATAGTTTGAATTTGTTGGATGTACTTTCAAAAAAATTTATTGAATAGTCAAATTCTTTTTTTTTCTTTCAAGAAGCACACACATCAAGGATTTTATAAAACAATATATTTAAAAAATACATATAATAGAGTAGTAGATCAACAAGAATAAACACAAGAGAGATGTAAGACAAGGGTTGAGTTGTGTTTTTTTTTTTTTTTTTTTTAACAACTAAATCACGCTAGGGGATTTTTGAGGATAAAAGGTGAGCGGAAATACTATATCTCTCCGAATGTTTTCACAGCAATTCTACCGAAACTAAATCCAAGCCATTGATTGGCGGGACGACAACCATGAAAAAAGAAATTGAATGGTGACGATCAGGTGTCGGTAATGTTCGGGAGTAATGATTCGGTGAATGTAGCAGTTTTCATTCCTAAGGTGAGAGTGGTGATGTTGTTCAGTTTTATTTTTCTTTTGAAAGAATATAATATTCCGTTTAAAACTTTATATTTGGTCATTCATGTCGAGGAAAAGCATGGTTGTTTTCTTCAATGAAATAATGATTTTCATCCTTTTAATGAGTTTTTTTTTTAAATATATATATATACCTCATCTAATTTTATTGAGAGTTTTTTAAAATTTTTTTATTGAGAGTGTCTTTTCACACTGCAAGAGTGAGAAATTGGTCTTCGTTTGGACATTCAATATGTATATCATTTCGATTCCTAAATGAGTCATGCTTAATCAGATATTATTCAGATTTATGTTATAAGCCAAAACATTATGTTTTCTGGACCAATATTTGTTTTGAATAAAAAGACATTGTTATGTATGTTTGAGAAACAACACAGACCACTTTACAATTCGAAAAATTACGTTTTCCGCTCATATTCAAGTCATAATATAACGGCGCCATGAAAATTTTGAAAACGTATCAGACCATTTTAGAGGCCGAACATATAATATTTTTCTGACCACGTTCGGGTCAGAATAAGTTAAATTGTTCTGACCATATTTGGGTAGGTATGATCTTATTTTGAGTCAGAATATAACCACGACGCTATAAAAATTTCGGAAACGTATCGGAGCGTTTTAGAGACCAAACATGTGGTGTTTTCCTGACCACGTTTGGGTCATAATAAACTAATTTGTTCTGACCATATTTGAGAAGGTATAATGTTCACATACTGACCGAACTCCGGTCAGAATATAGGCGCGTAAATAAAAAAAATTAAGGGTAAAATTGAAAATTAATTACTGTACAATAAAACAAATGGCTGTGTGAAAAGACATTTTCTTTTTATTTTATCTTTGAAATGGAAAGATCATATCATCATCTATTGTATTAGTAGAACGAAGATAAAGTTGAAAAGTGCTTAAACGACCATAAAACTTCAAATCTAGCAACTCACGTGTATTCCCTAGAATAATTGTGAAAGAGCTTTATTGTGGATGATCGCGAAAATCACAACTACACTAGCAAGCGGATTATGTCAGCCGTCGTATAGCTCGATTCGTAAACAAGATCGATCCCATGAGGACTTGTTTGATAAATATGTAAACTTAATTATAAAATTCAAGATTACGAGGGTTGTGGTCTTTGACCAAAATAAACGTGGAAAAAGGTAAATAGTCACGAATTATCATATCAATATGAGTTTTAACCACGTTCAAGAACGTAGATGTTGGATGTAATTGTTGGTCCCTTGGAAAGGCTAACACAAGTTTAGAGGGGGGGTGAATAAACTTGTCACTAAAAACTGGATTTTAAACGAATTACGGTCCAGTTGGAACTTGTGTGGAGTTAAGCTGACTGAGCTGAGTTTAAGTCAAACTGACTTAATCAAAACTGAGTCAACCGGCAGCGGATATAATTCTAGCTTTTTCTTGATCTTGTTGTTCTTTATGAAAATCGAGTGTGATAAATCGAATTCTGATGAATATCAGTTTGTGAAATGTGAAATGTATAACAATCAAGTATCAAAATAATGTAAGTAGATGCTGAATAAATAATTAAATGCGTAAAGTAAATAAGGCAAATATTATAGAGGTTCCAGGTGGTGTAATCCTGTACGTCCTCTCTTCCCCTGTGGTGCGGAGGAAAATTCCACTAGAACTTCTTGAGGTGAATCTGTTACAAAAAGTCCTAAACAATAGTCCTTGGCTAATCCCTAACTTCACTAACTAAACAGTTGTAGAACAAGTAGAATTGCTGTTCTTAAATTGTTTGAACACTGGTCCTTAGAGGGTTGAATTGCCTCTTCACCAACTACCACCACAAACACGATCGCCCTGATCGCTCAGAATAACTGGGCCCTGACAAAACCTTCCTGGTTTGCTTCACGATCTAAACCTTTGATGTAGAATCAAAGTTGGGTTGAGAATCAATAAATTGATTCTTGTTTGTGGTTCTTCAACGTGTCTGATTCTTGATAAATTCTTGGTAGCTTGAACACTTGAAGAATTTCTTGATTTGATCTTGTTATAGCGCAGATATGATAGCAATTCGAATGATTAATGCACACGTTAATTCTTGTTAACTCTCTTATGTATATCATATTAATCCTTGGTGCAAAGTCCTCTATTTATAGTGTGAAGTCCAACGTTCATCTGGCTCGAATTCGAATTGTGTCAACGTCTATTTTGTAACGGATATATTTTTTCGACCGCTCACGCGGTCGAGATTTCATCCAATAAAATCGCCTTTATAACGTTCAAGCTGTATTTATCGGTTTGTTGGATGACCGACATATAAAGTCGAGTTTCCTTATCGGGCTTTATATCGAGAATGTTACTTGTCGGTTTTCGATCGACTTGGAGCATTAAGCGAGATTTTACTCTTCTTCAAATATCGATTACTCGATTTCATCTCGATTATAATTGACTTAATCATAGTACACCATGACTCATTATCATCTAAGAATTCATTGTCCTTATGATTCTTAGGTCTTCATACAAGATCCATAAAGTCGATTCAGTCACCACAATCTTGCTCGAAATCTAACTTCTACGCCTCGACGTAGTCTTCATAATCGAATTTGAACCTCGGTTCTTCAATCTTCTATAAGCGAGTCTGTGACCTCGGTTCTTCAATTTCGAGATAAGCCAACTAGTCTGTGTCCTCGTTGAACTTATCTTCTTGGCCATGTAGGTGTATTCCGAGTGGTTTGTTTATCATGATGATTTCAGATTTGAGAATGATTTCCGGTTCGATTTTACAACACACTAACTATTACGATTGCTTGTCCGATGTAACCTATACAAATATTAGACTCTAGTAAAACCTAAACATTCGATTCTAGACATCTTTTAGCTTTTCACTATAATAATAGCTTTCAAAGACTTCATCAATGAGGTTAAAATAATACTTAGAATAATTATGATGAATTATCATCAAAACATAAATTTTATTTCAAACAATTTCCCCCTTTTTGATGATGCCAAAACTCTCCCTAAAAGAAAAGCTTAAAGATAAAAAATAATGTAAAACTGGATTTCATTAGAATGAGCAAAAACTGGAATAGTTACATTTAGTCCAAATTACTGAGATTAAAGACTAAGCTTTTTCTTAACTGAATCAAACTTCTTTTCCTTGTCATACAGATGATATTCATTTTCTAGCTTGGAGTCTTCCTTTGAAAATGTCTTGTTGTAGTCAACTTGACTTCCTTCTTTCCATCTTCTCCATAGAAATAGCTTCGGTAAGTCTGATTCTTTCAAGTAGTATTTTTCAAATTTGACTATATCAGCTTTCATTTGTTCAGTCTTGTCTTTAATCTTCAGTTTATCATCAATCCTCTGATTCTTCTTATATTGTGCCATTTTCTGCTTTGAGAATATATCAGACAAAAATTAGTTCAAGGATTCTTCAAATGTCCTGTCCTTGTACTTGGCTTTAATAGGATTGTGATCATTGATAAACTTCATCCACATATCCTTTGTAAGAGTAGCTCTCTTTTCTCCAGGTTGACTGTATTTCAATGAGTCGCTTTCATCGCTTAGTTCTTTCCTTAAGAACTTAGGATCGATTTGTATCTTTGCAATTCTTCTTCAAGTCGCTTCATCTATTTAAGTAACTTCAGCTTTTTTCTTCTTGCCTTTTTTGGCATCATAAAGTTGATCTACCAAAGCATGGGTTGCTTGGTCGGTCGGTGATATGCGTTCTTGAAGGCCGATTCATGTGCCAATAAGCCTAAGCATGAGTTTCCCGATCTACTGCGGTTGAATCTTCTAGTTTCTGTTTTAGTAACATAATTTCTGAAGCAGAACTTGAACTGGATTTGTGGATCATCTCTAATCTTGCATGAACTGAGACGCCAGTTCTGGTTCTATAATCGAGATATCCAGAAATATTTGATAGAAGGCCATTTTGTGCATCCTTGTGACTGAGCACAATCTTCAAATTTTCATGAACTTTGGCCAACTCATCCTTAGTTAGGATGTCAGAAGGATCATATGTTGTTTCAGGTTGATCCTTAGGCTGGGTGATATCGTCAATGATCATCGATTTGTCGATTATCGTTTTATCACCGCTTGTCGAGTGTCGATTGTCCGATTTCCAAGCGGCAACTCTTCTTGCCGACTTACGGTTTTATGTGATTTGGAGGTTGAGGTTGAATATCCGGGAGGCGTAATCGTAGTCACATCGCCTTATTTCCTTGTATGATCATCTTCATCATCATCTTTTTCTTTGAACTGCTTTAGGAGAGCGAGATGATGTGGTTGATTCCCTCCTTTGAGCTAGTTCAAGAAACCTCTTGAAACAATTTTCAAGAAACTCGATATAGGAAATAGAGAATATAAATCTCGATTTCCAATTTCTCCAAGAGTAACTTCTCTTGGGTTTGTAGACTATCATCACGAGAACCTCTCGGTTTAAGCTTCATCTTCATTAGTCGACAATTTTATCACCTTAAAAACCGGGTGATTGTTGAACCGATTGTGATTGAGAAGTATTATCAAGCAGAGTGTTTTTCCTTCTATCTTCAGTTGTCAGTTGTTGTTGTTCTTGTTGTTCCCCCTCAGTTG
The DNA here is from genome assembly GCA_026214975.1 of Gentiana macrophylla. NCBI lineage: Eukaryota > Viridiplantae > Streptophyta > Magnoliopsida > Gentianales > Gentianaceae > Gentiana > Gentiana macrophylla. The sequence continues at coordinate 48,808,327 of CM047805.1, forward strand.
GTGCTGTCATACTTGAGGTTGTTGGGTATAAACATCTTACAATTGATCTTTCTTGTCCGAGTGCGCTTTCGCTTGACTCCTCGTGTTCGACTTCCGCCGAGACATGTGTTTCGACCGCCTGGTTGGGAAGTTGTTTCGCTTTTTCTTTGCGATTTCCTTTGTGGTTTCAAACTTGCCTTGCTTGCTTCCCTTCCTTGAGTCTTTCCAGGTAGAATTGAATGATTCCACTGAGTGTTTTCTTCAGTCGGAATCTGCCAACAGTTGTCTGGCCTTCAGCTTGAGCTCTGTGTATACTGTCTAATTCGACTAAATATTGCTTCTTTATCTGGTTGACTACATAACCTGCCCAATTGAATTCTATTTCATCCCAGATAATGTTCATTAGATAGATGTTTTCTTCAGACAGTGTACCAATTCCTATGGATTTTCCAATGATATGCTTGCTGAGCCATCTGTTGAGGTGTCAAAATTCTGGCTTGATTTTGTCAACATGAATACCACTTCGATTGGTACCGTAGAAAAAGTTAGCCTCTTTAGAAATGTAGTCCTATCCAGTGGTAGTGTAGACAAATATGTTGATGTCACAAAAGAATTTGCGAAGCCAAAAAGTGACATCATGACTTTTTCGTTGATAGCAATTCAATCTCCACGAAATGTTGTCATTAGAGAGTCTCTTACCAAACGCATATTTTGCCAAAATTGTAATATACCTTCCAAGTCACATTTTTCTTTGAATGTAACTTCCAGAATATTTCTTAATCCTGGTTGTTTTTCAATCTTTGCACAGATGTGACTTGCTAACAGAGTGTTTTGACACAAGGCTTCATACATTTTGAATGAAAATTCATCTAGCGCTGTTATTAGTCTTTGTTGTTTTGATTTGTCTGAAGTGGCCATATTTAGGTGTGAACAAAAAAAAATTGAATTTTTGAGAGGAGAGGATTGCGAAGAGTCTGATTCTGTTTTTGTGAAAGTGGAGGAATTCGAAATTTGATTGAAAGTAATGTGAACGAGGGATGAATAAATAAGTAGGATATACTAGCGGTTGAGTAGTACAACTTTTCAAATTCCATGATGGTTTGGGTAACCAATGTATGCACTGTTCTGACAATCATGGGTTGTACACGCAATATTCTGACAAAAAGAACTGCAGTAATTAAATGCGATATAACCGCTGTCGCTTTTATCTTGTCAACCTTTGACTTGAGTTGACTGGGATAGAAACTGAGATTGAAGTCAGTTTGTAGATATAACTTCGATTTGAAAAAAAGGTCCATCGGCTTTTCAGTTTTAGTTGATCAGTTTGAAATTGTTGATGTCAATGACTAATCTGTTAAGTGAGCGCACCCAGTATAACAAAGATTAATCCCCTTGACAAATTTCTGGCTTAACTGATTTCAACTAACTTTGATTATCCCTAATTCAGTTCTCAGTTTGGCAAATCTGTCTTTGTCTAATGGCTTTGTAAAGATATCTACCAGCTGATCTTCAGTTGGTACATAAAGAACTGTGATATCCTTCTTCTCCGCATGATCTCTTATGAAGTGGTGACGCACATCTATATGCTTTGTCCTTGAGTGTAAAACTGGATTATCAGTGATTGCAATTGCACTTGTGTTATCACACATTATGTGAATCATTCCTTCTTCTATCCCATAATCCCTTAATTGCTGTCTAATCCATAAAACTTGAGCTCAACAACTTCCAATTTGCTATGTATTCGACTTCAATTTGTAGAAGTTGAGATTGAGTTTTGCTTGTTAAACCATGACACAAGTCTATTTCCTAGTAACTGACATGTGTCTGATGTGCTTTTCCTGTCCACTTTGTATCCAGCATAATCTGAATCTGAATATGATATTAGCTTGAATTCTCCTTCTTTTGAGTACCAAATTCCAACTCCATCTGTGTCTTTCAGATATTTCAATGTTCTTTTCACAACTGTGAGATGACTTTCTTTTGGTTTTGGTGAAATCTTGCACATACACCGACAAGAAAAAGATATATCGGCCTACTTGTCTGTAAGATAGAGTAAGCTTCCAATCATTCTTACGTAAAGTGTTTGATCAACATCTTTGCCTCCTTTATCTTCATCTAATCTGATGTTGGTCCCCATTGGTGTAGAAATTCCAGTTGATTTTTCCATGCCAAACTTTTTGATAAGTTCTCTTGTATACTTGGTTTGGTGAATGAAAATTCCATCATCTAATTGTTTAACTTGTAATCCAAGGAAGTAATTCAATTCTCCCATCATACTCATTTGGAATTTGCTTTTCATCAAACTTGAAAATTTCTCACATAATTGTTCATCTTCTGATCCAAAGATGATGTCATCAACATAAATTTGAACAAGTAGAGTATTTTCACCATTTTTAATTCTGAACAAGGTTTTGTCTATAGTCCCTTTGATAAATCCATTATCTACTAGAAACTGAGACAAAGTTTCATACCAAGCTCTTGGTGCTTGTTTAAGTCCATATAGAGCTTTCCTTAGTCTGAAAACTTTATCAGCTTGATCTTTGATTTCAAATCCAGGTGGTTGTTGAACATATACTTCTTCTTCAAGAATTCCATTTAAAAATGCGCTTTTAACATCCATCCGTAAACCTTGAATTTCTTATGAGTGCTGAAGGCAAGAAATAGTCGATTGCTTCTAATCTTGCAACTGGTGCGTAGGTTTCATCAAAGTCTATGCCTTCTGCTTGAGAGTATCCTTTAGCTACAAGTCTAGCTTTGTTTCTGATAATATTCCCATCTTCATCAAGTTTGTTTCTAAAAACCCATTTGGTTCCTATGATATTGACATGAGCTGGTCTTTCTACCAATTCCCATACTTGATTTCTTTCGAACTCATTCAGTTCTTCTTGCATAGCTAGTATCCAATCTGGATCTTTCAAAGCTTCTTCTATTTCCTTAGGTTCAGATTGCGATAGGAAACATGCAATCATTGCATCTAGTTGATGTCTTGTTCGAACGCCAGTTTGAGTATCACCAATTACTTGTTCTTCAGGGTGATCTCTCATCCATTGATATGTGGGTGTTTGCATCAAAGGATCTATATCTTGTTCGACTGGTTCTTCAAGAACTGGTTCTTGAATTTCTTCAGTTGGATCAGGAACTTGTAGTTTGGGTGTGGTTTGTTGAGTAGTTGGAAACTGAGACTGATCTGGATCTAAACATTCTAAAATTTGTAGTCTCCCAATGTCAACAAAACTCGGTTCGCAAGACTCGTAATCGAGGGAGAAACCGGTTCAGTGCATCTTTCGATTGTTTCACCAGGAAGTTTGGTTCATCAAATACCACGTGAATTGATTCTTTATGCTTGAGTGTCCTTTTGTTTAGCACTCTAAATGCTTTGCTGACACTTGAGTATCCTAGAAAAATTCCTTCATCAGCTTTGGGCTGAAAAACATGAAGTTGATCTTTCCCATTGTTGTGTATGAAACATTTTCTTCCAAAAGCATGAAAGTAGGAAACATTTGGTTTTCTTCCATTCCAAATCTCATAAGGAGTCTTCTCATGTCTCTTGTTCATGAGAGCTCTGTTCTATGTATAACAAGCTGTGTTAACTGCTTCTGCCCAATATCTTTCAGGTAGTTTTGCTTCACAGATCATAGTCCTCCATACTTCTTTGAGTGTTCTGTTTCTTCTTTCAGCTACACCATTCTGTTGAGGTGTTCCTGTGGCAGCTAGTTGGTGTAAGACACCATTTTCTTCACAGTATTCAATAATTACGCTGTTGAGGAATTCAGTTCCCTTATCTGATCTTATCTTCACAACTGATACTCCTTTCTGATTCTGAAGTCTCTTGAGTAATTCTGTAAGTCTTTGCTTGGTCTCACTTTTCTTAGTTAAGAATATTACCCAAGTGTACCTTGAAAAATCGTCTACTACCACCAATGTATACTTCTTTCCACTGATACTTATTGGTGTAATAGGGCCAAATAAATCCATGTGTAATAACTCCAGATGTCTGGTTGTTGAATGCTGAGACTTGGTATTGAAACTTACTTTTGTTTGCTTTCCTTGTTGACAAGCATCACATAAGTTGTCCTTCTTATATGATATTTCCGGTAGTCCAATGACTAACTGTTTCTTAACAAGTGTGTTGATGTCATCAAAATTAAGATGACTCAGTTTCTTGTGCCATAGCCAACTGATTTCTGATTTGGTATGCACAAGCAAACAAGTTTCAGCAACGGCTGTTGTCCAGTCTACTACATACATATTTTCTTTTCTTAACAACTTGATAAGCTGATTCGCTGACGACAATGCAGAATTCTTTGTCAAAAGTAACTTTGTATCCCATGTCACAAAATTGACTGGTGCTGAGAAGATTGTAGTGTAATCCCTCTACATAAAATAAATTCTTGATTGTGAGTCCATTCCTGATCAAGGTGCCATAACCTCTGGTGTATCCAGGTTTGTCTTTACTTCCAAAATTAACCTTTGGTCCATCCTTTGCAATAAAATTACTGAGACAATCTTTGCTCTTTGTCATGTGCCTAGAGCAACCACTGTCAAAGTACCATATATCCTGCAATAAGAATTAAAAAAATTTAGGTACCCAACTCAATTTGGGTCCATAGGGGTCAGTTGTCAGTACAACTCTGGGTATATATCCTTTAGGTATTCTTCGGATATTGTTGCACTTGTTTTCATATAAATAAGCCACACTCCCATAGTGCCTATGTTTGGATTGTGCCTTGTTTATATGATCTCTCAGATCTTTTGGCTGAAATTTGTTTTCATCATGCTGTCTATTGAAACTTGAATAATAACCATCGTTCCTTTTGTACTGAGGTCTGGACTGACCTTGGTACTGAGACTTTTTCTGAGAACTAAGATTAGCTCTCTGCTGAGTTTTGGACTGAAACTTGTGATAGGTTTTATGTCTGGAATGATTGCTATTATCAGTTTTAATAGTAGATGCAGTAAAATTCCAATCATCATCAGTGGGATATAATCTTCCTTTCCCCCTAAATGTGTGAATCTTTGAATGATTGACATTCTTGGATTTACTTTGATTGAATTTTTCTGGTTCTTGACTTGATTGGTTTTGTGGACTGGTAGTTGATTTCCCGATTCGGTTTTCTTGAGATACAGCTGATTTACCATTTGGTTTACCTTTGTTGGTAAATCTAGTTGTTTTCTTGGAAAACTGATTTATCCTATGTGATACTGGCTTTACTGGTTCAACAATTTTCTCACTTTGAGGAAGTTGTTCAGCTACAAATTTAATACCAGTTTTGGTACTAGGTTTGGCAGCTTTGCTGGTTCCATTCTTAGATGATTGCTGTGTTTCAAATCCTAAACCAGTTTTGTCTCCATATGGTTTTCCTGATTTGAATCCAGTAACTGAACTTGATTGAGCAAATGATTCGATTTGTCGCACGATGCGTCTGAGTCGATGTCTTGAATCTTTTCTTTATCGATTTTAGTCGATTTCAACATTTTTAGTTCGGACTTCAATCTTTCAACTTCAAGAATTAGATTCTCTTTCTCACTTTAATTGATTCATAACCCGGCTTGAATAGTTACTAATGATTCATCAATTCGTCAAGAGTTTCTTCTAATTCTAGATTTTTGGATTGAGTCGTGTCGAAGAACATGCATTTTGCATGGAAATTTGAGTGAGGAATATTTAGAATTGGATTCACATACCTCATTTGGATCTTCCATGTGTGCTATTAAAGCCGTGTCGTCGATAGTCTTTCGAGCACCACTTCATAATCGATTCATCTCAAAGCAAGGAGTGCTCTTCTACCAACTCTTCTTGGTGGAGTCTTCTTGAGTCGATTCTGGACATTCAGCTTTATAATGTCCAGGTTTCTTACAGTTGAAACAAAGATATTCATCATATTTTCTTTTCTCAGGAGTCCTCTTGATGAACTTTTGAGTGACTGGGTGTCCACTATTCATTCGCCGAATTCTGTTCATCATTAGAGCCATTTGTTCTTCCATCTCATCCAACTCATGAAGATTGCTTGATGAGTTTTCTTGAATGTCATTTGATGCTGCTGCGAGTGTTGTGGTCTTTGGTTCCTCGAGAGCTTTGATTATTGCAGCTGTACTTATAAAATCTTCACTGAATTCGTAAGCTTTCAAATCTGAGAAGATTTTGAATGAATCCTCTATGTCAAGTCTTCTAGATTCTTCCATAGCAGTGACCTTCATTTTCCAGCATATTGGTAATGCTTTCAAAATTCTTGTATTGATAACTTTCTTAGAGTACTCAATCTTGAGTAGATCTAATTCATCCATGATAGCACTGAATCTTGTCTCCATTTGATCAATGGTTTCTCCAGATTTCATCTTGAAGTTCTCAAACTTTTGTTTTGCAACTGAAATCTTGTTTTCCTTGATTGAATCTGTTCCTTCACAGACAAGTTGTAGTTTGTCCCACATTTCCTTGACATTTGTGCATTCTTTCACCTTTAAGTACATGTTGCTGTCAAGAGTTCTGAGGATAAAGTCCATAGCAACATTGTTGAGATTGTTTCGCTTGCGATCATCACTAGTCCATTCGGATTTGGGCTTTGCAACTCGAACTTGCTATCCACCAACAGTTTGCATGTGAGTGATCTGAATTGGTCCATCAGTGAGTACATCCATCATTTCATCATGAGTGGCTGCTAGGAAAGCCTGCATACGACGTTTATATTCATCAAATCTGTCCATGTTGCATATAAGCATCTGTCTCGCATATTGATTGTTATCCATTGTGAGTGAGTGAAGACTGATAGTGAATTTAACTGGAACTGAGCTTTCAAATGAGAACAACTAGAGGAGATATGGAGCAAATGATATCTTGTCAAAGAAACACTGCTCCGATACCAATTGTTGGTCCCTTGAAAAGGCTAACACAAGTTTAGAGGGGGGGGGGGTGAATAAACTTGTCACTAAAAACTGGATTTTAAACGAATTACGGTCCAGTTGGAAACTTGTGTGGAGTTAAGCTGACTGAGCTGAGTTTAAGTGAAACTGACTTAATCAAAACTGAGTCAACAGGCAGCGGATATAATTCTAGCCTTTTTCTTGATCTTGTTGTTCTTTTATGAAAACTGAGTGTGATAAACTGAATTATGATGAATATCAGTTTGTGAACTGTGAAATGTATAACAATCAATTATCAAAATGTTGTAAGTAGATGCTGAATAAATAATTAAATGCGTAAAGTAAATAAGGCAAATATTATAGAGGTTCCAGGTGGTGTAATCCATGACGTCCTCTCTTCCACGTGGTGCGGAGGAAAATTCCACTAGAACTTCTTGAGGTGAATCTGTTACAAAAAGTCCTAAACAATAGTCCTTGGTTAATCCCTAGCTTTACTATCTAAACAGTTGTAGAACAGGTAGAATTGATGTTCATCAATTGTTTGAACACAGGTCCTTAGAGGGTTGAATTGCCTCTTCACCACTACCACCACAAACACGATCCGCCTGATCGTCTGTAACAAATGTCCTTGACAAAACCTTTCTGTTTGTTTGCACAGATCTAAACCTTTGATGTAGAATCAAAGTTGGGTTGAGATTCAATAAATTGATTCTTGTTTGTGTTAGGAAATCTACGCGGGAACGCAGCGGAATTTAAAATTTATTTCCTATCAACCCAAGATCGACTTTGTTTAAGCAATAAACAAATAAGCTAGTAGACGGTGGTTACCTTGGTTGATCTAAAAGATCGACGCTTTTACCGTCTAAGGAGAGTAGTTCTGCATAGAGCCGCCCAAGTGTTCGGCCTCTACCGCTAGTCCACATGAACAGCCCACCGGAATCCCATCATGGATTGCTATCGGAAAACTCCGGTTGCTAGACCGGCCTTTTTCCCCTCTCTCCAACTCTCCATAGGATGCTCTATATTTTTACACAAGAACTATTAGCTCTTGGAATTATGATGTACAAAAGAGCTTGACACCCACACTATATTTATAGTGTATATGGCGCCATCTATAAGAGTGGAGGAGAAGAAAACATTTTCCCAATAAAATATGGAAAATATAATTGATTGATTTATCTAATTTATTATAATATCTTATATTAAATAAATCTAGGATATTGTCAATATCTTATATTGAATATTTCCAATATATTGTCAATATCTAATATTGACTATCTTTATTTTATTACCATAAATCAATTTACACATGTGTATATATCACAAATATATATATTCAACTAATGAAATTGTGCACATGTACATTCAATGCACATCACACACACGCACATTCATTTAATATATATATATATATATATATATATATATATATATATATATATTAATATCATATATTAATATTTGGTAACACCATTAATTAAATTGCACAATCCAAGTGTATCACTTATACACATATGTGGCGCCACTTATCAATATATGTGTATTTAATTAATCAACTTAATTAATATCTTGTATTTAATTTATTCATAATAAATAAATATCACCATATTAATTTACAACTATAACCTTTATAGTACGAGATAAATACTTTCCTTATTTGGTTATAATCTATAACCACATTTTAATCCGGCTAGATGTTCTTATGTGTGTGACCCGATAGGCTTCCGAATATGTTGGCCGTAGACACAAAGTGCAAATTACGAAAATGCCCTTTATGCCTAACGATCACGGGATAGCGTCTAGCAACACACCGTGACCCCAAATCATCAGATGAGTCAAATGCAATGACTACTACCTTTCATGTGAAACAGTTACCGTGTAACTTACAATCCTATCGCTGTAATAATATCCATACGGTCGTTAGTCGAGTGTCAAAACATCAACGACCGTATCTTATAATCTGGATATCAAGCTCTCTCGAAGTAACTCGTTTACTCCCACTTTGCAAAGATTCACGAGAGTAAGACATTCCTTATAAAAAGGCCATTTCGGATATTCGATTCCAATCATAGGATACGCGATTCCCGGACGACCAATCATGTATACTCCGCATGGTTTAGTATCACACCCAATCACTACCGCATGATCGCCCCATGGCTAGGGGAAACCTCAATAGTGTCAAAGCATGACAATCCACACCGTGATGTCATGAAGACTCCGGTCTTAAGGATAATTACACAACCGCCACATAGTGTGACACTTATCCGTGTAAGTGGGTCGATCTACGTCACGCATTCTCTAATACACGTCCACGTCATACCCAAGTGTCTCTACACTTCGATAGACGAGATCTATCCCTGCCTTAAAGACAGAAGACATCTAATACGTGCTAGCCTGTTCATACTATCAATGCCCTATTTAATAGTACATCAGCCTAGAGACATTTGAGTATCAAACTTATTAAAGTGATTAGAGATCTCATCAACCATAATCGCCTATCATGGTTTCTCTATCACAGTTTAATACTAAGGACGTTATCATATAACAATTCACAATTGGTTCTCTAAAAGAACATATATATGACAACAAAACAAGCCATTTTATATATGTATAAACATAAAGAAATAGTAGAATCGATCCGACCCGGTCGGATCCGGTCCAACCCGATTGGGTTTAGGACACTATTCCAACAATCTCCCACTTGGCCTAAAACCAATCACTCGCACACACAAGACCAAGTTGAAACTCAAGAATCTCATGCAATACTCGCAACCAGCCCTAGCCATAAAATGATCGCTATCCGTGGGGACTCAGACTATCTTCATATCATGTTCCAAATTGACCAAGTCAAAGGAACCGCCTCAACACACACACGGATCTCTGACGAGACCCCGGTCCTTGCTTTAAGCAATGAATCCACTTACTATATCAGCTATATAGAAAATATGGAAGAACCGTACAAGGTTCAGGAATGAACCTTCTAGATCCATGTACTGCTCCCGCTGCACCTCTAAGGCACTACTGTGTTTTGGCCCGATTGGAGAATTTACAGTGACCCATGGCTAAGAACATTTCCAGCTCACTGTATCACTTAATCAAGGTGATTGCAAACCAGAATGTAGCTCCCACTCGCCTTCATAAGACTCAGGATATACGTCTGTATAACTATATTTATCTAATTCCAAGTTTCGATAAACTAGGAACTCTTCCTTAACTTGTTTAAGGAAATTCTCGACATTCACCAGATTTACTTTCATACTTGCTCATGACTATTCATGGACTATGAACATCCGGCATTACCTTTATGATGGTTCCTATCGCAATAGCGAAGGAAACTTTCCATAAGCATCTTCTTTCACCTTATCTTTAGGACCAATGTCCTAACATAGACAGATCTCACGATCTATGCTAAACTTCTTTTAGCATCACATCTATATAGGTAAACTATAATCTAACAGCAGTTAAATCTACCACTATAGATTCTTATTTCCAAAAATAAGAACTGCCAATGCAAGTGCTTTCGTAAAGACCTTGAACTACCAAACATTAATTGACTGTGACATGGGGTGATAATTCTCGAGAGAGATATCCAATACCTTACTCAAAAATCGTAACACACTCCTACTATCCATCTTGCACATTGGGTATATCCTTCTATTGACTAAATCAAACTCTTTTGATTATCAAACAAAGAAATCATCTAGAGAAACTTGTTTGAGTCCATAAATGGATCTCGTGGGCCTACATATCATGCCATCGTCTATGAACATCGAGCTTTCTACCCAACGTCTTCAACACTATCATATAGCCATGATACGAAGTTATAACAAGCATAGTCTGAATAGAACCGGGCTCAGCCTTACAGGGACATTCCCTCTAGGTAAGACAGACTAGGTTCATAACCTGGTTGTCACTGATGGAACCTGATTCAGATATTATGGCTCCTGGCCATATTTCTCAACCTTGCCTTTCAAACATTCTTTCATAAGTCGTGAGATATTCATTCTTCAAGATGAACATGTCAGCAGCCTTCTCAGGCTTGAGGCTATCCTCAGACTTATTGAACTTTTGGTTTTATGATTTTGCTCCCACTAGTCAACTACTCCCAATTGACTTTCAAGAATTATTAATTTCTTTAGTGGACAAGATCCCACTAAACTACCGTGACCCCCGCTTTGGCTGGTGGGCCGAAAATAGTCTAATAGGTAGACAACAACCCTTTGTCAATCGTATCTTATACGACTCTTGTTGTTTGACTAGTCAACTCTTTGACAATTTTCATCTTATGAAGTAGTCAAACACTTGCCTCTAAAATCCAAACGACCCGCTTTTCTTTGGTGGCGAGAGAATTATTAGTCAAGTCATAACCCCAATATTCGTGAGATCTCATACGATCATATCTCGATAATAACGATATACCCGAGGTAGGTCAACCCCATGCTTTGGCTGATGAGTTGGATCCGAACAAGGGTTCTTCACCGTCATTATAATATGGGGAGGCAATTTCAACTTGATTCTTTTGAGGTGGAAGTATTTATGTAAATTAATTCACTTAATTAATTTTAATTATGGTCTCATCATAAATATGTCTATCTCTATAAACATACATCCTACACATTTATCTAGATCGTGACTAGTCATGCATCTATCATATCATATAAAATAAATACAAGCACAAAATAAATAAATGCGTAAAGTAACCGGTATGATCATGGACTTTTCCAGAGTGCGGTTTCGAATACAAATCGACGTGAAACCGCTGGTCGCAATCTAAGGTAGCTGCAACCGCCAATGGATCTTTAATGCTCCATTCACCAATGGGATCTTTATTTTCGTCTTTCTTTGGTCTCCATCTTTTGCTCCATTCTTGTTACATTTAATTCTATCGAATAAAATAAATACACCCGCCGCACACGGGGGAGCTAACGGGAATGGGATAAATACAGAAAATAAACTAGGTCACGTTCTTCATAACGGCCGAGGACAATTTTAAACCAACTGAAAAATTAAATCATTCACATCTATCCTATCGGTCGAGTCCATGATCAATCGGGGTCCATATAATCATAGTATATCTACTATATCTAATCCATACAATAACATCTTATGAAAAAGATAAAATTAACATTTAACTACTTGTGTCTTAATTAATCAATTAACATTTAATCCATCAAATAATTTTATCCAATCAATTAACTAATTAACATTTAATTAATTAAATGATTTTAATCGAAATAAAATTAACGATTAATTTTAAACGATTTTAATTTTAATTTTAATTAATTAGAACTATTCTAAAAATAAATCAAAATTAAAATTATGTCTCTTTTGTTTTTTTCCTTTTGATTCCTAATAAAAAAGGATGCCTTTGGTTTCCTAAACCAAAAAGCATCTTCCTAAACCAATATTGGTTTAGCGACCACTTTCCAAAATCAAAATTTTGGAAGTGACCTGAAGCCTGGCGCTTTTACAAATCAAATATTTGAAAAGCTACCAGCTATTGCTAAATCAAATATTTGGAAAGGACAAATAATTTTAGTTTAGGCCAGCCACTTTCTAAAATCAAAATTTTAGAAGTGGCCTAGGCCTAGACCTTTTCCCAAATCAAATATTTGGAAAGGGCCTAGGCCTATTCCAAACAAAGTTTGGAAAGACCATTATTATTTCAATGCCATGTGGCATCCCAATGGCCCAAACTATTTGAACCATTGGTTAGCCACATGACACAACTAAACAAAAGAGGAATTATAGATCACAACTATGAACCATATTGAATCACAAAATACACAAAATAAAAATTTGGAGATCCGCAACATTGACCGGTCAACCGACTGCCGGCAGCAGGTTGCCCTGCCGCCGCCGCCGCCGACCAGCCGCTGCCAGTCGGCCGAGCACCACCCGATCTCATTTTTTTTTTCTTTTCATGTATCACTTTTGCGAATAAAAAATCTTTCATCTTTTAATTACGTGATTTAAATGATAAAATTAACAACGCAAAATAACATGCTTATTGCTTAAGCTCGAAGCTCGCTATGATACCACTGTTAGGAAATCTACGCGGGAACGCAGCGGAATTTAAAATTTATTTCTTATCGACCCAAGATCGACTTCGTTTAAGCAATAAACAAATAAGCTAGTAGACGGTGGTTACCTTGGTTGATCTAAAAGATCGACGCTTTGACCGTCTAAGGAGAGTAGTTCGCATAGAGCCGCCCAAGTGTTCGGCCTCTACCGCTAGTCCACACACGAACGACCGCCGGAATCCCATCATGGATTGCTATCGGAAAACTCCGGTTCTTAGACCGGCATTTTTCCCTCTCTCCAACTCTCCATAGGATGCTCTATATTTTACACAAGAACTATTAGCTCTTGGAATTATGATGTACAAAAGAGCTTGACACCCACACTATATTTATAGTGTATATGTCGCCATCTATAAGAGTGGATGAGAAGAAAACCTTTTCCCAATAAAATAAGGAAAATATAATTGATTGATTTATCTCATTTATTATAATATCTTATATTAAATAAATCTAGGATATTATCAATAACTTATATTGAATATTTCCAAGATATTGTCAATATCTAATATTGACTATCTTTATTTTATTACCATAAATCAATTTACACATGTGTATATATCACTAATATATATTACATATATAAATCTATACCAATATATTCAACTAATGAAATTGTGCACATGTACATTCAATGCACAGCACACACACGCACATTCATTTTATATATATATATATATATATATATATATATATATATATATATATATATATATATATATATATATATATATATTGATATTTAGTAACACCATTAATTAAATTGCACAATCCAAGTGTATCACTTATACACTTATGTGGCGCCACTTATCAATATAAGTGTATTTAATTAATCAACTTAATTAATATCTTGTATTTAATTTATTCATAATAAATAAATATCACCATATTAATTTACAACTATAACCTTTATAGTACGAGATAAATACTTTCCTTATTTGGTTATCATCTATAACCACATTTTAATCCGGCTAGATGTTCTTATGTGTGTGACCCGATAGGCTTCGAATATGTTGGCCGTAGACACAAAGTGCAAATTACGAAAATGCCCTTTATGCCTAACGATCACGGGATAGCGTGGACAGCAACACACCGTGACCCCAATCATCGGAAGAGTCAAATGCAATGGCTACTACCTTTCATGTGAAAGCGATTATCGTGTAACTTACAATCCTATCATTTGTAATAATATCCATACGGTCGTTAGTCGAGTGTCAAAACATCAACGACCGTATCTTATAATCTGGATATCAAGCTCTCTCGAAGTAACTCGTTTACTCCCACTTTGCAAAGATTCATGAGAGTAAGACATTCCTTATAAGAAGACCATTTCGGATATTCGATTCAAATCATAGGATACGCGATTTCCGGACGACCAATCATGTATACTCCGCGTGCTTGAGATCACACCCAATCACTACCGCATGATCGCCCCATGGCTGTGGAAACCTCAATAGTGTCAAAGCATGACAATCCACACCGTGATGCCATGAAGACTCGGTCTTAAGGATAATTACACAACCGCCACATAGTGTGACATTTATCCGTGTAAAGTGGGTCGATCCCTAACGTCACGCATTCTCTAATACACGTTCACGTACAGTCCAAGTGTCTCTACACTTCGATAGACGAGATCTATCCCTACCCTTAAAGACAGAAGACATCTAATACGTGCTAGCCTGTTCATACTATCAATGCCCTGTTTAATAGTACATCAGCCTAGAGACATTTGAGTATCAAACTTATTAAAGTGATTAGAGATCTCATCAACCATAATCGCCTATCATAGTTTCTCTTTCACAGTTTAATACTAAGGACGTTATCATATAACAATTCAAAATTGGTTCTCTAAAAGAACATATACATGACAGCAAAACAAGCCATTTTATATATGTATAAACATAAAGAAATAGTAGAATCAATCAGACCCGGTCGGATCCGGTCCAACCCGACAGGGTTTAGGACACTATTCCAACAGTTTGTGGTTCTTCAAAGTGTCTGATTCTTGATAAATTCTTGGTAGCTTGAACACTTGAAGAATTTCTTGATTTGATCTTGTTATAGCGTAGATATGATAGCAATTCGAATGATTAATGCACACGTTAATTCTTGTTAACTCTCTTCTGTATATCATATTAATCCTTGGTGCAAAGTCCTCTATTTATAGTGTGAAGTCCAACGTTCATCTGGCTCGAATTCGAATTGTATCAACGTCTATTTTGTAACGGATATATTTTCTGACCGTTCCGCTGTGTCAGTATTTCATCCAATAAAATCGCTTCATTTATAACGTTCAACTGTACTATCAGTTTGTTGGATGACCCGACATATAAAGTCGAGTTTCTTATCGCTTTTATATCGAGAATGTTACTTGTCGGTTTCTCGATCGACTTGGAGCATTAACTGAGATTTTACTCTTCTTCAAATATCAGTACTCCAGTTTCATCTGATTATAATTGACTTAATCAGAGTACACCATGACTCATTATCATCTAAAAATTCATTGTCCTTATGATTCTTAGGTCTTTATATAAGATCCATAAAGTCGATTCAGTCACCACAATCTTGCTCGAAATCTAACTTTACTGATCTCGACGTAGTCTTCATAATCGAGTTTGAACCTCGGTTCTTCAATCTTCTATAATCGAGTCTCGTGACCTCGGTTCTTCAATTTCGAGATAAGCCAACCGAGTCAGTGTCCTCAATGAACTTATCTTCTTCAGTTTCATGTAGGTGTATTCCGAGTCAGTTTGTTTATCTTGATGATTTCCAAATTTCAGAACGATTTCCAATTTTCAGTTTTACGACAAACTAACTATTACAGTGCTTGTCTGATGTAACCTATACAAATATCAGACTCTAGTAAAACCTAAACATTCAGTTCTAGACATCTTTTAGCTTTTCACTATAACAGCTAGCTTCAGCACTTCATCAATGAGGTTAAAATAATACTTAGAATAATTATGATGAATTATCATCAAAACATAAATTTTATTTCAAACAATAATATCGCCGGACGGATCTAGATCCGCCCGATTACGCAGCGGAATAACAAGGATCACGATCAATATAACATTAAAGCACATAATTTAAGATCTACCTACAAGAAGGTTAGATCTACTTACCAATCAAAAGATAAGCCGAGATCCAAAGAATAAGCCGAGATCCGAGAATCGAGAAGCCATAGTCTTCGATGTGTATCTCCAAGCAACAACCGGTGGAAGCCGATTCTTGATGCTTGACCTTCTTGATATGCTACCCGGAAAATCCCGAAGATTTTCCCAACTCGATCAAACCCTAAGCTTTGGCCGAATTCCTTAGCTTATTTTGTGTGTATGTATGCGCATTATGTGTTGATAGAAAAGGCTTAGGAGAACTCTCTTTATATAGGAGATAAATCATTGTCCTCCAATGATTTAATAATTAATACAAAATCAATTATAATAATCATTTTCCATAAAAGATACTCCTAAAATAATCTAGAATAAATCTAGAATATTTAAGGATCAATCTAATATATTTCCCTTAATTAATTATTTAACAAATAAACAATTAATCACATGACATGTAATTATCCAAGAAAAATAATTTCTCTCTAATTACAACATGTACAAAACACGCCTATCAACCCTAAAATTAGGGTTTCACACGCCACACTCAATTATGGGCCGAGTCCACGAAAAATGTCTTTTCCATGTATTTAATTATTTAGCCCACTAAATAATTATTCGCACATCAATTAAATAGTCCAACTACTTAATTATTATTGAGGCCCAACGTCAAGAAACATATGCATGTTAGGAGCTACATCGGGGACCATGGACCTATGATGTGATTCCGGTTGGAATCAGATCCGATGTTTTGCCCAAGAAGTAACTAAGAGGAACAATGACGAGCTAATGATCCTAGACCTAGTAATCCAACTAAATCGTAGGCAGAGAACGCCCAACAATCGCTCACAATGCTGGTAAATCCTCAAAGGGTTGAACTTTCTACGACGAAGAAAATTCTCACTCGCAAGTGATATTCAAGCCTCACGACTTGGTTGAGTAAAACTCAATAAACTGATTTTTCATATCATAATTGTCTGTTGAATGAAAAGCTAGTGTTTGCCTTACATAGGCTTACATCCAAAAGAACTAGAAAGACAAAAGCAATGTGGGAGAAAATCCCACTAGAAAATGCGCCTACCTCCTATTGGCCAGAAACGAAATGTTCATATTGGCTAATAAAGAACAAATAAATAAAGTGCTGAAAATCCAATATAAAATAAAACCAACTCCTAATTAATTAAATAATAATCATAAATAGCACGAATGATGGTATCCTCCGAGCATGAACCGGATCACATCATTCCTCCCGGTTCGAATGGATTCGCCCTCGAATCCACCTGGATCAAATAGTAAGCGTGGCGAACATATGTGAGTAGGCCTCATAGTGAAGTACATCCAGGAAAAGTAAAGAGGTGAACACTAGTAACCCTTGACCCTCATGTACAAACGAACGGGCCAACATAATAATCAAGCAACCACAAAATCGAAAGGACGACAATGCACCAAAAATGGATCATGATAAATATGTGCTGCTTGTATATCTTTTAAGTGCGCAAGTGACCCAGCCGACGTGGAAACATCGTCAATGCCTCCAACAAAAGGAGCATGTACCTGCAAAGAAAATGCTGGGGCAACACAATACAGTGGTGGTTCAACGGTGGCCACCTGTGTCTCCGCATCCGCAACAACAATCTCAACCACGGAAGCATCATCAACATCAACTATAAACTCAGATGCCTCAACACTCTCAACCTGATGAACATCAACCAATGCCTCCACCTTGTTAATAACCGCATCCACAATAGGACAAGGCAGCCTCTCATCAAGAATTTTCTCCACCTCAACGGTTGCAATAGTTTCCTCATGGCGTGTGCTCATGGCATCTTTCAATTCTTTACATTTTCGTGGAGATTCAGCCCAAAACAGTTCACTTTTCTTCTTAAACCATTCTGCTTCTTGCTTACTCTGTTCATATTTCTTCTTCATCTCATCGAGTACCCCTAGTATCCGGAGTCTCTCTTTCTCTATCCTCGCATCCTCCCTTTTCGAAGCATCACTCTCGACAAGTAATGAGGGGGCACAAATTGGTGCTGCAATTCTCTTTTCAAAGCATTCCACGTACTAACCTTTGGTACCCTATGTATATGACTCAAAAATTGTAATTCTGTCCACCATCGCGAAGCCTTCCCTGTGAACAGAAGTGGTGCAAAATAGCATGTATCCGCATCTGAATAGTTATAGCGTGCAAAATAGTGCTCTAACTCAGCTTCCCAGTAAAATTATGCATCACCATCAGGTGCACCACTAAATGATGGCAGCCCCATTAGTACGTCACAACTTTCGTGTTTCTTTCACTAGCATGCAGGAATCAACCCCAATGAACAAATCAGAAGAACGAGCAAAACACAGATTCCGTCCAGAAATTAAACTCTGCACTTATTGGCACGTGCAGCCCAAAAAAAAGCATAATTTCAACTGTCAATAAATATCAAACTCGTTGAAGAATGAGTTATCTAGATGATATCAAAAAATCAGAATTTTTGGACATGCATAGGTCAACCAAACAATCGTATTCTAACAACTATCACAATCTGTTAAAAATTTCCAGATTGTTAGCAGTGACTTACGATGCAAGTTGGGGTCGAACCAAGCCGAATCTGGGAAAACTCAAAAGATAAAAGTTGTAAACCAGAGAGTTTCCTACAAGACCACAAATATTTATGGGATTTGGAGTTGAGGAGCCCCTTCAAATTGAAATCGGAAACGGATCTACGGCTGCAGAATTTCTGACAGGACGATCTCTGACGTGGGGCAGTTTTGAATATGATCGGATGGGAATTACAAGATGGGGTCAAGAGATAAATTGTAGATAACTGGGTGATTTAGGTCTGGTAAAAATTTCAGGTCGGTTGAAGGTGTTTTGGTTAGGGAACGAACAGATACAAAAACGGTGTCTGGAAAATTAGGGTTCTTAGGGTTGAAGGTTTGAAGATACAAAGGATTTTCCGGGTTGGTGGATGAAGATTGCTTGTGTTCTTTGGGGGGGGGGCGACTGAAAAAGAACAAGAACAACGAATTTTTTTTTTTGGAATAATACGGAAAAAAGGAAAACAAAAAAATTAAAATTGCTCACCGGTTCTTTGAGCTCTCACATTAATCGATGTGATTCCGGTTGGAATCAGATCCGGTGTTTTGCCCAGGAAGTAACTAAGGGGAACAATGACGAGCTAATGATCCTAGACCTAGTAATCCAACTAAATCGTAGGCAGAGAACGCCCAACAATCGCTCACAATGCTGGTAAATCCTCAAAGGGTTGCAACTTTCTACGACGAAGAAAATTCTCACTCGCAAGTGATATTCAAGCCTCACGACTTGGTTGAGTAAAACTCAATAAACTGATTTTTCATATCATAATTGTCTGTTGAATGAAAAGCTAGTGTTTGCCTTATGTAGGCTTACAACCAAAAGAACTAGAAAGACAAAAGCAACGTGGGAGAAAATCCCACTAGAAAATGCGCCTACCTCCTATTGGCCAGAAACGAAATGTTCCTATTGGCTAATAAAGAACAAATAAATAAAGTGCTGAAAATCCAATATAAAATAAAACCAACTCCTAATTAATTAAATAATAATCATAAATAGCACGAATGATGGTATCCTCCGAGCATGAACCGGATCACATCAACCTATAACCAGTAGCTACAATAAATTAAATAAAATTATTCATTGAACATAACAGTTCTTATTCAATCTATTTATTCCGTGATTACGCCACCATAAACCCGAAACTGAACACTATCGTTTATAGATATATACTTACACTCTAATCATTGAGTAAAAGCGTCCATTGATATAATCATTACATACGGATAAATCCTCCATAGACTGTTCGTTTTGATTCGGGATATTTCCGTAAACCCTTCTCAAAACATCTTATCATTATTTACCATTAACCCCCTAGTGATCAATTAGTTCATAACTAATATAATATGAATCTGGGCCCATCGATCGCTTTCTAGGATTAACAAATACGGAGGCGCTCGCTCACATCCCGCAGGAAGGAATGGATTCCATATCCGTGAAGTCACGGACTACTCACTCATTCCAGAATAGAGCCAACGAGAAGTGTTCGGATCACATGTATCCAAGTGATCCTTAACTAACACATCAAACCCTACATTGAACCAAGTAAAGAGACTATGATCACATCAGATTGAGATTAATCCATATATGATCATCTTGTGATTCGATAAGATTTCTCGATCACAGAATTATATCGAGAATTCAAATCAAATCGGTCCAGTCCTATATGATAGACATCATATACAAATGCCCCATTAGGTACCCTATACCGACGGTCCGGATAAAGGTCACACCGTTAAGTGTTCTGGGCGCATTATTGGTATATTAATCTTGAGACCCATACTCTGATTAAATTCACCACGGACTAACTAGTTTTAAGAATATCATCACTAACTCAATCCTCGTGTGTATGCCATACACTGAGTTATGTGATTACATACCGATATACTTAGGGTTTTCAGCAGTGTATATTATAAGCATAAATGCAAATATTAAGATGAATTATAAATCCTGTCAAAAACAATTACAGGAATTGTCTTTCGGGCACTACACCTAACAGTAGATTGAACCGAACTAGTTAACTCTTCCAATGTCTAATATTGACTCGTACACTTTTTTTTATAAAGTTCCAAGAATCGAGTCAATTACTGGTGTATTTCTCTACAATGGTTCCTAGATCGTGCTCGGACTCTAGAACCCTATGAATAGTTAAACGTGCACCATGCTCAGGTTTAAACAGTATTAACTAAACACGAATTAAAAACTAGAAAATATCAATATAACTACCGTAAACCTCACTACGTAATTATCGTGCTCGGGCTAGTTAACTAATAACGATCTAATTATTTCTTGTCCAATCATCTTTTTCAGACTAAGTTCCTTCGAAAGTAATTTACAAAAAATGCAAAGAAGTGGTCAATATCTTAACATGTATTAATTCAAACAAAACAATTAAGTGATCAAAACAATTCGTATCATGGAAAATAAATCATGACTTGCTGATAGGTCCAAGTCGGGGGAAGAGCCTCATTCGCAAAGGTGCTGGACCATAGTGATTAAGGATTCTATTATCATATTGAATGTAGTCATATGTGGTGGGTTCTCCGGCCCCGTTTCACTAATTATGACGATTCACCAGGGCCTCTTTCCTCCTCTATTTTCTGCTCACTCGTAGGGGTCTGGACCCCCACAAAGAGGGAGGGAGTCGACGAGTAGGGAAGGAAAGGGGAGTGGCAAATGTTGAGTGGCAGACTCTTTTCCCGAATCTCGATTCCTACCATCATCCGCCTCACATGGCGGTGTCGGGGGCATGGAAAAGTACAAAGGCGTTTCCTAATATAGACCGTTGATAAAACATCCAAATCAAAGTCTTTTCTGTGAGCCTGGGGGTTTTCCATGTATGACTCAATATAAAATACGATTAGGCACAATTTAACATCATTCAATTTGATCCACAAATAATCTAACCTAACATGCTTGCATCAATGATAACCATAATGCATTCGTAAAACACAAAAGCAAAAGTCGACATATTTAGCTACAAACTTGAGACAAATCTTCTAGTTAAGTCATCCGTAATGAATCTTCGATCACACGAACATGCATAAGCCAAATCAGGGACTGACCCAGGGGGGGGGGGGGTGCACGGCCCCCACTCAACTTTTCGTGCGAAGTTACTAGTATACCCCTCTAATAATATTAAAGATCCTGTATGTATATTATTTCAGACAAATTCTAATGTATTTGCTTATTTGGTTCAACTGGTTAGAAGTATTATAACTATACATGAGGTCATTTGTTCAAAACCCGGCTGCTGCATGTTTTTTAACATTTTTTTTTAATTTGGCCCCCACTGAAAAAAATTCCTGGGTCCGTCACTGCCAAATTACTCATAAAAATATGAAGAAAACTAGAATTTTATTGATAATTTGCCAAGTAGTATGTCTTCTTGAAAAATCATACACAATATGTCGAATTACATACAATTTATAGTAAAATAGCCGACTTAGACATAAAAGGGGTAAATCCATCTGTTTGGGCTTAAGTCGCGTCTTTGAACCGAGAGCCTTTTAGGTTCAAAGATGCTGGTTTGAATCTGGATGCATCCAACATGTGTACTAGGTCTTGCTCTGGTTCAATCATGGCCCATTTCTACATGTCTTAGCCCAAATCCACTACAGCTCAAATCAATTTATTCATATATTGTGCAGTAATATCTATATCTATATATAATATATAGAGGTGTCAATTTAACCCAATTACCCAGAATTCCGACCCAAACCCAGAAATTGACCCGGCCCCTTCCCCATATAAACACATTTAAAAAAAAACCATAATCAATCAATTAATCTCCAAAATCTTTTTTTAAAACTAATCTCCAAAATCTCAATAAATTTACACCATAATCACTTCTATCCCATTATCTACCCCCCCACTCTCCGTAGCCCCCCACTACTATTTCTATCTCATTCTCAGTAAACCTCATCACATTCCCATTTCTCCCAATCGAGTTAAAATTGCCATCACTACTCTTCTTCTTATTCAATCATTTTTTCCTGATGAATATGTTTCTTGAGGTTGTTCAACATCTTGAAGAGCACTTTTCCGACTGAATCGAAACAATCCATTTTGCTAAACCTTAAGATGAAAAGGTTGGTTTTTTTTTTCATGTTTTTTCGGTCATAGAATTTTTCATTGATATCTTAGATCAATACAAGTTACTTTATTTTATTTTATTTTTAAATAGCACTTCAATTTCATGGTCAAATGAATCAAGTTAAAATTGCCATCATTACTCTTCTTCTTATTCAATCATTTTTTCCTGATAAATATGTTTCTTTAGGTTGTTCAACATCTAAAAAGGCACTTTTCCGATCGAATCGAAACAATCCATTTTGCTAAAGCTTAAGACAAAAGGTTGGTTTTTTATCATGTTTTTTCGGTCATAGAATTTTTCATTGATATCTTAGATCAATACAAGTTACTTTATTTTATTTTATTTTTAAATAGCACTTCAATTTCATGGTCTAATGTTTAAAGAATGTTTATGCTTCTCATCCTTTTTTATTTCTTTCACATTCAATATTTTAGAATAATTAAAATATAGCCATAAAATAATTAACAAATTTCTTAAATAGAAATAAGAAATTAATTAAATCCTAAAAACAAGATTTCAAAAAAATCCTTGAGCTTTTCAAAAAGAACATTTCCTTGATTTAATTAAAATATAAAAAACAAAATTTAAAAAATTTATAAACAAAATCAAACAAGATCTCCTAAAAAAAACGAAATCTAAAAAAAAAACCCTTCCTAAAAAACAAAATCTAAAACCCTTGATTTAATTAAATACAAAAAAATATAACCATAAAATAATTAAATATTCCTTAATTAAATTATTAAAAATACGAAATCTTAAAAAAGTCCTAGAGATTTTTTTAAAAAAATCCTTGATTTAATTAAATTATAAAAAAAACACGAAATTAAACAAATTTATAATCAAAATCAAACAAGATCTTCTAAAAAATGAAATATTTTTAAAAAAAAAAATCCCCTTGATTTAATTAAATAAAAAAACCGAATTAAAAAACAGAATTAATAGAATTTAGGTGTAATCCTCTAAAATATTTACACAATAATAGCATATTAATAGCCTGTGATTTCACAATAATTGCATATTAATAGCATTTATACTAAAATCAATTTAATAGTGAACCAAAAATAGAATTCAGTGTATTAGAAAAAAATAAAAACCGATTCTTAAATAAAACCGGAAAATAAATCCGAAAAAATATTAAAAAAACAAAAAAATATAAAATCAGTGAATTTATTGCAAAATCGAAAATCTCTCTCGCCAAGCATTAAATCCGGAAAATCTGCCAGCAAATAAAAAAAACAAGGCATTAATAGCGTTTATATTCAAATCAATTAAAAATTGCCTCTTTAAAAAAGTCAAACGTATTTTAAAACACCGCCTCTTTAGGAAAATAGTAAAATGCAAATTTAAAAAACCGACTCTTTAGAAAAAACCACTCTTAAAAAAATATGGTTAAAGATTTCACATGAATAGAATTTATGTGCAATCCTCTATAATATTTACACAATAATAGCACATTAATAGCGTGTGATTTCCCAATAATAGCATATTAATAGCGTTTATACGGAAATCAATTTAATAGTGAACTAAAAATGGAAGTCAATGTATTAGAAAAAATAAAAACCGACTCTTAAATAAAACCGGAAAAAAAATAAAAAAAAAATACAAAATCAGTGAATTTATTGCAAAATCGAAAATCTCTCCCAGTCCCAAGCATTAAATCCGGAAAATCTGCCAGCAAATAAAAAAACCCCGGGAAAAAAAACAAAAAATACAAAATCAATGAATTTATTGCTAAATCGAAATCTCTCACCAATTTAAATAAAAATAATTCTCCCCACACGTAATAAAATCTGCCAGCAAATTAAAAAAAACCAGGTAAGGTAGGGTAGGGTAGGGTGGTGGGTAGGGTAGGTAGGGGTGGTGGTGGTGGGTAGGGTAGGGTGGTGGGTAGGGTAGGGTATGCAGGATGTAATATCACCGGATGGAACAAAGATCCACCCGATTACGCATCGGAAAGTACAAGATCTAGATCTAAACAAACAAAGCATATAAAATAATAAATCTAACCTACGAGGGGGTTTAGATTACCAACATTTTTATGTTGCAATTACTTCAAGAACAAAGGTCAATCCAAGCTAGATGAGAAGCCACGGTCTTCCAACGTGTGTCTCCAAGCAACACAAGGGGGATGTTGTTTCAAGCCGCCGGACCTCCTCGATATGTTACCTTAGAAAAACCCGAAGTTTTTCTAAAACTCAAACCCTATTATGTGAGCCGAAATCTCCAAGCTTAATACTTGCATGTGTATTTCGAAAATATGTGTTATGTTTAAGGCTTGGGAGAACTCTCTTTATATAGGAGAGAAATCATTGTCCTCCAAGGATTTATTTAATTAATACAAAATCAATCAAATTAATCTTTTTCCTTAAAAAGATAAATCTGGAATATTCCCCAATTAATAAGGATATATAAAAGATTTTATTTTCCTTAAATTATTTATCAAATTAATAATTTAATCACATATATTATAATTATCAAGAAAACAAATTTCCTAATAATAATAATGATGATAAATTTCGGCCAAACCCTAGCAAGTATAGGGCCACACGACTTTTATCATAATTTGGGCCGAGTCCACGAAAAATGTCTTTTCCATGTATTTAATTATCTAGTCTAACTAAACAATTAATCCACATATCAATTAAATAGTCCGATCCAACCATTTAATTATAATTGAGGTGAAACAACGAGAAAACGTATATGCTATATTAGGAGCCACGTCGGGGACCATGGACCCATATTCAGTAGCTACAATAAATTAAATAATATTATCCATCAGACCGAACAATAATATTCAATCTATTAATTCCGGGATTACACCACCATAAACCCGAAACTGAACTCTGCCGAATATAGATAACTTACACTCAACTATGAGTCGAAAATCATCCACTGATATAATCATTAAATACGGATAAATCCTCCATAGACTGTTCGTTACGATTCGGGATATCTCCGTAGACCCTTATCGAAACATCTTATCCTTATTTACCATTAACCCCCTAGTGACCAAATAGTTCATAACTAATATAATATGAACTGCGTGCATCGGTCAGTTTCTAGGATTAACAAATAAGTGAACTGTCTGTCTACTTCCCGAGGGAAGAAATGGATTTCATATCTATGATAGCACAGACTACTCACTCATTCCAGAATAGATTCAACGAGAAGTGTTGGACCACATACTTCGAAGTGATCCTTACTAACACATCAAACTCTACCCTAGTCTAAGCGAGTTATGCCGTGATCACCTCAGATTGAGATTAATCCATATATGATCATCTTGTGATTCGATAAGACTTCTCGATCACGGAATTATATCGAGAACTCAAATCAAATCGGTCCAGCCCTATTTGATTATCATCATATATAAATGCCCCACTAGGTACCCTATTACCGAAAGTCCGGATAAGACTGTCACACCGTAAAGTGTTCTGGGCGCATTAATAGTAAATTAATCATGAGACTCGTACTCAGATTAATAAACGCTATGGACTAAGTTAATTTTAAGTACATCTCACTAACTCAATCCTCTTGTGTATAGCCATACACTGAGTTATGTGATTACATAAACGAGGTACTTAGGGTTTTCAGTAGTGTCTTAATTAAAAGCATACATGCATATAATATGATGAATTATTAATTCTGTCCTAAAACAATTTGATAATTTTCTTTCGGGCACTACACTTAACAATCTCCCACTTGCCCGAAAGGCTAGTGGATTAATTATTTTAGAGCACACCCTTTATAACTATATCTACAACATTCTCCCACTTGCTCAAAACAAGTGAGACATATCCCCAAGATTCATACCCTCCAAGCGCATCTTAGTAATTCATCCTTCCAAGCACGACCGGAGTGTGCCACCGCAGGGTAGGTCAGTGACCCGGCGCGTACTTAAAATCCGAATACCATGTGACTTGGTAGACTGATCAGGTAGGTTGGCGGCATGAGTCAATCTTTGGGATCGAAACATCGCCTTTCCATCTAATCCGGTGGTACAATTTCAATATGCTTATGACCTCTAGTGATTGCAAAATCCTTACGAGCTACCTCTTTTCACAATGAAGTAGTATCGGCTTACTGGATAATACTTTATCACATGAGTAAACACTGAGACCGAGATCGATTTAACGATCATCCTCAATCTGACCTAAAGCCAGAATCAATGTTATCACTTATATTCTAGTTTGCACCTGAATATACTAGCATTAGATTCCTCATTCTCCCGAAGAGACTTGAGGATTCACTAAACATCTCATTTAGTATTCATCCGCAGGTTTAGACAAGCATTCCTGAGAGGTAGGGTAGACTACATCGTTGAATGTTGCATTCCTCTATGCAAGAACATCTTAACCATTGAGATGGATGAATGGGATTGCCAATTGCTTATTTTCGAGAATTCGAGTCATTCAAATTCTTTTAGAAAATAGCCCGATGGCATGTTAGAGTCAGACTTCAGATAACACACCCATGTTGTTTCCAACAGTTTCAGTGTTACCATTCACAAACACTAATTTACATACTACTTTACTAATATTGATGCCCAGTCTACGAAAGACTTATCAACAGTCTGGTCAAGTCCACATATTAAAATATATGACTTTGAAATGACCTAGAGGTTTGCTTTAATCCCCAAAGGATATAAGCTATGGCAGGCATCCTGCCAAAAGTTCTTTCTGAATACTGTTAGTCTCGCAAAAAGGTCTTAGGGAATCACCCCTATTTTCTGCTTTGTAACGAATCTGTCATTTGTTCTTAGCTAAAACCCTTATGTTCCGAATGAGTTCAGATTCCGTTGTTCGGCAAGGAAGTCATAGGGAATCACCCCTATTTTCCGTTTTCTAACGAAATCAAGCAAGACTGAGTGGTAAGAGAGATCACGGTCTGGTTAACTCTCTACCTTTTAGGGAATCACCCCTAAATTACTCGGCTTTGCATTGAAAGTTGAACTTTCCTATTCATTCGACTCTTCTCCGAGTAGTTCCAATTACTCCCACTGGGCCTGAGATACTCAGGTGGTTCTACAAGAGTTTCATGAATCGGAATATCAAACTCTATTCACGAGGGTTATGGCTTTTAAACCAACCTCTATGATCGGGATCTATACTGACCCACGAATGATTGTGAGGTCATCAATCTACCCTATAGACCATAAGGTCCTGCAATGGGTAATGGACAAACCATACTCCCAGCTGCGTTGGGGTGGATTGATATCTTGATCTAGTTTAGTAGTTTTTATTAGTGTTATCACCAATTGCCGGTGTTGGATGTGGGTGAACAAATCGAGTTAGTAACATCTTGAGTACAAATACTTCAAGATCCAAAGGCGTGATTTATAGACTCTATCGGACCGAGTTTGACAGTATAACCGTCATTCTCTGATTTTACGAGTTATATAATCAACCTTTACTCAATGTATGAAGATATTTCACGCTCTGAACGTGTACGCAAAATTTCCAGTCCTACCTCCAAGCACTAAATGCTAAATGTCTATATTTACGGAAGTGGGGTGAACCGAATTCACTCATTATCCACAAATGCGTAGGCATCTTTTAGGTAGACTTCTCGGTTTTTCATTACAACGTAAACTGCTATTTTGCAATTGATATCTTAAATGAGTTAAGCAGTGTATCGTAGTACATCAATAACTATATAAGGCAAATTTATGGTGTATCCTTTAGTGAAAACATTCCACTGGGAGGTAGGCCGAGCATCAGTCCCGAAGACTATGCGAAAGCCTATACTTGAGTATGGAATATCCTATCTCTGGTGAAATCAGAGATTTCCTCCAAATATTTTGGATAAACTTACCGGAGTCTCGAATAGTTGTCAGACAAGATGTCACTACTTCAAAAGCTCCCACTAGCTTGTACCTTTCATATGACCCCGAAGGTTGTTATGAACAAGCTATATTACTTCTTTAAATCTATTACCCTTTCCTGATTGAAAGGAAACTTAGGCATTGTTCCTTTGAGACATGGTTCCTTTGACTGAGAGATATGAATCACCCTAAGCCAGTCTTCAGATCTTGTCGTTAGGGGATATGCACTAATTAATAGTATATAAAGAAGTGATTATCTATTACGGAAACCATTTGCGTTTATATATTTTAAGATGTGTTACTAATACCTTTTCAGTAATGCTTAGTGGTTCTAAATTTATCAAACAAAAGTCCGAGTCTTGGATTCATGCTACGAATGTTATATTCATCGTCAATAAGGCAAACAAATTACCCTATTGAAAATGAATACGTTCGTTCCACCGAATCCGAAAACAGAAAATGAATTTTCTGTGATACTCAAGAATTGAATCCGAGATTCATTTCCTTATATCACTCCCACTAGTCTATCTGAAATAACTGCCCGTTGTCTATTTTATTTATCGTTTAATGCAAAGCTACCTAGTTCTTCCAAAGAACTTTAGCTTTCGAGAAAATTGCTAAGGATGCACTTGGTCAGTGATCCGAAATCACTTTCCTTATCCTCTAATTTCCAATTTATTAATTTTCCGGTTTAGCCTTAAAACTACTTAGTTTAGATGACTAACACGTATAAACATTCTTTCCCATTCTCGACTTTCCTTAGATGGAAACAGTCTTGAACTAGCAGTTCGTTTGAGTAGACACTACTCTTGAACTATGGGATGTTCAGTGTTACTTGCTTGTACTATCGATTTTTCTAATCGTCAAATCATAAGACCAAAGCTCCCACTAGTTTATCGGTTCCAAATACCGTCTAACTAGCAACACTTTATGATTTTTCAAAGATTAGAAAATCCCCCAGAACTAAGCTCCCACTAGTTTATCAGTTCCAAATACTGTCTAACTAGCAATGCTTTGTTCATGATGTTTCAAAAGATTGGAAAAACTCCAGAGCTAAGCTCCCACTAGTATCAGTTCCAAATACTGTCTAACTAGCAACGTTTTATTCTTGTTTTTTTTTAATGAAAAGAGAAACTCATGTGCAGTCTATTACACATTTCTAATGATTCATAAAAACAACAAATCATAAGACTAAGGCTCCCACTAGTTTATCGGTTCCAAATACCGTCTAACTAGCAACGCCTTATGTATGATTTTCCTATTTTTCAATTAGAAATTTGATGTGTAATTACACTTTTAAAATTCACTAAATGAATTTTATATATATAGTCCTAAATCATCTCTTGTAAACTAAGTACGGTCGTTTCTCGTTTTACACGAGCGACATCCGTGACATACCTATACTATGTCATTATGTTTTTAAAGGCTCAAGAAAAAATCTTTTCCGAAAATTAACTGCATTTATTGATAATTACAACGTACTTGTTACTTTCCACATTTTTAATGAAGTCCTATTACTAACAGTTTAGTAGCCAAGAGATTTAGTTGTAAAAAATATGACAGAAAGTTAAATTCAAAAAATAAATTTTCACTACTAGATTTTTATTTTAGGAATAATAAACTATAAAAAGTTTATCCTACAATTCCAAGGATTTAACCTCGCATAAATCTTGTCGAGAGAGGGTCGATATCAAAGACTATGGCGGTTAAAGCGAGACAATCTCTCTCAATGATTAAGCTTCGAGAATCGAACATCTCACGGAATCGAGACATCCCGGACCTTAATCATTGATTACCTTCCTTTTTTCTAGCCTAGATATTTGAAAATATCCATAAAGAGTGTGACCTACTATATCGGATCTCGAGTGCGCCCGAGTATGCCTACGGCGGGCGGTCGATGACCCGGCGAGTACCCGATATCCTATCCTTTCGGAGACCAAGCCTTGAATTTTGATAGCGGTGAACACTATCCGAAGGGGGCCGAAATCAAAGCGGCACGAGGTGTCATCATTCTCTCACGTGCTTGCATCTATAGTAGAGGCCGTGGGGTTGGCTGTCGCCTTCCCCGCTCCCACTCAATAATTTGAAAAAAGTGGGAGCGGTAAGTAGGCTAGCCTACGCCGTCTTATTCGTTGGAACATATGTGACAGTTCAGGCTGATCCGGCAAGAGAAGCCCCGTTTAGCCCGAAGGATTATCGGCTATGCTAAGTCTTGTCGAACCACTGAAACGTACATCACACGTGGTGGGGAGTCGATCGAGCCGAAGCTCAGTTGAACTCACCCAACAATGGTTAGACCATTTCCGAACCCATGTACTAAGATTTTCCGATTTCTATGTTGTCAACCAAAGCGTAATCTCGTTTATGTTTAAGGTGGGTTTATCGAAAACTCAACGATTTATCTAAGTGGGATTCACCGAGAATCCATCACTAAAATCGTAACGATTGACAAAACCCGGTTCCTCGGTTTTTATAATTAGTTACTTATTTTAATCAACTACCACATATTAATTAAAAAAGGTTTTAACTAATTATACGAGTTATACATGCCTAATTTATTCGAAATAAATTAGCTACATTTATGCATTGGAGTGGAATCATGATATGATGCATGTCAAGGCAATTTTCCGGTTTATATCACATAATTTCGATCATACAAGAAAAAAGATACGGAAAAATAAACACCGAGATGGACCGTTGGTACCCCCGACTAACCTATTTTCTAAGGAAAAGTAAAACTAATGTAATCTTCGAGTCTTGAACTTCGAATCTTGAACTCGAACCGTCGGATCACGAAACACGAACACCCGAGAGGAGAAAGACTTATTGATAAATAAATCCAATTTAATTTATAAATAAAGAACCCTTTTTATTTTATTTATTTATTATTTTTTATTCTCGGCTGTTATTTTAATTTTCTAGAAATTTAAAATTTATTATTATTATTATTATTTTTAATATATATTTCTGTCGTAAAAAATGAAAAAACAGATTAAAAAAAACAAAGGCAGCCGTGTAAAAACCATTACTCTAGCCACAAGCTAGGGTTTTAAAAAAAAAAACCACAGATCTTTCGCGGCGGCAGTAAGCGCAGCTACAGGTGCCGCCTATTTAAAAAAAGGAAGTTGTTGCGACGTTTTTAGCACTGCTAAAGGTGTTGGACAACCTTAAAATTAGGGTTCTTGGCCGTTTCTCCTCGTCCATACCTTGGGTTCGCCTTGATCTTCATCTTTTCACCAAGATCTTCATATTTCGAGCCCAGAATGAAAAAAAATGCAACAAAGGTGCTATTTTTTTTTATTTTTTTCTTTATATTTTCGAATTACAACATAAATAAATTACATATCCTATGCTCAATTGATACTAATCAAAATAGCTACAAAACAGATCTACGGGTAAACAGTACCAACTCCAATCCATCTCTTCAACCACGACAATCACAAAGCATCATCATCAAATTTTCGAATCAATAAAAAAAAATTAAAACGAAAACAAGCAATCTACACATGCTATTCCACTCCTTAGATCTAAAATTTAAATACTTTGATTGATAGATTACTGGCTCTGCTACCACTTGTAGGATGTAATATCGCCGGATGGATCAAAGATCCAACCGATTACGCAGCGGAAAGTACAAGATCTAGATCTAAACAAACAAAGGATATAAAATAATAGATCTAACCTACGAGGGGGTTTAGATTACCAATCTTTTTACGGTGCAATTACTCCAAGAACAAAGGTCAATCCAAGATCCAAGCTAGATGAGAATCCACAGTCTTCCAACGTGTGTCTCCAAGCAACACCGGGTGGATGGTGTTTCAAGCCGCCGGACCTCCTCGATATGCTACCTTAGAAAAACCTGAAGTTTTTCTAAAACTCAAACCCTAGTATGTGAGCCGAAATCGCCAAGATCAATACTTGCATGTGTATCGAAAATACGTGTTATGTTTAAGGCTTGGGAGAACTCTCTTTATATATGAGAGAAATCCTTGTCCTCCAAGGATTTATTTAATTAATTCAAAATCAATCAAATTAATCCTTTTCCTTAAAAAGATAAATCTAGAATATTCCCAAATTAATAAGGATATATAAAAGATTTTCTTTGCCTTAAATTATTTAACAAATAAATAATTTAATCACATATATTATAATTATCAAGAAAACAAATTTCCTAATAATAATAATGATGATAAATTTCGGCCAAACCCTAGCAAGTATAGGGCCACACGACTTTTATCATAATTTGGGCCGAGTCCACGAAAAATGTCTTTTCCGTGTATTTAATTATCTAGTCCAACTAAATAATTAATCTACATATCAATTAAACAGTCCAATCCAACTATTTAATTATAATTGAGGTGAAAATGACGAGAAAACGTATATGCTATATTAAGAGCGCGTCGGGGACCATGGACCCGTATTCAAGTGCTTACAATAAATTGAATAATATTATCCGTCAGACCGAACAATAATATTCAATCTATTAATTCTGGGATTACACCACCATAAACCCAAAACTGAACTCTGCCGAATATAGATAACTTACACTAAACTATGAGTCGAAAAGCGTCCACTGATATAATCATTACATACGGATAAATCCTCCATGGACTGTTCGTTACGATTCGGGATATCTCCGTAGACCCTTCTCGAAACATCTTATCCTTATTTACCATTAACCCTCTAGTGACCAAATAGTTCATAACTAATATAATATGAACTGCGCGCATCGGTCATTTTCTAGGATTAACAAATAAGTGAACTGTATGTCTACTTCCCGAGGGAAGGAATGGGTTCCATATCTGTGATAGCACAGACTACTCACTCATTCCAGAATAGAGCCAACGAGAAGTGTTGGACCACATACTTCGAAGTGATCCTTACTAACACATCAAACTCTACCCTAGTTTAAGAAGTTGTCTGTGATCACCTCAGGATTGAGATTAATCCATATATGATCATCTTGTAATTCGATAAGACTTCTCGATCACAGAATTATATCGAGAACTCAAATCAAATCGGTCCATCCCTATATGATTATCATCATATATAAATGCCCCACTAGGTACCCTATTACCGACAGTCCGGATAAGATTGTCACACCGTAAAGTGTTCTGGGCGCATTACTAGCAAATTAATCATGAGACCCGTACTCAGATTAACAAATGCTACAGACTAAGTTAATTTTAAGTACATCTCACTAACTCAATCCTATTGTGTATAGCCATACACTGAGTTATGTGATTACATAAACGAGGTACTTAGGGTTTTCAGTAGTGTCTTAATTATAAGCATATATGCATATAATAAGATGAATTATTAATTCTGTCCTAAAACAATTTGATAATTGTCTTTCAGGCACTACACCTAACAGGGTAAGGGGTGGTGGGTATGGTGTGGTAGGGTGAAGTGGTGGGTAAAATAGGGTAGGTAGGGTACAGTAAGGTAGAGTAGGGTAAGGTAGGTTGGGGTAGTGGGCAAGGTAAGGTAGGGTGGTAGGGTAGGGTAGGATGGTGGGTAGGGTAGGGTGAAGTGGTGGGTAAGGTAGGGTTGGGGAGGGTTGAGTAGGGTATGATAGGTTGGGGTAGTGGGTAACGTAAGGTATGGTGGTGTGATGGGTAAGATAGGGTATAGTGGAATGGTGGATATGGTAGGGTTGGGTGGTGGGTAGGGTAGGGTGAAATGGTGGGTAAGGTAGGGTTGGGGGGGTTGAGTAGGGTATGATAGGTTGGGGTAATGGGTAACGTAAGGTATGGTGGTGTGGTGGATAAGATAGGTTAGAATGGAATGATGGATAAGGTGGGGTTGGGTGGTGGGTAGGGTACGGTGGGGTGGTGGGTTGGGCAGGGTAGAATGATGGATAAGGTGGGGTTGGGTGGTAGGTAGGATGTCGAGGGTAAGATATGGTGATATCGAGTAGGGTAGGATAGGGTGGTGGGTAGGGTATGATAGCGGTGGGTAGGGCAGGGTAGGATGATGGGTATGGTAGGGTAGGGTATGGTGAAGTGATGGGTAAGGTAGGGTTGGAGAGGGTAGGATTGGTTGGGTAGTGTATAAGGTAGGGTATGGTGGTGTGGTGGGTAAGATAGGGTAAAGTGGAATGATGTATAGGGTAGGATTGGGTGGTGGTAGGGTACGGTGGGGTGGTTTGTTGGGTAGGATAGAGAAGGATGGGGTGGTGGGAGGGTGGGGTGGTATGATGAGTAAGGTAGGGTAGGGTAGGGTAGGGTAGGGTTGGGGTGGACGAAAGTGGAGTAGAGTAGGTAATGGGTAAGGTAGGTAGGATGTCGAGGGTAAGATATGGTGATATCGGGTAGGGTAGGATAGGGTGGTGGGTAGGGTATGATAGCGGTGGGTAGAGGCGGGGTGGGAAGAGAGGTAGGGTGCAATGGGGTATGACGTAGGACTACTCACCCCTTCGCCTATATCATACCTTATGAACCATATCATACCCTACTCAAGCCAACCTTAATTCACTATATTGCTCTATCAATCACTCAATGTGTCATCTTTTATATAATTTGCTTAATTCCAATCCTGCATATTCTATTCAATTCAATTCATGCGTAACAAATATGCCAATAAAATCTTCTCTTCATCCTTCAAAAAAATCTTCTATTGAAATATACGTTTTCCCTTGCATGCTAAAAGCAGTAATATAACCACAATTATTGGCATCAGTATAATTTTTGGACATGTTGTGTGGTCTATTTTTGACTTTATCTGAAGGTAATCACATTGTCATACGTCCCCGTGCAATGCACGGGTTTATGACTAGTAATTCTATATAGAATTTTTTTTGAGGGAATATAGAAATATAATATATGTATGACATAATCACGATAAAAACTCATGCGTGCTCATGGTCCGGTTTTCCGATTTTTAACCACTTTTAAAACCAAACCATTTTTTACGGTTTCAAAATTTACAAACCAAAATCGAACAATAGCTAGGTAAAACCATCTTGTTCGGTCCGGTTTGGATCGGCTTGGTTACTGTTTTTTTTTCGGTTTTTGGTCCTTTATTTGTTTTATATTTCACTGAAAGGGCATTATCACGGTTCAACGAATTCATGTCATTATTCATACGCCAATCATACAAGATTCTCATTCTCCATCTACCATACACCATAACTCAAATGTTATTGGGTCCCCCCTCTCTTTCTATATATATGTGTGTGTGTGTGTGTGTGTGTGCACAACATTATATTATCATATTTTCCAATTAAGATGATCATATAAAACCATGTAAACTATTGTATTTCATCATGTTATAGGTCCTATTAGAATGAGCATCAAACTACGTGTGTGAGGTAGTTGGCTGAAGTATTAATAGATAATGGACTGAGATATTAGTTATTTACATATAGTGATAATTGAGGAGGGCCGACGAAAAGTCGGTTCACTATGGTGATCAGTTCTCACAATGTACTGACGAAAAGTCGGTTTTAGTGTGGTGCACAGATAGAGTGGCACACGAATGGATTGGTGTGGTGCAAATAAAGTCCTTTTTATTACTAGTCTCGATATTCATAGACATATACATACACACACGTATATATATATATATATATATATATATATATATATATATATATATATATATATATATATCCGGTTCCGGTTTGGTCAGTTTTATCTTATAATACCAAAACCAAATTGTTTTTCACGGTTTGGTTTTTTACAATACAAAAAAAATCCATGGTTTACGTATTTTCGGTTTGGACCGGTTTGGTTCTGTCGGTTGGTTTGGTTTCCGGTTCTTTTGTTCACCCCTATTACTAATCGATTTATACCATTCTACGTATGATTTATCATGAATTAACACTGTTTAAGTCCAATTACAGGGGTAAATTGATATAGAATATGTCATGAACTTGATTCGCATTAGTGGATAATGTAAAACCATATAAATTTATAATAAAAAAATTCAAATCATTCAGATTAATCGAAAAATCATGTGCAGCAGCTACTCATATATGTGAATTAAAGATTATGTAAATTTCGTACTACGTGTATAGTACAAAATACATATTGTATTCTATATATATACATATATGATGCATAGATTCTAATGTAAATAGCTATGAAAAGGAATTTGGAAAATATGAAATTTGTGTTTTAATCTATTAAAATCAAAGAATATGTTAAAAAACATATGCAAGTGCTCTAGCAACATCCTATGATTTATGTGTGATACATCCCCTCATTACTTGCCACTTAAATTTTTATATGCTTATAGTCGAACGAACTTTGAACTTATAAACAATAACTAGGTGGGTGCACCGTGCTCTGCACGGTTGGCCCTGTATTTTTTATTTTTTTTAAATGTATAAGGTTGTTAGTATGGCCTGTTTGTGTGTTGTGCGTGTGTGCGAAGTGGATGTGTATTTTGTGTTGTGCAGGTGACCAAATGAGAGGTATGTTGGTAGTTAAGCTTAATGCAATAAGTCTAATGTACATTGAGAAAGTATTTATATGTCTTATTACATACTGCTGCAGATGTTCTTTTGCCTTGCTGAAGTAACTTTGAGGTCAAAAACTCAATTTAGCTTCTTCAAACCTTCTTGAAGTTGATCCAGCCCTCAAAACCCTATGGGCCTAGATATTCATATTTTATGCCTATATATATATATATATATATATCTGCCTCACATGAGGGATGTACAAAAAGGAGGATTCTGGGTAAAGCTTTTACAGAGCTGGAGTTATGTAGCAAAAGTGTTTGACTTGGGTACCAAATCTATTCCGAAATGCGCTGATGTGATGGCGAAGGTTTTTCAGGAATTCGGCTTTATCTTCTTTCTGAAATTTGGAATCAGGGTATCACGTTGTCTTTTCTCCTTTTTACGGTTGTCCGGTTCGGGTGTATCTTGTGGTGATGTTGTCACTTTCTTTCCTTCTTGTTTGTCTATAATAAGCCAAGGGAATGTAACCTGTTATGGTAATTTCTCCTATTAAAACTGTGTATAATAGTATGGTTGTTGCATTTCTTACCTGGGGTGCTTCCGAATTTTTTTGTGGTGTCGTTTTTGTCTGATATTGTTGTTGGATCATCTTCTGCTTCTATCCAGTCTTGGACCGTGTACCTTGTTTTCTTGTCTGTGTATTTTTTCTTTGATGCACTGATTTCCATCGTTAATTTTTTCGAACTCAGCTCTTTGTGGGTCTTGGCCAGCATGTTTTTCATTCCCTTTAATATTTTTGTAACTGAGTTTATTAACATGCTAGAATATTTTTAAAAAGTAGAATTGTCGGGCACGTAGTTGCTTACCTGGGGATTTATTTCGTGCAACTTGGTGGTTTGGTTGTTGCAAGAGTTTTTCAAGCGCTTTTTGTCAAGCAGTGTTCTTTGTTATATTTCTTGTGCTGTCCTCAAGTTCCACGATAACTTTGCAGCTGTGGTTGTCATGAGATGTTAAGTGAGGTTGCAGTTTGAATGTAATATGGATAAACTGGAAGTAATAGATGTAGTTATAGAGGTACCGTGGGACTGCGATTTGTTCTGTGTTACATGTGTTG
The DNA here is from genome assembly GCA_026214975.1 of Gentiana macrophylla. Classification (NCBI taxonomy): domain Eukaryota; kingdom Viridiplantae; phylum Streptophyta; class Magnoliopsida; order Gentianales; family Gentianaceae; genus Gentiana; species Gentiana macrophylla. The sequence continues at coordinate 48,846,382 of CM047805.1, forward strand.
CAGTGAAACCCTTCATTCCCATGTGCTTCTATCGGCTGAGAGCATTTAGGGCATGTGGAGTAGTAAACTTTCTGTAGCAAATCTGGAATGGATATTGAGGCTTTGATGTGGACATTCTGGTATTCAATGTGTTATATATTAGAAAGGGCCTGTGTAAACATTTGTGTGTACCCTTAATTTGTAATTTTTCATTTTTTGCTGTACCTTTGTGTCTGGTTGAATGAGGGATATGGTTGTAATTTGTATGGTCTCATTCCTATGCTTTGTTGTCTCCAGATAGCTGTAGGAAGTTTGCTGGTTAATGCCTTTGATGAGTTCCTTGTTTGCTTCTACCCTGCACAGGCGAGAAATTAGTTACTGACTGCGTATGTGATTTCCTTTTCTGAACATTTGAGTACGACACATAGTTCGAGTTTACGATTCGCGTAGTTCTTCAACTTTGTGGAATGTCGGATCGATGTGATGTAAGAGAACGGAATGTGTTGATAGCGAACCCCTGTATAAGATGTAAACAATAAATATATATAATCATAAGTATACTGATTTAATTTCTGACAAATAATGTGAAGTGAATGATAAACCTGAGAACGGGGTAGCTGTAAGTCCCCTACAAACGATAATGGGCAAGTTTTCTCTCTTTGCATATATTTCTGCTCCTTGATTGTTCAGAAATTCTCCCCACATTGTCAGCATGAATGGTTTTAGCCTGGGTGAGATATTGACAATGCCAGATTACGGTGTTATTTTACATTTTTTTTCGATGTTTTTGAAGAAATGAAATGTGGAGCAAACTTACTCTCATGCGTAATAGTGTATTCCTCGGTTGCATGCGATTTTGGATTTGACCTCACGTTCTTTTGGTGGTTTAATGTCCACCACCACAGCCATTATATCTGGAAGTTTGAAATTAGTGTGAGAGGTTATTAATTGTAAATCTAATTCAATCTGGGCGTAGGAATAATCTTTGAAAATGTAAATGCCATTTACTTACCGATCATGGTTTTGGTGCTGCGAGTGCTCGAATATCCGCCAATGGCACCGTGGTGATAACAGGGTAGGGAATGCTTTCTTCTGTTTCTGGCATCGGTCGTATGTAGGTTGATGCTGTGAACACCCATTGTAACGTCGTTCCGGTGACATGTGCGAAATGCCGTTTTAATGGGGTGAACTCGTGCTCCGCCGATGATATACGTTGAAAGCGGGCGCGAGAGTTGTTTTAGCACCTCGATAGTGTGGTCCCACATGATGGCTTCAACTTTATTTCCCTGTTATCAAATGATTAAGGCATATAAGAGTGGATAGCAGAATTTTAGCCGAATAAGTGAAAAGAATAAATGTGCATTTGAATATACCTGTATATCGTGCAGGAGTACTTTCTGAGTTCTATGACCACCCTCGCTTGTATAAGCATTTGTTTTGTCTAGAACCAAGGCTTTGACCCTCCAGTTTGTAGTTGAGGGAGTGATTTCCGCAATGGACATATGTTTCATTCCTTGCATCATTGCCTAAGAAATGGTTGTTAGAGTTGCTGTAAATGTTATTAGTAAAGATATGCTATTTCACAATTTGAAGTATATGTGTTAGTTTGTGTCATTGGTGTGGCGAAGGTGTTGATAATTTTGTGCCTTTTGAATAATCTCGTTGAAAGCGATATTTTGTGTAGTGTTTGTTTGTGATTTATCCATGAATGTTGGAGGAGCTTTTAGCACTTTTAATGCATCGAATCTTCCGACTTCTTGAAAGCCACGTAGAAGTGACCGTGGAGAAAAGCGGTTCGCGTAAATATATACCGCACGATCTAATGTTTGTGTTTGGGCCTTGTTAATTGTCATAGCATAACAGAGGCGTACTGGAAATTGATATCGCTTAAAAGGAATTCTGAATTTATCATTGTTGGATGATTCCAAAGGTATTTTATGTAGTATGATCGTTTGTCCTACGTAAGGGCCCGTTGCAATCTCGACGACAATCGTGTGTGTTTTTAGTTCTTTGCAAATCAGTTTAGTACCATTGCATAGACCCTCTATAGGACTGATATTTCTTAACAGCATTACTGGTGAGTTAACTTTAGCGCAGAGCTTTGTGTGGGGTAAGTCTTTGGAATTTAGCGAATTTAGGAAGTCCTCATAATCTTCTTGATGTTGTGGATCGATAGTTACATCAGTGCTTATGTACGATGTCATTTCTCCATCCATTTTTTCTAGCATGGTGGTGTTTACATCATCAACACAGTCATTTGTAGGTGTTAGTAAAGCGCATTCATTATTGCTTCATGATTATCGGTGAATGCACGCATGTATGCAGGTAGACAAAATCGATTAGTTGTTGTAGCGATATTCGTTCATCAATGAAAAGGATAGTTATGTTCGAGAGGCAATATGATATTCTTTGTTTTTAAATCTGCGAGTTCTACTCCATTTCCTATTCGCAGAAGATATTGAGTAAAGGAAGGGTCAGTTATTGATCTCATGTTTTCTGTAAGCTGAATTTTGATCAGGTAAGGCCAGAGTGGAGAATTAAATAAGCTAGCATCTAATTGTTCTTGCCTACTTGTTCTTGTAACCCTTTGGTAGAACACGGCGGAAATCTCCTCCGAGAACGACCACTTTGTCCCGAAAGGTAAATCCACATCGGTTATGTCTTTAAGCATTTTCGTGAAAGCCTCAATGACCTCTCTATGTGCCATTGGGGCCTCATCCCAAATAATAAGTTTGGCTTCCTTTATAAGTTTGGTTGTTCAGATTGTTTCTTTGGCGTTGGCAACTTTCTTATTTTCATCATGAAAAGGTAATTTAAAACGCGAGTGTGCAGTTCTACCTCCAGGTAGTGCACATGCCGCTACTCCTGAGGTTGCTGTAGCTAGCACGATATGTCCTTCGGACCTAAGAGCAGCCATAATTGCTCTATAAAGATAAGTCTTACTGTTCCTCCTGGGCCATCAATAAAGAATGCACATGGTTGGCCTCTAAAGCTTCTGTAAGATTGTATCGTAAGCATAGCTTTATTTTTATTAAGTTTTTTCGCACCGAGAATGTCATTCTCGGTGACCGGCATATTTTTCTCATATGAAATTTCTTTGGTTAGTTTCTTTGCATTGAGAAACCAAATCGGCTGAGGCCAAGTGGAAATCTTCTAATCTCTTGCCCATCTCCTCCAAAAGGTTGATATGTCTTCAGGGCTTTCAATCGTATTTGGAGTTGTGGAAAGCGAGATATAGACTGGTCTTTAGGTAATCTTCACGTAAAGAGTTTTGGTACTTTTCCCAAAGGAATCTTGGGTTAGACGGTGAGGATAAGGTGAGGATGGAGGAAAAAAGATGGCGTAGTTGTCTAGGCATCTGGTACAATGTAGCTTCCTCTAGGCACTTATCTAGGTCAAAATCTGTGGCGAGCAGATTTCGTGCCAAAGCTGCCTGTCTAAATGTTGTGTGTAGATACCCGATCATTTGTTAGTAGGTCATCATATGATTTGGGTGCTCTTATGTGACTCAAAGAACAAGCGAAGGTAGTATCTTTCACCTTCAACTGGCCCGACTGATACAATGCGGCCTATAACTGTCCCTTTCTTTCGTTCAGTCCACAGGCGTTTTCCTGAATCCTAAACAAAATATTTAGGGAAATTTTTGTATATAAGTTGTAGGGAATCTGCCCTGTTATTCGTTTTGTTCATGTAAAAAAACTGGGTCAACATGGTCCTGGATAAGAAGCTGTTAGACACCACAGCATTGAGATCCTGGTTAGTTGAGAAGGATACGAAGTAGTTATCTGGTAAGTGCAACTGCAATGCAATCACTGCAGGTTGCATCTCAAACAGATCGAATGAGTACAGACGCCAGGCAGCCTCAGGCGGTCCAACCCACGCGCCTCGTTGATAATCTTCAATTTCATTGTCAGCATTGTTTACTTTCAAATGAAATGCAATTTTATCAGGGCCCTTGTAAATGTACTTATAGATGTATTTGACCAGTTTAATACTGGAACATATCTCAACATTAATATGGCAGTCGTATTTCTCTAGTAAGTACGGGTTATAGGGCACTACCCAACGGTTATCAATCTTGCACCTTCGGACTGTAGCAGAGAGGCCGTTGTCGCGGCGTTTATAGTGAGGATAACTATCAGAACCATGAGTAGTAAATTCTTGGAAGGCTTTTGGATATTTATTCTTGCATTTCTTATCTCGCATGCATGGACTTTTTGGATTACAAGGTCCACATGGACCATGAATCATATGCTTCAGAACAAGTGCATGTAAACGTGGATTTAAGACAGGATCAGGTAACTCTGCACATATGAATCGGTCATAGGCATCAGGGTTCAAAGGTTTGGATTCGTTAGTCATTATCTGCAGGAGGTGTACATGAGGCAGGCCTCGCTTTTGAAATTCGATGGAGTACACAGAGGCATTTGGTATTCCAAATACTTTGTCCTTAAGAAGATCTTTCTTCAGGAGTTCAAGTTTGGATTTGAAGACCCGTGTCAGCAGGTCCGGTCGATTTTGTGGTAGCTCTCCAGGGAGTAGATGTTTGGTTATTTCTGACCAGGCAGGATTACATGTCATAGTTAAGAAGAAATCAGGCTTTCCAAACTCTTGTACTAAGGCCATTGCATCCATGTACCTTCTCTTCATGTCTCTCGGGCCACCCATAAAAGAAGGAGGTAGAATGAACTTTCGACTTACGTTTGCACTTTCTATGTTTCCAGAGGCAATACTATCAATTAAACCTTGTAAGCACTCAGTTCGAATTTCTTTTTGCTGTTTGTAAAGGTATTCTAAGCGAGAGCTTTCGACTTTCACGAACATGTGTACGATGTATTGCTGAAACAACCTCCCTGTATGCAGCAACATTGATTCATCGCTTTCACGTATCTGCAACTTGTTACAATAATATTGTCGACATGAGACAATATTTCGTTTCCGTGCACCACTCTGGAAAGCTGGGAATAGAGAAGGATTTTAGCTATTAAGCGGACAGGTTATGGTTTCATATCTGTCAGAAATGGACCACACTGACCTTGTTCTTCTTGGAAGATTAGCTGTTCGGCAGCGGAGACATTTTTATCCACAAGTGGCAAAGTCATGTGGCATGCACGTTTCTGTTTATGTACGTTGGGCGGAAGTTTTTCAATACCACAGTGCCACCCAATTTGTCCACCAGGAAAAAGTAGAGGATATTGCAATGGGTCATAACAGCCGTAGTTATGCGAGATTCTGTGTGGAGCAGTATTTTTAGAGTATATTTGGATGTGGCAGTGAGGGTTAAAAGCATTCTCGTCTTCCAAGCATATTATTGCTGAAACATCACTACTTGTTGGTTCATTGTATATTCGTTGATCAAGTTTGAGATTGTTTACAAGGAAAATTTGATAGCCATCGAGAGTTTGCATGTCCTTAAGTTGGCGTAGAAAAAGGGCATAAGGATTGTCAGCAAGAACTTGTGTTAACCTTGTCATGACTTCTTTTGAAAATCGGTTTGAAACCTTTAAACGCTCCTCAACCTCACTCTGTGGATCATAGAGATAAAGCTGAAGACCGGTTGGTGAATCATTGGCAGGCTCTAACGAGTTAACAAAATGGTGTATTTTGCCTTGAACCTTAAATGTGTATATGCATTGGGTATTCTTGAGCAGTTCGTTGTCTTTTCGGGCTGAGAAAGTCGTAAAGGCTAGATGGTTATTGTAAGTCCGTACATACTTTCTAAAAGCAATGGATTCTGCATCTGTGGCAGTAAACAGTTGAGACAGAACTGATGGCATTTTTGGTAGTGCAAGCCTAATTTCACCCTCAGAACAACAGAAAGAAGGAGGCTCATGAAAGAACCGGATCGCAGAACAATATTGACAGTTTGGTACTATAGGTAATGCTGGTGTGATTTCCTCAGACGACAAGGATGTCTCATCGCTTACCAAGTGCCTAGCACGCAATTCATCCCTACGTGTTTCTGAAGGGTAGAAAGTGTGGTTTATATGAGCTTTACGAGATATGTTGGTACGATTAGGTAAGGTGACAACATTGCGAATGTTGTTCGGTCGTTCACTATCGGTTGGGTAGTTGACAGTGGGAATTGGTAGAGCAATATTTGTATGACAGTTGTGGTTTGAGTTAGCTGTTGACGATTCTTCATCCCGTTGGATTGGAAAGGTTGGACTATTCATATGGAAATCAGTTGTACTATTGGTATTTTTATTTTGAGCATATTGGAGTCTGCGACGCTTGAGAAGGGCCTCCTTCTTACTTTCTTGCATATTAGCATAAGCCCTGCGTCGCTTTTCATTCCTATTGTTACGCTCCTGGTTCTCCATTGGAAGATAGGAAGGAACCAGAAAGACAACTAAATCCTGTAGCAGCAAGGATGTTTATCGCCAGATATTCCTACCAACAAAATACGTACGTAACTAAATATACACCACCGAGCGTGCACCATGTCCGATTCAACTAACTCTGCATGGGGCCCAAAATAAGGCGAAAAGCAAACAGCAGACACTATGCCAAGGAACGAATGTTCAAAAGACACAGGAAACTAACATCCATCGTACAACTTCAAAAGTAATTAATGACTAAAAGGAGGCTGTACTTATACATCGCAGAATTACCTCAAAGCAGAAAGAAGCCAATCCCTGATTTCTGATGCGCTCGAAGAAACCAATTCAAGAACCTGTCATTTCCTTTATGAAATTAATAATGAAACACAGATTATCGCTAAGAAAGTGTAAGCGTGGGAGTTATTACACTCAAATGGGGCAAGGGGATTTGGGGAGTTAGGAGGAGTGAAAGCATACAAAGGGAAGTACAACCACATATGGTCATACTTTGCCTTACAAATAAGGAATAGTATAAAAGAGTCAAAAGTATGGCTGTTCTTACTATGTGTTTGTTGTCTCGTATACGATTCATAACGTTTAGTGTGTGCTGGGATATTCATGAGAAACAATATGAGGTTATGTTTACGTGAGTGGTTAGTGATTGGAACATCTGTGTTTAATGTGAGGTGTCAGAATTGTAAAAATTGTGGGAAATCAATGTATCGGGGCAAATAGTTAACCTGGTGTGGACATTTTTTAGCTATTAGTTGCCTCATTGTTGTCCTACTTTCCTACAAGGTGTATTTTTCATCATTCACAAATCAGAATGCTAAATATTTTTCTGTGTAATTTGTGACCTAATTGATCAGTACTATTTTGTTGCCACGGTTTACGCTTGAAAATCCGAAAATAGTAGCGAAATGCTCTCACCATTATCATCTAGGTTGAATATATGCGTGGAAGGAAAGAAGTGAAAGCTATCCTGTTTGTGGGAAGATAATAATTCATTGTTTAATTTTTTTAAGTCTTCTCTAACATTTTTGTCTAAAGCTCTATTTATTGCTTTAACATTTGTGTGTGTATATATGTCATTTTATTAAATCATATGTGGCTTCCATAAAGATCAAAAGAAAAAGAAACCACACTTGTTAGTTATTATCTTATACAGATTGTAGGAACATAAATTGTACTTAAAGAGGCAGAATAACATAACAAATAAACCATTACTGATGGACACAGTGTGTGTTCATAGCTATTACCTGCCTTAGATCAGGCACATGACACATTCTTTTACTCGGACAAAGTACTATCCTATCTTATCCTTAGAATTTTATGAGGAACGATGAAATGTTTACCAAGTAGACTGTGGATAGTAAGATACTTATCACGAGTATTTAAAACCTCGAGTACTATGAAGCGCCTAGTAGGCACAGTCATTTATGTATCAAACTTGACAAAGAGGAGTAACAGCTACACCTTATAACAGAGACAATCATTTCAATCTTATCCTTACTAACCACACAGCAACTAAATCCACAGTTGGAATAACACATGTTGTCCTTCCAAAAATGAGACATTTTGGGACAGCTGACGAAGATTTAGTATCTGAACCTTAACTAAACCAAAGGCAGACAACAAAAAAGAATAGCTAAAAGTAAATGAGGAAAGACACGTGAAATCAAGATACTGACGTGAAAGTGCGAAATACCTTAAAGTACAGAGAAGCGAAGTCCTAATCTCATACGCACGCAACCAAGCAAAAGTTACAACCTGTGATACCACAACTGAATTAGTAATGCACAGCACTATTTCGGTAAGAAATAGCAACTGTAAATTGCACTTGATACAAAGAAGAAGGAGCTAAGATAGATAGATAGAAAAGCAAGCAGCAAAACCGAAAACCACGTATAATTTTATTGAACCGGAAAAGGGAGTAATACACATTCCGACAGCAAACCCAACATAGGCCGACAAACACCAGCAGGAGTGTAGGAAAAGTGAAAAGGGAACTAAGCATGCACATTGGATAAAGCCAAAAGGGAAGGAGTAAGACATTGTAAAAAGACAGCCACAGGTTGCACAGAGTAAGCAAGTAAAGTACACCGAAAGAGCGAAAAATCAAACTACTCGCTACACAACTCTAATAAGTAATTAAAAAACAAAATACATATCATGATAGGCAATCTGATAAAGCTATATAAAAAGCAGCAAGGGTGGTTCTAAAAGGCAAACTGCAAACAATAATGCACATTAGAAATCAAAGGACCCTTTCATAAGGCAAACCATTGGTGAACACCAACACTAAAACCAGTAAAGAAACTTTCTACATCGGATGAGTACATGACTTACATATTCTCATAGATTGGTATAGCGCAGGCATAACGTAATCCGTTTTAAAACACGGCACATTACTAAGAAGCTACAGACCAATGTACAACATCTTAAGTTTCTTACAAGTGCTATTCACAAGACAGTTAATTGGTTCTCAAATCAATCACTGCGAAGAAATAACGTGTAAATTATGCAATGATGTACATGAAACAGTACTATTAAAACCTATAATTACCTTCAAACGCAAACAATATTAGCCTTATCCAATGTACTCCGGAAGAGAGCTGCTGAACAACCTGTCATTGCACCAAGAAACGAAATAATGAGGTGTACGCTGTGGGTGATATATGGTAAATGACCCATTTTCACCTAAGAAGGGTACAGGCGTAAAACAGTCAAAAGTAACAGTAGCAACATTTTCACAGGCAAAAGAAGACCAACAAGCATAGCAGGCAAAGTGAAAAGTGAGGAAATGGAATAACTTTAAAAAAAAAAAAAGATCCCTTGGAACGCAGACCGAAAAGCACGCAGTCAACCTCTAGCGTCAGACGGTGCTGACACGCATTGAATAGGACCCAATAAAAGAGGCACATTGAAAACAAAAGGAATCCTGGATTAAGCTAAATGCATTTAATACACCTGGAAAAAGAAGACCAGCAAGCATACAGCAGGCAAAGTGAAAAGTCAGGAAATGGAATAAATTGAAAAAAACATAAAATCCCTTGGAACGAAGACCGAAGACCACACAGTCAACCTCTAGCAGCAGACAGTGCTGACATGCATTGAATAGGACCCAATAAAAGAGGCACATTGGAAACAAAAGGAATCCTGAATTAAGCTAAATGCATTTAATACACCTGGAAAAAGGCAAATGCAGTAAAAACATAACAATAAAGGCTGTGCATAGAAATCCAAAACTGTCCTAGAAAATTACATAGCTGTCCTCAATAAATACAACAGATATTGTGGTAGTCAAAGCTCTCTTAAAGACCCTGAATGAGGCATTTTCCAAGGGCAATAATGCCTATAAAAAGGATTTCTAAAATACGGACAGCACCCAAAAAAGCAAGATCAGAAGAGAAGCCTCCAAAAGAAGGTAGGAAAAAAGCCCTCAGAAGAGATATGGATTTCCAAAATGCCTTTTCCCCACTGATTTATGAGAATGAAGAAGGGAAGTACGAAGCCTATGCTCCGCCGATTCCCGTGAAAGTAAACTGCGACCCAATCACTAATGAAGATATCGTGAAGCTAGGGGCATACCCAGACAATGTAACCCTAAGCCTGGCCAAGGAGCGCGACAGATCAGGGAAACAACTCCACGAGATGACAAGAGAGATGGGGAAAAAACTTTACGAGGCGACAGAGCAGCTGAAGTGGGAGAAAACATTCAGCCAAGAGCAACTGAGGCTTGCCCAAATGTGGCAGGGAAGATACCAGGAAATCCATGCAACACAAGTACAAATTGCAGGTAACAACAATGTGCAGGATGGCACAACCTCGCAGGATGGCACGGCCTCAGATAACACAGAATTACCCAATGGAGATGTTCCAGAGTATTAGCAAGCAAAAGGAATAACCAAACAAGTTTTACTATTGTATAATTTCCTACATTTGATTTCAGGGTAAACATTATGTCCCATTGAATGTTTCTAATTTCCATTCCTCGATTATGAAAAGTCATCTGTAGCATTATTGCAACTAAATAAAGTACCATTCCATGTTTCCTAATTTCCATTCCTTCATTACGAAATCTGTCTGTTGCATTATTGCAACTAAATAAAGTAGTCTGTCAAATCATTCATACATGAGGGGCAAATATGTCGATGCAATATACAGAACTAAGACTGAATAATTAACAGTAGGAAAAAAATCTTTCAAAATAACAGTCAAGCCATTCATCAGCTGCAATATCTCGATGCAATATACAGAACTAAGACTGAATAATTAACAGTAGGAAAAAAATCTTTCAAAATAACAATAAAGCCATTCATCAGCTGCAATATTGTTCAGAAGAACACTAAACAAAGGCAGTAACAGGGGTAAATAAATGCATGCAATACACAGAGCACATAGTTAGTAATTAACAGGCCCTAAAAAAACCTTTCAAAAGAAAAAGCAATGGAAGTATGCAGGTGTAAAACTAATATATGATATGTGAAGCAAATGCGAAACCGATGACAGATGAGGAATTCAACAATTCATAGCAGAACACATGCAAATACCAAAACAATTCAACAATTGATAATGGTAGCATTTTCTATGAAAGGAATTCAACAATTCATAGCAGAACACATGCAAATACCAAAACAATTCAACAATTGATAATGGTAGCATTTTCTATGAATAACTTGTAATCTTTAGGTTATGAAACTGCTGTTTCTTTTACTTTGTGAAATTCTTTGAGAAGATTGGGAAAAGTAAATCTTGATTTTGTTAAGTGTATGTTTGGTTGATATATTGTCTGCTATTGATCTGGTCATTTTTTGTAGGCTCATTATTACGTAATAAATTTGATGTTCTTTGTGGTTAGGTTGACAAGCTTGCAATTATGGGAGCGAGGATGTCAGTATATGCAGAGAGTCACCAGGGGTTTCGACAATACGAAACCAATGACAGATGAGGAATTCAACAATTCATAGCAGAACATATGCAAACACCAAAACAATTCAACAATTGATAACCCAGAGCACCATTGCACGAAACAGAAGAAACATTGAAGAATAAAGGAAACCGAAAAAACCTACCGGAAAACGAGATTCAGCTGCCAGGGAATCCTAAACACCTCCGTCACAGACACGGACTTATGACAAACCTCTTGGGAAAGCAATATCCATATAGGATGACCGCACCCCACCATCTTGAACATTCCACCGCTTTCCTTCGCCGGTGAGAAGAAAGGCGGTCATAGGGGCCTTTGCAGGCGGTGGTGGAGGTGAGAAATGAGAATGGGAAGTACACGTAGGTGATACGTGTTAGGGACCTGCAACGCTTCTGTGTGACGGCATCGTTTCAGCTATTCTGTTAGGGTAAAACAAAAAGAGGAATACGACAATTTAGTAGTAGTAGTTATGCGAATTTAATAAGTGAACCTAATATATGATATGTTCACTAACGGCCTAAAGTATTTAAAAGAAAATTGTGGGGATATGCCAAATAACGATCATACGTCTTGTATAGTAACACATAGACTCAATGGAGTGATAAGGATGCTCATTTGGAGAGAAAGGATAAAGTCAATGTAGTGATAAGGTGTATATCAAGTCATGATTCAAAATATGTTCTTTGCGTTTGTAATTGATGAATAAGCTTCGTATTCAAGTTAGGTTCTTTGAGTTATCTTATCTTGATCATGTGGTAGTCATCTTTAATGAATTTATTGTATTTATCCTTCTTCTAATGTACGATTAGTTTAAATTTGAATATTAGTGTATATCGTGATTTCTAGCAGCACCTCCTATAAATTAGGCTCCTACGATTCAGTGTAAAGTGTGAAAATTGTTCATCAATAAAGTTCAAGTTCCCACTTCTCTGCATTTTGATTTCATTGTTATTTTTCATGGTATCAGAGCTTGAAGTGAGTTTAACCATGTCTACATTGTCCTCAAATGTAGGAAGTTTTATCACTCTACGTCTAAACTCTAAGAATTAGTCATTGTGGCTTGAACAAGCCCTCTCGTTAGCAAAAAGTCAAGATATATTGGATCATCTCACAAATGACCACTCAACACCAAATGAAGTTGCTACCACGTCCATAGAAAGCATAGAATCAATTGTTGCCTAGAAGAAGTCGGACAAACTTACACGGGGCTGGATCATTGGATCCCCCTCAAAAGAGTCATTAGGCTTAGGTATATGCCTTGATTCTGCCTATTCTGTCTGGGATGCTCTAAAAAATGCATATGCTTAGACTCTCAAGAAAGAGAGTTCAATATGAAGTAACAACTCACATACCTTCAAAAAGAGGATAATGTGAGTGTAAATGATCACATCAGGAAATTCAAAGAACTATGTGCTAACATAGCAGCCATAGGAAGCCTATTCCAAAACTAAGAAGATATACCTTCTTCTCACTAGTATAAGACCTTAATATGAAACAATCACAACCACTATGCTAAACCCCCTATCCCCTGTCCCACTTATCAAGAACCTTTTTCTCAAATGTAAAGCTTGGATCAACAAATACCTGGTTTTCAAAACAGTATGAAGCGTCAGACATCATCCCAGGATCACAATTGGCATTCTTTGGCCAAAAACATATAAAGCAAAGAGAGAGTCAGGTGGATATTGTTGGATATACAGTCAACCCAAAAGGATCTGAAACGTAGAAAAAACCTGAATCTAGATAAAAATTCGGGTCTCGCCGCGGCGAGTTTTTTTTCCTCCTAATTTTCCAGATCATCAAGATCATATCTGATTCACAGTACCGATCGATACACTCGATCATGTGCAATGGACACTACAAATCGAAATGCGTTTTCGATTTTACCACGATTTGATTCACATAATTAATTAATTAATCTACATGAAGGTTTGAGGATTTGCCCAACCGAATAGAGCTGCTGTGATCTTCCGGGTTGTATCTCCAAGCGACGACTGGTGGACGTTGATCCCGCATTCGAACATCCTCGAATATGCTCTATGATAAACCTTAGTTTTTCTTCTTCCCAATGGCTAATGCAAGAAACTAATTTTTCTCTCATTTACTAGATGATAGTGGCTCCCCAATTACTTGTCTATTGTGTTAGGATAAACTCTATTTATATAAGAAAATAACGGTTTGAGAGTAATCATTTTCACAAAACAACTATCATTATCTTTCAGGAAAAGATATTCTTTATTAAATAAAAAATCAATCTCATATTTAATCATTAATTATTTAACAAATAAATAATTAATTACACTTGTGATATAATTCATGAAAATTTATTTTCCCAATTTTCCCACATGTGGCGCCAACACTGCCACGGAATAAAATGTCTAGTCTATTTTACAAACTATTTACCGAATAAAAAATATTTCTCATATTAAATAGACCAATTATTTAATGTTTTCTCAAGATTACAAAATACGAGAATTTACTCACATGTTAGCAGCCAACCCGGGGACCGCGAACCTATAAGCGGTAGATCCACTAAATTTAATAAAATATTCATCGAATAGAACATTTATATTCAACTTATAAATTCCTGAATCACGCCACCATAAATCCAAAACTGAACTATAACGATTATAAATATAACTTATTCTCAATATGTCGAGTCAATAAGTGTCCATTGATATAAACATTACATACAGACTAACCCTCCATAGACTATCCGTAATGAATCAGGAATGTTTCCATAAACCTTCTTCATTACATCTTATCCTTATTTACCATTAACCCATTAGTGATCAATTAATTCATAACCAATATGAACTCCCGGGATCGATCAGTTTTTAGGTTTAACAAATAAGAGGATTGTCTTTCTACTTCCCGCAGAAGGAATGGTTTTCGTATCTTTGAAACACATTCCCAGCTACCCATTCCAGATAGAGCCAACGTGAAAGTGATTTGGACTGCCCCTCTTAGCAATCCTTAACGAACACATCAAACCCTATCTTGAAACAAGCAGGAGTCTCAGGATTAAGGTTAATCCATCTTTGATCACCTTGTGATTTAATAAGACTTATCAATTACGGAATTATATGATAAATGCAGATTAAATCGGTCAGTCCCGTGTGACTACGTCATATATAAATGCCCCACTTAGATAACCAATATCGACGGTCCGGATAAGACGGTCAAACCATAAAGTGTTCTGGACGCATTAATGGTGGTTTAATAAACAGAACCCATACTTTGATTAAGTTCACCACGGACTAACAATTTAAGTATATCACCATTAACTTAATCCTCATGTGTGACACACGCTAGTTATATGGCTACATATGACACGACTTAGGGTTTTCATTAGTGTATTATTTATGAGCACAAAGAAAATAATAAGATGATAAATAAATCTGCCATTTATTAATTCTACAAAAAATTACATAAATTGTCTTTCGGGCACTACATCCAACAGATATCAGGAACAACCCCAAGTTTGCAGCATCATAGAGAGGTTTCCAATAACAACATAAATGATCCACAACAAATACGAGACATCATATCAAGTTTCAGAGGATGACCCTAACTGAACGAGAGCTATACAAGGATGAGGTGTGCCAGTATGGTGTTACTGGTCATGTGGCCAAGATATGTTGATGGCTACTCAATAAGACAGCAGAAGAAAATCATATTCCTAAGGCCTTGGAAACTCTAACTTTAGACGACACTCTGGTTGAAACTAAGTGGACAATGGACACCAGAGCATTCAATCATATGACACGTGAAGCATGTATGCCATCTAACTTAAAGACCTACAAGGGGTATGACTTTGTCCTAATAAGAGATGGTCCATCCTTACCTATCAAAGGCATAGGAGACCTCAAGCAATCCAATACAAATGATAAACTAGTTATGAATAATAGTATGTTGGTACCAAAACTCAAACAAAATTTATTAATTGTAAGACAACCAACAAAGAAAAAATTATATTACTTGTGATTTTCTAATGATGGATTTTCTTATCAAAGCAAAGGAAACTAGACATGTCCTAAAGACACGGGAGCTCAATGATGAGCTCTATGTTCTCACCAGGTGTCCAACTGCTCTCATTTTTACAAGATCCTCAACAACTACATTAAAATTCTGGCATCAAAGATTAGGTCATTCTCAATTAAGAGTTGTTAGAATCTTACAAAATATAGGTGTCATAGACGTGTTAGGGAAAATAAAGCTTAGCCATGTCTGTGAAAGTTGCCAATTAGGCTAATTGAGCCGTTTGCCTTTCACTCACTCTGAGCATGTTTGTAACCTTTTGAATTTGTGCATTGTGACATTTGGGGTCATGAATAAAAATTTTATGCTAGCTTTGTTGGTGATTTATCTAAATACAAATGGTTATATCCTTGGAAATTTTCGTCTAGTTTCTTTGCTAGTTTATATGCCTTTCATACACAACTTGGTAAATTCATAAAGATTTTCCATTCAAATGGAAGGAGTGAGTTTATAACTGATCAACTAAATGAGCATTTCTTAAAAATAAGAGTCACACATCAACTGTCATGACCTTATACACCTGAACAAACATGCTCAGTTGAAAGAAGATTCAAAGTTATTAAAGAACTAAGTCCCACTATGATGTTTCATAGCAAGACACCTATGTTTATTTAGTTTGAATCATTTGCTACTGGTGTTCACTTGATGAACAAACTCCCCTTAGCTGCCTTAAGTTCCGAGTCACCACATTTTCTTCTTCATAAAGAACACCCCACTTATGAACATCTCAAAATCTTTGGCTTTAGATTATTCCCTTACACCTAGTATAGAAAGAAACACAAGTTTGATCTTAAAACTATTCCATTTATCTTTGTTGGATATCACCCCCAATACAATGGTTATAAATGTTTTCACCCACCAAACAAAAAGTATTTCATGTCCATACATGTTGTGTGTGATGAAACTTTATTCCTTCATAATGAGGCTATCCCTAAGGACAAAACTTCTGATCATACCTATGCTACATCTGTCATGAAACTCTAGCTTCCCCCACAACTCCTCCACCCACTAATATACCTACTCTACAACCCCCACACCATATTTCTAATATACCTATGTTACCCTCGCCAAGCCCAAATCCCATCTTAGGTTTTACACCGCAAACCTCCATCATTGATAGTCCAATGCATGACACAGACTCTGACAATATGTCCTCAAGTTCCGTATTTAATCCATTGTTAGTGCGTACCAGACCAACTCCACCTCACCCACCTGACCTCTCAGACTTTCCATATGAACCAAACTTTACCCTCATTCTTCATCACATTTTGATATCTCAATTTTAGTGACACATGTTGAACCAACCACACATGACCCTACCTTCATCTCACATCCTATGGTCACCATATCCAATCTAGGCATATAAAAACCCAATCCTAAATATGCTCTCATAGTCCTTACTTATCCTAACATCCTAGAGAACCGAAAACAATCACATATGCTCTAAAATACCTTGGTTGGTTCGCTACAATGCAATAAGAACATTAAGCCCTCCAACAAAATAATACTTGGACTTTGCTTCCCATAACTCTTGACATGAATGTCATCGGGACTAAGTGAGTGTTCAAGGCAAAATTAAACCCTAACATGACTCGTGACGTGATGAATTCCACTCTTGTCATCAAAGGTTTCCACCAAATAGATGTCAAAGATTACTTAGAAACCTATTATCATGTTGCCAAACCTGGGACTATCATGATGGTTCTTACTTTTTTTCTTTTTTTTTTTTATAAATCTCATGCTAAGCAGCTAGATGTGAAGAATTTCTTTCTGGTGGTGGTGAACACCATGTTAGTTGTCCAATTATCGTACACAATGATGATGTTGGTCCATAATACAAGGCTTGCAAGATTTTAGAGGGGGGTGAATGAACTATTTTCGATTTTGGAGTTTCTCACTTTTAGATCAAGACCAATCAGAAAAACAGACTGTTTAGCACTCTTCTGTTTTTCTAGTCTAGTTTGGATCAAGAAGTGAGTGCAGCGGATTAATGTTATGTTTCAAAAATAAGCCTTGAGCTTGGTTTTCAGTGTTGAGTAGTGTGATCTAGAGTATGCAAGTACTGAATGTAAAGTGCTAAAAGTAAAGGAGAAGAGAGGTCTTATCGATCTTCGGAGTGACGTATTCTCCTATGTGACCGCTTCTCCCGTGACTTGGGAGGTATCACTATTGTACTCTAAACTAATAAAATAAGCAAGTGTCCTTGACACCCCGTAGATGCTTCACACTCTAAATATCCAACCCTTGACACCCCGCAGATGCTGCACACCCCACTGATGCTTCAAAAGTCTATTTGCACGCAGCTTGTCTAAAGAACTTCTTTTCTCCAATAGATCATATGCCTTCTTTGTTGTTCCTTCACATCCCGCAGATTCTTCAACAGATTTGCCATTTTCTTGAGAACTTGATTGTTGAGTAGAGTTGGTGTTGTATCATATTGATGCTACAAATGTGAGAGCTTTTGCTGAATCTGAATTTGAGGTTTAAGTTGCAGCTCTCTTGACCAAGTAGATCTCTAGATATTTCTTTGAAGCTTCATTGATGATCTTCTTTATTTCTTGATCTGGATTTGTAAGCTTTGATATGAAGATCTTGTTCTTGTTTAGATTGAATCTGAGAAAGCTTTTTAGATTTTTCAAGAACTTAACTTCCAGAACTGTTTTTCTTGTTGTTGATCTTCATCCTTATATACTCTTCGTAGGGTAGGTGTTCCATTGAGAAGATGAGTGGCCTTGATTCAAGGCTGAGTTGTCACTTGAACTTTTGAAATTGGCCCGTTCAGCTTTTAACCGTTGGAGCCTGTCTTTGTTGGCTACTAGAAGATAACTTTATAGCATCAAATGCTATTTCTGCTCTTGTATGATTTTATAGCCGTTAGATCAAATGTTGATCGTATGGTTGTCTACACACCCTTTAATTTATAACTTCATTTGTCTTTTAGTTACTTGAGAGCATTTGTTGTCCCTGATCTGAATCTTGACTCGTCTAGATCTTCAATACTCGCCTGTTTTCTTTTTTCTTGCTGGTCTGGTTTCTGAATATTCTGACTTGAGTAGTCTGCTTGACAAAATGGACAAGAGTCTGGTCTTCTGGTCGTCTGGTCTTCTTGTCTTCAGGCCTAGACTAACTTAGATTCTACAAATACAAGCAAGGTCTGACTAATCCTATACAATTCGCATGCCAGACTACTAAGAAAACTTATACTTGGTTTCTAAACCAACCATTTTTGTATCATCAATACTTCTAGTCTATGAGGACTTAACAAATTCCCCATTTTTGATGATGCCAAAACAGATACAAAGAAAGATAAATTAAAGTTTAAGCATAAGAAGTCAAAAAGAATTTGACTTGTGGAGAAAGGGTAGATATTTTATAAATTAGAGAAGTCTTGTTACAAGTTGTTCATAGTTAAAGAAAATTAAAGTACAGATGGAAAAAAAAACTTAAAACACTAGTCTGGAATCTTTAAATCTTCCACCAGACTCTTGTCCATCTGTCCCTTGTTCAAAGATGCCTATAAATGCCAGTTTCTCTTCCTTAGATCTCCACAAAAGCTTTTTCAAAATTCTTTCAAAAGTAGCAGCAATCTTCAAACTCAGTTTCAGAGATTTCATTTTCCTTTCCCAGAAGTAGCAGCAGCATCATCATCTTTCTTTTCATCTTCCCTCTTTTTGGCATTATCCAAAAGGGAGGCCATGAAGTTTTTGTTTAGAGCAATCTGATTTGTTATGAAGTTGTTGAGACTATAGGATAAGGAATTGACCATTTCATGGATATTTAAGATCTGTACATCCGTCCCAAATGCACTTGTATCAAAACTTTCCTTCATTTGGCCCTCCAGTGGATCAATCTTAAAGTAAGTATGGTCATGTATTCTTTCGGATAAGTCTGTGCCTGTTTGAATTCGTGCCAACACTTCTTGATGTTGATCGACCATGCATTGATCAATCATGTAATTCAAAGTAGCTTGTGTGTTGTTGGCATAAGATGCAAACTCATCCCTTAATCCTGAAGTCTTAGCTTTTGAATCAGAGATCTTGTTTGTCAGATTTTTCAATGCTCTTCCATCTAAATCATGTCTATATTGAAGATACGTATGGATAAAGTCAACATCATACTGTATATCCCTTGTGATATCCATCAGACTATGACCTTCATATACAGCTGGTTGTGGGAATGATTCTTGTTCCCTCTGAGTTGGTTCTCTTTCTGCCTTATTGACTTAAACCACGACTCATTTTCTCCTGCAATTTGAGTGTCTTCAATGGGTTCGATCTACGGAGCATGTGCATTATTTTGTCCAGCAGTATTTCCTCTAGCATGGCTATCATCATTATTCTTATCACTATCATTGTTACCTGGGATGGCAGGCTCTGGTACGGAGGATTTTTCTATTATTTCCCTCAGAATGTTGTAGGTAACATTGATCAATCTCCAAGGATCAATAAGTGGAGAAAGCTGGTCTCTGAGTGAGTTTGCACTTCATCTTGTCTGAGTAGATCTCCTATACGGGCTTCTTCTTGTCTCATTATATCTCTGTCTGTTTGGTCCTAGATCTCAATTGGACTAACTTTCCACTTCATCCAATTGACTATTCTTATCTTTTGAGCATACAGAGTATCAGATGGATGTACATGATAAAGATCAATTCTCAGAACTTCTCTGGCATAGAGTGAGTCATAGATGATATCATGTATATCATATAGTTCTGGAAAAGCAGGAGGATTAATTTGTTTAGCCAGGGGTTTGATCTATTCAGGATCTCTTCTTTAAGGAGTCTGTTATGGTTGTGTCTATTGTAGAGTAGTCTATCCTGGTTGAGTAACAAACTCATTTGTCACTACAGCTTCCTTATTCCCTTCTGCTTCTGGAATATGCATTTCCTCACTCACTTCTAGTGCACAATCTTGTGTACTAAGATTTTCAGTATTGGTATTAATCTCTCCACCATTCTGCTCTATTACTATATCATCCGAACCTTGAATGTTCTCAGCAATGATTGCAGTCATTTCACTGAGCTTGGTTGAAGTGTTTTCATTCTCTCGCAGACGGAGGAATGTTATCAAGTGGATCCTCTTTTTCTTTGCTTTGTTCTACTTGTTCCCTCTCATTGATCGATCATAGTGAGAGTGTCTTCCTCAGATGATGGTATATCATTGAGATTAATTTGAGAAGCAGCAGTAGATACCTGTTGCTCATTATCATGAATGGAAGCGGTGGTCTGAGCAACATTTGATGTAGAGGTTCCCTTAGCCATTGGCGTTTCAGTTATTTGCTCAACAACTTTCTACTTCTTCTTGGTTGGTCTCTTGCTTGTTGATCCAACAGCTACTTCAGTGACTGTTCTTTTCTTCTTGTTCTTAGTTCTTGCTTTCATTTCATCGTTAGGAAGAAACTTGACTTTGGATTTATTGACATCTTGTGGGTTCGTCATCAGGAAGCCCAATCTTGTTAGTAAAGATTGAATGATGAAGCCCATAGATTTTCCTTCATGGAAAGATCTGTCGTTCTTCTCTCCGTGCTTGGCCACCAGCTTTTGTTCAAATGTTACCAGTTGTATCATTCTTCTAAAAAAGAATTCACTCTAGTTGAATTCTTTTTGCTCATTAATAATGTACATTATCCTTAGTCTTTCATCTGTAATGTTGTTCTTGTTACCCCTTTCACCAGAGATACTCTTGATGATTATATCCAGAAGGTTGAGAAAGGGTTCTGAAGTGAACAGAGAAGGGTTCAACTTGAATTTTTCCCTAGGATCAATTGTAGAAACAATGAAAAGCGAGCTACACAACCCCTAGATATCAGTGTATTTAAGAACCTTGGATTAGGACCTCGACCCTTAGATATCCTTGTATCTAAGAACCTCGGTTTGTGAACGCCACAAGGTATGCTCACAACCTTGATAAGTTTGGGTTTGTATACTCTACTCTAGAATACTCACAAGTTCAAGAAGAACTCAAATAAATATATTTCACTCAAAATTTTAACTATCTATAAAAGTTACATATGATGCCCTTTTATAGGCTGGAATAAAAGAAATAAATTACTCCCAAACAGATGTGGGATAAAGTTATTTAATAGAAATAAAAATAAAAATAAAAGAGATAAATAATAATAAAATTCTAAGAAAATCTGTCAAATTTGCAATGTGGGATAAAATGCCGGCTTCTTTCACTCTATTTCTTTTTCTTCTTTTTTCCCTTGAAAACAACCATTAATCTTGCATGGGATCACATCATTCCCTCCCGGTTGAAAAGGATTCATCCTTGAATCAAAAGGATGTCGTAGAATTCAACAACATGTACAAAGCATGAACAGCCCTCAAGAATCATCAAGGGTATACCGGGATCAAATACAATGCATAAATACGATTCCAAAGCAATAGCAGGTGTAAATGGTGATCTATGCTTCCTCAACGGAACATAAGAACAGTCTCTTGGCTTGATATAGATGTGCATGAAGCTCGTAGTGGAAGCAATGTAGTCATAGCAATTTAATTGGGAACAACCAGCAACATGCGCCACAAAAGGATCAACAAAAGTGTGCGCCAGTTTTCCACCATTATCAACCGGGGATAGATCATCCAAAGGAAATATAGGGGCTGGATTGGATGTATCCAACAGCCCGGTGTCCTCTTCACGAGGCTGATCATCATGTACCTGCAAAGAAGATTCTACAAAAAATGGAACAAGAATTGAGAACCGTAGCATCTTCTTTTGCCTCAACCAAAAACAACTCCTCGCGTTCTTCCTCCATAATAGACACCTCAGACACCTCTACTTTCTCTTCCATAAATTCAAGCTCATTCTCAATATTCATCTCCACCACACTCTTATCTTCATCGGTTTTTAACTCTTCCGCTCGAGTGTCAACAATCTCTTTGTTTGTCGTTTCAACCAAGTCTTTTTCCCTTGTTGATTCACATTTCAAACGAGCATCCTTGTTGATTCTACGTAGTTCTTGCAAGAATTCAGGACAATCTTGAAAGTTACGGTCATCCCCTTTACAATGACCGCAAAAATAAAAAAACACACCTTTGGAAGCTTTCTTCAGTTTGATTGTTAGGTGTAGTGCCCGAAAGACAATTATATAATTGTTTTAGGACAGAATTAATAATTCATCTTATTATATGCATGTATGCTTATAATTAAGACACTACTAAAAACCCTAAGTACCTCGTTTATGTAATCACATAACTCAGTGTATGGCTATACACAAGAGGATTGAGTTAGTGAGATGTACTTAAAATTAACTTAGTCCGTAGCGTTGATTAATCTGAGTACGGGTCTCATGATTAATATGCTAATAATGCGCCCAGAACACTTTACGGTGTGACAGTCTTATCCGGACTGTCGGTAATAGGGTACTAGTGGGTCATTTATATATGATGATAATCATATAGAAATTTGGACCGATTTGATTTGAGTTCTCGATATAATTCCGTAATCGAGAAGTCTTATCGAATCACAAGATGATCATATATGGATTAATCTTAATCTGAGGTGATCTGAGACAAGCCGCTTAGACTAGGGTAGAGTTTGATGTGTTGGTAAGGATCACTTAGCGTTATGTGGTCCAACACTTCTCGTTGGCTCTAATGCGGGATGAGTGAGTAGTCTGCGTGCTATCACGATATGGAATCCATTCCTTTCCTCGGGAAGTAGGCAGAGACGATTTCCTTATTTGTTAACCCTAGAAACTGATCGATGGGACCAGTTCATATCATATTGGTTATGAACTAATTGATCACTAGGGGGTTAATGGTAAATAAGGATAATATGTTTCGAGGAGGGTTTACGGAATATCCCGAATCGAAATGAACAGTCTATGGAGGATTTATCCGTATGTAATGATTATATCAGTGGACACCTTATCAACTCATAGTTGAGTATAAGTTTTCTATATTCGGCAGAGTTCAGTTTCGGGTTTATGGTGGTGTAATCCCGGAATTAATAGATTGAAGATAATTGTTCGGTCTGACGAATAATTTTATTTAATTTATTGTAGCTACTGAATATGGGTCCATGGTCCCCGACATGGCTCCTAATATAGAATATACGATTTCTCGTCGTTTCACCTCAATTATAATTAAATAGTTGGATTGGACTATTTAATTGATATGTGGATTAATTGTTTAGTTGGACTAGATAATTAAATACACGGAAAAAGAATTTTTCGTGGACTCGGCCCAATGTGTCAAAAAAATGCGCATGGACATTATTTACTAAGGGTGGGGCACATTTATTATTAATTAATTATCAAGGAATTAGTTTTCTTGGATAATTATTTAATGTGTGATTTATCTTTTATTTGTTAAATGATAATTCATGGAATATTAGATAATAATATTATTTATCCTAATTTGTTTGGGATAATGATTTTATTTATCTTTTATTTGGAATAAGGATTAATCTAATAATTATCTGTAAATTATTAAATCCTTGGAGGACAAGGATTACTCTCATATATAAAGAGAGTTCTCCCAAGCCTTATGACACAATACAATTTTCGAAATATTGGAAGTAATTGAGCAAGATTTTTCGGCTCTTTTACTTGGGTTCGAGTTTTAGAAAAACTTCGGGTTTTTCTAAGGTAGCATATCGAGGAAGTCCGGCGGCTTGAAACACCATCCACCTGGTGGTGCTTGGAGACACACGTTGGAAGACTTTGGCTTCTCAACTAGGCTCTCAACTAGCTTGGATTGAAGATTGTTCTAGACGTTTATTCACAATAAACCGGTATGCAATCTAAACCCCCTCGTAGGTTTAGATCTATTATTTTATGTATTTTGGTTGACTAGATCTAGATCTATACTATTCCGCTGCGTAATCGGGTGGATCTTGATCCATCCGACGATATTACATCCAACATTGATATCATGACTCTCACTCTTCTCATTTTCCACATTTTTGGATTCTTCATTCTTGAAAGCACTCTCGTGTATATGGGGTAGCGATTCAAGGACATACTTCTTGCCATGTAACCCACAAAAAGAATTGAGTATGGGAAGAATTATACCTACCTCATAGACATCTAACCATGCTTGTCCTAACACCAGATCTTCACTTCTCAATGGAAACACATCACATAATATGACAGTTTTATAACCACCAATGTCAATTGGAACACCTGTTGTTCTTGTAACGCGTACCCGACGACCTCCATCAACAACATAATAAGGACAAGGATGCTTATGCGTCCACAAGTTCAACTCTTTAACCACCGCAATGCTAACTAAATTATCCTCTTCACAATGATCAATGCAGAACTCATATTCCCTCTCCCAAATAGGACAATGTGTATATCCTCACAATTCTCTAGTGTTTATAACTCTCATCATGTAAATTCTCTTCATGTAAATTCTCCTCTTCACAATGCTAACTAAATTCTCCTCTTCACAGTGAATAAAATATGTTGTAATCCATGACCAAAATATGTATATCCTCACAATTCTCTGGTGTTTATAACTCTCCTCATGTAAAGTTCTAACGTAGAACAAACCAAAATAATGAGCAAACTGAGCAATCACAACCAAAGAATCTAAATTGGGACCTAGGAATGAGATTGAAAGGCTTAAGAAGGGTTAGGATGAAATAAGGTGTAAGAAAAAAAAAGAGCAAAGAAGGAAGGAACAAGGAAAAAGTAATAATTTTTTCGACAGCAGAATTTCACAGGTGTGAAAATTTTCACACCCAGGGTGTGAAACACTCGTATTTATTAAAGTTTTCTTTTCTTTTTTTTATATTGGCCGAACCTTGCATTGAAGAAAAGGTTAGGTCAAATTCATTTTTTTTTTATTTTTTTATTTTTTACTTGGCCGCACCTTTAGGTAATTAAAACAAATTAAAATAAAACAAGGTCAACTCTATTTTCATTGATCCTTTTGCGGTTTATCCAGATTCTCATCCCTATGATTATGTTGCTGCTCCAAAGAACATTCTTTGCATTGAGCACTCACGACATTACTACTCATTGGTTTCCTTGGTTATGTATTCGTCATCAGCTCGATGTTCTAGTGGCTTGAAGCCATATTTACGCCTTGTCTTTGATCCGGGCATATCATTGGTGTTCGTTAATGGTTCGGCCTGTTTAGTGCTTATTGCTGCTTTTTATGACATCCTTTTGATTCGAGGTCGAATCCTTTCAGAGCCGGGAGGGAATGATGTGGTTCCCCTTGAAGAGAAACTTTATTAATTTATTTGAAGTCTTTTATTATCCCACATTGGTCAAATAGTCTTTTATTTTGTTATTATTTTTAATTTATGATTATTTTGTCACATTGCTAAATTAGCAATTGGTTTTGGAGTCTGTAGCCTATATAAAGGCAAGTAGAGTCATTGTAACAAACAGTTCAAACATTATTGAGTGAAATTTATGTTAAGCTTTTAAGCTTTTCGTGAGTATTCTTGTATAGAATATTCGAATCATGAACTTATCGAGGTTCTGAGCATACCTTGTGGCGTTCGTATACCAAGGTTCTTAGGTACAAGTTATCTAAGTCTTGAGGTCATACCAAGGTTCTTAGTTACAAGTTAGCTAAGGGTCGCGGTGCTCATCTTATTGGTGCCATCAGTCAAGTCATCAGGCATTTTCCGATCTGATTCGGTTACGGATCACATCAGGTTCCTTCAGTTTGTTTGAGTTGCATCCAACTTTGATATCAGCTCCATTAGTAATAGCAATTAGATTGAGGAACTGAGTTTTGTCAGTTAAGAATATATCCTTTGGTACATGATGTTCTCCAGATGCTATTTGCATCACTTCTCTGAATGTCTCTTTGTTAATGACAAGATCTTTCCCTTGTACTTTTGTCTTGATTCCATCGTAAGATTCATCGTAAGTGGCATTTTTTCAGAATGCTCCAACGTCTTCATAGCTGCATTTTGGATTCTTGTAGTCCAAGATTGAATCCAATTAGGTATTCCGCAGGTATTTGACTATTCATTTTATGACGAGACAGTCCCCGTAGGTGGCTAAGTAACCATCCAGATAATATGAGAGTCTAGTGAGAACTTAAGTTTGATATTCCTTCTTGGTTTGTACGAGCCTTTGTGGTGTAAGAGAAGAATATGATGTTTTTCTCTGGGAGTGAGTTTTAAATTTTGAATCGGTAAAATGAAAGAGTTTTTGAGGAGGGAGATTATATGGATAATGGATGGTTAGATATAAATGATCTAAGGATCGTGTGAATCAACGCACCATCATAGGTCTTTTAGCCATAATGATGGCTTTGGGCTTCGAAGATCATGATATGTCTATAACTACTCCACTTTATGGCAGTTTAGAGACGCAAAACATCTGATCAGTGCCATACAAATTGCAATCAATGGACGTCTGGCCAATGCTCTCTCTCCACGTGTCTGTTTGCATCAAAACTCCCTAAAATCATCCGGAAACCCCTCGTGCTTTAATGAGTCAAATTGTCTCTTGTAATAAATCCTTTGTAACACTTGATTAAATAATAATTTGCTCATTAAAGTTGTACCTCTTTTCATCTTCAATGCAATTTGATTTATCATGGTACCTCTTCATCATAATATATTCCCTTTGCCTGATTGAATTGTTCTATAGCCCTAAGTAGTCTGCTTTGAGAGTTTATTACTAGTCTGTGTCCATTAGTCGTCTAGTTTGTCTTTAGACTAGTCTTGATCATCAAAACTAATATGGAGACCAAAAAAATGTTTGATAGCCCAGATGATTTGGAATCCATTATTAATTTTAAGAAATCTTTAAACATAGAGATTGATTCATCAAGTGAGCTCACCCGAAATGATAATGATCAAATCCACTAGTTAATTTCATATGATCACATGGACTATGAAAGATTCATTAGTCCAAGAAGACTTCTCAATTCTGTAAACCTGTTATCATAGAGTGGTTTGGTGAAGATGTCGGCCAGTTGATCATCTGTTTTGATGTAAGCCAATCCCACATCACCTTTTCCTCATAATCTCGTATGAAGTGGTGTCTAATATCAATATAATTTGTCTTGGAATGTTGAACTGGATTATCTGATATTGATATAGCACTTGTGTTGTCACACATGATTGGAATCCCTTTTTCTTCAATTCCATAGTCTCTGAGTTGTTGTCTTATCCATAATACTTGTGCACAACAACTTCCTGCAGCTACATATTCTGCTTTTGCTGTAGATGTTTCAATAGACGCCTGTTTCTTGCTAAACCATGATACTAGTCTTTTCCCTAGCATTTGACAAGTACCAGTTGTACACTTCTTGTCTTCTTTGCACCCTACATAGTCTTCATCTGTGTAACCAACTAGAGTGAAATCACCTTCTCTTGGATAGAATAATCCCAAGTCAACTGTATCCTTGAGATATTTCAACATCCTTTTAGCAGCAGCTAGATGACTTTATTTTGGATCTGATTGAAATCTTGCACATACTCCAACAACAAATAATATGTCTGGTCCGCTCTCAGTTACGTATAGTAGTGAACCTATCTGACCTCTATATTTTGTTTGATCCACACGTTTTCCATTGACATCCTTGTCCAAGTGTAGATTTGCTGACATAGGAGTTGCAGCCTTTGAACTTGATGCCATTCCATACTTCTTGATGAGATCTTTGATATACTTGCTCTGATTGATAAAGCTTGCATTTTCCATTTGTTTGACTTGAAGTACAAGAAAATAGTTGAGCTCTCCCATCATGTTTATTTGGAATTTTCTTTTCATAAAGTTGGCAAACTTTTCACATAATTTGGAATTTTGACATCCAAAGATGATGTCATCTACATAGATTTGAACCAGCAGTGTGCAATTTTCATGTTGGATTCTGAACAATGTTTTGTCTATTGCTCCCTTCTTGAATCCATTGTCCACCAGGAACTTTAATAAAGTCTCATACCAGGCTCTTGGTTCTTGCTTCAGACCATAAAGTGCTTTGTCGAGCTTGTACACTTTATCCTCATGTCCTTTGATTTCAAATCCAGGTGGCTATTGCACATAGACTTCCTCATCAATTAGTCCTTTTAGGAAAGCTGATTTGACATCCATTTGATATACTTTGAAGTTCTGATGGGCAACATATGCTAAGAATAGTCTGATAGCTTCTAGTCTTGCCACTGGTGCATATGTCTCATCGAAGCCAATGCCTTCAGCTTGTGATTAACCTTTTGCAACTAGCCTTGCCTTGTTTCTGATTATACCTCCATTTTCATCCATATTTTTCTTGTAAACCCACTTTGTGCCAATGACATGTGAGTGGTCTAGTCTGTTTGTAAGTTCCCAGACTTGATTTCTCTCAAATTCATTAAGTTCTTCTTGAATAGCTATTATCCAATCAGCATCTTTGCACACATCTTCAATAGTTTTGGGTTCCGTATCAGATAATAGACAAGTGAGCAAAGTTTCCAACTGTCTTCTGGTTCTGACACCAATGTTCGGATCTCCAAGGACTTGTTCCGCTGGATGATCTTTTAACCAACTCAGATTTGGTTCAGAGATTGGTATAGTCTGTATCTCTTCTTGTGTTGCACCTTGCTCTATTGTAGGATGAAAGTCCTCTGGTTCTGTTGAATTGAGTTGTCTGATTTCATTATCAACATAAATTGGTTCTTCAACTATCTGATCTTCTTCTTCATTAGGCAGATCTGTGTTGAAGTTGGGTTCATAAAAAACAACATGAACTAATTCTTCTATTGATAAAGTTCTTTTGTTTAGAACTCTAAATGCCTTGCTCACATCTGAATATCCCAAGAAAATTCATTCATCTTCTTTTGCATCAAAAGTCTTCAGTTGATCTTTTCCATTGCTGTGGATGAAACATTTACTTCCAAAGATATGAAGATGAGAGATATTAGGTTTTATCCCATTCCATAGTTCATAGGGTGTATTTCCACTAACTTTGTTGATAATAGATCTGTTCTGAGTATAGCAAGCAGTGTTGACAGCTTCATCCCAGTAACCCTTGACATGTTTGCTTCTGCTATCATTGTCCTGGCAGCCTCCTTTATGGTTCCATTTCTTCTTTCTGCTACTCCGTTATGTTGTGGAGTTCTTGCAGCAGCTAGTTGATGTTGCATGCCATTTTCTTCACAATAACTTTTGATAACTTGGTTTAAGAACTATGTGCCTCTGTCAGATATGATTTTGACTACTGTCAGATCCTTTTCATTTTGAAGCCTTTTCAGTAGATCAGGCAGCTTCTTGAGAGTTTCTTTCTTTTTGTTGAGGAAGAAAGTCCAGGTGAACTTTGAGAAATCATCCACTATCACCAATGTGTACTTATTTCCACTAATACTTATTGGTGTCACTAGTCTAAAAAATCCATATGTAACTGTTGTAGTATCCGATTTCTTGATTGTGTTGTCTTTGACTTGAACGATGCTCTTGTCTATTTTCCCATCTGGCAGGAGTCACAAATGCCGTCCTTCTTGTAGACCATATCTGGCAGTCCTCTTACTAGATCATATCTTGCCAACCGGTTGACTGTTTTGAAATTGAGATGGCTCAGTCTCTTGTGCCACCGCGGCGACTTATTTACGGTTTTGACTGAACTAGTAGACAAATTTCTGATGTTGCAGTTGACCAGTCTACTATATACTTGTTCTTCCTTCTTTTTCCAGTTAAGATCGTCTGTCTAGTTTCTTCATTTATGACTCTACATTTCTTCTTGTTTAATAGGACCTCTTATCCTTTGTCACAAAATTGACTTGCGCTTAGAAGATTGTACTTCAGTCCTTCAACAAATGTGACATCACAAATCTATAGATCATTCTTGATAAGGCTTCCAATCCCTTTTGTGATTCCCGGCTTCTCATTTACTCAAAAGTTGAATTTAGGTCCATCTTTGTTCTGATACTTCACCAAGCAGTGTTTTTCGCATGTCATGTGTCTGGAACATCCACTTTCTATGTACCTGACATCCTGTAAAACAAATTAGTTTGATTTAGGTACCCAGATCTGTTTGGGTCCAACAATGTTAGTGTCAGATGATGTAATACCTAGCATGTATTTGAATCGGGGGACTCTTAGGCGTTTACACCACTGTTGAGGATAATCAAATAGAATTTCATAAAATTTATTTCTTCCATTTGAAATCTTTTCTCTACCTTTTGTCATGTATGATTTAACGGGATTCCTCAGAAGGGTAGGTTCATCAGTTGTCTCAGATTTCCTTTGATACACCTATCAGGTCCTGTTAAGAACCTTTTTGTGTGTATAAGGAATTCTAGAACATTCCACTATTCTACTTTTAAAATTCCCATTTCTTACGTTGGTTTTCCTATTGTGAATAGAAAGACCAATGTTCCAGTCACTATCAGAGGGATATAATCTCTTATTCCCACGACCTTATGATTCCTTGATTTGTTAGTTTTATAAGTATTTGAATGCTCATGTCTTTGATTCTCGATTCTGATTTAACAAACTTGACTTGCTTGACATGTCCGACTTTGTTTTGATTTGAGAGATGGTCCATAAGAGATACCATTTTGAGATTCGAACTTGGTCGACTTGACAAGGTTCGTCACATTCTAAGTAGCCTAGACCGGACTTGTCTCCGTGTCGGTTGGTCGGGTTTGAACTCGGGGATGATTGATGCAGTAGACTTGATCTGAATATATAATTCCTTATTTAGATCAGGTCTGGTTTCATCTATTATTGATGGTTTGTTAATTCTTAATTTGAAAAGTTCATCTTTCAATTTCAGATTTGAGATATTCATTTTATTTCATTATCAGAGCACAGTTTGCTTGAATTTCTTCAAACTCACTGTTAAGATCTTTAAGAAATCCTTGAATGTCTGCAATCCCAAGATTTGGATTTGCAGCTTTGGAACATGAACCAGATGAGTATGCTGAGTGCTAGAATAGTGATATTACCTCATTGTTATCCTCTAAATCCATGAATGGATTGTCATCCGAGTCATATAAAGGCTCTGCTTGACTCTCATGAGATGAGTCATCATCTATTTTGTAAGCTCGTCTGTTCTTGCCCTTGTCATTTGCTCTTTCACGTCTGTCCTCATCTTTGGTTCTATTGATTGGTTCCGGGCAGTCTGTCTTGAAATGTCCCGGTTTGCTGTAGTTATAACAAAGCAATTCTTCTAGTTTCTTTCTTACTTGATGATCATCTTCATTTTGATCATCTCTGTTATCTGTTCTATCATCTCTACGATCTTCTCTTCTTCTGTAACCATCATCTCTTCTGTTTTGATTTTGAAACTTCTTGGTTGAGTGAGACAATCCCTTGACATGTCTCAATATCAAATCCATCTGATCTTGCAACTGATCGATCTTACTTTGTTTGACAATTTCAACCATTGAATTTGAATCACCCGTGGGAGTAACCAGAGCTGGTATTGTTGCAAGTAGCGCCCGAAAGATAATTTATGTAATTGTTTTTAGAATTAATAAATGACAGATTTATTCTCATCTTATTACTTGCTTCGTGCTTGTAAGTAATACACTGCTGAAAACCCCATGTTGTATCATATGTAGCCATATAACTTAGTGTGGGTCACATGTGAGGATTAAGTTTATGGTGATACACTTGAACTATTAGTCTGTGGTGAGCTTAATCAAAGTATGGGGTCTATTGATTAAACCACCACAAATGTGCCCAGAACACTTTAAGGCGTGACCGTCCTATCCGGACCGTCGATGTTGGTTATTAAAGTGGGGCATTTATATATGATGTCGTCGTATAGGACTAGACCGATTTAATCTGCATTTCTCAAATAATTCCATGATTGAAAAATCTTATTAAATCACACGATGATCATAAATCAATTAACCTTAATCCTGAAGTGATTGCAGATGCCTGCTTGTTTCAAGATAGGGTTTGATGTGTTCGTTAAGGATTGCTAAGAGGCGTGGTCCGAATCACTTTCACGTTGCACTATTTTGGGATGAGTGAGGAGTGTGTGTCTCATAGATATGGAATCCATTCCTTCCTATGGGAAGTAGAAAGACAATCCCCTTGTTTGTTAATCCTAGAAACTGATCGATCGGCTGAGTTCATATTGGTTATGAACTAATTGATCACTAATAGGTTGGTTATGAACTAATTGATCACTAATATGGGAAGTAGAAAGACAATCCCCTTGTTTACGGAAATATTCCCGCTTCGTTACGGATAGTCTATGGAGGGTTATTCTGTATGTAATGATTATATCAATGGACACTTATTGACTCGGCGCTTTGAGAATAAGTTATATCTATAATTGATAAAGTTCAGTTTCGGATTTATGGTGGCGAGTTCCGGAATTAATAAGTTGAGTAGAAATGTTCTGTTCGATGAATATTTTATTCAAGTTATTATAGCTACTGGTTATAGGTCCATGGTCCCCGGGTTGGCTCCTAACACGCGAGTGAAGTTTTGTTTTGTGGAACCTCGAGAATTAATTAAATAGTTGGTCTATTTAATGAATATGTGAATATTATTTATTCGGTAAATAATATGTAATATAGAAAATACATTTTCTATTATCCCAGTTGGCATAAAAATGGCGCCACATTTTATTGATTTTGGGAAAATAAATTTTCTCTTAATTAATTATAATGTGGAAAATATAATTGTTTATGTGTTAAATAATTATGAATAAGAAATTAGTTTTCTTGTTGGATAAATAGGAAATTTGTTTTCCTATTGGATAATTGTTTTATTTTTCCTTAAAGGAAAAGATAAATTTGTGTGTATAAGATAAACTCTCAAAATATTGGTTATTATCCTAAAATGAGAGTTTCTTCCAACAAAAAATAGTTTTGAATCCAACGTCATTTTGAAAAGAAAAAAAAGGACGCCTCTTTCTTTTGGAAAAGAGAGAAATTTTGTTTTCTAGTCTTAGCCATTGAGAGAAGAAAAACTAGGGTTTTTCTTAAGCATATTCGAGGAGGTTATACTACGAGGATCGACGTCCACCAGTCGTCGCTTGGAGATACAATCCGGAAGATCATGGCTTCTCTTCTGTTGGGTAAATCTTCCTTCTTGAAGTTAGATTAATTTATTATGCAAATCATATCGTGGTAAAATCAAAAAACGAATTTTAATTTATTGCTTCCGCTGTGCATGATCGAGCGTCTCGATCGGTACTGTGAATCAGATCTGATTCGGGTCCTGCATAACTAGCATGTGGTATCGGAGCCAGGTTAAAACAATTTTGCGATCTTGATTGCATAATCAATTAATTAGGAGTGGAATTGTATAAAAACTGCATCTTTTATATGTTTATTATATAGCCGCGTGGTTGATTGTTCTTGGTTGACTAGATGGATTGGGTTGGTATTGTTTACCCATTAGATCTGTTGTAAACCCGTTTTTCTGGGTAAAGAAAATTATGTATCATGTTGTTGTTTTTATTTCCTAGACAAACATTAGTTTATGTTCTCGTCTCTATTGCTTTAAAAGCAATCCGTTCAGAATTAACAATTGAAACCAGTCGGCGGCACAGTGGTGAAGCTTTAGATGAGATCTAAGGTTCAAGTCATATGGAGAGCATTTTATTCATATTTTATTGGGAAAATCTGGAGCCTTTTCTTTCGGATAAAAATATGGGGTTTGAACCCGCGACCTGCAAGTAGAAGGAAGACATGGTTACCAACTCGGCTGGAAGGCTATTTGTTTAAGGATCGGATCGGCCTATATTTATGAAAGCAGCGTCTATTTTCTTTAAATTAGTAAACCCTTTTGGTAGTGAGTTTAGGACTTTTTTCTATTTAATAGATTAGATATGGGGGTACCAACGGTCCATTTCAGTGGTTTAATTTTTCGCATTTATTTTCTTATGTGATTATTTATGTGATATAGCCATGTCATGCCATACCATGCATCATATTCATGAATTCCACTCCTAGCATAAGCATACATGTATATAATTAATTTTGGTATTAATTAGGCACGTATGAACAAGTAATTAATTTAGGTGATTAATTAAATTAATTGAACAACTGGAATTTTATCCGGATATAAAATTCACATGATAGAAATAAAATTTACGGGGTAAATTTAATTTTGAATCTAAAATTCTTTGAGGATGTAATTATGTAGTGTCAACATAAAAATGATTTTAATAATCAAAAAATTTGGAAAATCGTGAAAAGATAGGACACTAACTAGACGGTATTTGGAACCGATAAGTTGGTGATTGCTTTTCATGATTTATTGTTTTCGGATTATTGAAAAAAAACCTAAGATCCTAAATTTTTATCATGACAAAATTAGGACTATAAAATTATTTGTGAATTTTAGTTGTGTAGTGTCTACACAAGAGATTTCTAACGGAAAATTGGAAAATCATTATATGTGTCACTAGTTAGACTGTATTTGGAACCGATAAACTAGTGGGAGTTTTAAATTTTGTGATTTATTGTTTTTTTTTCAATTTTATGGGAAATTCATAAGTCCTAATATATTAGGATTATAAAGTTCTTGGTGAATTTTAATTGTGTAGTGTCTACACAAAGAATTTATAAATCTGATAAATTGGAAAGTCGTGAATAAGTGACACTGGTTAGACGGTATTTGAAACTGATGAACTAGTGTGAGGATTAATTTAAATATTCATAATTTATTGTTTTTCCGGATTTTAAAGAAATTTTGAAAATCCTAATAAGACTACCTATTTTTCAAAATAACAAGTGAGAGCGGGGAAGGTGACAACCGACCCCACGGCCGCTACTGTTGACACAAGCACGTGAGAGAATGGTGACGCCTCGTGCAGCTTTGATTTTGGCCCCCTACGGAAGGCCTTCACCGCTATCAACATGCAATGCTTGGTTTCTGAAAAGATAGGATTTTGAGTACTCGTCGGATCATCGACCTACTACTGGGGGCATACTGGGCGTGCTTAAAAATCAAACAGAGAGTCACACTCACAAGGATATTTTTGGAATATCTTGGCTGAAAAAGGAAGGTAATCAGCAATTAAATAGGAGATGTTTGATTCTCAATGGTTTAATTGATGAGAGAGATTGTCTCAATTTAATTGTCACCTCTTTGACATACCATACGGCGGCACTGTAGGTGTGAGATTAAATCCTTGGAATGGTTGGATAAACTGCATGCATGACATCACATTTATAATTCCTAAAATTATTATATGTTGTGGTGTATGATTTGATTTATATTTCTGCCATAATTTTTTTTACAACTACATTTCATCTCAAGGTGACTAGATTGCTTAAGTAATTAAAATTTGACTGATGATGATTTTGTAAAAGTGGAAAATTTATGAGAACGTTGAACTCATTAATCGAATGCAATTAATTTTCGACAGAGGATTCCCCTCTTGAGCCTTCAAACTTAAGTGACATTTATGAGTATGTCACTGCTGTCACTCGTGTTGAATGAGAGACAAATGAAATTAGTTCAAAGATGACGAGAATGTTTTGGTATCAATCTCACTGACATCCCACAGTTCACGAGTAGTGTATACTCAAATGAACTTCTAGTTCACGGCCATTTCCATTAAAGAAAGCCAAGAATGGGAAGGCGAATGTCTTAAAGTGAAAGCCATCTAAAACTAAACAAGTTAAAGGCTAAACCGAAACATTAATAAAAGAAACTGTAGGATAAGGAAAGTGATTTCGGATTACTGGCCTATGAATCCTTAGAGACTTTCTTAACAGAGTAATTTGACTCGGAAGCTAAAGTTCTTTTATAAGAACAAGGTAGCTGGGCATTCTTGATGAAGAGTAGACAACGAGCAGTTATTTCAGCTGAGGTAGTGGGAGTGATATAAGGAAAGAAATTTTGGATTTTAATCCTTGAATGTCGCAGAAATTTAATTTCTGTTTTCAGATTCATTGGAACGATTGGATTCACTTTCAAATCGATAATATAGTTGCCTTAATGAAAGTGAATATGTACGAATCCGAGACTTTGACTTTTGTCTGTTAAAGTCAGAACCGCTAAGTAGTGCTGAAAAGGTATATGTAACACATCATATACTATTAAGGCAAATGGTTTCCGTATTTAGATAAACGGTTCTTCATCATCTATTAATTAGTGCATATATCCTAAAGATAAGATCTGAAGACTGGCTAAGGGTGATTCCTATCTCCCAGTCTAAGAACAATATCTCAAAGGAAAAATGACTAAGTAACCTTTCAATTAGGAAGGGTAATAGAGCTAAAGAAGTATCATAGCTTGTTCATATTGACCTTCGGGGTCTTATGAAGATACGAGCTAGTTGGAGCTTTTGAGTAGTGGACAAATTGTCTGACGAAACACCGATTAGTTTATCTGAAATCTTGAGGAATCTCTGATATTACCAGAGAATAGAGTATTCTATGAGATATAGGCTAAAGCATAGTTTTTTGCACTGATGCTCGGCCTACCTCTGAGTGAAACGATTTCGCTGAAAGGATGAACCATGGATTGCCCTATATAGTTATTGATATGCTACAATACACTGGTTAAATCGATTAAGATATTGGTTGCAAAATAACGGTATACATTTTTATGTAAATATCGAGAAGTCTACCTAGAATATGCTTATGAATTTATGGATAAGGAGTGAACTATGTTTACTCCACTTTCGTAAATAGAAGCGTTTAGCACTTGGTGCTTGAAGGTAGGACTGGAGATTTTGCATACACGTTCAGATGGTGACTGTTCGTGAAATATCTTAATGCAACGAGTGAAGGTTGGTTATAAGATTCTTAAGATAGGATAATGACGGTTGAACTGTCATAGCTTTTCTAGAAGAATGTATAAATAACAGCCTTGGACCTTGGAGTACAGTTACTCAAAAAGTTACTATTTGATTTAATCAGACCACATCCAATATTGGTTGTTGGGGATAATGCTGATAAATACTACTAAACCAGATCAGAATATCAATCCACCCAAATGTAGTGGGAGTATGGTTTAACCATTGACCTAGTGTGATTATGCAGTCTTTACAGTCTGCTTGGGGTGATTGATCACCTATGGTCCTTCTGGAAGGGTTGTATAGGATTCTGACAATATGAGGTTGGTTTAAAGCCATATACCTGTAAATGGAGTTTTGGTACTCCAGTTCTGTTCATACTCTTGTAGAACCACCTGAGTATCTCAGGCCCAGTGGGAGTAATTAGACCTACGTGAAAAAGAGTCGAAAGAATGGGAAAGTTTATCTTTCAAAGCAAAACCAAGTGGTCTAGGGTTAATTCCCTGAGAAGTAGATAGTTCAAGAGGGGTGATGCCCTGAAACTTTCTCACCACTCAGCCTTGCTTGACTCTATGAAAGCAGAAAGATTACCAGGGATGATGCCCTGAAACTTTCTTGCCCAACAACGGAGCTTGAATTCATTCGGAACAGAAGGGTTTTAGCTCAAAGCCAATGACAGATTGGCTACCAATGCTTGTATCCATTGGTGGATTAAAGAAAACCTCTAGGTCATTAAAAGTCACATGTTTTGAAATGTGTGGGTTTGACCAAAATATTGATGAGTCTTTTGTATACCAGAGAATAAATATTGGTAAAGTGGTAGACGTTAGTGTCAATAAAAGGTAACACTGAAACAGTTGTAAGCAACATAGGTGTGTTATCTGAAGTCAGAAACTGATGAGGCAAAGCTTCTCTGAATTAGAGATGTGGAGTATATTCTTAGAAATCGATTCGGTCGAATTCATGAGAACAAGTTGTGGCAGTATCCCATGCATCTTATTGGTTAAGATGATAAATGCATTCACGTATTCAATATTCAACGAGAGGTTTCCTACCCAACCCCTCATGGAATAATTCTCTCAATCTTCGGATATAGAGAAAATGGGATAGATTCTCTTTTGGATAGAGAAAGTCGGATTATTAAAGGTCAATTAAATTCGAATCTTGGATTCGAGCATCGGACAGTAGTAAAGTGCATCCACAAGTATCTTCAGAAAACGAGGAGTTATATACTTGTATACTCAGGTGTGAACCTGTGTATTGTTGACTATACTAAGTCTGACTTTCAGTCAGTTTAAGGATGATCGTTAATCGATCACGGGCTCAGTGTTTACTCATTGTGA
The DNA here is from genome assembly GCA_026214975.1 of Gentiana macrophylla. NCBI lineage: Eukaryota > Viridiplantae > Streptophyta > Magnoliopsida > Gentianales > Gentianaceae > Gentiana > Gentiana macrophylla. Next base: position 48,884,614 of record CM047805.1, read on the forward strand.
AAGAGCTATAGTCTGGAGCAATCCAGCATTGCCGATTCGACTTTATAAGTCGAAGACGTAGCAGCTTCTAAAGCAGCTTAGAAGGCGATATAGCTTAAAAGTTCCTCACTGATCTGGGAGTAATTCCAGGTCTGGGTAAGCCGATATCACTTCACTGTTAAAACAGTGGAGAGGTAGCTTATACAAAAGGATCTTCACATTCACAAGAGGTCAAAAGCATATTGAGAGAGGGTACCACCTGTTCAGACAGATCATGCAGAGAGACGACGTTTTGGTCCTAAAGATCGCCTCAAGCCGACAACCTAGCTGATCAGTTTACCAAGTCGTGTGGCATCTAATGTCACTGATAAGCGCTTGGCGGGTATGAAATTGGGAGATATGTCTCATCTACTTTAGAGCAAGTGGGAGAATGTTGTGGATAGATAGAATAAGGGTGTGGTGCTCTAAAAACAATTGTTGCTTGTCTTCATGGGCAAGTGGGAGATTGTTAGATGTAGTGCCCGAAAGACAATTGTTGCTTGTCCTTACAGGCAAGTGGAGATTGTTGGAATTAGTGCCCGAAAGACAATTTATGTAATTATTTTTAGAATTAATAAATGACAAATTTATTCTCATCTTATTACTTGCTTCGTGCTTGTAAGTAATACACTGCTGAAAACCCCAAGTTGTATCATATGTAGCCAAATAACTTAGTGTGTGTCACACGTGAGGATTAAGTTTATGGTGATACACTTGAACTATTAGTCCATGGTGAACTGAATCAAAGTATGGGGTCTATTGATTAAACCACCACTAATGCGCCCAGAACACTTTAAGGTGTGACAGTCTTTTCCGGACCGTCGATGTTGGTTATCTAAGTGGGGCATTTATATATGATGTAGTCGTATAGGACTGGACCGATTTAATCTGCATTTCTCATATAATTCCAAGATTGAGAAATCTTATTAAATCACAAGATGATCATAAATGGATTAACCTTAATTCTGAAGTGATTGCAGACGCCTGCTTGTTTTAAGATAGAGTTTGATGTGTTCGTTAAGGATTGCTAAGTGGCACGGTCCGAATCACTTTCACGTTGGCACTATTTTAGGATGAGTGAGGAGTGTGTGTCTCATAGATTTGGAATCCATTCCTTCCTGCGGGAAGTAGAAAGACAATCCCCTTGTTTGTTAATCCTAGAAACTGATCGGTCGGCCGAGTTCATATTGGTTATGAACATTCATCACTAGTGGGTTGATGGTAAATAAGGATAAGATGTAATGAAGAAGGTTTCAGAATTATTCCCGCTTCGTTATGGATAGTCCATGGAGGGTTATTCTGTATGTAATGATTATATCAATGGACACTTATTGACTCGACGCTTTGAGAATAAGTTATATCTATAATCGATAGAGTTCAGTTTCAGATTTATGGTGGCGTAATTCCGGAATTAATAAGTTGAGTAGAAATGTTCTGTTCGATGAATATTTTATTCAATTTATTGTAGCTACTGGTTATAGGTCCATGGTCCCCGGGTCGGCTCCTAACACGCGAGTGAAGTCTCGTTTTATGGAACATCGAGAATAAATTAAATAGTTGGTCTATTTAATGAATATGCGAATATTATTTATTCGGTAAATAATATGTAATATAGAAAAGACATTTTCTATTATCCCAGTTGGCATAAAAATGGCGCCACATTTTATTGATTTTGGGCAAAGAAATTTTCTCTTAATTAATATAATGTGGAAAATATAACTGTTTATGTGTTAAATAATTATAAATAAGAAATTAGTTTTCTTATTGGATAAATAGGAAATTTGTTTTCCTATTGGATAATTATTTTATTTTTCCTTAAAAGAAAAGATAAATTTGTGTGTATAAGATAAACTCTCAAACTATTGGTTATTATCCTATATAAAGAGAGTTTCTCTCAATACAAAATGGTTTTGAATCCAACGCCATTTTGAAAAAAAAGACGCCTATTTTTTTGGAAAAGAGAGAGATTTTGTTTTCTTGTCATAGCCATTAGGAGAAGAAAAACTAGGGTTTTTCTTAAGCATATTCGCAGAGGTTCTACTATGAGGATCGACGTCCACCAGTCGTCGTTTGGAGATACAATCCGGAAGATCATGGCTTCTCTTTTGTTGGGTAAATCTTCTACCTTCTTGTAGTTATATTAATTAATCATGTGAATTAAATAGTGGTAAAATCGCATGCGAATTTAATTCGTAGCTTTCGCTGTGAATGATCGAGTGTCTCGATCGGTGATGTGAATCAGATCTGACGATCCAAGTATGGATCGGATCCGGATTCGGGTTTATGTATATCCAACAGGTATTTCCTGAACATTTTTCTTGATTTTGTTGTTCAGCTCGAACTCATATGATTTCAGATCAGAAAAGAGCTCCACGGTGTCTAGTTTGGTTAGATCTTTGGTAGCAGCTAGCACAGTAGTTATGATGTCCCATGATTCTGGGAAAGCATTTAGAATCTTCATGCAGATCTCCTTTTAAGTGTACTGTCGATTTAGTATTTGTAGCTCATTAAGGATCTCATGAAAACGCGCTTTCATTTTCTCAACATTTTCTCCAGATTTCATCTGGAATGTCTCAAATTTCTAAACAACAACTGTGAGCTTGTTAACATTGATAGCTTCAGTGCCTTCACAGTAGTTGATCAGAGTTTCCAGATTTATTTTGCAGTTTTGCATCCTTTGATTTTCAGGAAGATGTTGCTATCCAAGGTCTTTATTATGGTGTCTTTAGCAACATTATCCTGATTGTTGATCTTTTTGTCTTTCGGAGTCCACTCATGCTTTGTCTTTCTTACAAATGGTTGGTCTCTTTGAGTGGCTTCGTCCGAATTTGCTTTCATGATGGTGATTGGACCATCCTCTATCACACTGACCATATCTTCATGGATTGCAGCTAAGTGTGTCTGCATACGAATTTTCCATTCATCAAAATTTGAAATAGAAGAGGTAGGTACTTTAACAATAGTACTATTGACTCCATGCTGATATTGTGATTTTAAAACCTTTTTGAAAACACAATCTTTGGATCACTCCAACACACAGAACACGAAGATGTCTGTTTTTAGAAGACACGCTCTGATACCACTTGTTGGTCCATAATACAAGGCTTGTAAGAGTTAAGGGAGGAGGGGGGTGAATGAACTCTTTTCAGTTTTGGAGTTTCTCACTTTTAGATCAAGACCAATCAGTAAAATAGACTGTTAAGTACTCTTCTATTTTTCTAGTCTAGTCTGGATCAAGAAGTGAGTGTAGCGGATTAATGTTATGTTTCAAAAATAAGCCTTGAGCTTGGTTTTCATTGCTGAGTAGTGTGATCTAGAGTATGCAAGTACTAAATGTAAAGTGCTGAAAGTAAATGAGACAAGAAGTGTTATCGATCTTCGGAGTGACGTAATCTCATACGTGACCGCTTCTCCCGTGACTTGAGAGGTATCACTATTGTACTCTAGACTAATACAATAGGCAAGTGTCCTTGACACCCGCAGATGCTTCACAGTCTAAATAGCCAATCCTTGACATCCCGCAGATGCTTCAATGGTCTATTTGCACGCAGCTTGTCTGAAGAACTTCCGTTCTCCAATAGCTCGTCTGTCTTCTTCGCTGTTCTATCACACCCCGTAGATGCTTTAACAGGTTCGCCGTTTTCTTGAGAACTTGATTGTTGAGTAGAGTTGGTGCTGTATCAAATTAATGATAGAAATGTTAGAGCTTTTGCTGAATCTGACTTTGAGGTTTAAGTTGCAGCTCTCTTGACCAATCTCTAGATATTTCTTTGAAGCTTCGTTGATGATCTGCTTGATTTCTTGATCTGGATTGGTAAGTTTTGAGATGAAGATCTTGTTCTTGTTTAGATTGAAATTGAGAAAGATTTTTAGATTTTTCAAGAACTTAACTTCCAGAACTGCTTTTCTTGTTGTTGATCTTCATCCTTATATACTCTTCGTAGGGTAGGTGTTCCGTTGAGAAGATGTGTGGATATGAATCAATGCTGAGTTGTCACTTGAACTTTTGAAATTGGCCTGTTCAGCTTTTAACCGTTGGAGCCTGTCCTTGTTGGCTTCTAGAAGACAACTTTATAGCATCAAATGCTATTTCTCCACTTGTATGATTTTGTAGCCGTTAGATCAAATGTTGATCGTATGGTTGGCTACACGCCCTTAATTTATCACTTCATTTGTCTTTTAGTCACTTGAGAGCATTTGTTGTCCCTGGTCTGAATCTTGAGTCGTCTGGATCTTCAATACTCGTCTGCTTTCTTTTTGCTTGCTGGTCTGCTTTCTGAATACTCTGACTTGAGTAGTCTGCTTGACAAAATGGACAAGAGTCTGGTCTTCTGGTCTTCTTGGCTTCAAGCCTAGACTAACTTATATTCTACAAATACAAGCAATGTCTGATTAATCCTATACAATTCACATGTCAGACTACTAAACAAACTTATACTTGGTTTCTAAACCAACTAGTATTATCAAAACTTCTAATTTATGGAGACCTAACAGATAATATTTATAGTAAAAGAAGGCACCCATATGAATATTTATTATAAAAATGAAATATAAATGATGGTTCAGAAAAAAATCGAAAATATAAAAGACCACCATATATGTCATTTTTCTTTTTATAATAGTAATAAGATATAAATGGAGAAACAATGGCTGAGAGATGGATGTGCAATTCTGCACTCGAAAAAATTAAATATGAACAGTATACCCGTACCATATATCTTAGGTTGGTCCAGATGTGAACCAATAGTACATGTTGTTTTTAAATTTGGCTCCTATTTGTAGAATACAACCATCAATAAATTAATTTTATATTGATAAATAATGGTCTAAAAATTACATCTGGACCACTCTAAAATCAGTGGGCACAAATAGTGTATCATGGAAGGAATTAAATGAATTTATAACTGTCCGTGATTTTTTTTTTATATATTTTATTTATAATGTTTTTGAAAAGTTTACCCGACCGTTTTAGAAGGTTTAGTCTGTAAATACAGACAGGACAGTTATTAGTTACCCATTGTGCCGATTCATCGGTTACCACATCCCAAACATATGCTTTGAATCACCGCCTCCTCCTCCTCTGTTTGCACCTTATTATATTTTCATGCTGTATCTTGCCGCTTCAATATAAAACCAGATAATTTATTTTTTTAATCCTCGAAGACGCGGGCGGCACCTGCAGGCTTTGAAAGTTTCAGGAGCATGAAACTGATGGATAACTGCGGCGGTGACTTCGAATTTGCCTCCGGCGACGATGGAGGAGAGGAAGATGAAAGTAGTACTAGTATAGGAGGAGGAGGAGGAGGAGGAGCGGTGGTTGTGGTTGTCGGAGTAAAGTTGGATACCAGGAGTAAGGAGCTGTTGACATGGGCATTGGTTAAGGCGGCGAAGGCCGGGGATCGAGTGATTGCTATTCATGTAATTCATCCTAGTAATGGTATGAATTTAAATTCTATGCCTTGGATTGGATTCTTAAAAAATGTAGTTTGAATTTGCTGGTTTTTTGTGTGTGTATTGGTTTTAATTTCTGACGTGTTTGTGTGTGTGTGTGCTTGATTTTGGAAGAAGACGACGGGGCAGCTACACTTTTGGCTGTGAAGAAATTTGATGAATCTTTAGTTTCTGCATGCGATGGATTGTGCAAGGTTAAACAGGTGACATATGTCTTCGATTATTCTTCAGATTCTTCTCTTTTTTTGGGTACTGGTCGGAGAAATGAATTGTCCAAACTGCTTTCAAATTTCAATTATGTTCCTCCATAAAAAAAAAAAAAAAGTAGTCTAGTAGTAAGTATTGGATTTCCGACTTCAATTCAAATTTGTAATCTGAAATGGAATCAAAACAGAGTCACAGGTAACCGTGGAGACAGTTTGGCTTTGGTTTCTGTTAAGAAGATTGCTTTCTTTTCTTTTATTTGAGAAAAAAGAAGATTGCTTTCAAACATCTGATATCCATATAACCGATCCCGGCCACTGAGTGTAATAAGTTTTAGCATTATTGTATTTGAACATCTCAGATTCTACCTTGAAAGATCACTAAGGAATTGGGTGATTTTCCCTTTACTTGATATCTGTTTTTTTGATTCGGACAGTGGTAAAATGAGTGTTTCTAATTCTTTGGTTGATCTTGCTTATAGATCGATCTTACTCTCAAGGTGTGTAGAGGTACTCCGGTGCGCAAAGTTTTGGCCCGGGAAGCTACATCTTGTGGAGCAATTAGTTTGGTTGTTGGTACATCAATAACCCAGAATGCAGTACGATCACCGGTTTCCGTTGCAAGGTATTGTGCTCGACATGTTGGGAGAGATATCTCAGTATTTGGTATTGATAACGGGAAAATTTTGTTTAAAAGAGAAGGAATTATAGGGGGGCGTAATTTAGTTGAAGCGGAATCTAGGTCCAAAACGAGGAAAACATTGTCTGACAGCCCTTCTAGTTTTTTATCATCTTCTAGTTTGCAGACAAGTGAGGAATCATGTACAAGGTTGTTGTCATCATCTAGTATGCAAAACTTGAATAGTTCAATGGCATTGGTACCTGTTAAGAGAGAAGGGGTGCTTCAAAAGAAGTCCGGATGGGCTTTTCTACGAAAACTGTTTTTACGTAAGGGGACAACATCATCCTCACAATCTTCATGTAAGAAGCCTTCAACAAAACAATGGCTCTTAAGGTTACCAAGTCGGACATCTTTGTCAACCATCTGTCCTGATCACGAACAGGGTGTTGTTGGGATCGCTTCAAGACAGTATTTGTCAGATTACGAAGTTGGGATGCTTAAAACAGAACTAGAGGGTCATTTCAAGAAGAACCCATCAAAATGCAGGTCATTTAGCTTTCAAGAACTTTTATCAGCAACATCCAACTTTAAGGCAGGTATGTATGTACTTTATTGGGATGAGTATTGATTTCACTTTGGCTACTTTTGAAACGAGTGCTACGTAGTTAACTGTTGTCTATTATATGATTTTAGAGAATATGGTAGGTAAAGGGGGTTATAGTGAAGTTTATAAAGGGATTCTTCGAGACGGAAAAGAAGTGGCTGTGAAGATACTAAAGCCATGTGATGATGTTTCGAAGCAGTTTGTTTCAGAAATCGAGATATTAACTAGTTTAGATCACAAAAATATAGTCACCCTTCTCGGGTTTTGTTTTGAGGAAAACCGCCTACTATTGGTGTACAATCTTTTATCCAGAGGAAGCCTAGAAGATAATTTATACGGTATTTATACTCTCTTATCATATTCCTAGAACTTGTTTTTTTCTTATCTATATGCATATTGTGCTGATAAACACGGTCTTTCTTACAATAGGCAACCAAAGGACCGGGAATTTATTTGGTTTTCAAGAAAGGCACAAGGTTGCATCGGGTGTTGCTGAGGCATTGGAGCATTTGCATATAGCAGTTTCTGAACCTATCATTCATCGGGATGTTAAATCGTCAAATATTCTTCTCTCTGATGATTTTGAGCCCAAGGTATTAAATTGTATGTGTTTTTCTGTTGTGCTTTTGCTGATATTGACATTGTTCTGGACAGTGGCGGACCTGACATACAACAAAGGGAGAACATTGCCCCTCCTTGATCCGATAAAAATATACTAATATATATAGTATGCATGCATGTTGTTTGGCCCCACGGCCCCCTTAATTTTTTGTATTTGCCTCTTTAAAATTTTTATTGCCACTTACCAAAGATTAAATGTCACCACTAGTTTTGGAGCTAGACAAATTTCCATGAAGATCATTAGTCTATTGTTCGATTTTCTAAGATATTTTTTCTTGTTGACTTTTCAGCTGTCAGATTTTGGACTGGCAAGGTTGGCCTCTAGTTCCTCTCACACCGAGAATGCGGAAATTGAAGGAACTTTTGGGTGCGTTCCGTGTTCTCCCCAAGTTTTTGAATCGAAAATTTTTATTGGTTGTTTGCTTGCTTCTAATCGGAAATCATGATATGGCAGCTACCTGGCCCCAGAGTATGTTATGCATGGTAAAGTGGTTGACAAAATTGATGTCTATGCATATGGTGTTGTGTTGCTGGAGCTTTTGTCCGGTAGAAAGCCGGTAGTAGGCAATGGAAGTACAAATGGCTTGGAGAACTTGGTTACTTGGGTATGTTTTTCCTTACTGCTTTAACTTTGCAAACAAACCAATTGATCTAATGGTCGAATTCTGTAACGTGACCTGTAGGCAAAAGGAATCATGAAAGAGGGCACTTTTGCAGACTTGTTAGATCCAACCATGGTTGTTTCTCATTACCAAGATCTTTTTGAGCAAATGGTGTTGGCTGCAAGTCTGTGCATCAGATGCGAACCTGACTCGCGCCCACATATGAGCCTCGTAAGCAGCCATTGGTTCTTGTATCTTGTGTTAAATTCGGTTCTTAAATTTACTTTCTGAATAAGAATAAAAGCGAAATATCTCATGTTCAATGAATTTTTGTGAATTTACAATTTTGTCAAATAAAGGTTGTCAAACTCCTACAAGGTTATCCGGAATCAGTAAACTGGGCAAGGGAACAGGTTAATAATGCTTGTGACGAACTCGATGCATTTGAGGGTGAACAATCAGCAAGAAACATACAGTCCTTCATTAATCTGGCTTTGATGAACTTGGAGGATGATAATCAAAGTGTTTCTAGCTAGTAACAATGCCGAGTGAGCAAACTGTTTGCGAGAAAAGCATGCCGGGATTAATCAAGCATTATTCAGTCATAGAAGTTTCTTGATCCAGCATGCAAAAAGTTCTAAATCAATCTTCTTGTTTGTTTTAATTTGATGTACAGAGTGAAACAATTCTCCTTTAATCAGTGGTTAGAGTTTAAGATGCTGCTAGGTCTTGGATATGCTTGGTTTTCGGGGTGGTCGCAGAGGCGGCTTTACCCATTAAGCGAGATGCACATGTAAATTTCTAAAATAAAATAAAATTATGTATAACAATAGAGATTTTTTTAATAAACACATATCTCATGCCAGAATCGATTGCACTTATTTTTATCATTGACTTTTTTTATCTATTACTCTATAATTACATGTATAGAGTTAAATATACAAATATATGTGTGATACGAAAAAAAAAAATGATAAATTTCCGACCCCCATATCAAAATTCCTGCAGCCGTCTCTGGGTGGTCGTTGTGATCTTTTTAATTTATGGATGAAACATCAACCCCCTCATTTTCTTCTTCATAACTTCTCCATTTTCTCCTCTAGCTAGTCATCATAAACAAGATTTACAACGATATTTAATGAAGCTATCAAATGGAGACATGAAAAGTGACCAAATTGACACAAATGATATAAATGAGAATATGAAAAGATAAATTGCTTTGGCACAAAAGCCGATATCCCTAGTGCTCTTAAACGAACATATCCGCTCATGAAAAATCTCGTGTTTGACTCGTTAGTATTTGGGATATATCGTTTGTTTGTTTAGCTTAACGAATCAATCTTGAACAAAATTATAAACTCGTTTACTAAACGAATAAACACGAGTATACTCGCGAACGTTCGATTATTCATGAATCTACTTATGTAGATAAACCAATGTACAATGTAACCCTAATACATAAGATGATAAGCTATGTGTGTATTAATCTAATAGAGATTCTACAGTAATTTTATAGAATATTTATAGATTTCTTGTAATGTTGTTGGTTTTATGATTTTTGAATATTGATTTGTACTTTGTTATTTATTTATTTAGACTTGATTATTATACCTTAACGAGACAAACTCGAGCAGCGTTCAAACTGGAAGACAAAACTACGTGTAGCAAGCAAAACTCGAGCATAGCTTGAAAATTTTTTTGCTTATAAATGAGTTGGGCTTAAACATAATATTTTGTTTTTTTTGAATCAAACATTCACGAACAAGCTCGTGATCTTAAAGAACCCAATGTGAACATGTTTTTATGTTCGTTTATTAAACGAATATACACGAACAAACTCGTGACCTAAACGAACACAAGCTTGAACAATTGATACTCGGTTTGGCTCAGTTCGTTAACCAACTAGGCTCCTACACCCCGACCTGACAAAGTGGTGAGGATGTTAATCACAATGACTTAGCAGCTCTTAGGTGGAAGGATACGACCTAGTGTCCACAATGAGTCGCCCTCACATTGGAGGACTTAACTCCCATACTGCGGCCGCCGGGTCAAAAGATCAATTACTTGCTTCGCTTTGAACCCGTCCAAGTGAAATCGACTTTGGCACGTTCGATTGGTAAAATATAGGATCAATTGTTGCATGGTCGATTATTACGTTTTACATCCAAAGGTTGGCTTGTATATTTCTGTATTTGAGTAATTAAATTGTTTAATTATTTGTTACTACTGGTCGGGGATCGTTTTATCCATAAGAGATAGCTCGTTTTTAATGCCTCACGCAGCCTCACCTTGACCATATTAGCGAATATGTGACGGGGAAGTGAAGGTGATTTTTTTAATATTTTTTGTACCACATTTAGTTTTAGCCGGTCCTATAATAAAAGGTATTTTGGTCATTTCACACCGTTTAAGAAAAATTAATAAATATATAATTTTTTATTATTTCAATGAAAAATATTATATTGTTTTTTTGGGAAAGACTAATAATATTACATTGTTTAGATTGAAAGTGAAAACAATGTATTTTATATTGAGGAATATTATGTTTTAGTCCACTTTCCGTAATGTATATAAGTTTTAATCCAGTTTGTATTTTTTTTGTTTTGTTGATATAAGGACAAAATATTTTCCTTCGGACCCTTTCTATAATACACAGGAACTATTTTGTGGGAAGTTATTGTGTGGTGTCTCCACACGGTGTGGAGACACCGTGTGACATACCACACACCACACGCCTTCATTATGCATTTAAACTGTGTGGTTCTGATCGTTTCACCCGTCATTTCACCTCAAATTCCCTCGGCACACAGTAACTTCCCCTATTTTGTGTGCTTTGAACCCTTTTCGAAAACTTTCTGATCTGCTGCTTCAAACTCTTCGCCACTATGCAATCATGGTCAGATTTTTGTTTTTGATTTCGTTATCTCTTCTATTGACGACTTCACTGGCCTTCCAATCCGACGAGCTACTCGCCGACGACGAAGAATGTGCTCCGAGAACCCCTAAGGCTGAGGTGAATCCTGGATTTTTCAAGCGAAGCAGCCCCAACCTACTCGGAAAAGTTTAAAGAACAGGTGCATGGATCTCGATTCCGATTCAAAGTCAATCCAATTCACCCTGGAATACTCTTTTGGTGATTCCGATTTTCGTCTCATTGGAACCACTATCGCTCACCTGAGAAATTCCCCACGGCCGTCAGTCTGTACTTTTTATGCATAGATAGAGATTAGAATCGAATTTTTGTCAACTAAACATCTTTATTTCAATTTTGTATTGGACTTCTAGCACATTTTGTATGCTTCAACCGGAGGAAAATGCCGGCGTGATTGTAATATTCCGATTTTCGGGAAAAGACAGACGTGTCATTTTACGAAAACGAAATATTATTATTCTGACTTCTTTTATTGGAGTAAAATTTTATAAGATAAATATATATATATATATTTTCGGAATTTATATATATATATATTAAGGAAATCTGATTTTTAGGAAAAAAAGGGTAATTAAGGAAAATAAGGGATTAGGTTAATTATTGGGATTTTCATATTTAAGGAAAATAGACCCCAAACAGTTTTCCCTAATTATTATTATCAGATTTTCCACCTCCTAATCCCTTCTACCAGCGTGTGAGAGCTTGAGAGAAAGGCTGAGAGTTTCTTCCGTTTTCTAAGTCGGATCATAACGGTTTTGAGATCGAATCAGGCATCGGAATCGTCGTAAAGAGAGCGTCGATTCAATATCGAGAAAGTTGGAGCTTTTCCCAAGGTTTCTCTCGCAAAGGTGTTCGCTTGTCTGCATCTTTACGGGTTTTGGCTTGGATTAGCTTGCTTATAAGGTAAGAAGCTCTTCCTACAATTTCAATTATCGTTATTGAAGTTTAGATCGCGTTTTATGATGCGTAGATGTAAGAAAATTGTGCTTTTTCGTTGATCAAAGGATCATAGACGTTTAGATATGTTTTCTAAATTTTTCTGAGTTGAAATCGATGTCAATTAGGTTAGAAACGGATCAGAAATCGCGTTTTTAAGATTTAGCGTTTTGGGGAAAACCTAGGCGGACGGGCGTTTGCATTAGGCAAACGGGCGTTCGTGACCCTAGTAGCTCAGACGGGTGTTTGCACAAGGCAGACGGGCGTTTGAGGTCAGAATGTTGATTCAGGATGTAGCTGTTTTTGACGGACGGGCGTCTGGGGTTTAGTGGACGGGCGTTCAAGGCCAAACGGGCGTCCATAGGATGTCAAACGGGCGTTTGACTTGTTTTGCCTAGTTTTTACTGTTTTATCTTTTCAGCTTGGTTTTGGCTTCATAATCGTGTTTTCACTGTTTTAAACCCTTAGTCATGATATGTTAACATTAATTAAACATGAACAAGCTTCGATTGAACTTCGATTCGTTCGATTAAAACACCGAATGTACTCTTAAAGGAGTTGAAGTTCGGATCCGTCGGAAGGGCATGAAAGGGCTTGTGCTTTGATGAACTAGAGTTCATCAATGTCTGTGTAATTGCTAGGCCTTGTCCGTGTCTAGTGGTCTAAGAAAGAGAGTTGAGTTTGTGAGAGAGCTTACTTGAAAACACTAAGATGGCTAGTTAATAACCATTAATAATTACATACTTGCATAGTAATAAGATTAAACATCATGTCATCCTTGGTAAGGCACAAGACTATATCGCAATGTGTAGGCCTTCGGATAGGGCGAGTAAACTTGCTGGCCTTCTAGAGGCACCAGGAGTAGAGGGTACTCGTTGTGGATAACTCTGCTGGCCCAAGGGCACTAGGAGTAGAGGACTTCACTGGTGAATAACTCTTTGGCCATTAGAGGCACCAGGGCGAGAGGACTTTACAATTGAATAACTCCGTAGGTTCATAAGACCCCAAATATGGAGGGACTTCACCGAACGCGTATACTATCGGGACTAGCCCGTGGCTATTGGTGTGATCCACCAATAGGTTGCACCCAGATGTCTCGTGGTGGGCAGCACCATGCGTAGTGCCCTTGAATACGGATGTAACAAAGATAAGCTAAGTTAGAAACAGTTAGTCATGACGTGTTGATGGACATTAAGTGAACCCTAGATTGAGTCGGTCTTATAAAGATAATTAAAATAATAAACTTGTTAAAGAGCCTTAATTAAATTGTAGCTTCTACTTCTTACTATGTACAATATACTTACCTCAAATGCATGTTTATTTATGTGTTTGGGGGAGAGAAGACGAACAGATAATCCTGCAGTTCGAGGAGGACTTTGATGACGACGTTTAGGGACGCCGAAGTTGAAGGCTTTATTTATTTATATTTATATTCACTAGACTTGTTGTCGTTGGGGAATTTCTTGTAATTTTCTTTAGTACTTGTTTTCATAGATTTTCAATGCGTTGTTACGTTTCGTTTGGTTTTCCAATGTAATAAATGTTACATTTCTATCTTTAGTATGTCGATTTCTATTCTTAGTAGCATTTATGATGTTTTGCCGAGTCTTTTGAGCTTCCGTTTTGATAAACTCGATACGACGTAGTAGAGGATTACGTTTAATATTAGATTTATTTAATGTTATACGTGCCGAGCGTTTCGTTTCCGGATAAGGACTCGGTATCCGGGAGCGGGGCGTTACAGTTGGTATCAGAGAGAAGCGTCCTTTAGGCATCCTTTCTCCTAAGATAAGTTTCTCTAGATCTCGTAGTAACGTTCTGGTTTTCCTTGATCATCAGGATGGTGTTCACGAGAACTGGAGCGGGTGCAGAGTCTTCCAGAGTTCGACGGGAAAGTCCAACACCGGTCGTAGGAGGCGGTGTTGTGAGGCAGATTCCTCCACCTCATCGGAGTTTGTCACCACCACCTCATACTGTGACACATACACCAAGATCTCAACTGAGTTTGTCACCGCGACCTCATCAGGATCAACCTCCACGATGGCACGTGGGGAGTTCGGTTCAGTTCTCTTTGGTAAGCGATGTTCCAACTGGTTTTGTATCTCCGCCGGTAAGCTACCCTCCACACCAACAAACCTTCTACCCTCCACCACCCGGTGTTTTCCTCCTCCACGGTCGGCGTTTTACCTCCACCAATGAGCCACCTCACCACTAGTGTTTCACCAACAGCAGCAGTCCCTCTACCCACCTCATGTAGGTCATACCCCTCGACCTACCGTACCATTTTCACCATGTTTCGACCATCAGCAAGGTTTTTGTTACCCACCCTTCGGTTTCCAGCAACCTCAGCCAACCCCACAGCACCACCAGAATTACCATCAGGGATATTACCTTTATCAGACTGAGCCTCAAGTGAACCCACTTTACCCTCAACAACAGTAGTACCAGCAGCAAATACCTTTTGGATACCCTCCAGTTTATCCACCTGTTCCCCCAGTTAGACCAGTGTTCGAGCAAGCATCATCAGTTGATTGGTATACGAGACTAAGGAGGAACAGAGTTAAAGACTTTTATGGGAATGTGGAGCATTCAAAGGCTGAAGAATGGTTAAGAAGCTTCGAAAAGGCTTGTAGGAATATACATGTTCCTGAAACAGAGATGGCACAACTGGCGGTCAGCTTTCTTTTGGGTGCAGCTGAAGCATGGATAGATGCTATACAGAGTAGCAATGGCAAGGTAGCAGATTGGGAAGGCTTTAAGGCCATGTTCTACAATGAGTATTTTCCAAAGAATAAGTCAGCAGCGGACATGGCAAGCCAATTCTTAAAGCTCAAGCAGGGTAACTATTTGACGGTATCTCAGTACACCAACAAGTTTAACGAGTTGGGAAGGTTTTACCCTGAGCTTATGGAGGTTGAAGAGAGGAAGATGGCACTCTACAAGGAAGGTTTGGCCTATGAAATACAATCCGGTATGTTGGGTTTCACGGCAAGGAACATGGCTGAATTGTTGAATAAGGCTTTGGAAGTTGAGAACTTCAGGAAGAAGGCCACCGTTGTCATTGGAGTAAAAAGACCTTTGGAGAGTAGCCAAGTAGAAGGTCAAGAAGCACCTCAGCCGCAAGATGAGAAAAGGATTACGGCACCTCAAGCCGCTAGGTCATCCGGCAGCACATCGGGTTGCCCAAAGTGTAAAAAGAATCACTCCGGAGAATGTCAGGCAGATACAAATGGTTGTTATCATTGTGGAGACCCCGGACATTATGCAAGGCAGTGTCCTATACGGAACACAAAGGAAAGTCAAAGAAATGGCAATGGAGGTGCAACTCGACCAACAAGGGTGTTTGCTATGGATGCAGTCATACCAGGTACCTTTCAGTTCGTTTGTTTTATCAAGATATTCTTATGACATGAATTAAGTTCATGTTGTAATTATGGTTAAATAAATGAACTAACTTTTAGGCACGTTAATAACGGGTAACATAGCTATATCAACATTAATTAATACGAGAGTGTCAAAACTTTTGGTGTTAAGTAAGGAAGCTAGCAAGTTAAGCCTACCCTCAATCTTTAAGAAACCTTTATGGATCATCTGGGTACAGTGAATTAGATAAGGCTCGAGAGTTTGGTAAAAGAGTGATTAAGTGCGGTTCAGTGGTTTAAGAGTTTTTGGTCAGTCGAATTCATGAACAAGGGTTTGGGACGATCTGGGAATCAGTAGTGTTTGATTACGAGGTTAACAAGGGCAGTTTCGTTAGAGGTTGTCCGTGGGAAAGCAAGCGGAGTTCGGATTTGGTTTGGGCTGAAGAAGAAGTTGCTAAGGGAGGTCAATGGATTGGGTACGATCAAGTTTCGAGGACGAAACTCCTGTAAGGGGGAAGGAATGTAATATTCCGATTTTCGGGAAAGGGCAGACGTGTCATTTTGCGAAAACGAAATATTATTATTCTGACTTCTTTTATTGGAGTTAAATTTTATAACATAAAAATATATATATATATATATATATATATATATATATATATATATATATATATATATATATATATTTTAAGGAAATCTGATTTTTAGGAAAAAGGGTAATTAAGGAAAAAATAAGGGATTAGGTTAATTATTGGGATTTTCCTATTTAAGGAAAATAGACCCCAAACAGTTTTCCCTAATTATTATTATCAGATTTTCCACCTCCTAATCCCTCCTACCAGCGTGTGAGAGCTTGAGAGAAAGTGAGAGAGTTTCTTCCGTTTTCTAAGTCGGATCATAACGGTTTCAGATCGAACAGGCATCGGAATCGTCAGAAAGAGAGCGTCGATTCAATATCAGAAAGTTGGAGCTTTTCCCAAGGTTTCTCTGCAAAAGGTGTTTGTTTGATGTAGTCTTTCTAGGTTTTGGCTTGGATTAGCTTGCTTATAAGGTAAGAAGCTATTCCTACAATTTCAATTATCGTTATTGAAGTTTAGATCGCGTTTTATGATGCGTAGATGTAAGAAAATTGTGCTTCTTCGTTGATCAAAGGATCATAGACGTTTAGATATGTTTTCTACATTTTTCTAAGTTGAAATCGATGTCAATTAGGTTAGAAACGGATCAGAAATCACGTTTTTAAGATTTAGCGTTTTGGGGAAAACCTAGGCGGACGGGCGTTTGCATTAGGCAAATGGGCGTTCGTGACCCTAGTAGCTCAGACGGGCGTCTGCACAAGGCAGACGGGTGTTTACACAAGGCAGACGGGCGTTTGAGGTCAGAATGTTGATTCAGGATGTAACTGTTTTTGACGGACGGGCGTCTGGGGTTTAGTGGACGGGCGTTCAAGGCCAAACGGGCGTCCATAGGATGTCAAACGGGCGTTTGACCTGTTTTGCCTAGTTTTTACTGTTTTATCTTTTCAGCTTGGTTTTGGCTTCATAATCGTGTTTGTTTTAAACCCTTTGTCATGATATGTTAACATTAATTAAACATGAACAAGCTTCGATTGAACTTCTGATTCGTTTAGTTAAAACACCGAATGTACTCTTAAAGGGAGTTGAAGTTCGGATCCGTCGGAAGGGCATGAAAGGGCTTGTGCTTTGATGAACTAGAGTTCATCAATGTCTGTGTAATTGCTAGGCCTTGTCCGTGTCTAGTGGTCTAAGAAACAGAGTTGAGTTTGTGGGGGAGCTTACTTGAAAACACTTAGGTGGCTAGTTAATAACCATTAGTAATTACATACTTGCATAGTAATAAGATTAAACATCATGTCATCCTTGGTAAGGCACAAGACTATATCACAATGTGTAGGCCTTCGGATAGGGCGAGTAAACTTGTGGCCTTTCAGAGGCACCAGGAGGAGTAGAGGTACTCGTTGTGGATAACTCACTTTGGCCCAAGGGCACTAGGAGTAGAGGGACTTCACAGGTGAATAACTTTGCTGGCCATTAGAGGGCACCAGGAGTAGAGGGACTTTACAATTGAATAACTCCGTAGGTTCATAATAACCCAAGTACGGAGGGACTTCACCGAACGCTTATACTATCGGGACTAGCCCGTGGCTATTGGTGTGATCCACCAATAGGTTGCACCCAGATGTCTCGTGGTGGGCAGCACCATGCGTAGTGCCCTTGAATGCGGATGTAACAAAGATAAGCTAAGTTAGAAACAGTTAGTCATGACATGTTGATGGACATGAAGTGAACCCTAGATTGAGTCGGTCTCATAAAGATAATTAAAATAATAAACTTGTTAAAGTGCCTTAATTAAATTGTAGCTTCTACTTCTTACTATGTACAATATACTTATCTCAAATGCATGTTTATTTATGTGTTTGGGGGAGAGAAGACGAACAGGTAATCCCGCAGTTCGAGGAGGACTTTGATGACGACGTTTAGGGACGCCGAAGTTGAAGGCTTTATTTATTTATATTTATATTCACTAGACTTGTTGTCGTTGGGGAATTTCTTGTAATTTTCTTTAGTACTTGCTTTCATAGGATTTCGTACGTTGTTACGTTTCGTTTGGTTTTCCAATGTAATAAATGTTATATTTCTATCTTTAGTATGTTGATTTCTATTCTTAGTAGCATTTATGATGTTTTGCCGAGTCTTTTGAGCTTCCGTTTTGCTAAACTCGATACGACGTAGTAGAGGCTTACGTGTAATATTAGATTTATTTAATGTTATACGTGCCGAGCGTTTCGTTTCGTTTCCGGATAAGGACTCGATATCCGGGAGCGGGGCGTTACAGTAATCTTGCCGGATACAATTGTTGAATTTCAACCCATGGCTGGCCGACAAAACTGGTATTTTTGCAAAGCTGTTCATACATTTTTTTTAGCAATATTAATTACAGCTGTGTGATTATGGTTTTGATATTTGGGGAAAGATTATTTGCTTTCATTAATTCCAAGTAATCCATTAATTTTGTGTTGGGGATGATGTGCATCTGCAAGTGAACCTATTATTTTTGGGACTACTTGCGAAATAAAAATGTGGAAAGTTCTAATATTGTTGGATATCTTTGGCCAGCTTTACTTTATTCAGAACTATACATGTGCAGCATGTGTTTCAAAGTTTAGGGTCATAGAGGGTAGATTTGCTTCATTCTCTGATGCCATTTCAACCAAGTTTTATTATTTGTATGAAGCTTCAAAAATGGCACTTTCAGAACAAATTCGAGTTTCTACAGGGGCTGTTGCTAGTGGAAATGGCAATTTTCTATGGGTACAATTTTGACTAATTCAAAGGTAAATAACACTTCTAATGTTTCTGTTTTGGACATTTCAAGTGTTATAAATTCTGAAAATTCGCGTATTGAGTCTTGAAATTCTGGAAATTCGCGTATTGAGTCTTGTACTGTTCCTCAGGCAACTGGGGTTGAGGGGAATCCCAAGGTAGGTATTGAAACTACCATGGTAGATATTGAAGCTAAATTTCTCAACTCTTTTGATAACTATGGAGCTGAAACTAATTGTTCTATTGAGAACACAAATAATGGTAAGTTTGTTGTGGTTGATAATATTGGTGATCCCACAGTTTAAGGGTTGGTTTAAGGATGCATCTATGATGTTTTAAAGAAGATTGATTGTGTTGTTCACTTGGTTCATATCATTAAGTTTTGTAATACACTAGTTTTTGGGGGTGTTATTGTGTTACTGTGTTACCGTGTTACTGTGTTACTGTTAATATGACTATGTGTTGTGAGATTTTCAGCCATATAAACGCCAAGAATAAGGTTGAAAATTAGATTTTGGAGCAGAAAACCAAGTGTTTCAGGCTTGAAAAACTTCAAATACTTTTGTTGACTTCATGTTGTTGCCTTCTTCTACTTGTTCAAATATACAGAAAGATGCTGTTGCAATATTTTTTTTTCAAAAAAGAATCAGTTGTAGTGTGCTTCAAACCCCCTCCCTTACATTGGGAAGCATACTAATGATGATATTTCAGTCATTAATGGATAAGAAATGCAATGTATATTTGTTTTATGTGGTTATTAGTGCTGGATATACAGAACCCGAATCCGGATCCGATCCATAATTGGATCGTCAGATCTGATTCACAGCACCGATCGAGACTCTCGATCATGCATAGCGGAAGCTACGAATTAGATTCGTTTACGATTTTACCACGATATGATTCGCATAATAAATTAATCTACAAGAAGGTTAGTAGATTTACCCTAACCGGAGAGAAACTTGTAGTCGACCAAATGGAGAAGCCGTGATCTTCTGGATTGTATCTCCAAGCGACAACTGGCGGACGTCGATCATCGCTGTAAAACCTTCTCGAATATGCTCCGAGAAAAACCCTAGTTTTTCTCCTCTTAATGACTAGAACAAAAAACTAATTTTTCTCTTCTATTTTGGTGAATAGTGGCGCCAATAATTAATGTGTTATTGTGTTGGGAGGAACTATCTTTACATAGGAAATTAACTAGTAAAGAGAGAGTTATCCTTTTCACAATACAATTACCTATTCCCACAAGGAAAAGATATTTGTCAAAAGATAAGAGATAATTCCCAAAAAATCATTCTCTTATTTTTCCATTAATTATCCAACAAAGAGATAATCAATTAATTACACATGTGACATAATCTAGTAAAATTTCTTTTCCTAATTTATCACAATATGTGGCGCCATTTTAATCATTAAATTTAATAGAAAATGTCTTTTCTATTTTACATATTATTTACCAAATAAATAATATTGCATATTCATTAAATAGACCAACTATTTAATTTATTCTCGAGGTTCCATAAAACGAGAAAACACTCGCGTGTTAGAAGCCAACCCGGGGACCATTGACCTATAACCAGTAGCTACAATAAATTACATAAAATATTCATCGAACGGAATATTTCAACTTAATTCATTAATTCCGGAATTACGCCACCATAAATTCGAAACTGAACTCTATCGATTATAGATATAACTTCTTCTAAAACGTTGAGTCGAGTCGATAAGTGTCCATTAATATAATCATTACATATAAACTAACCCTCTATAGACTATCCGTAATGAAGCGGGATTATTTCCGTAAACCTTCTTCAATACATCTTATCCTTATTTACCATTAACCCACTAGTGATCAATTAGTTCATAACCATCACGAACTCCAGCGGATTGATCGGTTTCAGGATTAACAAATAAGGGGATTGTCTTTCTACTTTCCGCAGGAAGGAATGAATTCCATATCTGTAAAACACACACTTCTCACTCATTCCAGAATAGTGCCAACGTGAGAGTGATTCAGACCGCGCCTCTTAGCGATCCTTAACGAACACATCAAACCCTATCCTGAAACAAGTAGGAGTCTGTAATCACTTCAGGATTAAGGTTAATCAATATATGATCATCTTGTGATTAAATAAGATTTCTCAATCACGGAATTATATGAGAAACTCAGATTAAATCGGTCCAGTCCTATATGACTCCATCATATATAAATGCCCCACTTAGATAACCAATATCGACGGTCGGATGACGGTCACACCATAAAGTTTTAGGCGCATTAATGGTGGTTTAATCATTAGACCCCATACTTTGATTAAGTTCACCACGGACTAACATTTCAAGTGTGTCACCATAAACTTAATCCTCGCGTGCGACACACACTAAGTTATATGGCTACATATGATACGACTTAGGGTTTTCAGTAGTGTATTACTTACAAGCACGAAGCAAGTAATAAGATGAGAATAATTCTGTCATTTATTAATTCTAAAAATAATTACATAAATTGTCTTTCGGGCGCTACTTCCAACAATTAGTACTGTAATTTGTTTTGAGAAGTTGAAGAGGAAAACATAATTGGTTGTGTTACTGTGATGATAATGTGTTACTGTGTTACTGTTAATATCGCTATGTATTCTTCGTAAAATGTGTTATTGAAGGCATATGGTGTCTTTATTTGATTTTAATCTTTCCTTGCATTCCACTATTTGTTGTGGTGTGGTTTTGGCCTAGGTGAATGAAGGTTGTTGATTCAAATGGTGAGGCAATGTTGGTGTTTTTTGTCTTTAGAAAAATGGAGGAGCCTAGATTCTCTATTGATGAGGCCGAGTTGCTGCTATTTAATGCATTTTCTGCTTCATACATCTTTCATAAAGTTTGATGTGTTGCGGGTTTGAAGGATAAAGGTATATAGATGGTAAAACATACAGCTTTGGTCTTCAACAACTTGAAGAATGTTTTAGTTCCCCTGATATGCTTTTTTGATTATATTCAATAATATTAGGCTTTATTCTTTTGATTACCCGGGAGTTGCATCTCCATAATGCTTTAATATATTGTTTCATTACGATATCCACCATTTTTTGGTAGATTGTTGTATTGCGCAATGTTAATGGTGATATTTTGTCTGTTAATAAAAGCGTGTTCTTTGTATTCATATTATCATTATCGTGTTAGTGTAAACATTGCGATAAAATTCGGCTTTCAAATACTACGTCAAAAAGGTATCAAATGAGGCCTCAAAATGAATATTAAAAAAATATGAACTTTGGTGAAACAATTTTGATGATCGGTGTTCTAAATCAAAAGTTACGGTCGTTTATAAGAAAAATGCTCCGGTTAATGCAAATATGTTTTCGGCTTTCAAAATTTACGTCGGAAGTGTATCGTATTTGGGCTCAAATTAAAGAGCAAAAAAAAATGCATTTTTGTGAAAAAATTTCGATGATCGGAGTTATAAATCAAAAGTTACGGGTGTTTGAAAAAAAAACCAAACCTGAAGCGGAAGAAACCGAAGGATATGCGCGCGCCCTTTTAATGGGGTATTTTTGTCCAACTGAATTTTTTTTGTCCTTTTTGCAACTAAAAAAGGAGTGTGTCATATTTATTCATTTTGTAATTTTTTTTTTGTCATTTTCCCTCAATCCCCCTGTGTTGTGAAAATGACTTATATTCTGGGACACCGCTAAAAAGTTAAAAGGGCCTATATTACGGGACGGAGGGAGGACTACATTTTGTTCTACATTTTTTTTCTTTTTCAAACTCATAGATCTAGAAGAAAATTTGTCAAACATTTATGATCTTTTAAAAGAAGTGCAAATTCAAGGGTAGGAGAATCCTCCACTTTTAGAAGCCAATCTCGAAATCGTAGAATTCTAAGAAATCTCACCTAAATGGAGACTCTATTTCATAACAAAAGGGTATGTAAAGTTCCCTTGTCTACTCGATCTAATTTGTATTAGAAATCAAATTAGTGTTAAATTTATTAGTTATTGATGTAAACATTGTTAGGCATTTAAGATAGAAGATGAAGTTGTTGAATGATTAAACAATGCTGAAAAAACAATTGTTGTGATTTCTTCGAGGTTTGAGTTTTTGGATTTCGTTAGCTTTTATCTTGGTATCGAGCTGAGGTTCGGCCATGGCCACCTCCAGTGTTTCTCCGGCAAGTCCAATGAGTATCCCACCTTCAACTACTGCTACTTCAGCTGGTATAGGTTCCTCATCCATCACTGGACCTCTCTCACCTTTGTTTCACCACTATCGGCCGGATGGCACCGCTGAGCATTCGGTTACTGGTCTTACGCCTCCAATATAACGTCTCGCCTCCGATCTCCGGCATGCAGTTTGGTAGATCAGAACCCTTTATCCTCTAGCTGGTTTATGCTCAAATCTACCGTTTCTGAGCTTAAATCCACCTTTTCTAAGCTCAACACCGCAATACCTGGGATCTGTAAGTCCACACACTTCTAAATCTATTCTTGCTGCACCATTTTCTGGAAATCTCAACCATAGCTACACTGTTAAACTTGATCGAACCAATTACTTACTCTGGCGTTTTACTATCTTGCCTATCATTCGGGGCCATAAGCTGGAAGATCATCTTCTTAGTCCTATGACTGCTGTAAATGAGTCTTCGTCCAGGTCATTGTTTCACTCTCCCTCTATTTCTGATGATTGGATCACTAAGGATAACCTGTTAATGGGATGGTTGCTTAGTTCTATGACTGAGCAAGATTTACCTGAAGTTGTTGGTTGTGTTAATGCTCATAAAGCATGGACAACACTAGAAACCCTACTCAACAGTAGATCTGAAGCTCGAATGTTGAAGTACAAAGATTCCATGGCTAAAGCATCGAAAGGATCTAAATCAATCTTAGATTATTTGTCTAAGATGAAGTCTTACTCTGTTTGTCTCACTGCTGCAGACTACGCCATTTCTAAATCCGAATTGATTTTGGCTACTCTAGGTGGTTTGGATCGTGAATATGAATATGCCATTGTTAACATCACCTCTAGAGTAGGCGCTCTCAGTTGGCAAGATGTTCAGTCCAAGTTAATGATACATGAAAGGTTGATTGCTCGGTTGAACCCTACTGCAGGATCAAGTCTTGTTCATCCATCAACTAATTTTGCCTAGGTTCCAAGACCAAATGGTAGGCCACCTTCCAATTACAACTCTGGTAGAGGCAGGTCCAATTCTAGAGGAGGAAGAGGTGGTAGAGGAAGAAGTAATAGTGGTGGTACAAGGAACAATTCTGGGAACAAAATGGTTTGTCAGCTCTGTGGCAAAAATGGTCACATTGTCACTTCTTGTTGGCATAGGTTTGAGGAAGATTTTGTTCCTCCAAGTAACAACAACAACAGTGGAAGCCCTAAACAAGTATCTGCCTATGTTGCTACTTCACAGTCAGTCAGTGATCCAGCTTGGTCTATGGATAGTGGGGCTTCAAACCACTTGACATCTGATCTTAATAACATCCATCTTAGTGCAAGTTACAATGGTTCAGAGTCATTAGCAGTTGGAAATGGTGAGCATTGCCCTATACTTCATATTGTCCAGTCCTATTTTCCTACACATTGTCCACACACAACTCTTTTACTTAATGATTTATTACATGTTCCTTCCATTACCAAAAAATTGATTAGTTTGTCTAAACTACTTGCTGATAATCCTGTTTTTGTTGACTTTACTTCTGATTCTTGTTATGTTAAGGACAAGAGCACAGGGACACTGATTCTCACAGGAGCTCTCAGTGATGGCTTGTATCAGATTGTGACTCCCTTCTCAAGCAAGACCTCCCTTCACTCCAAGAATTCCTGCTCTCTTTCTCGGCCAAGACAATAATCGGATGTCTAAGTCAGTCAACTGTTTAGAGCCTTGTAGTGCTCAGTTAAGTTCTTTGAATGTTAACAAAGACCCTAATGTTTGGCCTAGGAGACTAGGTCATCCTTCCAAACAAGTGTTAGGACACATTCTGAAATCTTGTAATGTTGATCTTAATGAGAATTTGAATTTTTGTGATGCTTGTCAGTTTGAAAAAGGCCATCTTTGTTTCCTACCACGTGTGTCGATTTCCATGCTGATAATTTTCTTGATTTGGTTTACTCTGATTTTTGGGGACCATCCCCTGTAAAGTCTGGTTCTAGTTTCTTGTATTATGTTCATTTTATTGATGATTGGTCAAGATACACCTGGATATTCCCTCTGAAAGCCAAGTCTGAAGTCTTCTTTGTGTTTGTCCAGTTTAAAACCCTGGTTGAAAATCGTTTTTCAAAACCATTCAATGTTTACAATCATACTGGGGGGGTGAGTATAGATCCTTCAGAGCCTTACCTACAAAGAACATGGCATTCGTTTTAGCGCGCCTTGTCCTCATGTCCACCAACAAAATGGAAGAGCTGAAAGGAAACACAGACATATATTGGAATTAGGCCTCACTTTACTTGCACAAGCATCTCTTCCTTTAAAATTCTGGTGGGACAGTTTTGTTGAAGCTGTCACCATTATCAATATCTTGCCTACAACTGTCTTTCAAAACAAGTCTCCATAGGAAGTTCTATTCTATAAACAACCTGACTACAAGTTTTATAAAGTGTTTGGATGTTCTTGTTTTCCTCACTTAAGACTTTTTCTTCGTCCCAAATTCAGGTTTCACGCCAGCAAGTGTACTTATCTAGGTGTTTGTCCTCTTCATAAGGGTTATAAATGTCTTGACAGTAGTGGTAGAATCTTTATCACCAAGAATGTTGTTTTCAATGAGTTAGAATTTCCCTTGGAAACATGTTTTGCCCAAGGGCCTCACAAGGAAGTCCTAGCTGCTCTAGATTTGTCTAACTGGTTTTCTATTCCTATGTCTCAGTCATAATCTGTACAAGCAGCATCTCCACCTGTGGAACACAGTGCCCCTGATGTTACACAACTACCATCTCTCTCACCACAGTACAATCTACTTCCTCTCCTAATTTGTCTAGAAGACTACTAAGTGTAACTCTACACACACAATAGTTTCTCACCACTGGCTTTATATGATTCACCAGATGATGCCACTAGTCTTGAGTTAACAGTTTCACCCACATCACAGTTTACACCTCCTGTCACATCCTGTCCTACACCTCATATCACATCCAGTCCTGCACCTCCTGTCACATCAAATCCACCTACACAAGGACATCACATGCAGACACAATCCAAAAGTGGAATATTTAAGCCTAAAACCTACTTCATCCAGTTACAATCCACTACCCTTCCTGCTCACCTTTTTGAACCTACTAAGGTCTCAGAAGCATTGTCTTGCACTGAGTGGAAGCAAGCCATGACAGCAGAATTTGATGCCCTGCTCAGAAATGAAACCTGGATACTTGTGCCTCCTAGTTCCAGTCAGCACCTTGTAGGTTTCAGGTGGGTATTTAAACTTAAAATGAAGCCTGATGGGACTATCCTCAAACATAAAGCAAGGTTGGTGGCAAAGGGTTTTCATCAAAGCTATGGAGTTGACTTTACAGAGACTTTCAGTCCTGTTGCAAAGTCATCTACTATTAGACTTGTCCTGGCCCTAGTAGTTAACAAGAACTGGCCCATTCATCAAGTGGATATTGATAATGCTTTCCTTAATGGAGCTCTGGTGGAAGATGTGTATATGGATCAACCTGAAGGCTTTGTTGATGCTCAAAAGCCTCATTATGCGTGCAAACTTAAAAAGGCTCTCTATGGTCTTAAACATGCTCCAAGGGCCTGGTTTGGAGCCTTGAGGTTACAGATGTTGGACTAGGGTTTCCATCAGTCAGTCTCTGATTCATCTTTTTTTATCTTCAAAATTGACACTAATCTCCTGTATGTACTTGTTTATGTGGATGACATCTTAGTTACAAGGAATTCCCAAGATCTGATACAGAAGTTTGTCCAGTTGCTACACTCCAGATTCTCCCTTAAGAATCTTGGTCTCGTGGCTCACTTTTTAGGCATGGAAGCACACAGGAATTCTAATGGTTTGTACTTGACACAAGGGCATTATGCTTCACAGCTTTTGAAGAAACTCCAGCTTGATCATATTAACCCTTGTACTACTCCTATGGTACCTGGTGCACATTTGCTACCTGATCAGGGAGAGCCTATGCACTCTCCAAGGATATATAGAAGTGCAATTGGAGGGCTTCAATATCTGACCTGCACAAGACCTGATATAGCATATTCAGCTTACTATCTCAGTCAGTTTATGCAGCAACCTACTCAAGATCATTGGCATACTCTCAAGAAGCTTCTAAGACATGTCAAAGGGACTTTGCACTATGGCTTCATGTTTAAAGCTGGTGGATCACTATGTTAGTTGGTTTCTATGATGCAGATTGGTCCTGCTACCCTGCTGACAGAAAGAAAAATTACAAAGAAACGAACACTACAAGAAATCTGTGTTTTAGTGACGACAAAAGAATGACGGGAGGTTAAACCCGTCATTAAATTGCTAAAAAGATGTGAATAGTGACAAAATTGTAAATCTGGTTATTATTTATCATATTTCCCGTTATTACCCATACCTTAAAAAATTTACCGTCATTGTTTGTTATTATTTCTTTAACAAATCCCACCCACCCACCCACCCAATTCATCATGTATTCTTATTAAAAAAATCAATTACTTACTTAAATAAACCCACCCATTTCTTCTAAAAAAAACAATACCCATCTTACTCCATAAGAAAAACAAAAAATCCATATCAACCCTAAATTTCTACCGACTCCTCCGTACTCCTCCCGCCTCCTCCATCCTCTCCGTTGTCCGTCCTTATCCATCCTCCAACTGCCACCACATGGTGGCAATCAGTCATTTACCGTCTCACTCGACCATTAGGATGTCCATGGTGGCAGGGCCACACTCGAGCTGTCAAGACAAAGGGACAGTGGCGGCATTCAGCCAACCACCGTCGCACCTGACCATCAAGACGTCCATGGTGGCAAGGCCACCCAAGTGCTTCGGTCAAAACATAGGGATAGTGGCGCCGTGTCGTCTATTCAAAGCCTTATCACTAAGCCAGAAACCTTCATTTCGTTATTCATCTTCTTCACTGCAAATTTTTCTCACGAAAACCATAACCTGGTACATATTTATATAAATTCTACTCTTTTATATAGGTTGTATCTAGTGTTCTCTATTTGATGTGATTTAAATTCAGACCTTATATGCTTTGTTGTTTTTGTGCTTAATGTATGCTTAATCTTGCCTTGATAATCTGTGTAAGAGAATATTTGTGTGAGCCCCCAACTTGATGTTATGTTGTTAAGTTGTGTACAGTATGTTTTATGCCTTGAACATCCTTCTATAAGCCTGATTATAATCGGTTTAGCAGTCTGATACATAGTCCTTTAGTTGCTCTGAATTAGAAACCAAGTTATTCTGGTTTCACTACATGAATAGTGATTATTTATGCCAAATAAAATGAATATTGAGTTAAAGGCTTATGTCATGACTGCGATTATAAATGCTGAAATTTTCAATAGGTTTGTCTTGGCTGCTTCTGTTTTGTGTGTCTGTGTGTTTGTGTGTAAGAGTGAATTCCTATGTGTATTGTTTTCTCTGCTTTTGTTTTAATATGTGGAATGCTAATAGATTATATTATATTACACATTTGTGGTTCTGTTTATGTTTCTAGTTTCGAAGTAGCTTAGCTTGTGTTGAAGTCCTGTTTGGGTTTAAACCATATTTCAGTCAAAGTTCATGATGGATGATATATATTAAAATGCCTGACAGTCCTCTCCATTAATTGTTTTGTCCTTGTACTTCTTTGCCATGATGTGTAAACATTGTTTTTTTAATCCTTGAGACTGACATTGATTTATTTTAAGCTTGGGTTTGATAGTGAAGGTATATGACATGATTATTGAAGCCATGTATTTTGAATGGAGATTCATGTTTCTTCATAAATGTATTGATATTTTAATATATGTTATTTCATGATTAACTATGGTGCATGTAATCATATTTTAAAAGAGGTTAAAGACATTTGATTTGAGCTAATCAATCAAATTTTAGCCATGTCGCCGTCTGAGGCTCCGGTCCACTATGTCGGAATCACCCGAAAGTCAGCTGCTTTCTGCCTCATGAAACAAATGGAATAGGAAGAAGGAGAAGGATTGGGCACGGATATACAAGGAATCAAAGGATATCAGAGTTCAGAACAAGCATGAAAAAACCGGTATTTATTTTCCATCTTTTCTAATGATCTACACTTCTGCTAATTTCAGTGTCTATTTCAAGCTAGTTTCCTTCTAAATGCCCTAAAAGGTAACAATACTGCTTGATACTGGCATGAAAGTGTTGATGTTGGTTGAGTTTTGTTTAGTTATATATGTTACGATAGGTATTTGTACAGTGAAGACAAACGAATGGCCGGGCATTTGATACAGTATTCTCAAAAGATTGAAAGTCGTATTGTGACACACGTTTTGTCTTGTTAAGTATGATCAATTCATTGTCCTTGATGGTTGTTCACAATTTTCAAAAATTTACCAGCAATCAGCTGATGTCAACGAAGATGAAGAGACACAATTTGTAAAAGCATTGCTGATAAAAAATAAAAGCGTTGTCAAGTTTACTCAGCCAAAAATAAGATATAAGAAAAGAGAAAGAGGAAAGCTTGTCCAGACTTATTCTTCTCAGGATCTTGAGGGGATTATTGTCTCAAAGCCGGCTTTCTCTGAGACAAATCATGATAAGTAAGTAGTTGAGGCAATGGACAGAAGATTGGCTCATGTCTCTGTTATCAAGGTTTCAAGAAAACCAGATGAATCTTATCATGTATTCTCACATAATTGTTGGAGTTTCAAGTCTGGGTTTATTTCTGGTGGCTTTCTTGGCACTGAATCTCGGAAAGGAAATCTAGTAAATTGAAAACCGGAGATAGTTGTAACCAAATGATGTATTTCATTGAAGAGGACTAGGAAAACCTTTACAACCTTGTTCAGAATACGGAAACAACAGGAAAGCATGATCTTGGTGTCAAAGAACGTACCAAGTAAGTAATGGTGTTTAATTACGGGAAAACGACATCTTTCATCGACAATGATGACGAGAACTCCACCAAACCCATCCTCTGTTAAAAGGAAAATAGTGAATTGGTGGAAGCAGAAGAAAAGTCTCAATCAAGAGTAAATCGCAAAAAATAGTGCAGTCAGATCCTTCAATACACACCTGGAGAATCACTAAATCTTAAGCAGCTTAAAGTTCTTATTGAGGAACAATGTTCAAGTATTTTTTCTAAATTATCTTCAAAGAAATAAGCGCATGATTTTTTAAAGTGCAAACTTCAAGGCAGTAATGAATTTGTATAGATGAGTTTCTTTGAGGGTACATGAATAACTAGTTAAAAGACAAGAATTTTGTGTATGCTTGTAAAGCAGAATGTGACAGTTTTTTTTGTGAGTTTTGGTCTATATTGATTGCCTTATTTGAAGATAGAACATCTTTAATCTTGTTTCCTTATCTCATTATTAAATTAAACACCTTATTATTCTTTTCAGTAAAGTGTGGTACAGTGGTTGGAAAAACAATATTTCAGCTGCAAATATGTGATTAATTTTATCATGGAATTTATTTCTCAGGTTGGAAGATACAAAGGAAGCTGAAACCCTTGTTCTTGGCTCGCCGCTTTCAGCACTCCACCATTTTCAGAGGACTAAAACTTTGAATAACTTCACAGATTTGGTTGACCAAAACTCCATGGATACGACTCAGCCTCCACCGATTGGAGGTTCTACCAAGAAACAATGGTATTCTACTCCGATTTTAGGTATATCTATCCTTTAGTTCTTTCCTATTTTCATTACTTTTCTACCTCTTCGATTTTTTTTCCGGTTTGCTTGTTTTACTTTATGTTTTCGGGTACTATTGAATTCTTCACTCGTTATGGATTTCTACTTTATTTGATTCCATATCTTAATCATCTATTATTGTGTTAATACTCACTCATAATAAATTCGTGAATTATGCTTTGTCTTCTCCTTTATTTAGTTCATGTGTTAAATTCCTAAAACCATCTTGTGAGGTTCATCGACTAGGGTGACGGGCGATCGCCTAGTGCCTTGACAACTCAAAAAATTTTCTTTTGTCCATGTCCAAACTCTAGAGGCCAGCTCCTCCTTTAGTACTTCTCCTTTCACGTCTGCATAAAAAGGGAGGAACATAAGAATCTTTTCCTCAACATTCATGAACATGACTCTAAACAAGGCCGTTTCAGCGTGTTTTTTGTTCATAGAACTCCATGTGCTGCTGTGCACAAAAAGAAATTATGGTTGGGAGACTGTTAGTGAATGTTTTTGTTGATGCTTCAAATTGTGAGGGTTGATTTGCACAATTTCAGCATGCTACTTTATGTTAGTTATTCGTAATGGAAAGGCGAATGTGTTCTATCATTGGAAATATTTTAAATTTTTTATGTGAATATCATTTGGGATACATTCAGTCCTAAGGATCTTTTACATTGCTTTGGATTTGCAAATAAATACTTGTTCAGTATTGGAGATGTAACATTGCATATATAGCCATTTCCCTCTAGTTCAATAGCGCGGGATGTGCTATATACACCGGTCAAGTTGTTAACATAGCTGTAAAGCAGGCATAATAAACAAGAAACACAAGAACCCTATTGGTTTGGCTGGTGTAAAAATAGAAGAAACATTGCCTTTTCATTTTCAATTTCTAGAGTCTTTGGTTGTTAATGTATTCTATATCTATTTGGTTTGTATTATATGGATCTATGAAAGAATTGGCTTCCGGGGAAATATGGTTACAGTATGTCGTAAGGCAAAAGATGCTAACATGTCGAAACATTTTTTCTAACGTCTAAGCAACTAGTAATGGTTAGACAATATACTTGTTGGAAGCAAAAAAGCACTCTCATTTATGACTCTTAGTGTTATTGGACCTTAATGCTTTGTTAAATGTAGTTATTATGTACTATTACAACATGTTTCATGTTTGTCCTCTTATTATTGTCGTACTTTTAGTTTTCACTTGTGCTTTATGTCTGTCTAGAGTACAAATGAAAAAAATCTAAAAAAAATAGATAAAAGATCTAATTGAATGTGAAACAAAGTGCAAATTAAGACAAGCGTGTTTTTTTTTTTTGAGTTGTTAAGAATGAGTCCATGCTTTTTCCACTCACTATTATTGACTCTTTGTAGAGCATTTATCTTAGGGGGAAGTAAATGGCAGAAAAGCAGGGGGTTTGAACAGATGGATACAACAAAATGATGAAAGATTGATATTAACGTGTTGAGAACCCTTTTGAACAAGATAAGTCAACAAATGGTTGATACAGCTCTTCAAATTTTGATGGATGTTGTAAGTTCCAACTCAAACTCGACACACTATTTTTATGTTTTCCTTTTTATTTGTTCATGTAATGAGAAAGTTTTACACTGAAAAAATAGAATTATTACAATGCCAACAATTTTTTCTGCCTTTTTTGTTAATCTAAAGTAATGTTTCAACACCGGTAGAATATTTATTCGATGGTCATGGTGTTAACCGGGATTAATGTTCTGAACTTTTTGCATGTCTTCATTAAGATAGTGGTACTTTGTCTATAGAGTAGATTTGGTTTATTTGGCAATAAAGTGCATTGCTTTTGTGTTTCATGAGCTTTCTGGGTCTTTATTTTGACTACAAAATAGTTTCACATTTGTGTGGACTTCACAAGTATGTATTTTGCTTTTGGGTCTGAAAGAATCTGCTAATCAAGTTTAATACTCAGTCCTGATTAGTTTACTTGCTATCGAGTTCTTGGAGTTCGAAATTTTTGGTTGTCAATGTGAAAATGTCTTGAACATCTATCTTGTATTAGGATTTAAAATAGTAAATCATGGTTGCTATCATTATCGCTGTAGATAAGGAACAGACTGGTTGTAATTAATCTCTGTTTTAATTTGACAGGCTATCAATGGGTTTACACTAGATTGTGGGTGTTTGAAGGGATCACTGCCAGGATGCAAAGTAACAACTGATAATATAGTTAAGTTCAAACATATAGTCTTAACGGGGTAGTGCATGCCAGCTTTTGTTAGAAGCTGCGCCGTAATGGCCTTGCACATTCCAGCTTTTGTTTTTTAGTTTTTTTTGTAAGTGTTTTTTGAGAAATGAATTAAAGTCCTTATTCTTGTCTTCATTCAAAATATACTGATTTTACATGACAATCCTTACGGGTAAGGTTTTGAATTATTGCAATGTACCACTTTTTTTGCTTGAATCGATTACCTTGCTTGTTTTGCTTTTGTTTTACTTGTGGGGTGGCCTTGCCGGCCTTTCTTTTGTTTTCTTGAATGGGTGGCCTTATAATGATGAATGCGTCGTCATTAATTCGTTATTTAATAAGAGGCAAATGACCTGATAATGAGGGGATGTGTTGTCACTAATGCGTCCTTTAATAAGGGGGACATGACCCTATAATAAGGGGTTGTGTCGTCATTAAATGGTGATTTAATGAGAGGAAAATGATCATGTAATGAGAGGATGTGTCTTCCTTAAATCATTTTTTGATGGGGAAAATGAGTCTATAATGACGGGATATTTCCTCAATAAATCATGTTACAATGAGGGCAAAAGCACATATAATAACGGGACTATTTGTTATTAAAAATAATGTTTAATGACGGGATAATACCGTAATTGAATGTGTTATACTATTAATGACAGGAATATGATTCCCGTCATTATTACCTTTAACTAGAGAGGCGTCAATAAGAGGAAATTTCCCGTCATGAAAGACTTTTAATGACGGGAATCAGACGTTTAATGACGAGAATTCCCGTTATTAAAACTGATTTTCTTGTAGTGGAATAACAACAAATTCGAATTACAATTGCAAAGGAAACGAAAAAGGATATATGATCCGAGCCTGTGTTGTACATACGCTTCTTAAGACTAATTCGCCCTCACTTCCGTGTGCCGTGAGCTTCACGGACGTTAATCTCCAGGATAGAACGGATAGCAATGACAGAAGCACAACGCCTTCAATTGCTTAAGAACCTTGTAGTTTGAACTCTCGTTTTCATGTAGAAAAGAAGTAAGAAAAGCGATTCTTTGGTGTGTAATTCGGTTCAGTATGTTGTTCTTTATATAGGCTTTATTCTGTAGAGGATGTCATAAAACAGATGGAATTTGAAGTGGAACAGTAGCAGCAGATGCCATAAGTGTTGTCAGTTGGAAGGTATCTGAATTATCAGTATTCAGTTCGAAAAATAAAGGTTCAGGTTGCAAAACCGAACCTTCGCGGGGAGCCTTTGAATCGAGCTGCATTCGTGTCCGCAGGACGCGTGCTCGCACACAAGTTCAAGCCGAAATCCGGATGGATTTGTACCCCCCCTGCGCCCGCGCGCAGAGAACGGTGTATAAAGTTGGTAATTTCTTACCACTACACTAATACAACATCATATATATGATGGCTCTTTTCTTTTCCTTCCTTCCAATGTGGGAGAAATTGGTTTCTCCAATTTCCCCTTTATTACTAACACTTTCCATTCACCACTTAGGCCGATAGCCCGATATGACATATCATTTAACATATCCATTTTAACCATCATTTTCCAACAATCCCCACATGAATGGAATAGTGTTTAAACCCTAGCAAAGGCTCTAAGAATGAAATTGAGAGTTCGGCGGTAGATCAATGCATAGGATAGGTAGGTGTGACCCTTTGAACCTTCGCTTGATTAAATATGTTTACTTTCTTGGATGACTAGTAGACGCGATGTCCTTGAACTATTCTCGCCGTTGATGTAAATGATGACATATCAACCACATCAGATCTACCTATCAACATACGTTCTTGCGGTTATGTCCATTTTGGCCGTGGGCATCCGCCTCGTTCAACAAGAGTTTCTAAGAATTGCGCCTCACAATCCCTTTGAAGCCGCCCTCTTCTCTCTTACATAGGTGATTACGTAATTGAATTTTCTCAAAATATTCTTCTTACACAAATCATTAAAAACTATTCTGTGAGCTTATCCTCGTTCAATCTCAACTTTGTTTCTTCATCTTAGGAATGAGCTTGAGGTTACCCCCACGGTGACTTTACTTCGGCAATTAGGTTTTCCCATTGAACCAAGATCTTGGGATCTCCAATCTACAAGGTTGGGTTTTCCTTCATAAAAGTTTTATTCCATGGGCTTTAGTCCCATTCCTCTTGATGATTTTGCAACTACCTCTCTATCTAACCCTTTGGTTAGCGGATCGCAAGATTATCCTCTCGACTTAACATAGTCTAAGGTAATCATACCAGTTGAGAGTAGTTGTCTAATGGAATTATGTCTTCGGCGTATGTGCTCAGACTTACCATTATACATTATATTCTCGTGCTCTTCCAATCGATTGGTCATCCACGATGAATACATATTCCTGGCATCGGCGGCCATTGAGGAATATCCTCAGAATTGATGCAACCATTACGCCTCTTCCCCACATTTATTCAATGCCACAAACTCGATTCCATTGTGGATCCGGTTATCACGGTTTGTTTGGAAGATTTCAAGACACGGCTCCACCGCCTAACGTGAATACAAAGCCACTTGTGGATTTTGAATCCTTTGAATCAAATCCAATTTGCATCAAGATATCCTTCTATAACAATTGGTTCTCTTGTATAGTGAAGGCCATACTTACGAGTATATCTTAAGTATCTCAGTAACCTCACTATAACTTTCCAATGTTCATGACTCGGATTACTAGTATATATACTTAGCTTGCCAACAGCGTACGTAAGCGATATCCGGTCTAGTACAACTCATTAAGTACATTAGACTTCCAATGATCCTTATGCATCTAATTGAGATACACCCTCACCTTTATTTTTGAACAAAGGTTGACTTTGATCTATTGGAGTTCTAGCTTCATTTGAGTCATCTTTATTGAATTTTTCCAGGATTTTATCAATATAATTAGATTGACTCAAAATAAGACCATTAGAATTTCTTGTAATTCTAATTCCCAATATCATCTCTGCTAAACCCATATCTTTCATTTCAAATCTGGCGTTTAACATATCTTTGATAGATTTGATCATCTTATCATTACTACCAACTATCAGCATGTCATCCACATAAAGACATAAGATGACATAGCCATCTTTTGTTTCTTTCATGTAAATACATTTATCACATTCATTGGTTTTGAACCCTTTTTCAAGCATAACATGATCAAACTTTTGATGCCATTTTTTTTGGTGATTGTTTTAAGCCATATAATGACTTAACCAATTTACACACTTTCTTATCTTGTCCTGGACTAGAAAAACCCTTAGGTTGTTCCATGTAGATTTCTTCTTCTAAATCTCCATTTAAGAAAGCGGTTTTCACATCCTTTTGATGTACTTCAAAATTACGCAAAGCGGCTATAGCAAGTACCATCCTAATGGAAGTTATTCTCGTGTCTGGAGAATATGAGTAAAAATAATCAAGACCTTCTTTTTGACTATAACCTTTTATTACTAGTCTGGCCTTATATTTATCAATAGATCCATCAGGTTTCATTTTCCTCTTAAAGATCCATTTTGATCCTAGTGGCTTACATCCTGGAGGTAGATCAACTAACTCCCAAGTATGATTTTGCAATATAGAGTCTATTTCACTATTTATTGCTTCTTTCCACATTGGACCTTCAGAAGAAGTTTCCGCTTCTTTAAAGCTTTGAGGATCTGTCTCTATCATATAAGTGATAAAATCTTCACCAAAAGATTTTTCAGTCCTCGACCTTTTGCTTCTTCTTGGCTCAACCTCAGTTGGCTCTTCTTCATTTACTTGTTCAGAAGGGTGATCCTGAACATGAACATGCTTTAATGAACTAGGTTCATTTGTTTTAGCCGGAAATACATTCTCAAAGAATGATGCATTTCTCGATTCCATTATTATATTTTTATGTATTTCAGGATTATCTAACTTATACACAAGAAATCGATAAGCACTACTGTTGTGTGCATATCCAATGAATATACAATCAACAGTTTTTGATCCTATCTTTACTACTTTGGGTGTAGGTACGAGCACCTTTGCAAGGCACCCCCACACTTTCAAGTATTTGTAAGAAGGTGGTTTACCTTTCCACAGTTCATACAGAGTTTTCTCTTGTTTCTTTTGAGGTATCTTATTTAAAAGATAATTGCTAGAAAGGATAGCTTCCCCCCACAAGTTTTGTGATACTCCTAAACTCAACAACATTGAATTCATCATTTCTTTCAATGTTCGATTTTTCCTTTCAGCAACTCCGTTCGATTGTGGTGACCATGGCGCGGTTATTTCATGAATAATCCCATGTTCGGCACAAAAATCACTTAGTGGTGCCAAATATTCACCACCTCTATCGCTTCGGAGTATTTTGATCTTTTTTCCATGTTGATTCTCAACTTCTTTACGAATAGAATAAATTTATCTATCGCTTCATATTTTCCTTTTAACAAGTATACATAGCAATATTTAGTGCAGTCATCGATAAAGGTAATAAAATAATTATTTCCGCCTCTCGATTGCACAATTTTAAGATCACACACGTCGCTATGTATTAATTCGAGTGGTTGCGTATTTCTTTCAACATTTTGAAAGGACGCTCTTGTTAATTTCGCTTCAACACAAGTTTCACACTTATGTTCTTTATCAATTTTGAATTTAGGGATATATTTTAAACTTATTAATCTACGCAGGGAATCGTAATTAACATGTCCTAGTCTACCATGCCATAAGGAAGGTGACTCGACCAAGTAAGCAGAACCAGCAACATTATTATTGATATTGTTTGGCCTAACAGCCATTACATTCAGCTTGACCATGCCATTACATGCATACCCCTTACCGACATACATACCACTCTTAGTTAAAGTAAACTTGTCGGACTCTAAGACAAGGCGGAAGCCATTCTTATTCAACATCACTCCAGACACCAGATTCTTGCGCATATCCGGGACATATAGCACATTCTTCAGAGTTAGATGCTTGCTAGAAGTCATCTTCAGAATCACTTCTACTTTTCTAGCTATAGCAGTAGTAGCCGAGTTTCCCATGAACAAAGTCTCATTACCTTGAACTGACTCGAACGTAGTAAACACTTCCTGTCAGAGCATATGTGCCTTGTAGCTCCGGTGTCTACCCACCATTCTCTAGGATTTGAATCCATCATGTTCACTTCTGACACAATGGCACAAAGATCACTATCTTCCATGCCTTGAATAATATTACTTTCAACAATATTATTCTTTGGTAGCTTTTCAATGCCACCTTTCGGTCCCAATTTAGCTTTTGGTCCCGTTTTTGATTTCTTAACAAACTTGTTGTTTTTTGAGCTTTGGTCATGTTCTACCACGTTGGTCATTGCAAGATTCTGAGAGTAATTTCCTCTTTTATCAGACTTCTTATTGTCATCTTCAATACGAAGCCTAACAACAAGATCTTCCATGCTCATTTCCTTTCGCTTATGCTTAAGGTAATTCTTGAAATCTTTACACGCATTTGGTAATTTCTCAATAACACAAGCGACTTGGAAAGTTTCACTAAGCTCCATATTTTCATCTTGAATCTCATGAAGAATCAACTGAAATTCTTCAACTTGTTCCATGAGTGGTCTAGAGTCCACCATCTTGTACTCCAAGAACACCTTAACGACAAATTTCTTTGTGTACCGCATCTTCGGTTCTATACTTTTCATCTCTCGCCTCCCACAATTCTTTTGCACTTTTTTTTTTTATCACAATAAACATCATACAATGAGTCACATAAAAATTCATTACATAATGTCTCTGCACAAATAATCACATTGTTTCCATTCCTCCATGGCAAACAGAAAATCTTGATTCGGCTCTCCTTCCGCTCCGGTGTTGGTGGATCATCGGTTAGGAATTTAGCCATACGCAAAGTTGTGAGATAGAACATCATCTTTTGTTGCCATCTCTTAAAATTCAAGCCATTGAATTTTTCCAGCCTCTCATGCTGATTCATAGGAGCAGCACCTCGATTTGGCACTTGTTGCACCGTAGCCAAAGGCTGAGTCTGACCATCAGCACCATTCTGAGCCGCACTGGTTGACATTTCTGAAATTTAACACACAAATTGATTAAATTTCCTTTCAACAATTTATAGAACAAATTTTAATTGAACTATACTCAATTAAACAAATGATTCGTTTAGAACTCGTTTTATTGAACCATTGTCGTTTAAAACCCAAAACAGCTTGGTTTTAATAATCAGCTCGTTTTTCAATAAAACAGCTCGTTTAATAATAAAACAGCTCGTTTTTAAGCAGTTCGTTTAAAACAGCTCGTTTAAAATTCAGCTCGTTTTAAACAGTCAGCTCATTTTAAAATAAAAACCAGCTCGTTAAAACAGCTCTTTATAGTCAAATCAGCTCGTTTTAAAACACAGCTTGATTCAACCAAACAGCTCGTTTTTACACACCTCGATTCGCTTTCTTCAATTACAGAAAACTGAATCTTTTCAAACTCGTTTCAAACACAGAATGTAGGAATTCAGTTTGATGAATCTCGAAACTGTTCACAAGAAGAACTTGTTCGATCCGACACAGTTATACAAACTGTTCGTTCTTAATTTCCTCTCGTTAATGAACAAGAAATATCAAAGATTTAGTCTTATGTTTGTAGGACAATCTTATTCAAAAACGAAAGAAAAATTACAAAGAAATGAATAACAACAAATTCGAATTACAATTGCAAAGGAAACGCAAAAGGATATATGATTCGAGCTCTGTGTTGCACACAATTTCCTTAAGACTAATTCGCCCCCTAACCTTCGTGTGCCGTGAGCTTCAGCGGGACGTTAATCTCCCAGGATAGAATGGATAGCAATGACAGGAAGCACAACGCCTTCAATTGCTTAAGAACCTTGTAGTTTGAAAAGAAGCAGATTGCTGGTGTGTAATTTGGTTCTGTATGCTGTTCTTTATATAGGCTTTATTATGTAGAGGATGTCATAAAACAGATGGAATTTGAAGTGGAACGTAAAACAGATGGAATTTGAAGCGGAGTTTGAACCTAGGACTTCGGGCTCTAATACTATGTTGAACTACCATCTCTCCTAAAATCTTAAACTGATGGAGAGGTACATAAATAACATTTAACATTTTTATATATTCATCAGGTTTGAAGGTGGAAGAGTGAGATAAGAGCATTGAAGGGTGTAACAAGATCGATCGTTTTCGGGGAAACAAAATAAGACTTCAATGTTGCAGTTGAGGAAATGAATAAAATTGTAAAAAATGATTTGAATACATGGATGTTGAAGTATAAATAGCATTTCATAGCGGTTTCGGACAGACAAAGTTTTATGCATCGGGCACAATCAAACTAGACATGTAAAGGTACATATACTTCACTGAAGAACTTAATTGAAATCGAATGAAATAGCATCCTTTTGTGAGCAACAATACCACGTTTGAAACATCTAAAACGAAGTGGCCTGTGAAAACGTTTTGATGAAAACCGCAAATATATATAGGCATGCATATAGGATGAAACTAAAGAAAATCAAAAACTCTTACAAGACTCAAACTGTTTTTATGATTGATCAATTGATACAATATTACTCCTTTATGTAGAAGAGAAATCCTAATACTATTATTTATTAGCAATATTCACACATTAATTGTAGATATTACGTATTAATTACAGAATAATTATATATTCTGTAATTATTAAGTATTAATTACAGAATAATTATATATTCTATAATTAATGTGTATATATTGCTAATATTATTTATTTGAATAAATTATGATAAACACTACATTTATTTCCATGTAACAACTTTATCTCTTATTTTGACTCTGTCTATCTCTTGTTTTTATTTTCTAATACCCTCCCTCAAACGAGGACGGGTTTGGAGGCTGAGTTTGTCTTGGCATAATTTGGAGGGCATCTCCACTCCGGCAAGTCTTCCGGAGTCCATTAGTATGATGTTTGGAGGGCATCTCCACTCCGGTGATTTTTCCGGAGTCCATAGTTGTTGTATTTTTGGAGGACATCTCCACTCCGGCGATTCTTCCGGAGTCCATAGTTGTGATATTTGTGGAGGGCATCTCCACTCCGGCGATTCTTCCGAAGTCCATAGTTGTGATGTTTGACTTTCTCAGTGCTCGTATGTCTGGCTCTTCTTTTGAATGATTTTTTTTGTGATATCAGCCTCCAATTGTTCGGATTGGATCTATCTTGTACCTGCATCAAAATAAAGAGATAGAACAGATGTTTTTCTTTTATAATTGCTGAAAAAAAAATTGGACTCGAAAAATGACAAGAAACTATATTTTTTTTGACTCAATTTTTTATGATGGACTCAAAAGTAAATAATCATGGACTAAAGGAAAAAAAACTGGACGTGGGGTGGGTGGGGTGGACATATCACTTTGGCGGATCAGGGAATAAATTCCAAATACAATTTGAGATCTAAAAGCTACATCTTCTATCCAAAAAAATTCCAAATAGGGTCACCCGGTCTAAAACATCAATTTTTATCGATAAAATGACACTTTTTAACAACAAAACTACATAGTTTTAATACTAATTTTTTTCAATTGGGTCACGTTGCCCCAGAGCACGTGGAGTCCGCTACTATATATATATATATATATATATATATATATATATTTTGTTGCTTAGGTGGGATTTTTGTGTGTGTGTGTGGGGATTATGAAAGCATGAAGTGATAATGATGATTGACGAGAGCAAACGACTGCATGGAATTGAAAGGCGATGATAATTTTTCGGATAAAATAAAAGATGATGGACGATTAAGGATTGTGAAGCAATGAAAAAAAAGTTTGGAAGCAGAAGAGGGATCGGGCGAGGGTTCACCAATATCAAGGTATACGAACCCCTGCCTCTCGCTCTGCTACCATAAAGAAAACAAAAAACTCTTTGAAAAATAATACAAGACTCAAACTGTTTTTTTCTGATTGATCAATTGATACAGTATTACTCCTTTATATAGGAGAGAAATCATAATACTATTATTTATTAGCAATATTCACACATTAATTGAAGATATTGCATATTAATTACAGAATAATTATATATTCTGTAATTATTA
This sequence comes from Gentiana macrophylla, assembly GCA_026214975.1. Lineage (NCBI taxonomy): Eukaryota > Viridiplantae > Streptophyta > Magnoliopsida > Gentianales > Gentianaceae > Gentiana > Gentiana macrophylla. Next base: position 48,926,373 of record CM047805.1, read on the forward strand.
CGTATTAATTACAGAATAATTATATATTCTATAATTAATGTGTATATATTGCTAATATTATTTATTTGAATAAATTATGATAAACATTATATTTATTTTCATATAATAACTTTATCTCTTATTTTAACTCCATCTGTTTATCTCTTGTCTTTATCTTCTAATAGAAACCAAGAATTAAGCAAAACAACAACATTGAAGAACCTATATTATAAGATATCAATCAAGCTACACATGCACCGAATGTAGAAGAGAATACAAAAGGGGGATAGGCTGAAATTAAGATTGAAGCAACACAAAACATCAAAGAACCTATATTAAAATATATCAATAGCGCGCCATCTTTTGCAACCATCCAACACAAGCGGAGAAAATATTTTATGAGGCAGTAACATACAATGTCTTTTTACATACTCATGACACTTAATAAAATTGACACAAGCATCGAGTTCACCCTCAAATGCATCGAGTTCGTCACAAGCATTATTAATCTAGTGGAATGTTTTAGTTAGAAAGGCTTTGTGCTACGAGACTTTTCTCGTAGCATGACCGAACGGTCTGTTTTCCGAAAATACTTAGGCTTTCAGGATGAGTCGTTACATATATGGGGCGGATTCACATGTCATTAGCAAGGGGACAATGCCTCCACTCAGTTCCAGAAAAAATTATATAAAAGGAATAGTTTTATCGTCAAAAAATGTAAAACACAACAAATGTCCCCGGTGTATCTTTTGATTTTTCCGCGGTGCTCCCACTGGAAAAATATCCCCATATGTACTACTTTGAAAACCAAGACCACTCTATTATAATTTTCTAGATCTGCTACTGCCCTCAAGTGATTATTTTCATATAATTTTTTTCGTTCAAAAAGACTCGACATTTAATTTATTTATAGCTTAAGTTTTTGGGAGTGTGATGAAGCACATCCAAGATAATTAATAGTAGTATTTTATTATATTTTACTTAGTAAGTAGTTCTTCTAAAAAAAAATGAGTCGGTAGTTATTTGGGCTTCTTTAAGTATTGTGTTAATTTTAAATGTGCTTTGTAGCCTATAAATAGGTTAATCTTATCTTATCTTATCTTACTCTAATTAAAAGAGAGGAGGAGGTATTCAAAGGCCTCCACGTCACCCCCTTTATGGAAATTGTGGTATCTCAGCGGTTGACACGTGGCAGGCTCTGGGCCTGACACGTGTCACATGTTTATTAAAAAAAATTGTCCAGGAAAAAAAAACTTGAGATATATCTTACTCACACACACATATATATATATATATATATATATATATATATATATATATATATATATATATATATTATATTAGAAGAGAGGAGGAGGTATTCAATGGGCTCTTATTAGTAAAAAAATTTATTATACTCTTATATATAATAATAATATATATTATAAACCAAAAAAACAAACCTACATGTGTATTGTATTGGTAACTTATTTGGTTCCATCGTTAATCCCGGCACCATAAAAATATAGTTTGTCGTTACATGTCACATGTTAAAAAAAATTTACTTAACCTTTAAAAAAAAAAACGATACAGATATATAATATATATATACCCAAATAAAAATACCAATATGTATATTGGTTAAGTTATCGGTGCCACTGAAAAAATTACCGGTATATATATAATATATAAACAAAAGAAAATACCGATATATATTACTCAAGCAATTTTGTTCCGAATCCATGTTAATCCCGGCAACACAAAAATATACCTTGTCACCATAATGATTTTTATTAAAGGGAATATCGGTGCCAACGCCAATGGTATTGATGTTTACGTTATAAAAATATCACAGTATTTGGAGTGTCTTTAGCATGCGTGTGTGTTGTACGAGCCTGTTTTACATTTGGCTAAATCTAATAAAATTCATCATCAAAGTTCTATATCGGGAACCTTGGTGCTACATCTTTCACGTGTTGGGTCGTTTGAAATGGAATGTTGGTATGAACCCCAAAATGTGCACGGGTGTTGTAGAAGCCCATTTATTTTTAACTTAATGTTATATACATATAATTATAATAGATTAGTATATTTAATAATTTTTTTGGGTTGATCACTAACATGTAATGATTATATTTTGTTTTTCGTAGACTTATACTTGTTTGTTTAATGGATTAAGGAAAATTTTGTATACACATTTTATATATATATATATATATATATAAATATATATATATATATATATATATATATATATATATATATATATATATATATATATATATATATAACAAAATATTATACTTATTAAGTTAATAGATTAAAGAAAATTATGTATACACATAGTATATATAACAAAAGGAGTTATTACTAATATTATCGAAAATTATGTATACACATATGATATATATAACATAATATTATACTTCCTCATTTAATATATTAAAGATTATTATGTATATACATAGTTTATATAACCAAAGGAGTTATCACTAATTACTAATTGTTCCAACGATTACTAATATAATAATATAATAGATTTTATATCCTAATTATGTCAAATGGGCACTATACGGTTACATCTGAGGATAAGGAGGGAGAGGGAATAGGCCAGCTGTCTGCTTATGGATAAGGGTTATGGGTAGTGGAAGGGATTATAGGGTTTCATCATCATTTTACAAAAGAAAAGTCGAAGAAAGAGGGCGGCGATTAGGGTAGGCTATGATTTATCTCAATTTCTTTCAATGACATGTCGTACTTAACGAAATTTTGGTTTAGAGAGCATGAATCTGAATGCTTAGGCTTCGAATTTGTCAGAATTGGTGTTTAGACCGCCGGATTTTACAAGGAAATAGAAAAAATGTCAAATTTTCCAAGATTATCCGGCGGTTCTTCCATGGAATTGAAAGGTGACAGCATCTACAGTTTTATCTGCTGGATTGAAGATATAAAGGTTGATTTTCTGAGTCATATGTTATTACCCAGCAGATTAAGAACTCTGAGATTGTTTTATCCGGGTAAAAAGTTCCCTTTTGCCTTTATATGTACACTTCTTTGATTATATAAAGCAAGTTCACAGTACTTTCCTTCTTACGGTTATGTTCTTCTTTTCTGTTCAATAGTGAGAACAAAGAAACCTGCTTCTGCTCCTTATTTAATTGTAAGCTGCTTCCCTTCTTCATTTTGCCATAGTAAATTATATATTCAATGGTTTTTTTTTGACTCTTTTTCAGATATAATATCTCTTTTTTATTAGCTTTCTTTCACTGCATTTATCAGAATGTGCATGTGTTTTTCTTACAATTAAATGCATGTTCTCAGATTCACATTTATTATGATGTAGAACAGTTTATAGAGTTATTATGTATATTCCTGGTGCCATTAATGTGTATCTTTGGTCGGTTACTGGCTGTATACATATACTCTTATAATATAAGAAGATCAAGAAGTCTGTAAAACAAAAAAAAGAGAGGAAAATAAGAATTCTTCAAATGAGATTGATTTATATATATATATATATATATATATATATATATATATATATATATATATATATATATACACACCGTAATAATGGCTAATTTGTTGCACTTTTCTGCAATACTTGTTATGTAATATATACTTCTCTTTTTACAAGAAGAAGATATAATGTGCTATACATTGTAAATAAAGACTGTGGTAGGTTTAACACATCTCCAGGAACTGAAACTGCCTGTTAGTATGATACTAGAGCACTATAAATACATGATTTGTTATGAGCTTTTCATGTAAGGAATGCATTGCATGGTTAGGAAGGTTGTTTGTTTATTAAGCTAAAATAACTTTTTTATATCAGACTCTAAATTGAGGGTGAGATAAGATGGAGTTATTCATGTATTCTAATGGAAAGAAAGCAAAACCAAAAATGATATACCTGGTTAGTCTATGTGAAAAGTAAACTGTGATTGAAGCTATTTGTGATTTAGGTTACAGTGTTGGTGATTTAAAACATCTTTCATCTTCTTATTTAGTTCTACTTTTTTTTGGTTTGCATCCTGCTTTTGTTCTGACCAATCTTTTTTCCTGTGTTCTTTTCGTATATGTTCAGTAGCCTTGGCTGCAAGGAAGAGAAAACATTTGTTGCATTCATTCAATGCTCTTGGGCTGCTTCTATGGCACTTCAACATGTATGTTATAGTTTCATTCTACTGCTCTCTCCCTCTACTACTACTTTTGCAATGATAGGTTAATATTCTATGTTCGGCTTTTAAATTATTCGTTGTTATTGGTTTATGTAAAAAAAGGTTTAGGTGTTTAGTAAAAACATGGACTCCTTAAATGGTAAAACTACAACTGCCTCAGATTCGATAATGGATAGTTGTATAACAAAGAAAGATAAAAGACATATGGCTATTGTGAGATGGAAACAAAAGAAATATAAATAGAGAAACCTTGCAAATAAAGAAGAAAATAAGGTTGAAACATTCAAATTGATAAACTGTAGCAACAGTAAAATTAATGTTGATGCCCCTTCCTCAAGTGCTCTTGCAGGAGAGAATTTTATAGATGATGGTTTACTGGATAGTAAATTAACTAATCAGTGTGAAAGGGCTCATAAAATAAAAAAATGGAAAGAAAAATATGCTAGAAGAAAATTAAAAATAACTAACTCTTTAGGTTCTTTAAATAGCTCTCTTCCTAATGGTAATTTAAAAGAAGATCTGTTACAAAACAACAACACTTTAAGCCTGAATGATGAAGTGCAAGAGTTATTAGAACAACCTACCAAAAAACAAAAAGTCTGCTTGATTCTCAACCTTCTCCATCCAATAACTTTAATGCATCCAACCAATTACTACAACCATGTTATGGAACCTCATTTGTCTTAGATGATAGAAAATTTGAATCAAACTCTTCAAATACTAAATTGAACAACATAAACATCAAAAATTCAAAATTGGGTTAAAAAAGCTAAACATAACATCCATCTCCGTCATGGTGTTATTTCAGATACACCTTCTGCTGCGGTACGTAGTACTAACCAACGCAAGAAACCAAACAAGTGTAGAGACTTATTAAACATGATACAAGATAAAAGTGACATTCTGGATAAAGTCGATGACTGTGTATATTGTGCTGCTAAAAGATTTCCACATGAAACAACAACTTTTTGTTGTTCAGGTGGAGATATCATCTTGGCTAGCACTGACCTACCTTTAGTACTTGTTAGGCTCCTAACATCACATGAAAATGATGCTGTGGATTTTAGAACTTCAGTTCGAACATACAATAATTATCTTGCATTCATAACATTTGGTGCAACTTATGAAAAAGAATTAGCTAAAAGAAACAAATGTGTCTATACCTTTAGAGTCCAATGACAGGTATATCATTTTATAAATGATCTAATAGAAACTCCAAAAAAAAGTCAAAATTTACAGTTTTACTTCCATGATCCATATCATGATTTATCAAACCGTCTTGAAACATGTCCAAGATTAGTTGAAGCAACCTTACAAAATATCTTAACGGTATTGTCCCATAATCCATATGCAAGATTTTTTAAGGACTTAAGGAATATTCCAAATATTGATGAACTTCAAATTGTATTGTTTTGCAATCCAAAAAATGATCAAAGAGTCTATAATAAGCCCACTGTTTCTGAAGTGGCTGGCATATTAGTTGAGGGTGATAACAACGCACAGAGAAGCATAAAAGAATACACACATAGTGGGGTTTCACATTCTGTCCAGTACTATTATGCTTGTTATAATCCTTTACAATATCCACTTATGTTTCCTTATGGTGATCTTGGTTGGCACCAAGGCATAAGTAAAAGACACATTAATATTAATCCACGAAAATGGAAAAAAAATTATTGAGAATAACATAATGCTTAATCCTTGAAATGCAAGTACTATTCTTCAGCTTATTGAATCTGAAAACACAACACTTTTAAATGATAAATCACAAGATCCAACTTATGTGTCAATTAGAGAGTATTATTGTTATAAATTACAGATTAGAGATAATGATAAGTCTTGCATACTTCTTTTTGGTCGTCTTCTGCAACAATATGTAGTTGATATGTTTGTTAAACTAGAGACACAAAGATTAGACTACTTCAGGTCTCAACAAAACAATATTAGGCAAGAATTTCTTCAAGGTATAGATGATGCTATAGCAAATGGAGAAAATGATGCTAGCAAGATCGGTCAACGTACTATCTTACCTGCAGCATTTACCGGTGGGCCTAGGCACATGAGGAAAAAATATTTAGATGCAATGTCCTTAGTCAGAAAGTTTGGTAAACCAGATATTTTTCTAACTATAACATGTAATCCTAATTGGCCAGAAATAAAAGAGATGTTATGCAATGGAGAATTAGCTCAAAATAGACCAGATTTAATGGATAGAGTATTTAAAGCAAAACTAGAAGTTAAAATTGAGTTGTTCAAGAAAAATTTGTCTGGAAAGGTGGCTGCCTATATATATGTAATAGAATTTCAAAAAAAAAAAGGATTACCACATGCTCATTTCCTATTTTTTTAAAACCTCATTATACAATTTATAGACTTGAGGAATTTGATAGATTTGTATCAGCTGAACTTCCAAATATAGAAAAACAGCCTCATTTGTACAATTTGGTTGTTAAACACATGTTACATGGGCCTTGTGGAAATCTAAATCCTAAGAATGTATGTATGGATAAAAATAATCGTTGTAAGAAATCATATCCTAAAACTTTCTCTGATGAAACTATTATAACAATAGATGCATATCCAGTATATAGAAGGCGGAATGATAATTCAAGAGTTAAGACTAGGGGTGCATGGTTAGACAATAGATGGGTTGTACCATATAACCCATACCTCCTTGCAAAATTTGACTGTCATATAAATCTAGAGATTTTTGTTCAACTGTAAAAGTTGTAAAATATATCTACAAGTATATATGTAAAGGAGGTGATAAAATTATGTTTAATGTAACTGATCAAACAACAATGAAGAAATTAATGAAATCGAACAATATCAATCTGGAAGATGGATTTCTCCTCCAGAAGCATTATGGCGTATTTATAGATTTGCATTAGGAGATATGAAACCTCCTGTTATTCAGCTACAAGTCCATCTTGAAAATTTTCAGTCAATTAACTTCAATAAAAAACATAAACTTAAGAATGTTGCAAATAATCCGTTCAATCGTAAAACTATGCTAACTGAATACTTTAAAATGAATAGACTAGATTCTGAAGCTCAAAAAAGGAATTATACATATGGTGATTTTCCAGACTTTTTTGTATGGGAAAATGATAAAAAAAAAACGTTGGAAAGTAAGAATGAAAGGTGATTCGATTGGAAGAATAGTATTAGTGAATCCAATAGAAGGTGAAAGATATTTTTAAAGATTTTATTGTGTAACTTTAGGTGCCCTAAATCCTTTGCTCATTTAAAATATTTTAACAATGAAATGTATGACACATATCATGGCGCAGCATTAGCTCGTGGGTTGTTAGAAGAAAATAATAGTCAAGAACATTGCTTATTAGAAGCATCGTCATATCATATGCCTTATGAATTAAGAAGGTTATTTGCCACTTCATTGATTTATTCATGCCCAGCAGATCCTTTAAAATTATGGTATCAGTTTGAACCTTTTTTATCAGAAGATATATCTAGACAAACACACCTTTCAAAATCTGAAATTAGAAAAATTGTGCTTCAACAGATAAATGTATTCTTACAGTCTATGGAAAAAGATATAAATTTATTTGGTTTAATACCTCCAGATATGAAAAACAGTGATTTTGAAGATCTAACTAAAGAATTAAGAGCCGAACAAAATATTGTAATAAGTGAAGCAGACATTAATTCCAAAACACTGCTTAATAAAGAACAAAAAACAGCATTTGATTCTATTCTTGCATCAGTTTATAAGAATAAGGCAGCTTGTTTCTTTATCAATGGACCGGAGGGACCGGGAAAACCTTCTTATATAGGGCTTTATTAGAAGATGTAAGATGTAAGGGCTTTATTGCTTTAGCTACAGCTTCATCTGGTATAGCAGCTTCTTTGTTGCCTGGAGGTAGAGCGGCTCATTCAAGATTTAAAATACCAATTGATATTATAGATAGCTTCACATGTAGGATAAGTGTTGGACTTATTTCTGTGTTTTGATGATGAGTGACAGACTAGCTGTTATAGTGCAAAGGCAAAAAGATGTCTAGATCAAACGTATAGGTTTATTAGAGTTTGATTTATGAATAGGTTTGATCAAACAAGCACTGTAATGGTCAGCTGATTTATATCAGCAGACTGGTCAAATATCAGTAGGGTAGATAGGTCAGTAGACTAGTCAGGAACCGCTGAGGGCTCAAACTCAGTTACAGAAGGCTAAGGGATCAAACTTAGTAATTTTAGTCAAGGATATGAAATCAGAATTTAGGCAAGTCTGTGATGACCTAAACTGACTCCATATACCTTGTGAAGAAGGTCTAAGTTCCATAAGTTGGATGATGTTTGGAACTTGGTTATAATTTAAAAGGTGTAATCTAACTTCACAAATAAAAGTTAGATAAAGGAAATCATTTGCATTGTAGTTTATACACGACAAATTCTTCGTCAAATAGATCGATAGGTATCTCGTGGATTGATGAACTCTGCGATAATATACCTCCGTTAATTCAAGATTATATTGGAAGATTACATGGATAAGGATAGCCAACTACCTCTGACTTATCAAAGAAATCAAAGGATGAGATTAAAAGAACGTTGGGATAATTCAGATCTTTATCCAATGGCTATAAGTCAAAGGTGGAATGATGACCAGCTTGTCAAAAGGAATTACGGCGAGTGTCGATCCTATGAATAGTGACGAGAATGCAAATCGGATGGGACAAAAACAAGGAACGGTTACATTTGAATTTCAAATACAAGTCACATGCATTCTTGCCTATAAATAGAGGACTTTCAACGCAGAAACAAGATGATAAAAAATTGATAAACTTTGAGGAGATATTTTATTGAGCTGAAAAACACCCTGCTGAACTTACTGAACTAAAGCTACTGATCCAGAGAAATTCTTCAAGTATATTCTGCATTCGAGCTACATCAAGCATACACACTTGAAGCACGCAAGTTCTTGATTATTTCATCCTAATCAAATTCTTTGCAAGCCTGAATCATTTATTTGATTCAATCTTTATTTTAAAAAGAACTCTTGAAGACAGTGAAGCACGGTTGTGTGAAAGATCTGTTGTTTCGGTGGAGCTAGTGAAGAGGCAATCCTACCCTTCAAGGACCAGTGGAAGACTCAGAGCAAAGGCAATCCTACCTGCTTCGAGTTTTGATTTGTGAAGAGGCGAGTTATTGGTGAAGGACAAGCAACCTTAGGAATCTTTGTAAAAGCTACATCAAAGATCTCCGGTGAATTTCCTCCAACATCACATGAGAAGAGTGGGTGGCGAGGATTACACCACACCGGAACCACTATAAAATCCGCCTATTTACTATCGAATCTAGCAAGCGAAATCACACACATACACTAATGAGTATCTAATACTTAGTATCATATTTAACAACAAGTATTAAGGCTTAATTTTGATATAATTCCATTTGCACAACTTCAAAGCAAACTTAACTATCGGTAGACTCATCGTTTATCAAAGATACTCTTGAGGTATCGCAGACTACTAAAGTATCAAAGCAGACTCTTTGAAGTTGCGAGAATTTGTTAACTCCAAAGTTTTAAGTGTTAAGTTTATTCACCCCCTCTAAACTTAACCAAAGCCTTTTCAAGGGACCAACAATTGGTATCAGAGCGAAGGCTACATTGCTCAAGAAATCCTACTTGTTGTGCTTGTGAAAATTCTTTGAAACTTTCTTTCAAGTTCTTGATTTTCAAAGACTTGCATCATGGATAACACACAATATGCTAGAACTATCTTTGATGTGTTCTCTAGATAGATTTGATGAGTATAAACGTCGAATGCGAGCTTACCTTGCCGCAACTCATGATGAGATGATGGATTTACTAAGCGATGGACCACTTTGGAGATTACCAAGGCAATAACGAGTGGGTGATACAACCGAGTACATTCCTAAACCAAAAGAGAATGGAATGCGAGGAAGGAGAAAAAGAGCAAACCTCAACAATATTGCTATTGACATCATTTATAGAACCTTGGATAGCAATTTGTACATGAAGGTTAAAGATTGCAAAACTGCAAAGGAACTTTGGGACAAGATACATTTGATCTGTGAAGGCACTGATGCAATAAAGAAGAATAAAATCAGTGTGGCCAGAAAGAGGTTCCAAAAGTTCAAGATGCTGCCAAATGAAACCATTGAGCAAATGGAATCGAGATTTAATGCAATCCTGGATGAACTTACTCTGCTGAGTGTAAGTTATTCAAAAGAAGAAATAAACACCAAAATCTTGGAGGCTCTACCTGCAAAAGATGGTTGGAAAATGAAGGTGACTGCAATAGAAGAAATGAGAAAGTTGCATGAAGAAGACAACTTCAAGTTGTTTTCAGATCTCAAGGCTTATGAATTTAGCAAAAAGCTTGTACAGGCGAAAAAGAAGAGCCAAAGACCACTGCATTGGCTGCTTCACATCAAGAAGAGACATCAGGAGGACAAGATGATCTGCTGGATGAAATGCAGGAGCAGATTGCCCTCCTGAGCAAGAAAATCAGGATGATGAAGACTGGAAAGGCCCCATCAAGAAATTTCACAAAGAGGCCTACTGAAAGAAAGAAAGAAGAATCAAATAAAGATAATGATTATCTGTGCTTTCATTGCAAGAAACCAGGACACTTCAAACTGGTATCCCGAGTTAAAACAAAGTAAGGAACTGATTATCTTTGCTTCAAGCTGCAAGAAGCCTGGACACTTTAGACTGATTGTCGGACCTCTCAAGACCAAGAGTCAACAAAGAAGACATGGCAAGAAGGCTATGGTTCTTTGAAGATGAATCGAGGGTATGAAGTGGAATCGAAAAAAGAAATGAATCGGATGACACAAAGATCAGTTTGTCGATATGGAAGATTATGTTTTGATGGCCAATATGGATGGCGAGGAGGTATACAATCATGTATCCATCAATACTCCTGCTTTGGAAGTGATTGTGAATCAACTTGTGGTTCAAATCCTAGAAATTCGACAATAATGAGACTTTGGATGCCATCCTTAATCAAGCGAGGATAATACAATCTGGTTATGAGGTTGTGAAGGTGAAAAGAAGCTCTTGAATTAGAAGTTGGAAGATTGAAAGTCTGAATTAATAGTTCTCAAAGGTAAGGAAAAGGTGTTGGAGCCAGAATCGGTGTAAGCTCATTGATCATCCAGCTGACCCACGAATCATTTGAACCATCTTGCTCCACTATTGTATACAAGTCCGGAAAGCCTTATGGTGATAAAACAGGGCTTGGATTTGGAACTCAACAATCCAAAAGAGTGGATCCAGTAAGGTTTATTGAACCTAGCACCGAATTGGTCCTAAGTTTGTACCAAAGACAAGATCCAACTCCAAGTAAGGTTCTTTGAGGCGAAGAAACCTCTCGAGAATACTTCAAGGAAGCAAAATCGAGAAGTCAAAGAAGTCATGACTCTAACAAAAAGAAAAAAAATATAAAAATAGGACTGCTGGACCTCCTAGACCAATTGATGGCATACCTGCTACCAAGTCTGCTGGACCACAAAAAGGTAAAGGTCAGAAATATTCCAAGGATAAGAATCTTAAATCTAAAAATGTTAATCATTCAAGGGATACTTATCTCAGGGGGAAAGGTAGACTGTTCCCCTTGATGATGATTGGAATATTCCTCATACCTCTTGATAGAAACAACCAAGATAACCATCTTCGCTAGGGTAAAACCTAAGCAATGGAATCAAGACAAAGGACTCGGCGAGAGGACTTATAAAAGGCCTCAACAGGGACCTCAGCAGACTCCATATTACAGGGCTGTTCCTAATAGACAACAAACAAATGGTCATACTAATGCTTCTAACATCAAAAGTCACTTCAAACAGCATTATAAACCAAAAGGCCAGAATACATATGTGAATCCTACACAACCTACTGTTAGAACTTATGGATGTGTGGAATACAAGTATGAACCAAAGTGATAGGGATTTTCCTAATTATAGCTCGGAACTGTCGCTCTGATCGCCGTGAACCAGCTGAATACGCGTCAGACCGGTAGTTCGCCCACCGAAATAGAGGGGACCGGCCACCTTCGGGATAAATCCGCCAGCATGCGGCATTCAGCTCAAGTTCGGAGCCGCCCCATTTCGCCAACGGACAGGGCATGCGCCACGCATCCGCATCATCGATGTCTTTTACCGTAATTATTTGACACTGTACATTGATTTCCCTATAAATAGGGTGCCCTGTAACCCCCTTTAAAAGGACATTTTTTGGAGATATAAAAGATAAGGCAAAGCCAGATTCTCCTACTCTTTATCTTGCTCCCCACGGTACACCACCGGAAAATACTGTTCTCCTATTTTACACTTCAATAACAGCCAGATATCCACCATAACGCTACCATGGACAACCTGGGATAATTTCGACGTTATTAGTTGGCTCCGTTACCGGGAAAGTTTACTTTTTAGCCAATCTACAGATCTCACAGCCACCGTGGACAAGGCTCCTTTTTTCGGATCATCTTCAGCGCTCCTCAGCAGGAAGCTTCAGGCCTTCAGACAACTGCATTGACACGTCTGATTCAGTATCGAAATAACATCACTACAAGGTAACCTCCTCGACTCCCTGTTCAGAATCACGAGTCTGCGTTTGAATCATCACCTCTCTCGTGGTTTCTGTATAGAGAAATTCGTCGGAGTGGGCATCGTAAGTTTCCTTGCCGGAAACTACGTTTCAGAACTTTCTTTTACGCCTTTGATAGTTGCTCAGTCACGGATAAAATTAAACACGCGTGAAACTGTCGATTATGCTCCTAAGAAAACAAGGCATTCAGAATTTATGCATTAAGGGGAATGGCAAGAATCACGCCGTTGCTTAGACCGACAGTAAAGCATAGTTTCAGAGGTCATTGCATGTTCTCCTGAGTCCTCACGCAGTTAGTCGGAATAAGGATCGGTAAGCTGCATTGTAGGATATTGGGAATCTAGGGACTTCACGCTTGAGAAATCGCAGTCGTCTCCCGAATTCCAACCTCCGTACACCGGCTCCGGCATTAAACCCAGCGGATATTTCACCATCAGAAAATATCCCCGGCACGCCACCCCAGTAATCATCAAGCAGTACAGGGTTGGTGAGTGTCAGAGCAGTTGGGAGTCAGAATATTATTTGATCACTCGTACAACTACCCAGTCAGAGTTTAACAGATGGCAGGGCCAAAAGAAAAAGTCCACGCCCCACCTACCCAGGAAGGGATCCATGAGGATCCTCATCAACATAGTGGCACGGATCCTCTCTAGAAACCCCCCCGAGAATGGGGTAACGCGCAGAAAGAGACGGACGCCGAAATATAATAAACCGAAGAAGGTCTAACTCGGGAGTGACACGGGAATTCAACGTCGGTTCACTCGAGCTGCATGTGGGAAAACAGGCGGGAACCTCAAAAGCAGTGCAAGGGCAAAAGAGCTCGTCGAAAAAACCCGGAGGCGTAGGAGACCCAGGGGCGGAATCACCACAGCAAAGGCGCTATAGCATACGCTGAATACGTGAAACAAATGTATGCAGCTAACCTATGTCTGGCTGCATGTAACTTACCCCTCATCGCCATCGAGGAACAGATCCCTATTCCCCCCGAGCATAGAGAAACGGCCCCCGTAAGAGTGCGACCAGTCCGAGCATCCGGGATAATAAGGGAAGGACCGGAGGGAAGCGTATATTCGTCAACAGGGCAAAAGAGAAAGCTTATGCCTGAAAAAAGCGGCGAGAGAGCATCAGTCCTGGAACGATTAGGGCACCTCGAGAAAAAAGTTGTGCATCATCGTCTAGGTCCCCCCGCCCCCGAGAAAAATGCCGTATCGACTCAGGAGGGCAGGGATCCCCACGATGCGAGGCTCATCATAGACAAGAAAAGAGCAGAGCAAGACGTGGAGTCGGCATATTACGCGGACTCGGATGATATCATCAAAAGAAAAATGGTACCCGCCAGAAGCGCTGCGCCGACGGGAGACGACCGAATGAAGAGGATGGAGAGGGAAATTTCCGAGTTAAAGAAATCTAGGCTCGAGGGAAAACCCGAGCCAACCCAAGGAATCGACATTCTCTCAAGCAAAATACTGGAATCGTTACCCTCTAAGGGCGTGCAATATTCACAGTACGTCTATTACAAGGGAACTATGTGCTCGTTGGAATGGATAGCCGCCTTCCAGAGTCGAACACTCTTGGCCACATCAAACAAATCGGTATGGTGTGTAGCGTTCGTAGGAAGCATGCAGGATCGAGCCGCCACTTGGCTCAGAAGCCTGCCCCGCAACTCTATTAAAAGTTGGGAGGAGCTAAGGACGAAGTTTCTAAAAGAATTTGAAACGGCGGAATGGCCTAGAAAAACCATTGAGGATCTTTACGAAATAAGACAGGGAGATGGAGAATCCTGTAAGAGCTACCACGATCGATTCGTCAGAGTGTATGAACAAACGAAAAACCTACCTGAGAACGAAGTCCAGAGGGGATTTCTGAACGTTATCGCCAAGGGCCCTATGAAAACAAACTTCGCCATGAGTCCCCCTTCAAATCTACGCGATCTCCTTAACCAAGCCCGCATCTTTGGGCTAACGGAGGCGGCTCCCCCGTCATCCGTAAAAGGAAAAAATCGGAATGAGTCCAGGCACTCTGGTGAGGAAAATAGGGATGAGTCCAAGAAGGACCGAAAGGATGATCGAAAGAGAGGGAAAAATCGAGATAAGGAAGTCAGAAAACCGTTCAAGTTTGACGAGTCCGATTTTGTCCCCATCAACGCAAGTCTATCGGAAATACTGTTTGAGATCAAGGACAGAGTAGAGCAGCCAAGACTTATAAGGTCCGATCCGAGTTCGAGAGACGATACCAAGTACTGTGACTTCCATGAGGATCACGGACACCTCACCGACGAGTGCTTCACACTGAGAAGGATCATCGACAAAATGATAAGGAACGGGGAGTTAGACAAATACAAGAAAAATAGTGGTGGAAGCAAGGATGATAGGGGGCCTCGGAGATACCGAAATGAGATTAAGGTAATCACAGAGGAATTCCCTAGCAACCATCTCATCAAGAGTCAGATTAACGCGATCAACGTCAGGGGCAGGGAGAAACCAATCATCCTGGCTCCTGACGAACATGCAATAATGTTCACCAGGAGTGAGCTAACGGGTTCACCAGGGGCAATAGAGCTGCCGATTGTGATACAGGTCGGGATCAACGATTTCGGGGTCAATCGGGTACTCTTGGATACAGGGGCCGCGCGTGACATCATCTACTTGGAAACATTGAAACAGCTCAAGATCGGTATATCCAAACTAAAGCCTTATTTAGGAATGCTGGAAGGATTCTCCAATGATAAGGTATCCGTCCTAGGCGTCATCGACTTGGAGGTGGAGATCGGAGACCACCCACCATACCGCAAAGAAAAAATAAACTTCCTAGTGGTTGATCTGCATTCCCACTATACTGCGATCCTCGGAGTCCCCTCTCAGAGAAAATTTCAAATGATTGTTTCGATCCCTCATCAAAGGATGAAGTTCTATACCGACGAAGGGATCGGGCTGGCCGTCAGCAAACCACAAACTCTACTGAATCATGTCACCACAAATCGAAGCGATTACCCTTCTAGGAGCATGGGCAAAAGGCCCCGGGGGGAGGCGTCTGAGCCAGCATCAAGAAGGATCCGCATCGACACTATCGAGGCGACGAAAGCTCGAAGCGAGCCGCGCCCTGGTAGTGAAGACGCCTCAGTCGAACCCAAGACGGTCATCTGCGACACCCTTCAAGTCAGAGACGAGTCAGACTTCACCACCGAGGACGAGTTGGTGGAAGTAATCGTTAATGAAAAATACCCCGACCAGAGGATAAAAGTGGGCGCTCAGATGAATGAAGAGGAAAGAGAAAAGTTGGTCCTGATGTTAAGAGAGAACTTGGATGCGTTCGCTTGGGTAGTTACAGATATGAGAGGCGTGGAACCCGAAATAGCGATGCACCAAGCGAGCGTGAGTCAGACCTTCAAACCCATCCAACAAAAAGCTCGGCCAGTTCTCCAAAGAAAAAGGAAGACGCCATCAGGATAGAGGTGAGTAAGCTAATTGAAGCGAGGAATTATCCGGGAGCTTGATGCCCAAACGGGTGGCCAATGTAGTCATGGTTAAAAAGCATAATGGAAAATGGCGCATGTGCGTCGACTTTACTGACCTGAACAAGGCTTGTCCTAAGGACCCTTATGAGCTGCCCAGAATCGACAGAATGGTCGACCGAATAGCCGGATTCGAAATGTTAAGTTTCTTAGACGCTGCGTCTCAAAGGCTATCACCAAGTAATGATGTCCAACAGGGAAAAGAATTGTGACTTTCCGAGCGCGGGCGGAATGTACTATTATGAGATGATGCCATTTGGTTTGAAGAATGCCGGATCCACATACCAAAGGATGGTCAACAGAGTGTTCAGCTCCCAAATTGGCAAGAATATGGAAGCTTACATCGACGACATGGTTGTCAAGTCCTCCACCGCCAGCCATCTGGCTGACCTTCAAGAAACTTTCGACAACGTCAAGGCACATTCTATGAAGCTCAACCCCGCGAAGTGCACCTTCGGAGTCCAAGCCGGAAAGTTCCTAGGTTTCATGGTAACTCAGAGGGGGATCGAGGCAAATCCTGAGAAAATTCAAGCGCTGGCTAACATGGAAGAGCCGAGATGTGTGAAAGAGGTTCAAAGGTTAAACGGCAGAATCATCGCATTGGGAAGATTCGTCTCCAGATCCGCCGACAAATGCCTTCCTTTCTTTAAAATTCTCAAGGGGAACAAGACCTTTGAGTGGACAGAAGAATTCTCCCAGGCCTTCAAAGCCGTCAAAGAATATCTGGCAAGCCCTCCGCTGCTAGTCAGTGATGAGGGAAAAATTCACTGTTATTATTATAACAATTTACCCCACAACTGATACCATTTTGAGCGTTATTATGTCATTTCGAGTCATAAATTCCTTAGATTTATCTAAGTACGTTAGTAGTAAGTATTATATAAAATATCGTGTTTTTACTAGTTTTTGTACCGGTTTAGTAACCGGAGTGTCGTGTCGGATTTACGTTTGGTATTTTAGTGGTTCATTGCAGGATTATACATTGACCAAGATTCCACGTAACGACATGTTTTGAGCCTAAAGCGATGTATTTTGATGGATGGAAGAATGTGCCATAAGCTAACGAGTTCAAACAGATCAATTGTCTGAATGCTTTTACCGTAAAATATCTACGACAGACATTTGACCCAACTTAGAGGAATTTTCTGGGGAAGAGTTCTTCATAAAAGTTGTAGATATTCAAATTAGCTTTCCAACGCATTTTGAATCACGTCAATTGGAGGTCTACAACTCAAGTTATGGCTATTTTATCGATAAGCGCCCATGATAGAAATGCCGGGAAAAGTTGAGATATTCTCCCAACTTGATTATATTCTCCCATGTGAGGACATGTGAGGACATGTGAGGACTCATCATAACCCCCACCATTTCTAACAAACTTGCAAGGATCTCCAACGCATGTGCTCTTATATATATATATATATATATATATATATATATATATATATATATATATATATATATATATATATATATATATATCTTCCTATATATATCTCCCCAAATCCATCAAATAAAAAGGCCTTGCACTTCTCTTCTCCAACCTCTCTTCATCTTGATCATCTTCTCCCCCTCCCCTTTTCTCCATCGTCCTTGATCTCCTCTTTTCTTTTTATTTTTGTTGTGATATATATATAGATCTATATATATATATATCTATCCTAGATCTTCTTCTCTTCATCTCCTTCATCTTCATTTTTTTTTCTTCAATTGATCTTCATCACTATCTTCATCTTCTTCTATCTTCTTTTAATCTCTTTATGGGTCTATATATATATATATATATATATATATATATACATGTCTATGTATGTATATATAGATGTATATGTTTTTATATAAATTTTAGTTAAAATATCGTTGTAATGGGATAATTATCAATAGATTATTGTTTTGAGCTTTTATTTACTTTTACGCACTTATATATATATATATATATATATATATATATATATATATATATATATATATATATATATATATATATTTATTTACATTTACTTACTTTACTTTTACTTTTTTTATTACTTATATATATATATATATATATATATATATATATATTTACTTTTATGCACTTATATATATCTATGTATATGTATATATATAGTATATTTTTCTTTTCCGTTGTTATGAGTAACTAAACGTATCATAGCCGAATCATGTAAAATTTGGTGAAATCAACCTTTGGAAGATAAAATTGGGAGTGTGTTGTGCTTTTTATTGTTATATCTCACATATTTCACGTCTTAGAACTTGTTATAACGGATTTGGGCTAGATTAGCTACCTAGGTCAAAAGTCACACACATCATTCTTGAGAGTGTTCAGAGAGAATGGTGTGGAAAAAGGGTTCTAAGATCGGAGGTAAAACATACCGGGGTTTTAGGTCGTGAATTCAGCCCGCGCTCATCGGTGTTTTATTATCAACATAGTAACTTGAATGTGGTAGTCTAGATTAGTGTAGTTTAGTGTTAGACCCCGGGGTTGAACTATGAAGTGCCGGGTGGTTCTTGAGCCAACGATGACAAGTTGTTTCACGGAATCTTTCGGGTAGACCATGGATTAGGTAAAGCCGGTTTTACGCTTTGACACATTCAAGCGTTAAGATGTTTGGTGTAGTACGTTGATGAGTATGAATCGGTAGTAACTTCGACCGAGTAATTTTGGACTTGTTTCCGTAACGAGGGTTTTATCAAGCGTCTCACGGCACTTAATCATGTTAGGATAATCGGTTTTCTAAAAAGAGAATTAATTAACCTCACATAGGATGTTAAAGGAGAGTTGTTCAGATCTTAACATCAGAATTAGGAGCACGCACCCGTGAGATTGAATGTGAGAATTCGTTTGTTATAATGCACACTCCCGGTTTTGTCTATCCTTGGGGTTGAAATTAGTCACTTTAATCATGATTCGGCTATGCCTTTTAATCTATCGTTAAAATCTAGTAATTTAATCTTCTTTCTCTCTTTTCTATCTTTAAGTGTCGTTATAATATAAAAAACAATCCAAAAACTTTGATCGCCTAGACTAAGACACACGTTCGCTTTGGTACTCACAACCACTTGTCCCTGTGGGATCGACCTCGTTCTCCTGTAGCTATCCTAACAATCGACCCGGTACTCTGCTGGTTAGAGAGTTAGTTTACCCACGGTTTTCGAGTCTTTATAAATATATTTTCGAGGGGTAAATTTTAGCTCATCAGTCAGCCCGGCATTAGGGGACGAACTTTTTTTTGTATTTGGCCGCTTCGGACCGGGCCGTTGCAGCTGTTCTTGTCAAGGAGGATGGGACCCTCCAAAAGCCCGTTTATTATGTATCGAAGGCCCTCAGTCCCGTTGAGAGCCACTATCTTAATGCAGAAAAGTTAGCCTACTCGCTTGTTGTCGCCGCCGGAAACCCAGGGCCTATTTTTCTTCACACTCAATCGTGGTCCTAACAAACAGTCCTTTGCGGAAGTTACTACACAAGCCGGACCTCTCGGGCAGAATGCTAAGGTGGGCCATAGAGCTGACCGAATTCGACGTTCGGTATGAGCCCAGAAAGGCTATAAAGGCCCAAGCCTTAGCGGACTTTATTGTTGAAACGAGCTTCACAGAGGAAGAATCCACCGGACAGTCTAGTTCGCCGAACGTTGACAAATCAAACACCCCAACAGAGGTCGAGCCGAATAGACCGATCCTCTGTTGGCAGATGTACGTCGACGGGGCCGCGAGCCGAAACGGTTGTGGCGCTGGGATAATACTTCTGGAACCGGGCTCATCCGAAGAGATTGAAAAAACCTTACGGTTCAATTTCACCGCATCCAACAATCAGGCCGAATACGAAGCGGTCATCGCTGGCCTGGAACTGGCGAGATCTATGAGCGTTGAAAGCTTAGAGGTATTTTGTGACTCGCAAGTGATCGTGTGCCAAATAAATGGCAGGTTTGAAGTAAGGGACGAGATACTCAAGAAGTACCTCAACCTCGTCAAAAAGCTCGGGAGCGGTTTCAAATCTGCGAATTCAAAGGCATACCGCGAGAGCAAAATGAGCGGGCGGATTACCGTCCAAACTCATATCTAAGGACGAGTTCAAAGAACCCGCAATCATGTTCGAATACTGGAGGAGCCCGGCTGTCACCGGGCGAAATCATGGACATCCAACCATCAACACCATCCTGGATAGACGAAATAAAGGCGATATAAAAGCAGGATATCACCAGAGGACGCCAAGCGAGGCTCAAGCCTTGAGGAAAAGGGCCGCACGGTACACCATACTAAATGGAATTTTATACGGCGATCATTCTCAAAACCGTTACAACGATGTGTGCGACTGAGAGAGTACAGGGAATCCTCACAGAGTTACATCAAGGAGTATGTGGCGGCCACCCCTCCAGCCGCATCCTCGCACAGAAGGTGTTGTTGGCAGGATACTACTGGCCAAAACTTGCGGAGGACGCTGAAAGCTATGCAAAGGGTTGCGATAAGTGCCAACGCTTCGCCGATATTCCCCGACTACCTTCGGTGGAACAGAGCGTAGTCACCG
The DNA here is from genome assembly GCA_026214975.1 of Gentiana macrophylla. NCBI lineage: Eukaryota > Viridiplantae > Streptophyta > Magnoliopsida > Gentianales > Gentianaceae > Gentiana > Gentiana macrophylla. Next base: position 48,947,141 of record CM047805.1, read on the forward strand.
CGGCCTGGCCTTTCGACATGTGGGCCATCGACCTCATCGGCCCACTCAAAAAGGGAGATCAAGATGTGAATATGTGGTCGTCGCTGTGGACTACTTCACAAAATGGATCGAAGCGAAAGCGCTCGTGAAGATATGCTCCAGCGACATCATATATTTCTTACTGGACCAAATCTGGACAAGTTTCGGAGTCCCACGAGCTATCGTGTCCGATCATGGTCCACAGTTCAGAGACGAGTTCGACAACTTCTGCAAGGAGCACAACGTCAAGCATTGGCAGTCCTCGGTGTGCTACCCCCAAGGAAACGGACAGGCGGAGAGTGCCAACAAGCAAGTACTGAAAGTACTGAAAAAGAGCCTAGATGATAAAGTAGGCAAATGGGTGGATTACCTGCCAGAAGCCCTCTGGCCTCTGCGAACAACTCGGAAAGCAACAACAGGGGAAACCCCGTTCTCGCTAACATACGGTTCCGAGGCAATGGCACCGGTAGAGATGGCACTCCCAAGCATCAGGGTCTCTCATTTTGATGAACCCAACAATGTGATCAATCGAAAAATCGAATTGGATTTAGCGGAGGAAAAACGTTTGAAAGCCCGGGCACAACTGGTCAATTACAAACAAGCCGCCAAGAGATACCATGACCAGCATATCCGAGATCACTCGCTTGCAGTGGGGGATTTCGTTCTCCGAAAGCGACAAGCCACAGGCCAAAAAACAGACAAAGGAAAGTTGACTGAAAACTGGGAAGGCCCTTGGCGGGTGTCAAAGATTGTCAAAAAGGGAACCTACATTCTCTCAGACAAGGAGGACAACGAATTCAATAGGCCCTGGCACGCTGACAACTTAAAGAAATACTACATGTAAGACCAGCGGCCTCAGCTTTCTTATTTTCATTTTTCGTAATGAAGCAATGATTAAAATAAAGGAGTCAAGCCTCTTTTATCTTGATTATTATGAATGAATTTTATCTCAAACAAGCGAAACCCGTCCGACACAGAAGGGGGACGGGGTGAACAGCGCGGTCAAAAATTTCAAAATTCGAAATTCAACAAGAAATTTTTTTTTTGTACAAGGAGGGAAATCTCCTAAAAAAAAAAAGAAAAAAAGAAAGGATTATTACTACTATTATTACTATGCCTCGAGTCAGGCGCTTATATATACATCGGTGGTCGGACATACATGCATGCCATGGCCGGATGCACATATTGAGATCATCCAAGAGAATGGCATTACCAGACCGGCATCCATCAACCGGGCGAATTTGATCGCTTCTTGGTGGATCAAACGACCCGATTAATTGGCACGTCCGGCGGTGAAAGAGGCGTGAAGAACGAACGCCTCATCTTGGTGACCACCTTGTAATCGGGCATGCAAAAGACCCGAGTATTTAAGAAGCGTTCCATTCCCTCTCGGCCGACCGAGCATATGGATTCGACCTCCATATCATTCACCCAATCGTGCGCGGCGAGAGACTCAAATGCCTCGGCAAGAGTGCCAAAATAGTTGATCGGATCTTCAAGGTCCCAAAGGACGTCATAATCCTCAGCAGGATTAGGGAGGCCGTAAAACTCATTAATGACGGCCGGAGTAAAGTTCACCGTCACTCCACGAACATCAACGGTGGTGGTACCCTCAGCATCATTATCCGCTGCCAAGGCGGAATAGAATTCACGAACCAATGTCAGGTTATACTCCCCAACTGGAGGGGCCACGAATCTCTCCCAGCCATTGACGAGAATTCTAGCACGGTGGCCTGGACCAATACGATCTTGATCCAGTCCCCTCTCATGCATAAGAGGGCAGTTGCTGAAATAATTATGGAAATAACGTTTGGCCGTGGGAGAGGCAGTCAGACGGAAGCATACCGAAAGCCCCTCGTCTAAAGCAGGGTTAGAGACAATGAGACTACGGATCAGAACTCTCAGATGAAGAAGACATAGTGAAATAATAGAAACACACAGAGATTGAAGATATGTTTTCAAAATAAAGAAGAGGTTGCAGAAAAATAACAAATAAAGAAGGTGGAGAAGACCCTCCTTTTATAGGTCGAGAAACCAAAAAGGCGGGAAGACAAGGGGTCGCGAACGTTTGAATTCAGACGCCATTATCAACATTAATGGGGCCGACGTTTCGAAAAAAGCAACTGTCGTTAATGCGCCGATTGGGCCAAATGTCGCAGCAATGGGTCATAATCACAAAAGATTAGATCAAAGGTCACAAGACTCAAGCGACTTTGACTTGGCAAAGAATAAGAAGCCAACTAAGCAAAACAAAAGCGATCTGTAAAGAAATTTCTTTATTTAAACAAAGACCCACAAGGCCGATTATTTACAAGAAAAGCGAAAAGAGGGTCTAAACTCAATTAGCTTCGAATCCGTTGGCGTGTCCGAATCAATACGGGCGAACTCGACATTGGCACGGGCGGCACAAGAACATCATCGCTAGACGCAGCATGCCAGGGGAACCAACGCACAAGTGCGAGATCGGCCTCGGAAAGGATGGGCCCATGGAGGTCATGTCTCGAGCAAAGCAAATGTAATTATGGAGCGGTAGATTAGCCGCCCCGGTCGATGCGCACTTCCTCGCCTCCCTCGATGATCGCATAAAGAAGATGCGATTCGGCCCCGAAATCTCTTCTTGTCGAAAGAGGAAAAACCACGAATTAATAAACCTCTTCCACTCCCAGACAGGCTGGGACATCTCGAAGCATAGCCTCGGGCAATGGATTCCAATCACCAGGAATCAACCGCCTAAGTCTGGCTGCCCCGTAAACACGCCTTCTCACCTCTTCGCGCCAAGCTCCAAGCCGTCTCATAATGTGCATAAGCCGGAGGGGAGGGTAAATGGAAGACACCATTGATGATCTCAGGGGAGAGAACAACATGAACACCCCGAACGGGGACGACAGTTGAGGAGGCGTTAGGCAGCACCACCACCGATAATGCGGAATAGAATTCCCGCACAATGGTGGCGTTGTACACCCCCTAGGGGCCCCCAGGAAGTTAGACCACCCCATCCGGGCATTACGCTGGCGTTGAGCATAGCAAATCTTCCGACGGTTCAAACCCCTTTCAGACAGGAAAGGAAGATCATTAAAAACAGATAGAAGTTTGGAAATTGCAAGAGGCGAGGCTGTCTGAAAGAAAATCGAATTACTAAAATCAGCCATGACAGGGGAATAATCAGAAAATGGAATATAGTTGTGATATGTAGAAGAAACGTGAAAGAAAGCCCTCCATTTATAGTGAAAAATAAATGATCCAACGGAGGAAAAAGCTTTTGATCCAACGGCAAGGGCGAGACGCCTGTTCAGATTTCGAAAATCGAAATCTAATTAACGCGGGAACAGTTATCTGAGCAGGCTGACGTGCTCACGGTTTCCCAAGCGTCAGCAACAGGAAAATAAAGGCAGCTGGCCAAACGTCGCAGCTTTATGACGGGACGTGACAAGGGAAGTCGAACCATCAAATCATAAGGAGGACATCGTTTAAAGCCGGGTCCAGGCATAGAGCCTGCGATCCCACTCGAAACAAAGAAGCCGCATCAAACCGTCAGAGCCAAAGGAGCGAGAAGAGGATGACTGAAAACTTTTTTTGACCAAGTTCGTCCCCAACCTTGTTCCAAACAAAGGGGAATAGGATGAAAATTTTCAAACCTGCGACGAGTTAGTTGCAATCCACCCTTTATTTCAACAAAGTATCTGAGCGAAGGGTGTTTCGATTGTTTTCGCAAGCTCAACGTCAAACTCGACCTTACCAAAACCAGAGAGCCGCAATTTAGCACTACAAAGCTACAAAGCGCAGTAAAACTCTTCGTCTCGGCGATTCCGGATACGAAAGCTACCGACCTCACCGACACGAGGGGCCCGCATACGCATAGTACTTTAAGAAAACAAACGAACTTGAAAGGACGCAAGACAAGCAAAAATGACAAGCAAAAATCAAGCACCGTTCAAAAATACAAAGTCATTATAAAAAAAAAAGAAGGTACAGGCAGAGGGCCGAAGCCGAAAGACAACAGTCGAACTCATAAATACCAAAATCAGTCAAATCAAGATTGTTTATCTGAAGGAGGAGTTTCAACATGAGGCCCAGTCAAATTCAAAAATTTGTCGCAGTCCTCCCCGGGACTCTTATCCTCGCCAAAGCACCAATGACGGCGGCCCTACCTCTTCGCAGCGGCAAGCTCGAGAGCTTCTTTCTCCATCTCCAACATCATGCCACGAAGATTTCTTTCATTGACCTGCAGGGGATCCCAAAGCGGCTTACCACGCTTGATTTTCGACCCGAAATCCTCAATCGAACGGGCGGTGTAAGGAAGGTCGGGTGGAACACCTCGGCTCAGGGTCATCCTGATCCATAAGTAGCCAATCTTGCAAGGTTTCGAGGCTCGGGCCACCTTCACAAAACGCCTTAAGACACCTCGAAGCATGATAGAAACCACGATCAAATCCATCTAACAAGGCATCGCCGACTTTGCGGGCGTGTCGGCGGTTAGCCGCTCGAGACTCATTCAACTCGCTCTTCACCGGTCGATGACCTCATGGGCCTCTGTCACCTCGCTCTTGACCGGTCGACAAGCTCATGGGCCTCTGTCACCTTGACAAGAGCCTTCTCCTCTCCGATTCGGGCGGACTTTTGGAGATCGGCGCGATTTGAGCTTTCGGGACAAAGTCCGAACTCGCCACAAGCTTTCTCTCTCTCGCTCCGCGCGTTTGCCCGATCGCCTCAAGCAATCATCCGCGTTTTCATCGATCCGTTTGATCTCGCCATTTACCTCGCCTCTTCATCACAGTCCACTCGATCCGCTTAAGCTTGGTGGCAACTCAAGAGAAAAAGGGCTTAGAGCGTAAAACTCAACAAAGAAAACTCAAAAAAGCGATTCTTTACCGCACTAGCCGTGGTCCCATAAAGACCAAGCGTTTGAACAAAAGCTGCCGGCGGATGAAGGCCCCAGAGAATTTGTCGGCGCCACCACGTCGGCTTGGGCAATCCGGTTGACAAGGCCATGACCGACCATCAGTTGAGGGGCATCGGGCAGTTTTAATCAAGGCCATGACCGACCATCAGTTGAGGGAATCACGTTAGAAATAGAGGCAGATAACTCCCCAGCCGCCTTGGAAGAAAGAGGCTGTTTAAGGAATTCATGGTCCAACCACAGGGCCGGCTTCCCCTTAAATCCCACAGGGACCGTCGTCTTATTCAAGTCCTCCTGCACCGACCCAATAGCGGCAGGCTCAGGGTCGACGGCAGCCCTTTTCGCAGATCTCTCGGTCAAGTCTTCAGTGGCCGTTACCTCACTGGAACCCCGGCCACCTTCGACCCCAGACTCCTTGAAGCGGTGGGTCGGCGAAACATCGATCGAGAGGCTCTTCCTCATCTACCAGACGTAATCCTTCCGCCTACCGGTCTTTTCTCTTAGACTTGTTAACCACAGTGGTCTTCTTCACCTCTGAGACCGCGGTAGATCTGGTCGATTTGGCAGCGACGGCACCGCTGCCTGCGGGCACAACTTCATGCGGCCCCATAGCGGAGGTACCCTCAGCAACAGGAATGTCCTCCATACTCACGGCGGGGGGAGGATTCATGGGTTGGCTGGCACCCAGCAAGGCCTGTCGAGCTCTTCTCTCATCCCTAAGACGGGTCATTATAGCATTTCTGTTCGTGTTGGCGATCACCATGGTACATGCAAAGCATAAAGGAAAAATAGTCAAAATCTCAAAAGAAATGAATAGAGCTATCAAAAAGAGTTAGAGAAAGAAGAACGAAAGTAAGGGGCCACCATCGGTGGGAGCGCAGCCTCAAATCCCCGTACAGATCTGACATTGGGTAGGGAAACACCTCCCATGATGGCACTCAGCATACCAATCCTCATAAACACCCAGGTTGGATGCCTTCACCACAGGCTGAGCGTTGATCGGTCCAGGAATACCGGCCACACAACAGAAGGGGGCCCTCATATCGATCAAGCTTCTCCAGCTGAAAGTCCTTTTCTGAGTCTCACTCTCCTCGTCCCAGCCGAGAAATGCATAAAGCTTCTCAAGAAGTTCCTGCTCAACATGATCGAGAGTCTTGGACACGACAACACTGTTCTGCCTCTTTTTGGGGCGAACATCGAACTTAGGAAAGGGCCACCTAGACTTCGACTCGACCAGCATGGCCCTCGTGTTCCAGCCTCGGACCTTATTCGAAGTCCAGTAAAACATGCGACATTTCTCTGCTCTGGTCGCCAGGAAGTTGGTTGAATCGGCCTTATTTGTGGCCGCCTTACTGAAGGTGTAAAACTTCAGGAATACCTTCATCGAGGGATCGTAGCCCAAAATACGGCAGAGAACGATAAAGGCCATAACCACCCTGACGGCGCCGGGGGTAAAATCACAAGGAAGGGCCGCCAAGCTCCACATGACCTCAACAAAGAAAGGGTCAAATGGCGGTCTGAGACCAGCCAAAAAGTGATCAAAAAACAAAACCAAACCATCTTTCTTCAGCCTCAAGCCGGCTCGGTTCTCGGACGTCTCGAAGCCACTAAAACGGAAATTAGAGGATATATGAAATTCAGAGAGGAACTGGGGGTCCCTAAGCCGGGAACAAATAGCCGCCCAATCCGCTTCGACCTGTTTGTCAAGGGCGTCGATTTCATTATCCTCCTTGAGGGCCTCGACATTGCGAGGTCTAGGAGTCTTACCGCTCTCCTTAGGTTCCTCCACAGTGTCACTGTCTCCCTGATTCCGCCGGGGTTTCTCAGACATAACCACACCGGAGGAGGAACCTGCAGCCCTAGCGGGTTTTTTTCCCAAACTTCTTCAATTCCCTGGGGGCCACAACCGAAGAAACGAGCTTTCTTTTCGGTGGTTTACGAGAGATGCAGACCTTAAACAACTCGGTTGCGGGGGAACCACTGGGCTAACACCAAATCATCCTCCGTACTCTCGCCTTCGTCGCCTCACGGAGCTAGTACTCACCTCATCGGCATCTTCGAGGCATAGCCATGAACACCGTCATCATCGCTATTCCACGATCTCAGCCATTTGTCGGACATCCTACAAAAGAAAAGAACGAGGTGGATAAGTCATCACCCAAGACAGCGATAGCCGGGCCGAGACCATCTGAACCAGTTCGTCTCGACACCCCGTCTTTTCATCTCACAACGAGCTTCACCAACCAGAGGGAGCAACCCTAAGTGAAAACCCGATATGGCGACAACCGCTTTTCCCCAGACTAACCAGAGGATTGTCCAACAGGGAAGTGGAAACAACGAATTTAAATTCTTTTACACCAACGCAAATGAAAACAAAGCCAGGAATATAAGGAATGCTGAGATCGAGAAGAGGAATAAGCTTACTTGATGATTAGCAGGAAGCAGGAAGCAATAGTAAATCTTTGAAACCCTACCGGAAATCGCCTCGTTGGAGAACTTCCACTCAGGATCAGCCGATAGAATTGCTAAAATGAGAAATCGAAAAGTATTTGGGGTTGGACAACTCTCCCTTTATATAAGAAGAGAAAAGTAGATCCAACGGCCAATCGCCTAAAGATCCAAGGGACAAGATTACGGGCGGGACTTTCAAATTTCGAAATTTGGGATTGCCATCATTAGGCACGAATATCCGAAAGGTCACAACCAATCAAAGTTCGCGGCGGGTCATGTCAGTCTTTTCACCAAGACTAAGGCAAGTGGAAATCGGGTAGAACAGAGCCGTAAGGAATACGCTTGCCAAGGGGCCGACATAACGAGAACTCGCCACAGGCTAGGCTAAAAGCCCAAGATGCCGAATCCAATGAAGTTAAGGCTATCCGCCCAATTACAACTTCGCCGCAGGCTAGGCAAAAAGCCCAAGATGCCGAGTCCAATGAAGTTAAGGCTATCCGCCCAATTACAACTTCGCCACAGGCTAGGCTAATAGCCCAAGATGCCGAATCCAATGAAGTTAAGGCTATCCGCCCAATTACAACTTCGCCACACAGCTAGGCTAAAAGCCCAAGATGCCGAATCCAATGAAGTTAAGGCTATCCGCCCAATTACAACTTCGCCACAGGCTAGGCTAAAAGCCCAAGATGCCGAGTCCAATGAAGTTAAGGCTATCCGCCCAATTACAACTTCGCCACAGGCTAGGCTAAAAGCCCAAGATGCCGAGTCCAATGAAGTTAAGGCTATCCGCCCAATTACAACTTCGCCACAGGCTAGGCTAAAAGCCCAAGATGCCGAGTCCAATGAAGTTAAGGCTATCCGCCCAATTACAACTTCGCCACCAGGCTAGGCTAAAAGCCCAAGATGCCGAATCCAATGAAGTTAAGGCTATCCGCCCAATTACAACCGCCACAGGCTAGAACAAAAGCCCAAGATGCCGAATCCAATGAAGTTAAGGCTATCCGCCCAACTACAGCTTGGCCATACTAAGTTAATGACTCGAGGTATCGGACCGCAGGAAAATGGAACCTTCCCGTAAGTGGCGACCTTCAAAGAAAGTACTCCCCACCCGGTATCGCGAAATGCCAAGGGTGCGGAGTAGGGGGCCATTGATAGGGATTTTCCTAATTATAGCTCGAAACTGTCGCTCCGATCGCCGTGAGCCAGCTGAATACGCGTCAGACCGGTAGTTCGCCCACCGCAATAGGGGACCGCCACCCGGGATAATCCGCCAAAGATGCGGCATTCGGCTCAAGTTCGAGCCGCCCCATTTCGCTAACGGATGGGGCATGCGCCACGCATCCGCATCATCGATGTCTTTACCGTAATTATTTGACACTGTACATTGATTTCCTTATAAATAGGGTGCCCTGTAACCCCCTTTAAAAGGACATTTTTTGGAGATATAAAAGATAAGGCAAAGCCAGATTCTCCTACTCTTTATCTTGCTCCCCACGGTACACCACCGGAAAATACTGTTCTCCTATTTTACACTTCAATAACAGCCAGATATCCACCATAACGCTACCATGGACAACCTGGGATAATTTCGACGTTATCACAAAGTATGACACTTTTAGGAGAAGACCTTATGGAAACTTACCAAAAGTCATGCTTACTACTGACCACTATGGACCCAAACAGGTTTGGGTACCTAAAATGCATTAACCTTGTTTTGTAGGGTGTCTGGTACTTTGACAGTGGATGTTCCAGACATATGACAAAGAATAAGCATTGTTTATCAAACTTTGTGGCAAAAGATGGTCCAAGGGTGAATTTTGGCAACAAGAATACACCTGGATACACAAGAGGATATGGCACACTTGAAAGAAATGGACTTACAATCAAGAATGTTGCATATGTGGAAGGATTTGGACTACAACTTCTTTGAGCCTTTGGACAATTCGTGACATGGGATACAAGGTCACTTTTGACAAAAACAACTGTATTGTCATTAGTGAAAGAGGTGATCAAGTTGTACTTTCTAGAAGAAGACAACAAAACATGTATGTTGTGGACTGGTCTACTGCAGTTCCAGAAACCTGCCTGATTGTGCATACCAAATCTGAACTCAATTGGTTATGGCACAAGAAGTTGAATCATTTAAACTTTGATGATATCAATCAGTTGGTGAAGAAGAAGCTGGTGATTGGTTTACCTGAGATCACATTCAAAAAGGATGCTATATGTGATGCATGTCAGCAGGGCAAACAGATAAAGTCAAGCTTCAAGTCAACAACTAAACAATCAACTAATAGAGTGTTGGATCTTATGCATATGGATCTTTTTGGACCAATAACTCCAACAAGTGTAACTGGAAAGAAATACACCTTAGTGGTTGTGGATGACTATTCAAGGTACACTTGGGTGATATTTATGAACAAGAAAAGTGAAACACTCAAAAGCATGCCTAATCTTTTAGAGAGATTACAAAATGAGAAAAGTTTAACAGTAATAAAAATAAGATCAGATCAGGGTACTGAATTTCTCAACAAAGTTATAAGAGAATACTGTGAACAGAATGGTGTACTACATCAACTTGCTGCTGCTGGTACACCTAAGCAAAATGGGGTTGCTGAAAGAAGAAACAGGACTTTAAAGGAAGCAGGAAGGACAATGATATGTGAAGCATTGCTACCTGAAAGATATTGGGTCAAGCGATTAATACTGACATGCTATACACAAAACAGAACATCAGTGAACAAGAAGCTGCTGAAGACACCTTATGAGATTTGGAATGGAAGGAAACAAAACATATCCTATTTCCATCCATTTGGAAGCAAGTGTTTTATCCTAAATCACAAGGTTCATCTAAAAACTTTCCAACCAAAGTCAGATGAAGGGATCTTCTTGGGATATTCTTGATCAACAAGGCATTTCGAGTCTTTGAACAAGAGGTCACTGAAACATGAAGAAACCATCCATGTTGTGTTTGATGAACCTAAGTTCACTGGTATGGAAGAAGAAGATTGTGAACCTGCTGAGAATCAACAAGTCACTGATGCAGATTGTGTTGAAGTTTTGGAAAGATTCAATGACTTAAAAGTTTCTGATACTGCCCCTGCTGAACACCCTGCTGGTGACATTACTGATGCAACAACTGAAGCAATTCAAGGATCTGCTGAACCCCCTGTTGTTGAAGAAGCTACAGCAGACCCTACTGAAGATGAGGTTCCTAAAAATCAAACTAACCAGAATCCACAATGGTTAAGGAATCACCCTGCTGAACAAGTTATTGGCAATGTACAGCAAGGTGTAAGGACTAGAAGACAACTGGAAGCTATGTTTACTTGTTTTCTATCTCAAATGGAACCAAAAGTTCTTTGAAGAAGCTATATTAGATCCAGATGGATAATAGCTATGCAAGAAGAATTGAATGAATTTGAAAGAAATCAAGTTTGGACACTAGTTGAAAGGCCTAGTCATGCAAATATCATTGGTACTAAATGGGTATCTGAGAAATAAACTTGATGAATCTGGTACCATTGTGAGGAATAAGGCCAGACTAGTTGCAAAAGGCTATTCTCAAGCATAAGGAATAGATTTTGATGAAACTTATGCACCTGTTGCAAGATTGGAAGCTATCAGATTATTCTTGGCACATGCTGCATATAAGAAGTTCAAAGTATATCAAATGGATGTCAAAAGTGCATTTCTAAATGGCATTCTAGAGGAGGAAGTGTATGTATAGCAACCTCCTGGATTTGAAGTTAAAGATCAAGAAGATAAAGTGTATAGACTCAACAAAGCACTTTATGGATTGAAACAAGCACCAAGAGCAAGGTATGAGACTCTATCTCAATTCTTGGTGGACAATGGTTTTACAAAAGGCACCATTGACAAGACTCTTTTCAGAATCAGTGAAGGGAACAAAGACCTATTGCACAGATTTATGTGGATGATATAATATTTGGTTCGAAAATGATTTACTTTGTGAAAAGTTTTCAAATCTAATGAAAAGTAAATTCCAAATGAGTATGATGGGAGAGATGAACTACTTTTGGGATTGCAAGTTAAGCAGATGAAAGATGGAATCTTCATTCATCAAACCAAGTATACCAAAGAGTTCTTTGAAGAAGTTTGGTATGGAAAACAAAGACTAAGATATCAACTCCAATGAGTACAAACATCAGATTGGATGAAGATAAAGAAGGCAAAGATGTTGATCAGACCTTATACAGAAGGATGATAGGCAGTCTGCTGTACCTTAGTTCCAGCAGACCTGATATATCCTTTCTGTCAGAGTGTTTGTGCAAGATTTCAATATAAACCTAAAGAAAGTCATTTAGGTGCGATCAAGAGAGTTCTCAAGTACCTAAAGGAGACTTTGGGAGTAGGGATATGGTATTCCAAGGATGGAAGCTTCAAAGTTATATCCTACTCAGATTACGATTAATTTGGATGCAAAATTGATAGAAAAAGCACTACAGAACTTGTCAGTTAATGGGAAGTAGACTGGTCTCTGGTTCAAGAAGAAAGCGAATTCAATATCAATCTTCCTTTGCCGCAAATTGAATATATAGCTCTTTGGAAGTTGTTGTGCACAAGTACTATGGCTAAGATAACAATTAAGGGATTATGGAATTGAAGAAAAGGAAATTCCAATTATGTGTGACAACACAAGTGCAATTGCAATCACGAGAAAATCTGTTTTGCACTCAAGAACCAAGCACATTGATGTGAGACATCATTTTATAAAAGATCATGTTGAAAAGAAAGATGTGGTGGTTCTATATATCCCTACTGAAAATCAACTTGCTGATATTTTCACTAAACCACTTGATAGTGAAAGATTTGCCAAATTAAGGACTGAACTTGGAATTATAAAAGTTGACTGATATTCAGCAATGTACTGGAATTCACCAAGGGGATTAGTCTTTGCTATGTTGGGTGAACTCACTTAGCAGATTAGTCATTGGTATCAACAATTCCATGTACTTATGTTTGGATAATTGAGCAAATGAGGTTGCCAAGGGGATTTGTCTTTGTCATGTTGGGTGAGCTCACTTGACTGATCAGTCATTGGTATTAAACTTCATCTTGTATTATCAATTGAACAAAACAAGAAGAAATCAAGGATCAGCAGAGTCACTTTGTCGCCAGGTCTTGAAGCACCTTTATCAATTTCTGGCCGAGCCAACCTCGTGAAGATAACCCTGCTGAATGGAACGTTACATAGTCAAACTTTACTAAAGTCAAAAAGCAGTTTGGCGGGATATTTATCCTACCCTTTATTACCATAGTTACCACGATCCAACGGTTACAAACGTTATGGAGGAGTTATTGGCCACGTGTCAAGACAACATTTACTCAGATTAATCGTGGTTAACATCAATGTACGTGCACTGACAGTTATAACTACCATCTGTCCATATATACAGATCTACACTCAGCAGATTTTCACTACTTGCAAAATCTGCTATATCTCTGTATTTACACTGTGTGAACACAGATTTACAATCCATCTTCTTCATCTCATTTTTCTCATAACAATGGCGGAAAAGATTGATGTCCAGATTGAATCAAGCCAAAGTGTTAGAGGTTTTGTTGTTGATGCAAACAAAACTTAATTGGCCATTAATATCGGTCGAAGAATAAGAGGGATTGCTGGCTTGGAGAATATACTCAATATCAGATTAGAAACAATTTCATACACCAATGTTATTGATTTACGGAAGAACATGGTTGTGGAAGAAGGAGGCTCAAGCATTCAAGACAAGCTGTGAATCTTGAGGAGATTGAAATTTCCTAGTCTATCGAGGGAAGTTTTTGGATTTGAGGAAGTAGTGGATGGTCCAAAGAAATCCTCAAGCAATGGGACTATCCAAGATGGATTTTGTTGATCAAATCAAAACAAATACAGCCACCAAATCCATTCCAGGCATCAATTGCAGACATATTGGGAATGAGTACAGTCTGCTGAGCAAGCTCATTGCAAAGAACATACTTGGACTAGTTGGCAGTATGGACACTCTATCAGGACCCAAGATAGAGTTGATGATGATTATTTGCAGGAGCATGAGATTTGATTGGGCTGGTTACTTCATTCATTACATGAAGAAGGTAGCCAAGGAAGAAAAAGAGGGAAAAAGGAAATCCAAGGCCCTGCCCTTAGGATTAATGGTTGAGACCTCTTTGAATCACTTGGAGGTTCCCGATCTTGAACTCGAGAAGATCAATCGCCTAGATACAAGAAGGAAATTGATTATGCTATTCTGGTCTAGATGATGATGAAGATGTTCTTGACCTCGGCTGCCGATGATGATAGTAATGGAGATGATGGTGATCTTTGGTGGTGAGCAGTCCGACCAAACTAAGAAGAAATCTACCAAACCTCTTTGCACCACTGAAGACCCTTTGAGAAAAGAAAGGTCTGAGATACAAGGAAGATCACCGAGATCTTAAAGCCTAAAAAGACAAAGAAGCAAACAACACATTGTTGAGTCTGCTGAGGTCCAGTGAATCTAAAGGTCACTGACCTGTTGTTCTTTTGCAAGAAGGATCATTGTTGAGATTCCGAGAGAACAATGAGAAGGAAGCTAGTAGAAAGAGGAAGTCTCACTGTGGTTGAAGAAGATGATGAACCACTTTCCAAGTGAAGAAAAGAAATTATCCACAAAAGAAACATGGAAAGGGAAAGAATTGAAAACCTTGGAGGCACAAAGAATCCAAGAGGAAGCATCAGAAGAGAAGAGGAAGAAGAGGCTATTGAGGTGAGCCCTTAACTATCATCAAGCCTGTGGAAATTCACGACTCCTCACCGAGAAGAGGTTGTTAAGTCCATGAAGCCGCACAAAGTTGTTGTTGAGCAAACTGTTGGAAATACACAGCAGATCATCGACCACTGAGCTTCTTTGTAGTATCTCATCGAAGACCCACAACAAACCACCGAACTGAACTCTTTGTGGTAGTTGAAGAATTGGTTGAAGACCCTTCAAGTGTTGCAAGAACTCGGGGAAGAAGCGTCTGCTTTGCTAACCTGGCGATGAGCATGTAAGTCGGGGAACCAAGTGTTGCTGAGATGGAAGTAGTAGGCACAAATTTACCACCTCATCAACCTCTTGACTTTCAAACATCACATTGAAGAAACAATGAACCTACTTGTTGGAACCTTTGGAGGTCAACAAGGCTCTAAAGATGCTCCCGAGAAGATCTTTCATGCCCTTTGAAAGGCATGTGAAAGAAAGGAAGAAAACAGAAGAGTATGTAGATCCCAAACTTCAGCAAGTTGCTGACTATTTCCAATGGAAGTTTGGTTTCTACAAGAGGCAAAAGCCAGCTGCTGAATCTATGACAGACTTTGAAGAATGGGCTTTTAACAAGTTGGGAGTAGAGAATTTGTTGGACCTAGTTGATACCACTCTGCGCAATCCAGTTGATGGACTTATTTGATGAACAACGAGAAGAGGAGGGTATCAAGTTTAGGGACCCAAGAGATGACAATGATGATTCATCCTCATCATCGATTCTAGAGGTGATTTTCCTTCGGACCGGGAGGAACCGGTGGGACTGCAATAATCATAGAACCACACACTGTGATCCATCGATATGGTAAGTTCTGCGAGGGCCAAAGGCCTGCTGGAGAGATGGATGAGGATCTACAGGATCTCACCATGGATGATCTGGAAGCATTGATCAATGAAGGAATTAATCTAAGTGCTGGTAGGCTAGCTGATGAATCTGTTACATTCCATGTTGTAGAGCCTACTGCACAAACTGAACCTGAACAGAGTGAGGATTTGGATGAAGAGAAGGTCACTGACTTCTGTGAGCCTAGTGCCAGCTCAGAAGAATCTATTGAATATCAAGATATATTTGACTTTGAGGGCATTCTTACTAAAACCGCCATTATCCTGACCAAGATTGGACATCTTTGAAGGATTCCAAGTGGATAATGAGGCTATATTCAATCCACAAAGAGTCGAAGAGAGGAGTGCAGGTTCTTTGAGTTACAAGCAAAGACTGGACTCGGGGTTGAAACAGAGGTACAGGCTTCGAGTCTCAAACAAACACTGGACAAAGGTTCCAGGAACCTACTTTAGGTATGGAGGATACCCTGTTGTTGAAGAGAGGCTTTGTAGTGGAACTCACTGGAGACAAGACCCTTTGAAGGAAAGATGGTGTGATCTGCTGTTAATATGGATGAGCAGCTGCTAGACTATGACTTTAGTGATGAGGAGTTCCAAATGCCTAAAGAAGAGAATGTTAATGTTGATCCACCACAGGCATTTGTACCTATTTTTGAAGAGCCAGCCCTTGATCCTATCTTGGAAGAATATCAAGGACCTAATCTGCTTTGGATTAGATAGGAGTTGGGCATTGGTTGTGAGCAATCGAGAGGCCACAATACAATGTTGAGGAGCCTGCTTGATGAGGCTCTGGTGGAAGGATGACTGGTGTGATACCAGTAGAAGTTTTGAATGAGTTAAGGACTCGTGAGGCATGATATGCAAATGATTAAGAACTCAAGCTGGATAGACAGGAAGAGAGATTTGAAGTATGCGATGAAAATGGTGAATGAAAAGCAGACAATCTCATCGTCTGATTTGCTTCAAACTTCACATCTACTCAAAATCTTGTGAATAATCGATACTAGATGTGAGGGAATCAAGGTTGGAAATCTTTGCAAAGAGAAGTTTACGAAAGACCAATTTATTTCCATCCATGAAACTTGACAACCTTCTTTGCTACACCTAAGCCTGTTGAGGTCTTTGGAACATCTCAACTCTTTGGATTGGATCCTAAAGTTCTTGAGAGGATCAATCTCACTGGAACAAACTTTGCAATCCGGGATTACTGCAGCTTGACACAAGGCGAGATTATGGAAGGGCAATGAATAATTAGGTTATCTCACAGGAGAGTGTTCATGGCCTAATGTCCCGGTTTGTTGATGATGTCACTAAGGGGGAAGAGGGCCAAACAGCAACAACAAAAGAGGCTGCAAGACTTTTTGCACAAAAGAGATGGACAGATGAAACCAATGCTTTCAGGCAACCTGCACCTGGCAGAGTCCATCTTACTGATGATCTCTTTAGACAGTACAAGAAAGAGTACTACAACAGGAGGAAACCTTATCAAGACAAGGGGTTTCATGAATGACTCAACTCTTTATTGGGACTAAAATTTTGGGAGGCAAGGATTAGAGCCTTAAGGGCAAGCAACAGAGGTGGCAGAAGTGGAAGAGGTGGAAGAAGTGGCAGAGGTGATAGGAACTTGCCTATCACAAAAGCAAAGGACTCACTTGATGAATTCAAGGAACTTTACATGAAGTTTGGATTCAGAGTGAATCAAATCAATCTTCTCTGCTGAAGCATGGAAATGGTGGAAAGAGGTCAATCCTACATTGATTTTACAACGATTGAAAATGAATGGATGAGGATATGATAGAAGAAATCGGGGCCTACCAAGAACAAGTGGAGAAGGCCGGATAAAGAAGAGAAAGAAGGCGATGATCAAAGATACTTTAAGCTGCATTATGTTTTTGCTGATTCTAGACTGTAATACATTTGAACAAATGTTTATAATGAAAGATGACTATATTTGTTCTGTTTTTTGTTTTTATCTTTTTGCTTTGCTGTTAGGTGAGGGTAGTGGCATCATCACCAAAAAGGGGGAAATTGTTGGACTTATTTCTGTGTTTTGATGATGAGTACCAGACTAGCTGTTATAGTGCAAAGGCAAAAAGATGTCTAGATCAAATGTATAGGTTTATTAGAGTTTGATTTATGAATAGGTTTGATCAAACAAGCACTTTAATGGTCAGCTGATTTATATCAGCAGACTGGTCAAATATCAGTAGGGTAGATAGGTCAGTAGACTAGTCAGGAACCTGCTGAAGACGAAGGCGAGGAGGGCTCAAACTCGTTACAGAAGGCTAAGGGATCAAACTTAGTAATTTAAGTCAAGGATATGAAATCGAATTTAGGCAAGTCTGTGATGACCTAAATCGACTCCATATACCTTGTGAAGAAGGTCTAAGTTCCATAAGTTGGATGATGTTTGGAACTTGGTTATAATTTAAAAGGTGTAATCTAACTTCACAAATAAAAGTTAGATAAAGGAAATCATTTGCATTGTAGTTTATACACGACAAATTCTTTATTCAAATAGATGATAGGTATCTCGTGATGATGAACTCGCGATAATATACCTCCGTTAATTCAAGATTATATTGGAAGATTACATGGATAAGGACAACCAACTACCTCTGACTTATCAAAGAAATCAAAGGCTGAGATTAAAAGAACGTTGGGATAATTCAGATCTTTATCCAATGGCTATAAGTCAAAGGGTGGACAGACTACACTGTCAAAAAGGAATTCTGACAGTGTCAGTCCTATGAATAGTGACAGAATGCAAATCAGATGGGACAAAAACAAGGAACGGTTACATTTGAATTTCAAATACAAGTCACATGCATTCTTGCCTATAAATAGAGGACTTTCAACGCAGAAACAAGATGATAAAAAATTGATAAACTTTGAGGAGATATTTTATTGAGCTGAAAAACACCTTGAACTTCTATGAACTAAAGCTCTCGATCCAGAGAAATTCTTCAAGTATATTCGCGATTCGAGCTACATCAAGCATACACACTTGAAGCACGCAAAGCTGGCGATTATTTCATCCTAATCAGGCTGCTGCCGCAATCTGAATCATTTATTTGGTTCAATCTTTATTTTATAAAGAACTCTTGAAGACAGTGAAGCACGAGTTGTGTGAAAGATCGTTGTTTGTGGTGGAGAAGTGGTGAAGAGGCAATCCTACCCTTCAAGGACCAGTGGAAGACTCAGGGCAAAGCAATCCTACTGTTCCTGGGCCAGTTTGTGAAGCCATAGTTATTGGTGAAGGACAAGCAACCTTAGGAATCTTTGTAAAAGCTACATCAAAGATCTCTAGTGAATTTCCTCCAACATCACAGGAGAAGAGTGGGTGACGAGATTACACCACTGGAACCACTATAAAATCGCCTATTTACTTTCGGCATTTACGTTCGCACTTAGTTTATTTTCCACATCAACTCTACTGAATCTAGCAAGCGAAATCACACACATACACTCTTGAGTATCTAATACTTAGTATCATATTTAACAACAAGTATTAAGGCTTAATTTTGATATAATTCCATTTGCACAAATTCAGCAAAGTTAACTATCAATAGACTTGTTTATCAAGGAGTTATCGAGGTATCGGCCAGACTATCAAGTATCGTGATTCTTGAAGTTGTAGAATTTGTTAACTCCAAAGTTTTAAGTGTTAAGTTTATTCACCCCCCCTCTAAACTTAACCAAAGCCTTTTCAAGGGACCAACAATAAGTAAACAGTCTTCCTTAGCAGCCATGATTAAAGAAGCAAGATTAATTATTTAAGATGAGGTACCTATGTACAAAAAAGGGGAAAGGGGCCACAAGGCCAAAAAATTAATAAATGGGTCCGGAAGGACAAAAGTAACATTTTCATGATTATAAAGGACAAAAATCACAATTGTTACTTTAAAATTGTTACTTCACGTGTTAATGTTACTTTGTGTTTCACAATTGTTACTTCATAGTTACTCTACTTCATATTTGTTACTTCATAATTGTTACTTTTGTCCTTATTAAATTACAGTTTCCTTCTATCCCGATTTTTTGATAATTTTGTCCTTCTGGACAAAAATCTATAAAAAAAACAACAATAGAATCTTTGGATAATTTATTAAGAGATTTAATGGATAGCTCGGAATTGTTTGGTGGCAAAGTCGTCGTGTTAGGTGGTGACTTCCGTCAGACTTTACCAGTTATTCGTGGAGGTACAAAGAATGAAACTATCAATGCATCATTAATTAGATCTTACATTTGGCCAAACTTAATTAAATTTAGACTTATTCAAAATATGTGAGCACGATTAGATCCTGCTTACACTACATTCCTGTTAGATATAGGTGATGGACTGACTCAAATTGAAGACGCTGAAAACATTGAATTGCCTATGAATATAATCAGTACACCAAAAAATGTTAAAGATGGATTAGACAATCTTATGAAATCCGTTTTTATAGAAGATGAATCATTTTCTAGCAATCCTCAACTTTCAATTAATAGAGCCATATTAACTACAAAAAATCAATTTGTAGATGAAATTAATGAGATTATGATTGATAAATTTTCAAGAATAGAAATAGAGTATGTAAGTTATGATAAAGCAATCAATCCATAAGATCAAGGACTATATGAAGATATGTTGAATAGTTTAACCCCCAATGGTCTCCACCTCATAAGTTAAAGTTAAAACCTAATGCACCAATAATTCTACTCAGGAATTTATATCCAACTGAAGGATTATGTAATGGAACGCGACTAATATGTAAACAGTTAGATAAAAATGTGATACATGCAGAAATTGCAATTGGAGATCATGCTGGAAAGAAAGTTTTCTTGCATAAAATACCTTTACAGCCATCTAATGATGAATTCTCCCCGATCCCTTATAACAAATTTCAGTTTCCGATAAGACTTTGTTTTGCAATGACAATAAATAAAGCACAAGGTCAAACATTATATTTTGTTGGTGTCTATTTAAAATAACCTGTTTTCTCTCATGTTCAATTATATGTGGCTCTTTCACGTGCAAAAACATCAAATACTGTAAAAGTATTTATTGTTCCTACATTCTTTGATTCTGAAAAAATAATGTTACACGAAATGTGGTATACAAAGAAGTGTTAACTGATGCATGAATATTTGTTTCTCTTATTGGATTACATTAATTGATATACAATAATATATGCAAATTATGTGATTTTGTTCATGTAGAGGACAGAAGATAGAAAAATGTACAATGCAATGCAAGTTACATTTGCAATTGATGATTGGACTGTCATGGTTCAAGTTGTAGAAAAACATAAAATATCTGAATCACAAAACAAAGGAACAGTGTTCAAGAAATACGTACTCACAGACATGGAGGTAAATACTCAAAATACATTGAATGTTTTCTGTTCTATAATAATGAAATATATGCTGAATGATAATTTAATGTGCTTTTACTTATCCCATTATTTAGGGCACAAAAATTGCAGCTGTCACTTTTAATACTCACATTGCACCTTTGGAGAAGCTAGTGATTTCATTCAAAAGATATAAGATTGCTAATGCTAGACTGAAAGTGGCAGAACCGAAGTATAGGCTTGGGGGAGTATGGATATGAGTGGATCTTATCCATACACAACTTGTTTGATCCGATTCATGATGAAGTTCCTTACACTTTTCCGTGCTCATAAACTTTTAACAAATTCTCAGAATTGCACCGATTTGCTGAACATAATGAATATGTTGGTAAGTTTTATGCATAGAGCTTTACCATTAATATTAATAATAATAACTGCTTTTATGCTCGAAAGTAAAATAGATTCAATAACCTTACTGTAGTAACTTTATTGTAGTTTCAGATTATATATATGTATGTGCAAAAAAAAGAGTTAATACTCCTAAGAGTATTTTATTGATTCTATTCAGTGCATGTACTTGGCCTATCTATATAACAATAATGTGCTAAATTTCTTATCTGTTTTTCTATGCGTTACAGTATTCTTTACCTGTCATTCTTAACCATACTATTAATGATTCTAACTCTACTTTCATTCTGTTTCATTCATGTCTAATATCACACCAGCTATCAAGGCTTTAGTCATCCAGTCGGAAGCCATTTATGGTTCAAGTAACTCAAAAGAAAGAGATTATATCTTAATTGATGAAAAGTGAGTCTACTAATTTTATTACATACTGTATTGGTTACCCACTAGAGTAAAAGAACATACTAAATATATACTATTTCCTGAAATTTCCTTAATAGGAAAATCCCAATGGTTTTAAGACTTTGGAAAGATTTCTTGGATAATGAAGAATTTCAAGTCTCTACAAAACTTCCAGAATCAACATTGATTGTGGGTTTGACTAAGGGTGATCACTTACCATGGTAAGAAAGTTCCGTATTTGCATATATATGTAATAAAAATATTACTTAAAATTCATTACTTTTCCTTTCTCATATTTATTATATTATTATTACTTAGGTATATCACTTACCACACCAAAACACAATGCCTATTTCATGGTGAATCCTCCGTTGCAAGATGTTGAGCATATGATGGAATGGTATGAATATAAATTTTTTATACACAGACAATTTATGAAGCTTAGTTATGAATTTTTTAGATTCTTTTTCCCCTTAAAAATAGTTTTAAATATATTTGCATTGTAATTTTATAAATAGGTATAAAGAAAACAATGCTGAGATTGCTGGATTATTGAGGAACAAAGCATATGATGATGCTGATATTCTGCTACAACCACCCAAAAATTCAGATTTGTCTAAGATCAAAGATGTGACCACCAAAGGTGAACATGTATATACATAGAAATCCGTGATAAAATTAATTTCCTGGATCCTTTATAAATAACTGATAAGCATATTTTTATATTGATAATAATATATATATTTGGTAATTCATAATTTTTGTTTTTCTTGTGGATAGTTCAAAACAGCCTAGATTGCCGGAAAATTAGAACTAATGCCTGGACAAGAAAAGCTTTGGCAGAGTGTATGCGGAAACTGTAAGAAATACCGTATCGGAAAAGTAAATTGGAGCTTTATGTATAATTCTTGTGGTCAAAGAATAGTCATCGTCCCATGGTAAATATTTGAATTCTATAAATCTTCCAAATATAACCATGATTATTGATTAATAATCCATTATGAACTTCATTTTTATAGTGGTCGTATGGAAGTTTATTTAAGCGATGATTCCGGCATGCTTGCTGTACAGTGTTCTCTCCGATTTTCAAAAAACTGACTGAATTTACGGTTACTCAGCTTTATGAAGCAGATGTTAAGGTACAACATTTATTCTCTCCCTTGAAAATTTAAATATAGTATGCTTAAAAGTGATGTGGATCAATTATTATTAACATTCATACTGATCCTGGTTTCTTTTTATGGAAAAAGTGCCTATCCTCCATCCTTGTCGAAGACATTATAGCAAATGCTGTTAATACTTAGAAATTGTATTATAATTACTTATTGTGTAGTTACTTTAATATGCTTGTATGGTGTATAAATATACCCACCATTGTAAGACTTTTATCAATCAATAACATACGCAAATTACCACATGGTAGCAGAGCCATTGTGATAAAAAAAAACCCCTACCGTGGATAACAAAACTGCCGGCACTCCTCCTTCTTCTCCGGCTCTCCCTTTCTCTGCTCTTTCTCCGGCCCTCACACCAACAACGAGAAGCAACCACACGCATCTCCTTCCCCACGCCGCTGCAGCACCATGTCTGACACCGAAGCTACTGAAGCTAGTAAAGTGGTCGCCGGTAACCCTTACCCGGTTTTTACTTGATCATGTTCCTTGCACATCACCAAATTAACCAGGCTGAATTACAACCTTTGGAGAGCGCAATTACTCCCGTATCTCCGTGGCCAAGGATTTTTTGGCTTCATCGATGGCACCATCCCTCCTCCGTCGAAAACTCGAGTCACCGCCGCCGGCCCCACCGAGGCAAATCCAGACTATGAAACCGAGCTGGCTGCCTGGACAAAAAAAGATCAGATGATCCTGTCCACCATCACCTCGTCTCTTATGGATGAAGTTCTACTACAGGTCTATACCGCCACCACCTCTGCCGCCATCTGGGCGGCGCTCCGAACTTCGTTTCCATCTCAAAGTCGTGCCAAACTGAGTTACGAACCGAACTTGCATCCACCAGGAAGAACGAACTCACAGCTACAGAATACTAATTTAAATTGAAGAACATCGCCGACGAATTGCACCTCGCCGGACACCCACTACCGGCCGATGACTTTATGGCCTATCTTCTTGCTGGGCTCGGTCCCGATTATGACTCTATGATCACCATGGTCTCCACGCGTGACACACTCTCCGCTGATGAACTATATGTGTTGCTCCTCACCACTGAAAGCCGAATCCAGCACCATCGGCCCACTCCTCTTGCGACAGTCTCGGCAAACAGCCCTGCTCAGGCTAATTTTGCCCGCAACTGCTCTTACTCCGACAGCTACATCAACACGCAGGGCACCTCCTCCAACAACCGTGGCCGCGGCCACTCTCCTAATTATAGGGGGCGTGGTGGTCGTGGTCGCGGACGTGGAAATCCTCATCCTAATAATGCTGTGAACGATAATACTTTCTCTATTTGTCAAATTTGTGTGAAAGTAAGGCATACTGCCCATGCATGTTATTACATGTATGAGCAATCTGCTGACCCGGCAGCCACCCCACCACCATCCTGTAACCCCCACCCTCCCCAAGCTTATGCAACCCAACCCCACTACAACCTTAATGCTGAATGGCTTGTAGTTACGGGTTCCACCCATCACCTTACAAACGATTTCCGCAACCGAAATGTCAACTCTGACGGTCCTGAGCAAGTACACATTGGCGATGGTTCAGGTTTGCCCATCTCTCACTTTGGCACCTCTAAGTTTAATAAAAACTCTCGCACGTATCACCTCTCTAATGTCCTTGTGTCACCCAATTTAACCAAAAATCTTTTATCAGTTCATCGTTTTTGTGCTGATAATTCTGTTTACTTTGAATTTCACGATTCTTTCTTTCTTGTGAAGGATTACTCGGAAACCATGCTTCTTAAAGGCTTTGTTCTCGATGGTCTCTACCACTTTCAGAGTCCTCCTCGAAGTCTTGTTCAAGCTCATCACTCTGTGTCTAGCACCATCACTACATGGCATCACCGTCTTGGTCATTGCTCCCACCCAGTTCTTCGTCAGGCCTTAAGTACTTTATCTCTTTTAATTCCAAATAAATCACCGGAAGCGGTTCGTGCTCCTTGTCAACTTTCTAAGAGTCATCGTTTACCTTTACGTACTTCAGATGTTTGGGGACCTACTGAGTCCTCTCTTTATGGCAATCGTTACTATGTTGGTTTTATTGATGACTATACGAAGTACTTATGGTTTTACCCTATCAAACGAAAATCTGATGTTGAGCTTCTTTTTCCGAATTTCTTAGCCCTTATTGAAAGACAATTTAATACAAACTTAAGGCTATTCAAACTGATTGGGGTGGGGAATATCGTCACTTTGAATGTTCCTTAACTCAACTAGGCATTCACCATCGTCGGTATGCTCCTCATACTCATGAACAAGTAGGGGCTATCGAACGCCGTCACCGTCAAATTACCGAAGTTGGCCTTTCCCTTGCCCTCTCCAATCTCCCTCTTACATATTGGGAAGATGCCTTCACCACTGCCACTTATATTATCAACCGTCTACCTTCTCGTGTCCTCAACAACAAGTCACCCTTTGAACTTGTCTACCATCGTCTTCCCGATTACACATTTCTCCGAGTTTTTGGCTGTGCCTGTTGGCCCTACCTTCGTCCTTACAACCGTCACAAAATGGATTTCCACTCCAAAAATTGCCTCTTCCTTGGCTACATCCTTTCCCACCATGGTTATAAGTGCCTTGACCTATCCACCGGTCGTGTGTACATTGCTCGTCATGTCATTTTCGATTAAAAGGTCTTTCCATATACCCCTACGCTACCACTCCCCTCTCCCCTACCCCTACCGTTTTATTTCCTTCCTTCTTACCACCCAACCCTACGGCTCCTCGCACCACCACTCAATAGCCACCTCCAACCCCACCTGAGAACCCTCCTCCCCCCGACAACCCTCCTCCACCCGAGGCCACCCCCAGTCCTTCACCACCAAATATACCGAGCCCTACCCCGAGCCTTCCACCACCACCTCCTCTTCCTTGCCACCCTATGACCACTCACACCCGCACCAACACCTTAAAACCTAAAAAAAAAAACACCGGATTTTATTAAATACCCTCTCCCCAAAGCCCTTATCACTACTGCTACAACTCTTGAACCTACTTCCTACACTGAAGCCTCCAAACACAAAGTTTGGCGTGATGCCATGCAAGATGAAATTAATGCTCTACTTCGTACTAACATATGGGAACTAGTGCCCTATCACACGAATATGAATGTAGTAGGGAATAAATGAGTGTTTCGCACCAAACACCATGTGGATGGTCATATTGGACGTCATAAGGCATGTCTTATAGCCAAAGGTTTTCATCAGGCAGAGGGTATTGATTACACCGAGACGTTCAGTCTTGTTTTTAAACCTGTTACTATACTCGTTTTGTTGTCTCTTGCTATTTCACAGGGCTGGCTACTTCGGCAAATGGATATTCAAAATGCGTTTCTTCATGGCAACCTCACTGAGATAGTCTATATGACTCAACCCCCCGGCTTTGCTCACCCTGATCATCCTGACTATGTTTTCCGCTTAAAGCGGAGTTTATATGGCCTTAAACAGGCACCTCAGGCATGGTTATCACGCTTCACTGACGTTCTCACCCGGTTTGGCTTTGTGGGCTCCAAAGCTGACACATCCTTATATGTTTACTCCCGGGGCTCTATTCAGTTATATATCCTTATTTATGTGGATGACGTTATTATCACCGGCAACAACACTACTCAAATTGAAGAGGTTATTCGGTTTCTTGGTACCCATTTCCCGGTAAAGGATCTTGGCACTCTCTTATACTTCCTTGGCGTCGAGGACCTTCACACCCCGGATGGCTTGTTTCTCATGCAGCATAAGTACATCTTTCAATTACTTCGAAAGGCTAATATGGACAAGTCTAAACCGTGCTCCACCCCTATGGCCTCATCCACTCGTCTTCACCATGATCCGGGTCCTTTAGTCTCTGATCCAGCTCTTTATCGTACAGTGGTTGGGGGTCTTCAGTACTTGAGTTTTACCCATCCGGATATTGTCTTTGCGGTTCACAAGGCTAGCAAGTTTATGCATGCACCCACCGAAGCGCATTGGTTATTACAAGTAGGGGCTATCGAACGCCGTCACCGTCAAATTACCGAAGTTGACATTTCCCTTCTTGCCCCCTCCAATCTCCCTCTTACATATTGGGAAGATGCCTTCACCACCGCCACTTATATTATCAACCGTCTACCTTCTCGTGTCCTCAACAACAAGTCACCCTTTGAACTTGTCTACCATCGTCTTCCCGATTACACATTTCTCTGAGTTTTTGGCTGTGCTTGTTGGCCCTAGCTTCGTCCTTACAACCGTCACAAAATGGATTTCCACTCCAAAACTTGCCTCTTCCTTGGCTACAGCCTTTTCCACCATGGTTATAAGTGCCTTGACCTATCCACCGGTCGTGTGTACATTGCTCGTCACGTCATTTTTGATGAAAAGGTCTTTCCCTATACCCCTACGCTACCACTCCCCTCTCCTCCTACCCCTACCGTTGTATTGCCTTCCTTCTTACCACCCAACCCTACGGCTCCTCGCACCACCACTCACAAGCCACATCCACCACCACCTCCAACCCCACCTGAGAACCCTCCTCCCCCGGACAACCCTCCTCCACCCTCACTCCTTAACCACCAAATATACTGAGCCCTACCCTGAGCCTTCCACCACCACCTCCTCTTCCTTGCCACCCTATGACAACTCACACCCGCACCAACACCTTAAAACCTAAAAAAAACACCGGATTTTATTAAATACCCTCTTCCCAAAGCCCTTATCACTACTGCTACAACTCTTGAACCTACTTCCTACACTGAAGCCTCCAAACACAAAGTATGGCGTGATGCCATGCAAGATGAAATTAATGCTCTACTTCGTACTAACATATGGGAACTAGTGCCCTATCACACGAATATGAATGTAGTAGGGAATAAATGGGTGTTTCGCACCAAACACCATGTGGATGGTCACATTAGACGTCATAAGGCATGTCTTATAGCCAAAGGTTTTCATCAAGCAGAGGGTATTGATTACACCGAGACGTTCAGTCCTGTTGTTAAACCTGTTACTATACGCGTTTTGTTGTCTCTTGCTATTTCACAGGGCTGGCTACTTCGGCAAGTGGATATTTAAAATGCGTTTCTTCATGGCAACCTCACTGAGACAGTCTATATGACTCAACCCCCCAGCTTTGCTCACCCTGATCATCCTGACTATGTTTTCCGCTTAAAGCGGAGTTTATATGGCCTTAAACAGGCACCTCAGGCATGGTTCTCACGCTTCACTGACGTTCTCACCCGGTTTGGCTTTGTGGGCACCAAAGCTGACACATCCTTATATCTTTACTCCCGGGGCTCTATTCGGTTATATATCCTTATTTATGTGGATGACGTTATTATCACCGGCAACAACACTACTCACATTTAAGAGGTTATTCGGTTTCTTGGTACCCATTTCCTGGTAAAGGATCTTGGCACTCTCTTATACTTTCTTGGCGTCGAGGCCCTTCACACCCCGGATGGCTTGTTTCTCACGCAGCATAAGTACATCTTTCAATTACTTCGAAAGGCTAATATGGACAAGTCTAAACCGTGCTCCACCCCTATGGCCTCATCCACTCGTCTTCACCATGATCCGGGTCCTTTATTCTCCGATCCAGCTCTTTATCGTACAGTGGTTGGGGGTCTTCAGTACTTGAGTTTTACCCATCCGGATATTGCCTTTATGGTTCACAAGGCTAGCAAGTTTATGCATGCACCCACCGAAGCGCATTGGTTAGCAGTTAAGCGTCTACTTCGATACCTCAAAGCCACGATCTCTGAGGGTTTATACTTCTCTCACCATTCCTCCTTGCACTTGCGAGCCTACTCCGATTCTGACTGGGCTGCTGATCCGGATAATCGACGATCTATTGGTGCTTACTGTATTTTCCTTGGCGATCACTTCA
Source organism: Gentiana macrophylla (assembly GCA_026214975.1). Classification (NCBI taxonomy): domain Eukaryota; kingdom Viridiplantae; phylum Streptophyta; class Magnoliopsida; order Gentianales; family Gentianaceae; genus Gentiana; species Gentiana macrophylla. The sequence goes on from CM047805.1 coordinate 48,975,314, forward strand.
TTAGCTGGCATTCCAAACAGCATTTAACCGTCTCGAAAAGTAGCAACGAAGCCGAGTACATGACCCTCTCTAATACTGTGGCTGAGATACTGTGGCTTCGCAGCCTTCTCACTGACACGGTTATTACTACGCCCACAACCATCTTATGGTGTGACAATATTGGTGCTACCTATCTTGCTCACAACCCCGTCTTTCATGCACGTACGAAGCATATAGAGATTGACTTTCACCATGTACGTGAGCTCATTGCGGCCAAGAAACTCACTGTTGCCTTTCTCACTTTCAAGGATCAACTTGCGGACTTACTTACCAAACCTTTGGGAAACCCACGCTTTGCTACATTGAAGACCAATCTCCGTGTCTACCCTATACCCACTTGCGGGGGCGTGTAGAAGAAATTATAGCAAATACTGTTAATACTTAGAAATTGTATTATAATTACCTATTGTGTAGTTACTATAATATCCTTGTATGGTGTATAAATATACCCACCATTGTAATACTTTTATCAATCAATAACATATGCAAAGTACCACAATCCTTAAGCTAATATATGTGTGTTTCTGTGGATACTATACCGATACATATATATGCTTGGATGTCAATAATAAATATAGATTGCTGAATTAGCTGATGTTCACTTTGGTTAATAGTTTGTCATACCATTTATTATTGTGTATAGATGTGTAGATTATGATAATTATTCCCCCTTCTTCCTCTAACCAAATATGATAAAACTGAAAATGCAGCGTGTCGATATGAAAACAGTGTTCATTTTGTAAACTTTAACACTTATTAGTAAAATCCTTTCATGGTAATCCCTTGTTTATGCCGTCTTTATCATTATTTTCATCCTGACATTCTATATTAGTATATAAGTAACTTTCATTTTTTCATGGTTAGTAGGCTTATGTGGTTTATGTGAAGGCTTTAACTTGTGAGCATAACAAATACTTCAATTTATGATATACAGTATGTGTGTATGATGAACATATAATAGGTATCATTATGAACCTTTAATATACAAAATATACAGGATTCTTTTACATCCATAAGAAATGACAGGCTAATTTTGGTCAAAAACCGGATATTTTATTAATAAAATTGTACAAACAGTACACAATGTACAAAAAAACAAATTAAAGCAAGATACAAGTGTTTAAGTGCATCCAAATTAATCAAGGCCAAGCTACTCTAAGATCCCGAGCTCTGCGGATAGCTTCAGAGATAAAGATCGTCTTCGGGGGCCGTAGGGTGCTTGAGTCATGGTAGTACCCTAAATTCGTTTCCTTTAATTCACAGTTCAAATAATCATTATACTATAGCTAATAAAATTTACATACAATCTTTTTTCCCAGGCCAGTCATTATTGAAGGAGGTGGAAAAAGCTTTATATGAAAAAAAAGTTTGCTGCTTTGTGAATTTCTTTGCGTCTGACAAGAATTACACAATTCTACAGCTCTACAAAGAAGTCTCAATTCCTACCATTGAAGCTATTCAGATGCAAACACAAGTTAAGGACACGGTAGAAGGATCATCAAAAGACAACAACCAGTTTTTCAGCCCGATAACCAAAGCTGTTCTTCAGGAAATTTCTGATTCTGCTGAGTTACAAAGTGAGGCATGTACCCATTCTCCACAGTCCCAGAGAACATTGATGTTTGGTTCAATACCTACAACAATCCCACCGGCTGTTGCACATGAAAAAATTCAATCAGTTTCTGTTCCACATAAGACGGATGCGGTTCAGAGTCTAATGAAAAAGCTGAAGAATAAGGATCAGGATCAATCGAAGGCCTAATAAGGGTTATTGTATGTTTATGTATTGTATTTGCAGCCATTGTTGTTTTGTATGTCTTCTTTAAAAGACAAACTTTGACATAGTGGGGAAACATAGTTAGTATATTATCACCATTAGCTTTTAACATAGCTAAAGTTTAATGGTGTATTAATATACATAACTGTTAGAACTTGCAGTCGTCATATTGCACTATCTTTTGTATGTTATGGTAGCTAAACCTATGTATCTTTTGAACTATATGGCTTAGTATAAATAAAAATGCATGGCTGTAGTTATTGGGTCTATGTGGATGCTTCATCTTTTAAACTATATGATTTTCATATTTTTTTCAGCTTCTGCATTTACAGCCTCAAGGCACGGCGTGAGATTCACCACCAGTTTCTATATGTTGAGAGTATTATGTAATCATGGAATATTGAATCTTTCTCTTTTGAGATTGAATTTATCTTTGAGCTTGTATTAGCTCATGTTTTTATCCATTTATTGTAGTTATTCTACATCATTTGGTATCAGAGCAAGGCTTTCCATCGGGAAATTCTGACGGCCAAAACGAGTTGGGAAGATTTTCGGACCTGTGACGGTTTTCGGAATTCAAAGATCTTTCAGGATGCTCCGTTGAAATTCAATCAAAGGTCTGGTACATTCATGGCAGAATCACATTGGGCTTCAGCTGAATCGAGACACCATTTGAAGTACGATGACTGTTGGATGCAATGAGACTTCCCTAGCTAGCGTTTCTATGGTTGGGATCGGCGACAAGTTTTAGATGTGGCATGATAGTTTAAAGGAGGAAAATAGATGATGGGTATGATAATATCTTCCCATCTTTAGTGGCACTTCAAGCAAAAGAAATATCCTTGGGTGGATTGTTACAATTGACAGTTTTTTTTTGAAGAAATGCAATCGCTAGAGAAATTGAAGTGTCAATAGGCATATTATGCGTTTAAAGGTGAAGCCGAGTAGTGTGGCAACGATTGCAACACCATAGAGTTGTAGAAGGTTAATCGAAGATAACTTTATGGTCAAGAATGAAGTATCTTTTGATGAATGACTTCTGGCCTATCATATGCTCGATGAAATGCTCTACAGAAGTTCACATCAGTAGCCAAGGTAAGAGGCATGTTTGAAACCTATCTGTTCGACGTCGCCATACTGGAACAGTTCCCAAAATTGTTGCAACAACTCTTGATGAGAATACATTGAAGCAAATTATAAAAATAGAGAACGCTGGAGATAGCAACAAGAATGGTAGTTCAGCTGGAGTTTTTGTTAATGAGCGATCAAAGGAAATGGTTATGGTGAAACCCGCCAACTGCTCGATCATATGTCTTTACAGTCTGTCAAAGTCAAACATGAAGAAAATGATATGGATGGTAGCAGTAAAGATGATGAATCATCAAAGAGAAGAGTTGACAGATTCATGCCTGCAAGGTGTTTGACAGAAGTTCCCTATGAGTGTTACATCAAGAAACAAGAAGTAGATGATTTAGGGACTGTTGTTGAATCTAGGATTATTTATGAAAATGGAGGGGTGGTTCTAACACGGAGACTCCAATATGGAGAGTGACCCATGTGGCACAATCTGGACCTGCAATCAAACTGTGTGGTGCATATTGTGCCACATGGGTCACTACCTATGTTGGAGTCTTTAGGGTAGAATTTCAAAACGGAGGCATTGAAACTTTGGTGAAATAGGATCATGAAAGCCTACCATTGATGGAATAATAGGACAGGTTGGGTTACAAACACCTAGTCTTGGAGATATGTGTGTTCTAATGAAGGGAATTAATACTAAAGGTCATGAAGTTAAAGCTAAGCATGACGCTATACCTATCAAAAGTGTTGAAAAGAGTGAACTGAAGAAGTTGAATGACGTAAAATGAATCAACTCTGAAGCTATTTCGCTTGTGGTAACTTCTATTCCAACTGATCTTCTATTTGTATTTATCAACCATAGTTCTCTTTTGAGGAGCTTTTAGGGTCATATTTGGCATAGAGGTGTAATTAAGTTAGTCAAAGTCAAAATGGTACGTAATGGGACAACTCAATTATGGATGTTACATTCTCTAGTCATGAAAGTCGAAATGGTACGTAAAGTGGCTATGCTCTTGTTTGATCCGGGTGGAAGTTTTTGGGATCAATCATGAGAGTTTTGCATTTACTGGGATTGAGTTGATGTATAATCAGGCTAGTATGTTGTTGTCAAAGAATCATTTTGGTTTTGATGTAAATATAGAGAGCTCCGACACTCCACCACCCGTCACAACTAAACTTGGACCCGACACCCGACTCCAACGCAGAATTAAGCTCGACTCATTGGATATTAATTCAAGATTACAAGTCCAAGAATAATGAAGATTTTGAAGTTTTGAAGACCATCATTTATTCGACGGGATCTCGGATTAATTAAGTAATTATTAAATAAATGAACTATGTTACTATACCATAATATATGTAACATTTTAAGTAGATAAATAAATGGGTGGTGCCATTTTGAGTTTTCCATGAAGAAAATAGGTGCAATGTATCCTAGTCATCAAACAAATATCAAAAAGTCTTACTTGGAAACTACAAGGTTGCATAGAAGACATGGAAGGACTTCTTGGAGCATGTAGGGGCCGAAATTTGAAGTGTTTTTTTTAGCTAGAAGTTATCATTTTACACCTATAAATACCCAAGCTATGTACTTGTAAACAATCATCTTTTGCAATAATAAAATTTTATATTTTCTACACTTGGATTAGTGTGTTGAATTCTCTGGATAGAGGTTCTTTCGGATTATCAAAGGCTTGAGCAACCTTTGTGGGTGTCCTATACCAAGGTGCTTAGAAGCAGGTTTTCTAAGTGTTGAGGTTATTCCAAGGTGCTTTCTCACAAGTTGAGACTGTGTCGAGGAGCTCTCGAAAAATATTCCAAGGTGCTTCTACGCAATTGTTGTAGTTGTGTCGAGGAGAAAGACCCGAATCCAAATACCGCTTTTCCTAGATCCGCGCAATTTCACATCAGTTGGTATCAGAGAACAAGGCGGAATCGACGGTATTCTATCATTCATCTTATTACCTTCCTTATTGTTGCATATAATCGTATGTACATTAAGAACCATAGTATGCATATAATCGTGTGTATTTGAAGAACACTTTATTTCGCACGAGCATCTATATATTTATAAAAAAAAGGGGTGCACAAGTAAATCGTGTGTATTTGAAAAATAATTTGTTCCGCACGGGCATACTGTTCCGTACGAGCTACAAGTTAAAAAAAATAAAAAATCGATTATACACTTCCATAAATTGTGTTATATTTTGTAGTATTTTTCGTCTCTCGATATTTTCTAAATTTCAGTGTAGCGCCTAGAATTTCCAACGACACTTAACTTCTTGTGTCTACATCTTGTTGTAAGAAATCCTCAAGGTTTCTAAGTTGCTGGATATATTCGGTATAATCTTCCATCTTGAGAAACAACACACATTCAAAAAAAAAATTGAACAACCACAATCAAATTCCTGGTATGGATGAGGGGGACCAGCAACGCCTACAGCAGATTACTCAAATGTTGATTCAAAGAATAGATGATCGGTTTGCACAGCTGCAACTGGCACAAGGTGTTCCGGCACACGGTCCTGAACCCAGTAATCATTCTGCAAATGGCGATGACGATCTTGACGATGCAGCTACTGTCTTGGCGGCACCAAGAGAAATTCTCCAAGGTATTAAATAGAAAATTCCGGCGTTTAAAGGTGATTCTAATCCTGATGAGTATTTTTCTTGGGTTCTTAAAATTGAGCAAATATTTGACTGTCATAATTATTCGGAAAGAACTAAGGTTCAACTTGCCACAAGTGAATTTGAGGAACGACCTATGCTTTGGTTTCAAAAAACTAATGAAAAGCGCAGGAAATCAAGACAACATGTGATATCCTCTTGGGAAGTACTTAAAAATGAGATGCATAGGAAGTGGGTGCCCGAGTCGTATCGATGGGAGCAAATGAGGAAAATGCAAACTCACCAACAAGGCGAGAAATCTGTTCAAGCCTATCAAGATGAATTGGAGATGGCACTAATTCGCACCGATACGGACGAATCCGAAGAACACACCATGGCTCGGTTTTTGGCAGGATTGCGGCCTGAGATAGCCGACCCGGTTGAGATGATGAATTGTACAACTTACGATGAATGGTACATGCAGCTTTGACTAAAGAAATGCAACTCAAAAGGCGGAAAGCACAACTTAGCAAAATTTCCAGCACCGCTCCATATAGGCCGACATCATCTAAGGGCGACGGAGGTAAGTTTCCTGTTAAAAATTCTGCTGTTAAATATACCCCTCCCCAATCTGCGCCTAAGGGAAAATCTGAAGAACCTGTGATTTGTTATAAATGCAAAGGGTTGGGACATAAGGCTAATGAATGTGGAAATAAGCGCTCTTATATTGCTAATAAGGATGGATTATACAAGTCAGAATCGGAGGATGAGAATGAAATAGTTAATGAAAGTGAAAAAGTTGAGGTCGATGAGAATGAAGACCAAGGTAATTTTTATGATGAGCATGCACTGTTTGTAACGAAAAAGGTCCTTAGCACGGTAAGTCAAATTGATAACAATGAAATACAATGTGAGAATATTTTTCAAACTCGTTGTCTGATCGAAGGAAAAATTTGCATGATGATAATTGACTCCGGTAGTTGTACCAATGCGATTTGTAGTGAGGTTGTTGAAAAGTTAAAAATTCCAACAATAAAACATGCACAACCTTATAAATTGCAATGGTTGAACGAGAGTGGATCCGTGAAAGTGACAAAGCAAGCATACGTGAGTTTTAGCTTGTCAAAATATGACGATAAAGTTCTTTGCGATGTTGTTCCAATGCATGTCACTCATTTGTTACTTGGCCGTCCTTGGTAATTTGATAAACATGTTATTTATGATGGGTTTTTCAATAAATATACTTTGACCCACAATGGCAAGCGTATCACTTTGAGTCCGTTACTTCCACACGAGGCTCATGCCAATTATGTCAAATTTACTGAAAGAAGAGAACAAGCACGTACTTCTTCTGAAAAAGCGGTTGTGAAAGTACCGCCCGAGCCTGTAAAAATTAACTCACAAACTCGTGATAAGAAAGTGAGTTGTGCGGTTGTTCGGAGTCCGATTTTGTTCATATATAAGGATTTTTATCCATTGATATCTCATTCGGGAATTAATAGTGATTTTTCTATTTCATATCCTTGTTATATGATTATATCTGATCTTGCGGGAACTCTTCCCGATATTGTTCTAACTCTTTTACAGGAATTTAAGGATGTACTCCCTGAAGAAGAACCACGTGGATTACCACCACTACGGGGAGTGGAGCATCAAATTGATTTTTCTCCGGGAGCTAAAATCAAGAGAAATCAGGAAACAATCAAAGAAAAAGTGAAAGTGTGGAGGAATTGGCGGAAAAACTTAGCCCTATATTTCTTGGCGAGAAGGTGGAAATGGTTGCGCCTGAATTTGTGGATGGAAAGGCCTTCAACCACATTTACATCAAGCCGAGGGATATTTCTGATTTTTCTTTTGTAAAGCATGGATCGCCATCTCACCATGCGGATAATTTGGAGTTGTCTCTATGCAATATATTTGATCCCGGAATAATAAAGTTATTTTATGTGGGTTCTCTAAACTTTATGCGAAGTAATCAGTTTTATGATGTCCTTCTGATTCGGGGACGAATCCTTCTCAAACGGGAGAGAATGATGTAAATATAGGGAGCTCCGACACTCCACCACCTGTCACAACTAACCGTAAAAATTAACTCACAAACTCGTGATAAGAAAGTGAGTTGTGCGGTTGTTCGGAGTCCGATTTTGTTCATATATAAGGATTTTTATCCATTGATATCTCATTCGGGAATTAATAGTGATTTTTCTATTTCATATCCTTGTTATATGATTATATCTGATCTTGCGGGAACTCTTCCCGATATTGTTCTAACTCTTTTACAGGAATTTAAGGATGTACTCCCTGAAGAAGAACCACGTGGATTACCACCACTACGGGGAGTGGAGCATCAAATTGATTTTTCTCCGGGAGCTAAAACTGAAGAGAAATCTGTGGAAACAATCAAAGAAAAAAGTGAAAGTGTGGAGGAATTGGCGGAAAAACTTAGCCCTATATTTCTTGGCGAGAAGGTGGAAATGGTTGCGCCTGAATTTGTGGATGGAAAGGCCTTCAACCACATTTACATCAAGCCGAGGGATATTTCAGATTTTTCTTTTGTAAAGCATGGATCGCCATCTCACCATGCGGATAATTTGGAGTTGTCTCTATGCAATATATTTGATCCCGGAATAATAAAGGTATTTTATGTGGGCATACACCCGACATGCAAGGCGAGCAATAAAGTCATAGTACTTATTTTTGGCCTTTTAGTAACATATATAAAAGTCAACAAAGAAGATCAAATAATGTCATCTAGTAAGGCTGAGCATAAAACCCAATGAACCCAATCCAACCCAAAACCAAACCAAACCAACCCGAAAAACCCAAAGCAATTGAAACCCAAAAATTTTGGGTTGGTTTTTGACCGAACCGAAAATGTATTGGGTTGGTTTGGTTTTTTAAATTTTTATTCAAGTTGACCCAACTTAACCCGATAATATATATATATATATATATATATATATATATATATATATATATATATATATATATATATATATATATATATAAAATCTTTTAATAGATTATATAAATAATCTATTAGGAAGATGGGGATTTGTGGGCAGTGTGGGTATGTTAAAAATACAGATTTCCCTTGTAATCTGTATGGAGCGTTTCTGCGAGTCATTTTTTTTAATGATAGAGAGAGAAAATAGAGAGGGAGATTTGTTTGTTCTCAAATTGTTTACTACTATGGTTTTGCTCAGGGCCTCAGGGCCTTTTATTGTCCCTCATTCTTTGCCGAATTGATCTGGGCCTTACACATGGCAAAACCAAGCCCACTTTGAGCCGTTGTCTTAGTGCTCGAGCTGACAACATTGGAAAGCCCAAGGCTATAACTTGTGGACCTGGAGATGCATTTTCAGATCGTATTTCAATCATTTGGAACGGCCCAGGATTTGCGACAGTGCCAGTACTCCAACAACTTCAAGTAATGTAATATCTGATATTGTTGGGCCCAGCAACAGTATTGGGCTTAGCAGCAGTGAAGGGTCAGTCAAGCGTGTTGAGGAAGTTGTTCAGAAGAATCTTTTAGAAGCTGAAAAAAATAAAATAAAATATGGTGTTGCGTGCACTGCAAGCAAATATTGTTTATAAGTATACTTTCTTTGACTGTTTAGTCATTCAGTCATTGCATGGAAGAAATCTGTGTAAGTTATAATTTCAGGCTGATTATCTGTTTATTTACAACAGTTTTAAATTTATTAACTGTTTTAAATGGGTTCACGTATATACGATGTGGGCGAATATCCCACGAGTTGGGAAGGATCAAGAGCGATGTGCGTAGATCTTTGGATTTCGTCACAATTGGCACACTTAAGGGCCTGTCAAGAGACATGGGAGAAATTTGTATGCCAAGGCCCTTTGTTCATGGATCAGAGGAATCCGTTTCTGTTAATGCAAAGGTTGGCTAAATTTCGTGCTATTAATTGCAGATTTAACAGACAAAAGTTTATGTATTGAATTAAGAAACAGAAAGCAGAGGTAGATGTCCAAAGGCTGAGTCATGTCAACTTCGAACAGAAAAATGAGGGACTATCTAGCAGGCAAGCGGAGGAATGCATATGCAAGTTTAAACGGGAACCTGTTTGGAACAGTTCATAGGTTTTCTTACAGGGCTCCTGCTAGGAGACCAGCACTACTTTATAACAGGTTTTGCCTGCCACGTGTCATGAGGCGAAGGGGGTAGGCCGTAGGCATGACATAGCCGCTCATGATCTTTCTTTTTCATTTTCTTCTACGTATTTACATAAATTTAATTCAAATATTTAATTTTTTCAAAAAAAAAAAAACTTTTGATATGTTGTTCATTGAACAATTCTAAGAATGTTTGTAGTTGAAAGTTAAGGCTAATTCGCTGTAAATTAATTTATAAAAATTATTTACAGTTCTTCTTCCTGTGTAAATTTCTCACTATTCACCCGTTGACCAAGTCAACATTTTGATTCCGACCTCTGATCGAAGATCCATCCGGTCCATCCGTTCCAAAGGGGGTGTAATTGCAAGACTTAGTCGCTTGAACTAACGTCTCTTAGTCTTGCGTGCTCAAGCACTTGAAAGAACCATGATCCATCGGTTAGATTGTGAGAAAACTGGGTTAGAAGTTTGAATGTACAGTGTATTTTGAACAGACAATTTCTCTCTCATCCACCACTGTTTCAATCACTATTGTACAATAGTAAAAGGTAATGATGATGTCGGAATTTTGAATTGTCAGATTCAGTGTGAAAGGGATATTTATTTTTCTTACTCCATTTTCTGAAAAAGCATTTTATTTGTCCTTTTTCAATTTCTTGATGATTATTTTCCTCACAAGAAATGCACTATTCATCATCTTCTCCACCTGCAATGAATAGTCTCCCCCACCTGCAATTAAAAGTAAAGCAGGGGCTTTTATTATTCAATCTATAACTGCAGCCGCCGGCTCAGTGTGGGAGTACTGTCAATCACCCATATACCCAGATAATCATTTTCAGGGATAATTGTGTTAAATCAATTATTGATTATGGAATATATGACAGATCCACTAGAACCATTTGACCATTGTTCATCCCTCTCACCTGTAATGATTAAGGACTAACTTAACCTTAATGGTCATGGGTTAATGACTAACTTAACATTAAGGTTCATGGGTTAGTGACTAACTTAACATTAAGGGATGTGGGTTAATGTATAACTTAACATTAAGGTTTCAGGCGGAGTGTACAGGGCATAGTTCATCATCTCCTCCACCTCCATTTGAGCAATATATATATATATATATATATATATATATATATATATATATATATATATATATATATATATATATATATAACTTTTGATAAATGTGTTTTCTTTTGATATATATAAAACTTTTTCTTTCATAAATGTGTTTTCTTTAATGATTATTTGTTGAAATGTGTTTTCCATAACTATTATTGTTATGAATATATGGTGTCAAACTTGAATTTAGATATAATATGTGTGTAGGTTTTATAGCATGAATGTGTGAATATAGTTTCATGTTTTGTAGATGAAAACCCGAAACCCAACCCAGACCAACCCGAAACCAACCCGAACCAACCTATTGGGTTTTATAGTCATTTGGTTTGGTTTGGGTTAGTTTTATTTAGAACCAACCCGACTTATACTATGTAAAAACCCAACCCAATTCAACCCAACCCAAGCTTAGCCCTAAATTGTCATCTAAACATGATTTAAGCTTTTAACACACAAAACAAGTACTACCGATAAAGTATAGTGAACCAATCAACAAAAAGGTTTCCGGTTTCAAAAGTTTTAAACGAATCTAATAGACTAATAGTCTAATAATAGTACTAGAGTCCACAAAATGACATAAAAGATAGGCATTGGCCATTAAACAAAACAAGTATCAATAGAAGCGGTCAAATTGTTTTTTATTAGTAAGTAACCAAACTAAACTACCAAATAAATGATTAACCATAACGGTGATAACATTAACACTATAACTCCTTAAAAAAATCAAGTATTATAAGTAAAATAGTGATATGATAAATCATAATTCATAACATGAAGTCATGACTCATGAACATCATAACATTCATTGATTCATGTCACTAACTAGTATTTAAAACAATCATGATTCATGTGTAAGATGAAAAACCAAAAAAGGGAGAAGGCTGCTTAGTGCTTACCTGAAGCTGAACAACTTTATTACCAATTTCTTCCCGCCGGTTATTATGAGAATAAGAAGTAGTAGTAAAGCTTATAAATTTTTAGAGCTGCAAAAGGTTTTTATTTTTATTTTTACACAGGTCGCATATTCTTAGAAGAGAGGCAGCAACGTTCAGATTCAGAGGTGGGAATGAAAAGAACATGGATGAGTTGACTAGGTTTAATGTTATTATTAACTGGTTTGATATTTTTACCTTTGAAATTCAAATTTTTTTATAAATAAAACCAGGTGACTAGGGTCGGACTAGCCCTCGCCACGTGTCATCTTTAAATTGGCTAACCATTAAGGGAAGACAGAGAGTTAATACATAATAAGGGCCAGGAGCCTTAAAGACATATCGAAGGGTAGGTCCTTAACCCGAGGTGGGAGATCGGCAGAAACTCCTCCTCCAGCCGCAGCAGGTCGGCCAAGGCTTGGTGAAGAGAAGCTGCCCAATTCGGCCATAGTGGCCTTGAGGGCTCGGCGCAGGACGTACAGAGCAGCCCCGGCGGTTATTCTACGTGCGGAGTAGCTAAAGATAATTAAGGAAAGAATCTTGGGTCATAAAGACTCTGATCCTGACATTTAAACATGTCCATAACTATCCCTAAATCATAGGGATTTACATGTATTAATACTTAGGGAAATAATAATAATAATAATACAAATCCTTGTATAACAAGGAAAGGAATAAATCGTCCCCTATATAAACAACCCAAAGGAACTACGGAGACTTGATTCCTGAACAATAATAGGATACGTAGGCAACTTGAGAGAAATAACTCTCAAGCTCAGTCTAAATCCACCCAAAAAACCACCCCTCATTCATTTTACCCTAGATTAAATGGCCCAGATTGATACCCGATGATTTTCATCATCGTCAATTGGCACTAGAAGAAGGGCCTTCTATCGGTAATGGATCGAGGTTGTTCGTGATCAAGTTAATGGCAAAAACATGCCAAAAACGCAGTCAGATCGGAGGCTTATTGCCAGAGATTGCACCGTTGGAACAAGAATTCCACCTTTAAGATTGAAGAAGAAGGAGGGACGAACAAGTCCTCCAAATTTTGTGCCGATCGGAGTCCGTTTAAATGCGCGATCGTCACCGGAAAGTTGCTCATGTATCACCAAAAATGCAGCAGTCAGATCGGAGGCTTATTTCCAGAGATTGCACCGTTGGAACAAGCATTCCACCGTTCAGATTGCAGAAGAAGGAGGGACGGACATGTCCTCCAAATTTCATGCCGATCGGAGTCCATTTAGTTGTCCGATCGTCGCCGGAAAGTTGCAACTGTATCACCGAAAATGCAACTGTCAGAAAAAACGCAGCAGTCAGATCAGAGGCTTATTGCCAGTGATTTCACCGTTGGAACAAGAATTCCACCGTTCAGATTGAATAAGAAGGAGGGACGAACAAGCCCTCCAAATTTTGCGCCGATCGGAGTCCTTTTAGATGTCTAATCGTCCCCGGAAAGATAGAAAGGATAAACTCTCTAAGTCTGCAGGACAGACAGTTTAACATGAGCTCTGCAGGTCGGGCTAATGGACGAGCTCTCAGGCTCCAAAATCCGAGCTGAGCTCTCAATATTTCCAATATGAGCTCTCTAAACGAGCTCTCTAATTACAAGCTCTTTATCAGCGTGCTCTCTCATTACAAGCTCTATATCAGCGAGCTCTCTCATTACAAGCCGTCCAGGTATGAGCCCTTATTGAAATTTATTCCCATTTTTACAACTTAAATGGCCTATCTTATTTTGGAACTCACCCTACCAAACATGGCGGGTCGAGCTATCTTATTTTGGAAGGTCGAGCTATCTTATTTTGGAACTCACCTTACCGAACATGGCGGGTCGAGCTATCTTATTTTGGAACTCTCCCTGCCGAACATGGCGGGTCGAGCTATCTTATTTTGGAACTCTCCCTACCGAACGTGGCATGACGAGCTTTTCTTATCAGTACATCATAAGACCGTCTGCTTAATAGCACGACATTATATTCTATAAGACCGAGCTCGGCTCGGCATCATATTCTATAAGACCGAGCTCGGCTCAGCATCACATTTTATAAGACCGAGCTCGGCTCGGCATCATATTTGGAGTTCTTCCTTGACCGAATCTTTTATAAGACCGAGCTCGGCTCGGCATCATATTTGGAGCTCACCTTGAGCGAATCTTCTATAAGACCAAGCTCGGCTGGGCATCATATTTGGAGCTCACCCTGAGCGAATATTTTATAAGACCAATCTCGGCTCGGCATCATATTTGGAGCTCTCTCTTGAGTGAATCTTTTATAAGACCGAGCTCGGCTCGGCATCATATTTGGAGCTCACCTTGAGTGAATCTTTTATAAGACCGAGCTCGGTTCGGCATCATATTTGGAACTCCCATCGAGCAAATTTTATATAATCCCGACTCCACCTCGGCATTATATTTGGACTGACAAACTAAGCTCCGCAAGTCGGACTTAGAGAAAAATTATAAGTCAGCAGAATTGACAAACTGAGCTCCGTAGATCGGACTTAGCGAAAAATTATAAGTCAGCAGGACTGACAAACTGAGCTCCGCAGGTCGGACTCAGAGAAAAATTATAAGTCAGCAGGACTGACAAACTGAGCTCCGCAGGTCGGACTCAGCGAAAAATTATAAGTCAGCAGGACTGACAAACTGAGCTCCGCAGGTCGGACTCAGCGAAAAGTTATAAGTCAACAGGACTGACAAACTGTGCTCCGCAGGTCAGACTCAGCGAAAAATTATAAGTCAGCAAGATTGACAACTGAGCTGCAGGTCAGACTCGAAAAAGTTTGCAAAGGACAAACTTCTCAAGTCTGTAAGACAGACGATCAACTGAGCTGCAGGAAAGACTCGAAAAAGTTTGCAAAGGATAAACTTCTTAAGTCTGTAGGACAGACGATCAGAACTGAGCTGCAGGTCAGACTCGGAAAAGGTTGCAAAGGACAAACTTCTTAAGTCTGCAGGACAGATGATCAACTGAGCAGCATGTCAGACTTGGAAAAGTTTGCAAAGGACAAACTTCTGAAGTCTGCAGGACAGACGATCAGAAATAAGCTGCAGGTCAGACTCGGAAATGTTTGCAAATGACAAACTTCTCAAGTCTGCATGACAGACGATCAGAACTGAGTACTGTAGGTCAGACTCAGAAAGCTTGAAAAATTCAAACTTCCCAAGTCTGCAGGATAGACAATTTCGAACTGAGTACTGCAGGTTAGACTCAGAAAGTTTGAAAAATTCAAACTTCCCAAGTCTGCATGATAGACAATTTCGAACAGAGTACTGCGGTCAGACTCAGAAAGTTTGAAAAAGTCAAACTTCCCAAGTCTGCAAGATAGATAATTTGAACTGAGGCATGCAGGTAAATGTCAGAGGCAAAAAATCTACACACGCTACTAATTATGTCATCCAAAAAACTATAAGTTAATGCATGGCATACTGGGGGTCAAGACATCCCACTGCGGATCAGAGTATTTCAGGTAAGTGCTGAAAATAAAATTAAGGCAAGAAAACTTGCAAAAGTTTGCATATATTAGAACATTGTACATGAACAAATTGGAAGCTTTTCTCCAAAGTCTACATGACAGACTCCAAAGTTTGAGCTCCGTAGGTTGGATTCGAAAGGTTCAGCTCCACAGGCCGGACCCGAAAAGTTTGCTGGACAGACATCAACATTCAGAACTCCGTAGGTCGGACTCAAAAAAGTTTGCAGGTCAAAATCATCGCACTAAGCTCCGTAGATCGGACTCACCGAGTTTGCAGGACAAACTCGCCTAGTCAGCAAGACGGACAAAAGTATGAGCTCTCTAGATCAGCCTCCGCAAAGTTTGTAGATCAAACTTTCTTAGTTCGTAGACGAACTCAATCCGAGCTCTGCAGCTTGGACTCGTCAGAAGACCAGTCCGCGGGACGGACCCGAGCAATAATCCGTAGGTTATAAAACCACAAACATGTTCTCAAAAACCGTTCCACTTTATAAGACGTGGGCACGAGTGACAGTGTCATAACACTAACTCTGCCACCTAGCAGAGTAGGTCATTGTAAAATTCTACAAGTCTAGATGACAGTGGCCGAACAACACCTCTAACAGATCCGACCTCACAACAAGTAGTTCAGTCATATCTGGGGGGCTTATGACAAGGGTCGGACTAGCCCTCGCCACGTGTCATCTTTAAATTGACTAACCATTAAGGGAAGACATAGAGTTAATACATAATAAGGGCCAGGAGCCTTAAAGACATACCCAAGGGTAGGTCCTTAAGCCCAGGTGGGAGATCGGCATAATCTCCTCATCCACCCGCAGCAGGTCGGCCAAGGCTTGGTGAAGAGGAGCTGCCCAGTTCGGCCATAGTGGCCTTGAGGGCTCGGCGCAGGACGTACAGAGCAGCCCCGGTGGTTATTCCACGTGCTGAGTAGCTAAAGATAAATAATGAAAGAATCTTAGGTCATAAAGACTCTGATCCTGACATTTAAACATGTCCATAATTAAACCTAAATAATAGGGATTTACATGTATTAATCCTTAGGGAAATAATAATAATAATAATAATAATAATAATAATAATAATAATACAAATCCTTGTAGAACAAGGAAAGGGATAAATCATCCCCTATATAAACAACCCTAAGGAACTACAAAAGACTTGATTCCTGAACAATAACAAGATACGAAAGCAACTTCAGAGAAATAACTCTCAAGCTCAGTCTAAATCCACCCAAAAAACCATCCCTCGTTCATATTACCCAAGATTAAACGGCCCAGATTGATACCCGACGATTTTCAGCATCGTCACCAGGTGCGTGCCATTTTCACGCCTCACGCCTTGCTCGCCATGGCGACGCCATAGGGCCGCCCGGCATTTTCAGCGCCATAGACAACATTAAGGCGTTAGAGCCTCGCCTCACGCCAAGGCGCTCGCCTTTCACGCCATGGCGCGCGCCTTAACAAGTATGACATTAATAACAATGAAATGTCATTTTAGACTTTGTCATCACAATTAATGACACATAACAAAGCTAACCAACTTTTTTAATCTGTGTTAAAAATTCCAAACGATCTTAATTAAATTTTGGGAAGTATTATGTAATCATTAAATATTAAATCTCTCTCTCTTGAGATTGAATTTATCTTTGAATTTGGATTAATTCGTGTTTTTATCCGTTTATTGTAGATTTTCTACGTCAGAGTGATGTAATTCAACACCAATTTGGTGGAAATTAAATTTCTCGATCATCTTAAAAAAGAGGAGAAAGAAAGCAAGCCAAAGAACAAAACCATATACTTGCTTATTAATTTCGTCATTATCAATGAATAGAGATTAGTTGCGGCGAGATAATGGAATCATTTGTTTAAGTTTTTAAGTCGTTCGAAAATGGCGCAAACTAATTAAAATTTCATGAGAATGGTGAATTAAGCCATTGGTGAATTTAAGTCGCCGAAGATCGAATAGTCTCACAAACTAATTAAAATTTCATGAGAATGGTGTGGACAGGCAAGAAATGTCTGAAAGATGTATTTTAAATTTCTGAAATTTATTATTTTTTTTGTGCAGCCGTCCCTCAGTTAATTTGCATCTGCTTTAAAAGGAAGGGTTACCTGTAGCTCTACAATAACTGAAAGCAAAACAAGCCCATTAATTATGTCTAAGCCATTCTGCAGCTTGATTTTTGTTATGCTCATATCTTCATGTTCGTCTAGTTCCCAAAACATAACAGATTAAAAACCACTTGATTTTCAAAGAAAAAAAAAAAAAAAAAAAAAAACCACTGGATTTCTTCAAGTTATTATTTCTTTTTCTGCTTCTTTTGACAGAGGATATTTTAATGAAGTTGCAATACACCTTTCTCTTTTGCAGGTGCCGTAAAAGCTAACGGAACACAGGAGAAAGTCACCACGGTTCAAAACGATCTCATAGAATGTACGCAGTTTTCTGGAATTCATTTCTATATAGTACATTTATTGTAATTCACCTATATATTTTTGCTTTACAAGTTCTTAGGTGTTTTGAGAATCACAAGCTAGGGACATGTCTACATTACTTTTCGGTTTCACTCATTTATTCATTATTTTCCCTCAATTCAGTATGCATGAACATTCAGTTCATATATTATTTGTTTTTTTATAATATTTTCTTGAAGAAATGAGTCTTTGGTTCAGCATAAATTTTGCTTTGCAGTACTCAACGGCAAGGAGTCAAAGGAAATGTTATCAAGAATGGATCATCGGAAGGTTGTCCTTTTTCCTTCAAGAAAACTCGACGAAACCAGCTACACATGTAATCCGAATAATTGTTGGATTTATGATCAATGCCTTGATCCTTGTAATCTTTGTAACTGGTATGGTGGCTGCTATAAGAGTTAACCCGAGTGTTCACGGGAATACTTTAAATTAACTTTGAACGAGATATATATATATATATATATATATATATATATATATATATATATATATATATATATATATATATATATATATATATATATATATATATATATATATTTCGTTTCAACATTGGGAAGTGGTGTGCGCACACGACTCGTTCAGCTTGCGCATTAGTTTTGTTCTTCTGAAAGCTGTACTCAAACTGCAGTTCGATGGAATAAATGTATTGATTTGGTTGTTGTACTTCTAGGTCCTGTTTTAGTTTGGTTTAGTTTGGTGTCTTGGTTGTTTTTACATGTGGGTGGTCATTTGTCTTGGCCCTTTGAGTTTTTCTTTTGACTTCAGGCCCTTCCTGATTATTAATTTAACAAAATGATTTGTAACCATGGTTTCGAAAATTGAACCAATTTTTTTATAACAATTGTTGAGCACTTGTAGGATGTAATCATTTTTATAGAGTTAGTTAGGCATAAGGAAGGATCTAGAATCCTTAAGTAGGCTTAATCTGTTTAGATGTATTAGTACACTACAAATGCTGAATTTGTAGTGGCGGTTAGTTTAATTGATAGTTAATTGGGGTAGTTAATTTGATTAGCATTATGGTGTTCGTAGTCACTGTAACTGCCTCTCTACTTCGCAATACACCATAAGTAGTAATTGATGAAGAAATGAATTTACGCGAAGATTACAGAGCTGGATTCCTTCGAATTACAGTTCTGTAAATTTCCTTTCATTATTGATACTTCCCGTCACTATTGTGACTTGATCCTGTCATGATTGATGTTTTATCTTCTTCTTCAATTTTCCTTCAATTCATACTTGTATTAGTTGGTATCAACATTCAATTTATCTTTTTCAGGATTGGATCATGAATTTCTTCATGCTATCAGAGAGGCTTCTATGTGTGTAAGGTTTTCGACGATTTGTTTCCTTCGCTTATTGACATCTCTTTGTACGTTTCTAGATTCTAAGTAGCTTTCTTGCTTTTCCGATGGCTACAACCACTGTTGTTGATGCTTCTACTGCTCCTCAAGGCCTTGCCAATCCTTATTTTGTGCAATCTGGGGAAAATCCTGCTGCTGTTTTGGTACAGCCGGTCCTAACTGGAGATAGTTTTCCTAGTTGTAAAATGGTTATGAGGATGATCTTGTCATCCAAGAACAAGTTTGTCTTCGTCAATGGTACAATTTCTCAGCCTCCTTCCATGGATAGGAATTATGCTATATATAGAAATTAATTGTGCAAGAATGTGAGTTTTCTTGGATCTTGCACTCAATTTCTCCCAGCATTGGCTAGAGTATAATCTGTTATAACACTGCAAAAAAGGTTTGGGATGACCTTCAGTGGCGTTTTGGGGCTAGCAATGTCTATAGGGTGTCGAAGTTGAATGAAAAGGAATAACAGATTAAGGAAGGTGATAACACTGTTAGAGATTACTTCACAAAGTTGAAGATCTTATATGATCAGTATGAATTTCTCAGGCCTGTCCTACCATGTACTTGTCATGCTTTACCAGTTTATCAAGAATATAGTGAAGTTGATAAGGTCATAAGATTCTTGAAAGGCTTGAATGACTTTTATAGTTCAATTTAGTCTTAGGTTTTGCTAATGAGACAATTGCCTTCTGTCAGTGATGGTTTTCAATTGGTTATGCAACAAGAGGCTCAGTAGAACAACAACCATAATGGAACTCGGAATGGTTTCTTGAGGTGGCTGCCTTTGCAAGAAGATGTGCTTCTACTGGGCAAGTTATTAAAAGAATTCAGACCAATTACAAGAAAATGGTCACAAACACTACTAAGCCTCATTGCACATTCTCTAACATGATAGGGCACACTATTGATAAATGTTACAGAAAAATGGTCTTCCACGTAGATATAAAGGCAAAGGCAGGGGAAACAATAGGTAAACTTCTATTGTGCTTTTCTTGAAGATCTTGTTTGGGCTGACAACCATGAAAATCAAGAGTTTCAATCCACTCTTACTCAGGATCAATATTCTTACCGGCGAAGTCTCATCCACTCTGCCAAGATTGACAAGGCTGATGTTACAATAGCAATGTCTGCTAAACTGTATTTTAGTGGTCTAGGCATCACTAAAACTTCCAATAGAATGCTCACTTTGGGATAGAAGATTTAGGAGCCGCACCACATAACTCATTTTGTCAATTTTTCAGTATATGGTTCTACACGATTTACTAGCTTGACCATAAAGATTGAAAGATTTCCATAAGGCTCAAGTAACTCTGTCTGTCCTTTGGAAAAACTTGAAACAAGTTTAGAGAGGGGGGTGGGGTAAATAAACTTGTTACTTTTAGAGTTTTTAAAACTCAACTGATAAGCATGTCTTCGGACTAACTCAGCTCAACTATGTTTTGTATAGCGGATTAAAAGGTTTCTAAAATTGTTGTCTCAAAACTTAGATGGATGTTTTACTTGTTAAGCGTGTATGTGCCCAGCTGTGCAGTGTATTGGTAAGTAAATTAGTAAAAGTAAATGACTGAAAGTAAAATGTAGAAAGTAAAACAGACAAATTTTATAGTGGTTCATGGTGGTGTAATCTTTAGTTCACTATTGTTCTTGGTTACACCGATCTAATAGATTCAAAGATGATTGTCTTTGGTTGTTCTCTGCTTAGCTTCACTATTTGAACAATCACTCCTTCACAGTTGTCTCTGCCGCTTTACTGAATTTGTTCCACTGTTATTTGGAGGGTAGTGTTGCCTCTTCAACAACTCCACCACGAAACTCAGCTCCTTCATAGATGCCCTGATTTAGCTGACCACAGTCCTTCACACACTGTTGTGCTTCACTGCTCCAAACACTTTGTAAAACAAACTTTGAGGTTTGAATCTTTAGATTTTGTTTAGAGCTTGATCTAGATGTAAACTTGTATATAAGTAGCTCATCTTCAAGTGTTGAATGCTGGATTGATCTTTATGAAATGAAACACTTGAAGTGCTTTGATATTGAAATAAATGCCTTAGGAAATTTCAAGGAACTTAAAAAGAACTCGGCGACTAAATGCTCAAAACACTCAGTAAAATGCCGTAAAGTCATATATATCTTCTATTTGCTAAGTCCTATATTTATGGGCATATATCCAATGTTGTATATGCCTAATTATTCCCTCTAAATTCTCTGCTGTCTGATTCCATGTCATTGTCAGTGTCCTAGTGACTTTGACAGTGTGTCCACCAATGAGATTCCTTGAATATTCTGGTACTGAAATCCTTGTAATTGTTATTTAAACTTGGCAATCGATTGAATGCAAGATCATACGTCCATTGTTACTCCTTATTATCAATTGCATCTTTATTATTAGCTGGATAAAGGACTAATAGTACTTGTACTATTTCACTTTCGACTTTGAATTTTTTCAAATTTGAAATACAAACCTGTGACTTGTAAGTTCAACTTCACTAAGCTTTTACTGACTTGATCGACTTGTTCAGCTTAACTCAGCATAGGCTAACTTGATTTTCATATGATGTTTAATTGTGAGATCATAGTGCACCATATTTCATACACTTGAAGTTTCTTATCACATTTTCATCAAACTCAAGCCATCTACACAAGATCTCAAACCACCACTTCTCTCAGACCCCCCTTCCAGTAATGATCCAATTGTAGCGTCTGACACACACACTTCCTCCAGTACTGACTCTTCCATACCCATCAGCTCCTAGCACTAGAAAACACTGATACTTCAAAACATACCAAGCCCGGCGCCCTTCCTCTGTTCCCCATCAATCTATAGTCGCAAGTGCTTAGCATGATATTATCAAACTTAACCCTAAATATGTTCTTACAGTATTCTATACCACCATTCCTAAAGAACCAAAAACATTGAAGTCTTCCCTGAAGCATGAAGGGTGGAAAGCTGCAATGTTGGAAGAACTAAATGCCTTAAGCAAAAACAAGACTTGGCATCTTGTTCCCAGACAACCTCACATGCATTTTATAGGCTGTAAATGGGTGTTTAAGTCAGTACTCAAAACTGATGTGACTCTTGATAGGCTTAAGGCAAGGTTGGTTGCCAAAGGGTACAGTCAAATTGATGGATTAGATTACCTTGAAACTTTCTCCCCTGTAGTTAGATTTGCACTATAAGGTTATAGTACTTAGCATTGCCCTTTCACATGGTTGGTCTTTCAGGCAGTTTGATGTCAAAAATGCCTTCTTACATCGCCACATTACTGAAGATATCTACATGGAACAATCTCCAGGTATAGAAAACTCTCACTATCCTAATCATGTTTGCAAAGTATGGTTTAAAACAAGCTCCTAGAGCCTGGTTTGATAAATACAGTACTTTTTGTTAGGAAATCTACGCGGGAATGCAGCAGAATTCAAAAATTTATTTCCTATCAACCCAAGATCGACTTCGTTTAAGCAATAAACAAAAAAGTAGTAGACGGTGGTTACGTTGGTTGATCTAAAAGATCGATTCTTTGACCGTCTAAGGAGAGTAGTTCTGCATAGAGTCGCCGAAGTGTTCAGCCTGCCGGAATCCCATCATGGATTGCTATTGGAAAACTCCGGTTGCTAGACCGGCCTTTTTCCCTTCTCTCAAACTCTCTATAGGATGCTCTTTATTTTACACAAGAACTATTAGTTCTTGGAATTGTGATGTACAAAAGAGCTTGACACCCACCTCTTATTTATAGTGGTTGGGGCGCCCCCTAGTAGAGTGGAGGAGAAGAAAACCTTTTCCCAATAAAATAAGGAAAATATAATTGATTGATTTATCTCATTTATTACAATATCTCATATTAAATAAATCTAGGATATTGTCAATATCTTATATTGCATATTTCCAAGATATTGTCATAATCTAATATTGACTATATTTATCTTATTACCATAAATCAATTTACACATGTGTATATATCACATATATATTACACATATAAATATATACAAATATATACTTTGGAAACATGTGTGCACATGCACATCATATGTGCAACACGCATGTATGTATATACTTATAAATATTTAATATCTAATATTAATATATGGTAATACCATTAATTAAATTGCACAATCTAAGTGTATCTTATGCACTCCAAAATTGCGCCACCTTTAGCCAAAAATTGGCTTCCGGAATATTCTTTAATTAATATAATATTATTAATATCTTGTATTTAATTTATTCATAATAAATAAATACCACCATATTAATTTACCACTATAACCTTTATAGTACGAGATAAACTTTACTTATTTGGTTATCATCTATAACCACATTTTAATCCGGCTAGATGTTCATATGTGTGTGACCCGATAGGCTTCCGAATATGTTGGCCGCAAACACAAAGTGCAAATTACGAAAATGCCCTTCATACCTAACGATCACGGGATAGCGTCTAGAAACACACCGTGACCCCCAATCATCGGAAGAGTCAAATGCAATGACTACTACCTTTCATGTGAAATAGTTACCGTGTAACTTACAATCCTATCGCTGTAATAATATCCATACGGTCGTTAGTTGAGTGTCAAAACATCAACGACCGTATCTTATAATCTGGATATCATGCTCTCTCGAAGTAACTCATTTACTCCCACTTTGCAAAGATTCATGAGAGTAAGACATTCCTTATAAGGAAGCCATTTCGGATATTCGATTCCAATCATAGGATACGCGATTCCCGGACGACCAATCATGTATACTCCGCATGCATCAGTATCATACCCAATCACTACTGCATGATCGCCCCGTGGCTAGGGGAAACCTCAATAGTGTCAAAGCATGACAATCCACACAGTGATGCCATGAAGACTCCGGTCTTAAGGATAATTACACAACCGCCACATAGTGTGACACTTATCTTTGTAAGTGGGTCAGTCTAATGTTAAGGCCATATTTATATGATTATTAAGGGTTTATTTCATTATTATTTTCTCCACATTTCCATGATTTATATAAGAATTAAGGGTTTAAGTGTAATTATTAAGTAAATGTCATTTTGATATGGTTATTTGCAAAATTGGTTATTTTAAGTGTTTAATTGATTTAATTATGATTATTTGGATTTCACTACATTTTGCAATGTTTATTTATCTTTTAGGAGGCTTAATTTCGAGATGAGAGAGGATCAATCAAAGATATGGGAAAATAAAAGAGACAAGGAAAGAAATCAATCAAGATAAAGATGGAAATATCAAGAAATCCGTTCTACATCAATCTGGACGAGCGTCCATGCAGCGTCCAGGGAAGAAAAGTTGAACAGAGAGTTTGGACGGAATCTGGACGAGCGTCTTGATAGCGTCTAAGGCATCTTGAACGGGCGTCCATATAAGTGAACGAGCGTCCGCCGCCGACCTAAGGCTAACCTACTTAGCACTCTATAAATACAGAAGCTTTTAAACCCTAAAGACAACATTGAGATCGCAATTTTCACCCAAGCTGCGCCCCCAAAAACCACTTTTACACAGAGATGAACTTCTCCAACCCAACAATCACCTTCAACATGATTGTTGGCTAAAAGCCTTGCAGTGAGTCGACGGAGGAAGCCCATCATCAACACAACCAACTAGAGGAGTTCGATCTTTAGATGAGTAGTGAGTTAATTCATAGTTTTTCATTACTTTGGATCTGTTTTGTATTGTTTAAGTTTTGTTGAATTAAGATTTGATGAAACGATCTAGGTTTATTTTATGCTTGAATGATTATATGAAAGTATATTATTTAAAGTTCTATTTTGTTCAAAGTAATGCAGTTAATTGTGTTTTAAGAGATTATGCATGATTAGTTGAGTAAGAGTTTGGAAACGATCTTGTGATTGAGTTTTGATTGCATGTTTAGTTTGTTTGAAAGGATAAACGAAACCCTAGAATTTGATTGAAGATATTTGATTGAATTCGTGAAAAATCACTACTAAAAACTATGTCTTTTTAATCACCGTCTAGTTGGATTGTTGGTTGATAGGTGGAATCTAGTCGCCTTGCTGTGTTTTCCTTTAATTGTCTGAATCAAATCGTTTAGATTAAGTTTAGTTTAAGTTCTAGTTTTATAAACCCTAGTTTCCTGCTGTTTTCCTACACTTTTCTGCTCCAGTTCGTAGTTAGACGCTCGTCCACAATAGCAGACGCTCGTCCATTAGATTTAGTTCCCAGCCGCTCGTCCATACAAGTGAACGTTCGTCCGTCTTTCTGTTTTCTTATTTTCTGCTCGTTTTTATTCCTATTTTAGTTTCAATTCTTAGGTTTAGGTTTTAGTTAGTTTCAACCTTAGTTTAGATAGATAATTGTGACATAATCGATATAGATTTATACTAGAATCCGATAAACATTCTATTCCCTTAGGACGACCCGATAACATCCTTTACTACAGATCCTTATACTTGGGGTGTGTCGGTATTATAAATATTAAAACGTGTTTTTACCGAACAAGTTTTTGGCGCCGTTGCCGGGGAATCGGTAACGGTTTTCGGATTCTTTTAGGTATAAAATTTTATATCGATTCTAATTTTAATTCGTAGGTCTAAATTTTAGAATTACGTTTGTTTTTGTTTTCATTTCACCTTGTTTTATTTAATTTTATTTTCCTTCAATTATTTTCTTTAATTTTTGATAGTTAAATTAGTTTCTATAATTTTCGATTTGTTTTTCGTAACTTTAGATTAGCCTTTATTTATTTCCGTACGTTCTTTTTAGTTTCCTTAATTATTTCTATTTCGTTTTTAAGCCTTAGTTTTAGATTTTCGAAGTCTGGACGAGCGTTTAATAACTTGAACGCCCGTCCACTTCAATCCTGTTCCCCCGAACGACCGTTCATTTATTTGAACGAGCGTTCATCTCTGAACGAACGTCCACTAACATTGGACGCCAGTTCAGTCTGTTCAATCATCACTTCTTTTCTATCTTCTCTTCTCTTCTCTTTTCTTTTCTCCCTCTAAACCATCAAACCTTTTCTAAACCTGTTCTAATCAACCATAAGGTTGATTTTTCCTTTTCTTTTCTTCGGTTTATGCAAACGAGAAGTAAGAAGGACCTCTCGTTCTTTGATCCCGAACTCGAACGATCTATTCTAAGAAGGAGACTTCTT
The DNA here is from genome assembly GCA_026214975.1 of Gentiana macrophylla. Classification (NCBI taxonomy): domain Eukaryota; kingdom Viridiplantae; phylum Streptophyta; class Magnoliopsida; order Gentianales; family Gentianaceae; genus Gentiana; species Gentiana macrophylla. The sequence continues at coordinate 49,001,440 of CM047805.1, forward strand.
CCTGATCTTGACGCCATGGCGGATCAAGATCCAATTCCGAATCTCGATCCCCAAGCTCGGTTAAATTTAATCCTCAAACAGATGCAAGCTCTGCAACAACAACAACAGAATCAACAAGCTGGCATAAATCAACAACTTCAACAATTTAGACAAAACCCGGCTTAATCAATTGAACCAGGACCCTTACACCCCATATCTAAATCAAGACTTTCTCGAGGGGCATAGACCTATTCGTCCTCCCGACATGGGAGGAGTGAATTTGATCTAAAGAACGGAGTAGTTGCTCACAGTTGAGAATAGCTCTTTCCATGGTCTTTGCTCGGGAAGATCCACACGACTTCTTATCCACATTGTACAAATCGTGAAGCGAGGCCATTATCTGGTGTTGATTCGAGAGATCGTAAAGTTGAAGCTATTTCCTTTTTTTGCTTTGAAGAAGGCGAAGCAAGTCGATGGTTTGTCGTTAGCACATCATTCCCTCCATACATGGAATGATGTCAAAAGAGCCTTTCGCTCTCAAGTGGGTTTCACCAGGCAAGATTATGGAGATGAAACGGGAAATAGCTACTTTCGAGCAACTAGAGGATGAGGCTGTTGGCAAAGCTTGGGAGAGATTAAATCTGTTGATGAGGAAGTGCCCCAATCACGGATATGACAGATATGAGTTCTTTGGGCTGTTTCTATAGAGGTGTCTCTCAACCTAATAAAGACTATCTTGACTCCATGACTCATGGATCCTTCTTGGGGAGGTGATGAGGACTCGCCTCTGAGTGGTGAGACCATCGCCAAGAACAATATGTGGTCGACTCCCAAGAAGACCAATGTTGTTAAGAAAGAAGCTGCTGGTAATCCTGATACCAAGCTGTTAGTTGCTCAGATGGAATTGATAAGCAAGCAGCTGGCCAATCTTGACTTGATCTTTCCGATCTGGGAATGCAGGAAGGGACGGAGATGACGGAAGAAATAAATCTAATGGATAATCAAAACCAACCCTTCCGAAACTTCAATCAAAGCCAGAACTACTCAGGATTTCAACGACAGAACTTCAATCAAGCCAAGCTACCACCGGCCTTTCAAATTTGAATTCCTTCAACTCAAACTATCAAAGGCCAGCTCCTAACTCCCAAGGGCCTCAAGGTGGATGGAACCAAACTCAAAATCATACCATCCTATGTGTCCCTCAACACAAATTCGATGAGCTGGTAGACATGGTGAAGACCTTGTCTACTAGCGTTAAAGCTATTGAGAGACAAGTTGGTCAGATGGCAGACCAGCAAGCAAGCAGACCTCACGGTAAACTTCCGAGTTATACCGAGAGAAACCCAAAAGCTGATGTGAATGTTTGCACTGCCAATACACCACAATGGGAGTATGGACAGGAAGAAGAGCTCAATGAAGTAACTCTGAGAAGTGGTAAGAAAGCTGGACCCGGCAAGGTGTCGGGAAACGAGTAGCCCCTCCTGACGCCATGAGTTCAGGAGGGGGAAATCAGAAACCACATGCCGAAGAAAACAAAGATGAGGAGCTCAGTGACAATTCTTTGGAGGACGAAAATAATTACGATGATGAGGAAAGAAAGGACGAGTCAAGGCGGGCACCACGACTAAGAAAAAGGAAGAAAAGTTTGTAAGATGGAAGGATAAGGAGGATGAGGCGATAAAGAATCAAGGCGCAAGGAATGATAAAGCCCTTCCTTATCCACCAAAAGGAAAGAGAAAGCCCTCACTAATGACAAGCAGTATCTTTGGAGTAAGGAGGATGCTTAGAGACACTCAAGTTAGTATGCCCTTAGCCGAGGTATTAACCGAAATGCCTAAATGCTCTAAGTATCTAAAAGAATTTCGTGGGAGTAAGAGAAAACTTGAGGGATGGTGAAGAAGTGCTACTGTGAAGATTGCGCGATGGTTTCACGAAAAAGTCATTAAGCGAGGTGACCCTGGCGAGACCTTCAATCTCTGTGAGATCGAAGGCCATTTATTCGAAAATGTCTTATGCGACTCGGGGCCTCTATTAATGTGATGCCATTAAACGTATGCAAAAAGCTCGGGTTAGATAAAGGATGCGGAACGCCCGATTTCTCTTGGATGGTAGATAAATCTAGCCGGTTTGCGCAGCCGGTTGTGTAGCTAATGTGCTCCTTCAAGTTGAACATTTAGTCTTCCCTACCGATCGGGTTATTCTAGACTATCCACGATAAGGAGATGCCTCTAATTCTAGGCCGAACCTTTTTAGACACTTCTAACGCTCTCATTGACTTACGCAAAGGGCGATGACTCTTAGAGTCGATGACACATCCGTCACCTTCACACGAGGACAAGTCTGAAAGAACCATAAGCGATGAAATATCGTTTGTCGAAGCTATTTACGAGGATGAAAGATGCCTACTACGAAGAAGCGAGAGAGAGTTGTGCGAGAGAGATAGTGTTTTTGAAGTCATGGACATTGAAGATCAAGCTTATTGCGGACCATCTTCTAATTCATTTCAAGCCGTAGGCATTGACGAGTCATCTTCACTCGCTCACACCGAGCTGTTATTGAGTTAGAAGCATGGAGATGCCCAAAGCAACAAACGATGATTTCAAAGAAGCGAGTCGGAAGACTTCATCCCTGGTGAAGAAGAAGCTCGATGGGTAGTTGGGACGAGGTAGACTTTTGAGAGAAGCTACTCATTGGGAAGTAGATGATTGGGAAGAAATTTGGTGGAAGAGCTTAAAGATGAAGAGTTAAGACAAATGATCGATCACAAGAAAAAGGAAGCAAGTGTTGACCGGAGGATTCCGATGGATGATTTGATCCGTGCATTTTCGGGGTTGAGCCTCGGGAAGATGAGTTATTCTTTAGTCAACCACTCCAAGCTCATAAAGAGAAAGGTGGCCCGTTAAAGTCTAGTATTGAGCAACCACCTATTGATTTAGAGCTCAAACCGCTTCCGAAACACCTTAAGTATATCTTTCTTAAGGATGGAGATAAATTGCCTTTGATCATTTCTTCGAAACTCGACCCTGAGCAAGAAGCACAGCTGATAGAAGTGCTTAAAAAGAATATCCTCGCGTTCGGATGGCAAGTGGGTGATATCCGAGGAATCAGCCCAGATGTATGCATGCATAAAATCCGAACGGAGGAGGGAGCTAAAAAGGTTAGACAACCTCAGAGAAGGCTGAATCCGCATATGCAGGAGGTTGTCAAGAAAGAAGTGATAAAGTGGCTTGACATGGGCATCATCTATGCAATCGCCGATAGCGAGTGGGTCAGCCCTACTCAAGTTGTGCCAAAGAAGGCGGAATCACAAATCGAAAAAGAATGAAAAAGGGAGGAAGTTGCCTTACGACTCGTGATGTGAGACTCTGAGTGCAGTATTGACTATCGTAGACTTAATGAGGTTACTGCCAAGGACCACTTTCCCCTACCCTTCATTGACCAGCTTATTGAACGACTGAGTGGTCATAAGTATTATTGTTTCCTTGATGGCTATTCTGGCTACTTCCAGATAGCCATTGATCCTAATGACCAAGAGAAGACAACTTTACGTGTCCATCCGGTACTTTTGCTTTTCGCAGAATGCCATTCGGCCTATGCAATGCACCGCGACTTTTCAACGGTGCATGTTAGCCATTTTTATGGACTTGTGGAGCAATGCATGGAGGTCTTCATGGATGACTTCTCGCCACGGCGATAGCTTTGATGAAATCTTAAAGAATCTAGATATGGTACTCCAACGGTGTGTTGAGAAAAAACTGGTGCTTAAGCGGGAAAAATGCCATTTTCTAGTAGAGCGAAGGAATCGTTTTGGGACATAAGGTGTCCAATGTTTGGTATTCAAGTTGATAAGGCTAAGGTCGAAGCCATTGAAAGGATGAGCGTACCTAAGACGACAAAGGAAGAGGTACGAGGTTTTCTAGGTCATGTTGGCTTCTACAGCGTTTTATTAAAGATTTTTCTACCATCGCCAAGCCTTTATCAAATCTTTTGAAAGATGATGTAGATTTCTTGCTCGATGCGAAGTGCAAAGAAGCTTTCAATTGTCCGAAAGACAAGCTTATCGATGCCCCTATTTTAGTTGCACCTGACCGACCAAGCCTTTCGAGTTGATGTGCGATGCCTCTAATTACGCCAGAAAGCGCAGCTTTAGGTCAAAGAGTTGATAAAAGGTTCGAGGCCCATTTATTATGCGAGCCGCACCTTGAACCCGGCTCAATGCAATTATACCACAAGCGAGAAGGAATTCTTAGCCGTTGTTTTTGCCATTGACAAGTTTAGAAGTTATCTTCAGGGTCTCAAGTTGTTGTATGGACCGATCATGCAGACCCTACGCTACCTTATGGACAAAGCGGATGCAAAACCAAGGTTACTTCGATGGATTACGATTTTACAATAGTTTGACCTTGTGATTAAAGATAAGAAAGGTAGTGAGAATATTGTGGGTGATCATTTATCTCGCTTAGTAAATGAGGGTGCAGAGAATCACAATGATATAGGCATTGATTTTCCGATCGAGCAATTGATGAAGCTTGAAACGGTTAGGCCGTGGTATGTCGACTCACGTCAACTATTTAGCGAGTGGTCATTTAGAGGACATGACGTATCGGAGAAGAAAAAGTTCTTTTACGATCTTAAATATCTCGTATGGGAAGATCCTTATTTGTTTGAGTCCAGAAAGACGGATTACTTCAAGGTGTGTTCGGAGCATGATCGAGTGGGATATCCTAGAACAATGCCATAGCGGTCCTACCGGAGGTCATTATGGAACACCGAAGACGGTTGCAAAGATCCTTCAATTTGGATTCTCTTGGCCGACTCTGTTTAAAGATCTTTGAAGCCTTTTGTAAAGGTTGTGATAGGTGCGAGAACCTGGACGGCAGAGTAGTAGGATGGAAATGCCACTTAAGCCCATTCTTGAATGCGAAGTTTTTCGACGTTTGGGGCATAGATTTTATGGGACCCTTTCCATCTTCGTGCGGTAATAAATATATCCTCGCCTGCAGGTCGACTATGTTTCCAAGTGGGTTGAAGCCATAGCTACCCAAACTAATGATCATAAGGTCGTGAAGAAATTCTTGCAAAAGAATATCTTTACCAGATTCGGCTGTCCGAGAGCACTCATTAGTGATGAGGGTACCCACTTTTACAATGCGCCGCTTGATAAAATACTTGAAAAATATGGTGTCAAACACAAAGTTGGTACACCATATCATCCCCAAACCAGTGGCCAAGTCGAGGTAAGCAACCAGAACTTGAAAAGAATTTTAGAGAAGACCGTGAACAATAATCGATCTAACTGGAGTCTTAAGTTGGATGACGCGTTGTGGGCTTATCGTACTGCATTTAAAACCCCGATGGGCACGTCACCCTTCCAAATGGTCTATGGCAAAGCTTGCCATCTCCCAGTCGAGCTTGAGCACAGAGCTTACTGGGCTATTAAATTCTTGAATTTCGATAGCCAGCTCTGTGGGGAGAAGAGATTATTGCAATTAAATGAGCTCGATGAATTTAGACTCAGAGCGTACGAGAATGCTAAGCTTAGCAAGGAAAGAACGAAGATACTCCATGACGCTAAGATCAAGGACCGAGAATTCAAAGTTGGTGAAATGGCTTTACTCTATAATACTAGACTTCACCTGTTTCCGGGTAAACTCAAGTCTAGATGGTCTGGTCCCTTTGAGATTCTCGAGGTTAATCCAAGTGGAGTAATTACTTTGAACGGGTATGGTAATCAAGCTTTTAAAGTGAATGGTCATCGACTTAAGAAATATTTTGGGCAACCAAAGGAAAAGCCTGAGACTCTTTATTTCCAAAGAAGAGATGAGAGTACAAATGTCCTGATTTGTGAAGGGATTCCATCTTATTTCTTTGAGACACATGATGACATTCCTACCTCTACCTGTGAGGAACCTTCTCCTGAGCATGCTAGCACACCTACGCCTATCATCCGCAAGAACACGAAGAAGAGAGTCAGTGTAGTTTGGAGAGAAAAATTTAATGATCTTATAGCACACTTGACTTGTTGTGGTGAAAATCATTTCCGCCCCAGTGCTCCTGATTCTGATACTGAGGTGGCGGCAGTCAAACCAAAGTGGCCCGATCCGGGTTGATCTTTTAACATCTGTGTCAAGCTATTGACATTAAAAGAGCGCTCCTAGGAGGCAACCTAGTTATTTGTTTTTTTTTTCTCTTAGGTTGTTTTATTGTTAGTAGTACTTTAGTTGGTTATGTGTTGATGGTTATTCCTCCTACATTCATTGTAAGTGTTTTGTGTTATGTGTTGCTCATATACCCCGTGTACCCCGAGATTATATGGTATGTCGAGTGTGGCAGATATTTTTGAGCAGGTTCGCAAGCTTTTATGTCCAGTGTTGTCTATTCAAGATGTAGCTGTACGTTCATGCTCCGGCCTGACCTCTGCCAACTTTCATCCGACAACCACTGTTGAAACCAGCTAAGTTTTCTTTTTCTTTTATTCTGCACATTCTGAGGACATAATGTGATTTAAGTGTGGGGGGGTAATTGGGTATGTTTTTATGCTATATCCTTTGAAATATGAGTGAATGTTAAATTTCCACGAAATTTAAATTTTTGTTAATCTCGAGCATATGATTGAAACTAAATGCTTGCTAGTTGTAGTTTTCTAACGATGATAGTATGTGACTTAGTGAGATAATTATAGCATGTCTTTACTTTCATGGAGCTAGTATTCATTCTTCACGTTCACGAGAGCCTTTGATTTTGAAGCAAGATTTTTGAACTATGTCCTTTCATTGTTTTAGTGATTTATCTTAGGAAGGTCAGTATAGTAACACCTTAGTTAGACCGTGTGCTGTGAATATCGTAAAGTTTGAATGTGATAAGTGAGATGTAACGTATGTCTTGAAAAAATGATGAAAAAAAGGAATGAATAAGCAATCATAATAAATACGTTTGTCGGAAGCTGGTTTATGATTGGAGTGCGGTAGGGCACTATCTCGAAATGTCCTATACCACTATGATGACCAAAAGCTCACGACAGTTGGAAGAAGATACCTTATGATTTGAGTAAGGTAGGGTGTTATCACGAAACATCCTATTCTACTATGATGGGTAAAAGCTCATTCTGATATGCGTCAAATTTGAAAATTTTTGGAAATGATGAGTAAAAATAAAGTGAAGTCTTTGTTATCATGGATCTTATACCCAGTAGAACCGCATGATATCTGTAGGGATTATCTTCTTGAGTGCGTGGGAAGGCTTTGAGTGGAGCTATTGTCTTGCTATATCTAGGATAGTCATTGGATTTTTGAGAGGATACTTCTTTGAAAGGCTTGTTAAATTTGAAAAGGGCTTGTCACACATACACTGAATCTATCTCTGTGATGGTATTGTTTGCTATAGTTGTTGTATCTTTTGTTACGTGAGTTAGAGATCTATGTGGATTGCATGAAAGTTGAGCTATAGTTTTGATTGTTTTGTCCGAGGACGTACAAAAAGCTAAGTGTGTGGGTGTTGTTAAGGCCATATTTATATGATTATTAAGGGTTTATTTCATTATTATTTTCTCCACATTTGCATGATTTATATAAGAATTAAGGGTTTAAGTGTAATTATTAAGTAAATGTCATTTTGATATGGTTATTTGCAAAATTGGTTATTTTAAGTGTTTAATTGATTTAATTATGATTATTTGGATTTCACTACATTTTGCAATGTTTATTTATCTTTTAGGAGGCTTAATTTCGAGATGAGAGAGGATCAATCAAAGATATGGGAAAATAAAAGAGACAAGGAAAGAAATCAATCAAGATAAAGATGGAAATATCAAGAAATCCGTTCTACATCAATCTGGACGAGCGTCAATGCAGCGTCCAGGGAAGAAAAGTTGAACAGAGAGTTTGGACGGAATCTGGACGAGCGTCTTGATAGCGTCTAAGGCATCTTGAACGGGCGTCCATATAAGTGAACGAGCGTCCGCCGCCGACCTAAGGCTAACCTACTTAGCACTCTATAAATACAGAAGCTTTTAAACCCTAAAGACAACATTGAGATCGCAATTTTCACCCAAGCTGCGCCCTAAAAACCACTTTTACAGAGATGAACTTTCCAACCCAACAATCATCTTCAACATGATTGTTGGCTAAAAGCCTCTGCGGTGAGTCGACGGAGGAAGCCCATCATCAACACAACCAACTAGAGGAGTTCGATACTAGATGAGTAGTGAGTTAATTCATAGTTTTTCATTACTTTGGATCTGTTTTGTATTGTTTAAGTTTTGTTGAATTAAGATTTGATGAAACGATCTAGGTTTATTTTATGCTTGAATGATTATATGAAAGTATATTATTTAAAGTTCTATTTTGTTCAAAGTAATGCAGTTAATTGTGTTTTAAGAGACTATGCATGATTAGTTGAGTAAGAGTTTGGAAACGATCTTGTGATTGAGTTTTGATTGCATGTTTAGTTTGTTTGAAAGGATAAACGAAACCCTAGAATTTGATTGAAGATATTTGATTGAATTCGTGAAAATCACTACTAAAAACTATGTCTTTTAATCACCGTCTAGTTGGATTGTTGGTTGATAGGTGGAATCTAGTCGCCTTCTTTGTGTTTTCCTTTAATTGTCTCGAATCAAATCGTTTAGATTAAGTTTAGTTTCGATTCTAGTTTTATAAACCCTAGTTTCCTGCTTTGTTTTTCTGCACTTTTTCGCTTGGTTCAGTAGTTAGACGCTCGTCCGCAATAGCGAGACGCTCGTCCATTAGATTTAGTTCCCACCGCTTCGTCCCATACAAGTGAGCGTTCGTCCGTCTTTCTGTTTTCTCTTATTTTACGCTCGTTTTATTCTGTTTTAGTTTCAATTCTTAGGTTTAGGTTTTAGTTAGTTTCAACCTTAGTTTAGATAGATAATTGTGACATAATCGATATAGATTTATACTAGAATCCGATAAACATTCCATTCCCTTAGGACGACCCGATAACATCCTTTACTACTGAGATCCTTATACTTGGGGTGTGTCGGTATTATAAATATTAAAACGTGTTTTTACCGAACATCTAACGACGCATTCTCTAATACACGCCCACGTACATTCCAAGTGTCTCTACACTTCGATAGACGAGATCTATCACCGCCCTTAAATCTGAAGACATCTAATACGTGCTAGCCTGCTCATACTATCAATGCCCTGTTTAATAGTACATCAGCCTAGAGACATTTAAGTATCAAACTTATTAAAATGATTAGAGATCTCATCAACCATAATCACCAATTATGGTTTCTCTATCACAGTTTAATACTAAGGACGTTATCATATATCAATTCATAATTGGTTCTTTAAAAGAACAAATATATGACAACTGAAAAGCCATTTAATATATGTATAAACATAAAGAAATAGTAGAAATGATCCGACCCGGTCGGATCCGGTCCAACCCGATTGGGTTTAGGACACTATTTCAACAATCTCCCACTTGGCCTAAAACCAATCACTCGCACACACAAGACCAAGTTGAAACACAAGAATCTCATGCAATACTCGCAACCAACCCTAGCCATAAATGGATCGCTATCCATGGGGACTCAGACAATCTTCATATCATGTTCCAAATGACCAAGTCAAAGGAACCGTCTCTACGCACACATGAATCTCGGCGAGACCCTGGTCCTTGCTTCAAGCAATCAATCCACTTACTATATCGCCTATATAGAAAAGGTGGAAGAACCGTATAAGGTTAGGAATGAACCTCATAGACTCATGAATCGCCGCATGGCATCTCTAAGGCACTCTTGTGTTTTGGCTAAGTTGTAGAGTTTACTGAGTGACCCATAGGCTAGAACATTTCCGACTCTTTGCATCACTTAATCAAAGTGACTGCAAACCCAGACTGTAGCTCCCACTCGCCTTCATAAGACTCAGGATATACGTCTGTATATCTACGTTTATTTAATTCCAAGTTTCAATAAACTAGGAACTCTTCTTTAACTTGTTTAAGGAATTCTCGACATTCACCAGATTTACTTTCATACTTGCTCATGACTATTCATGGACTATGAACATCCGGCATTACCTTTATGATGGTTTCTATCGATGATGAAGGAAACCTTCCATAAGCATCATCTTTCACCTTATCTTTAGGACTAACGTCCTAACATAGATAGATCTTGAGAACACTGGCCAGCAGTATCCTGTCGCGATCTATACTAAACTCCTTTTAGTATCACATCTATATAGGTAAACTATAATCTAACATCAGTTAAATCTATCGCTATAGATTCTTATTTCCAAAATTAAGAACTACCAATCCAAGTGCATTCGTAAAAACCTTGAACTACCAAACATTAATTGACTGTGACATGGGGTGACAATTCTCGAGAGAGATATCCAATACCTTACTCGAAAATCGTAACACACTCCCACTATCCATCTTGCACATTGGGCATATCCTTCTTTTGACTAAATCAAACTCCTTTGATTATCAAACAAAGAAATCGTCTAAAGAAACTTGTTTGAGTCCATAAATGGATCTAATGAGCTTACATATCGTGTTAATGTCTATGAACATCGAGCTATATGCCCAATGTCTTCAACACTATCATATAGCCATGATATGGAGTTATAACAAGCATCATCTGAATAGAACTGGGCTCAGCTGGCAGCATAAAGGTAATTACAAGGTTTACACCCCGTACCCCTTAGCCGTCACTATAGCCTGATGGTAATCATATTACAATCCATGTCAGCCTTTCAGGGACATTCCCCTTAGGTAAGATAGACTAGGTTCACAACCTGGTTGTCACTAATGGAATCTAATTCAGATTTTATGTGTCCTGGCCATATCTCTCAAACCTGCCTTTCAAACATTCTTTCATAAGTCGTGAGATATTCATTCTTCAAGATGAACATACCAACAGCCTTTTCAGGCTTGAGGTTATCCACAAACTTACATAACTTTTGTGTGCACTGAGCAGTGATCTACACCTCATTGCTATGCGGCGTCTGCTCTTGTTCCATTGGTTGAATATATCTTTGTGGTTCTCAAACTCTTTTGAGATCTAATTCACTCCTAATTGCTTCTTTTGGAAGAAACACTTCCTCTAGCAGACAAACATGTTTGGAGACAAACATTTTGCTCCGCGGACAAGTAAATGATATCTAGCGTACTTGCTATGATATTCCACAAAGCTATACATGTCGTACTAGGCTCCAAGCCTTTTTGACTTTGCCTATGACAACTTCAAATCATGAAGAAAAACACAATGTGCAAGATATTTGAGAAACTATTTCATTTATTTTTTCGACTTGTTCTTGTACAAAGCAAATACACACTATATATAAGAGGAAGGCGTTGCTCTCATGAATAAAGTAAAAATTCGGCCGCTATTCCTTTTGAAGTCGGTTTCTTTGCTTGAATTCAACCTAGGGCTAGGTCGACCTAGGTATAGATTCGACATTATCGCCTTCCATATCTAATAGGGAATTTATTCAACCTTTATTCTTTGGAACTCGGTTAAGTATAATGGCACAATCCTGAAACGGGTAAGGGATTCTTTGCATGGCTTGCGTCACACCTTTATCATATAAAGTGTTGTTTCCATTTTGGGAACACAATCTAATTGCGTATCCCAAAGATGGTATCCTTCAAGGGAGAATCTTATTCCTTTTCAGACGACTTCTGAAACACCCTTTAGGTATTAATTACTTCAATCCAATTGAAGATTAATTCCTAAGTAGCTCGTCAATCTCATATTCGTACTAGCTCGAACTTGTCAGGATTTCCGAACTGTCGTACTTCAATAAATACATTCAACTATTTCTAAAATAGTCATAGAGATTATTTGTGGCATTAATTGTCATAAACCAACAAACATCGGTATGTTTAGGCTTTAGACAATCTTTCTAGATTTTGTAACCTTTTCGAAAAAGGGTGTTTCAGTCATCTTTAGATAAGATACGTATTACCCACATGATTCATAATCATATGGTTCAACATCATCAGAATGACGTTTAGTTGCACGCTTCCCTTCCAGAGAGACTATGTCTAGAACAACCACAAATATTAAGGATAACAGCCACACAAATATTTAGTTGAGATCTCATCACATATACCAACTATATAGTGACATCAATCTAGTATGTTAGATTCAGTGATCTTCCAACTTTATCGGAATAACATTTATTCTTTACAATTGAATATGTCTACTAAATCCTAACAAATAACTGAACTTGTGTCCTTCATAAGAACCGGAACATAATAACATTTATTTAATTCCCTTATCAGTTTACTAGATCAAGAATATGGTAAGTGTTACAACGTTTGTTTCATCTTCCATATCTGTATTTAATCTTTCTAATTTAATCACACTCGCAAGATATCATATATCTTAGAGTCGTCTTTGAACTTAGATAGATTTATCTCAGCTCACTTGCTTAGAATAGAAACTTCAATAAGTTCTCTATTTAAGCACATGCCCTAACTTTCCTTTTTAATCCTTTAAGCACTTGAGAAATGTTTCTTATTGTAGTCTTCATAAGACTTAAGAAAGAACACAAGAGCTATGTCTTTGATTTCCTTTCATAAAGAAAATCTAAAGTTTATTAAATAGTTTATTTAACCATTTGAATCGTATTCGAAACATTAACTATTTAATTAACCTTTAAGCAATGATAGAATTAAGTCGATACTTAAATCTCACAATTTTGAAAACATCCTTTCCAAAATTCGGTCTAGTCATTCTTATCCAACGTTTGAATAATTTGTCATCGTATGACCGAATGATTATATTGGATCGTATCCAATATCATGAGCTACCATTTTTCATTAATAATCAAAGTCTTGGAGCACTGCATCAATTATGTAGTCTCCTTGTCTCTAACTACTATAACGGTGTTGCCCGCGTCATTGCTTATTTTAAAAGGATTAAAATTTACTTAACCATTCTAGAGAACGTTTCTCAAACAGTATAATTTGGTTTTACTAATCGAGAAAAACATAAATATAAAAGTTTGCTAAAAACTACAACATTAAAAATGAAGATAAAAGAGTGTTGTTGTCTATACACGCAAAATCAAATATGGTCTTTGGGATTTTGATTTTGCTCCCACTAGTCAACTACTCCCAATTGATTTTCAAGGAATTTTCAAAATCCTTTAGTGGCTGGAATCCTATCTAGTTGACTCGATCCCCGTCGTGGGCCGATCGACCGGATCAGTTTTGACGGGTAGGTACTTCTTATCAATCGCGTCTAACGCGACTTCCAGTGGTTTGACTAGTCAACTCTTTGACAGTTCACATCGTCTATGTGATAGTCAACCTTATGTCTCTAAAATCGGACGGTCCTAACGTGGGCCAATCACCGCAAGATTCTTAGTCGGGTCGTTACCCAAGTATTCATGAGATCTCATAACGATCATATCTCGATAATGACGATATACCCGTGGTAGGTCAACTCCCGACGTGGGCCGATCAGTTGGATCCGAACAAGAGCTCTTCACCGTCACTATAATATTGGGAGACATTTTATAACTCGATTTTTGTTATGGGAGTAATTACGTAAATTAATTCACTTAATTAATTTAATTACGGTCTCATCAAATATATGTATCTCTATAGACATGCATCCTACACATTTATCTAGATCGTGCCTAGTCATGCATCTATCGTATCATATAAAATAAATACAAGCACAAAATAAATAAATACGTAAAGTAACCGGTATGATCATGGACTTTTCCTAGGTGTGGTTTCGAATACAAACTGACGAAACCGCGTGTCACAATCTAAGGGTAGCTGCAACCGCCAATAGGATCTTTAATGCGCCATCTCCAATGAGATCTTTATTCTTCTTTCTTTGGTCTCCATCTTCTGCTCCATTCTTGTTACATTTAATTCTATCTAATAAAATAAATACACCCGCCGCAAACGGGGGGGAGCTAACGGGAATGAGATAAATACAGAAAATAAACTAGGTCACGTTCTTCATAACGGCCTAGGACAATTTTTAAACCAACAGAAAAATTAAATTATTCACATCTATCCTATCGGTCGAGTCCATGATCAATCGGGGTCCATATAATCATATTATATCTACTATAACTAATCCATACAATAACATCTTATGAAAAAAATAAAAATAAAAATTAATTACTTGCGTCTTAATTAATCAATTAACATTTAATCTATTAAATAATTTTATCCAATCAATTAACTAATTAACATTTAATTAATTAAATGATTTAATCGAAATAAAATTAACGATTAATTTTAAACGATTTTAATTTTAATTTTAATTAATTGGAACTACTCCAAAAATAAATCAAAATTAAAATTAACTCTCTTTCGTTTCTTTCCTTTTTGATTCTTAATCAAAAGGGATGCCTTTGGTTTCCTAAACCAAAATGCATCTTCCGAAACCAAAAGGCATCTTCCTAAACCAAATTTGGCTTAGGCCACTTTCCAAAATCAAAATTTTGGAAGTGGCCTAGGCCTAGGCCTATTACAAATCAAATATTTGAAAAGGGCCTAAGTCTATTCCAAATCAAATATTTGGAAAGGCCAAATAATTTTGGTTTAGGCCTAGCCACTTTCCAAAATCAAAATTTTGAAAGTGGCCTAGGCCTAGGCCTTTTCCCGAATCAAATATTTGGAAAGGGCCTAGGCCTATTCCAAACAAAGTTTGGAAAGAACATTATTATTTTAATGTTTTGTGGCATCCTAATGGCCCAAACTATTTGTACCATTGGTTAGCCATATGGCACAACTAAACAAAGGAGATTTTAATCACAACTATGAACAATATTGAAACACAAAATACACAAAACAAAATTTAGGGATCCACCAAAAAGATGCACCAGCCGACGTCGACCGCCCCAAGGGAGAGCCGCCGCCGCCGGCGCAATTTCCGGTGGGGGTGCCGCCACCGATCGGCCGAGCACCCCAAAAGCCGCCCTTTATTTTTTTTAGTGTATCGATTCTTGAATCAAAAATCTTTCATCTTTTAATTACGTGATTTAAACGATAAAATTAACTACGTATAATAACATGCTTATTGCTTAAGCTCAAGCTCTCTCGATACCTTTGTTAGGAAATCTACGCGGGAACGCAATGAATTCAAAATTTATTTCTTATCGACCCAAGATCGACTTCGTTTATGGAATAAACAAAAACAAGTAGTAGACGGTGGTTACCTTGGTTGATCTAAAAGATCGACGCTTTGACCGTCTAAGGAGAGTAGTTTCACGCATAGAGCCGCCCAAGTGTTCGGCCTCTACCGCTAGTCCACACGAACAGCCCGCCGGAATCCAATCATGGATTGCTATTGGAAAACTCCGGTTGCTAGACCGACCTTTTTCCCTTCTCTCCAACTCTCTATAGGATGCTCTTTATTTTACACAAGAACTATTAGTTCTTGGAATTGTGATGTACAAAAGAGCTTGACACCCACCTCTTATTTATAGTGGTTGGGGTGCCCCCCTAGTAGAGTGGAGGAGAAGAAAACCGTTTCCCAATAAAATAAGGAAAATATAATTGATTGATTTATCTCATTTATTACAATATTATTTAAAGTTCTATTTTGTTCAAAGTAATGCAGTTAATTGTGTTTTAAGAGATTATGCATGATTAGTTGAGTAAGAGTTTGGAAACGATCTTGTGATTGAGTTTTGATTGCATGTTTAGTTTGTTTGAAAGGATAAACGAAACCCTAGAATTTGATTGAAGATATTTGATTGAATTCGTGAAAAATCACTACTAAAAACTATGTCTTTTTAATCACCGTCTAGTTGGATTGTTGGTTGATAGGTGGAATCTAGTCGCCTTGCTGTGTTTTCCTTTAATTGTCTGAATCAAATCGTTTAGATTAAGTTTAGTTTCAGTTCTAGTTTTATAAACCCTAGTTTCCTGCTTTGTTTTCTGCACTTTTTCGCTTCAGATTCAGTAGTTAGACGCTCGTCCGCAATAGCAGACGCTCGTCCATTAGATTTAGTTCCCAGCCGCTCGTCCATACAAGTGAACGTTCGTCCGTCTTTCTGTTTTCTTATTTTCTGCTCGTTTTTATTCCTGTTTTAGTTTCAATTCTTAGGTTTAGGTTTTAGTTAGTTTCAACCTTAGTTTAGATAGATAATTGTGACATAATCGATATAGATTTATACTAGAATCCGATAAACATTCCATTCCCTTAGGACGACCCGATAACATCCTTTACTACAGATCCTTATACTTGGGGTGTGTCGGTATTATAAATATTAAAACGTGCTTTTACCGAACATCTAACGTACGCATTCTCTAATACACGTCCACGTACATTCCAAGTGTCTCTACACTTCGATAGACGAGATCTATCCCTGCCCTTAAAGACAGAAGACATCTAATACGTGCTAGCCTGCTCATACTATCAATGCCCTGTTTAATAGTACATCAGCCTAGAGACATTTAAGTATCAAACTTATTAAAATGATTAGAGATCTCATCAACCATAATCACCAATTATGGTTTCTCTATCACAGTTTAATACTAAAGACGTTATCATATATCAATTCATAATTGGTTCTTTAAAAGAACAAATATATGACAACAGAAAAGCCATTTAATATATGTATAAACATAAAGAAATAGTAGAAATGATCCGACCCGGTCGGATCCGGTCCAACCCGATTGGGTTTAGGACACTATTTCAACAATCTCCCACTTGGCCTAAAACCAATCACTCGCACACACAAGACCAAGTTGAAACACAAGAATCTCATGCAATACTCGCAACCAACCCTAGCCATAAATGGATCTCTATCCATGGGGACTCAGACAATCTTCATATCATGTTCCAAATGACCAAGTCAAAGGAACCGTCTCTACGCACACATGAATCTCTGACGAGACCCTGGTCCTTGCTTCAAGCAATCAATCCACTTACTATATCAGCTATATAGAAAAGGTGGAAGAACCGTATAAGGTTCAGGAATGAACCTCATAGACTCATGAACTGCTCGCGCTGCGCCTCTAAGGCACTACTGTGTTTTGGCTAAGTTGTAGAGTTTACAGTGACCCATAGGCTAGAACATTTCACTCTTTGCATCACTTAATCAAAGTGATTTGCAAACCCATCGTAGCTCCCACTCGCCTTCATAAGACTCGGGATATACGTGCGTATATCTACGTTTATTTAATTCCAAGTTTCAATAAACTAGGAACTCTTCTTTAACTTGTTTAAGGAAATTCTCGACATTCACCAGATTTACTTTCATACTTGCTCATGACTATTCATGGACTATGAACATCCGGCATTACCTTTATGATGGTTTCTATCGCAGTAGCGAAGGAAACCTTCCATAAGCATCATCTTTCACCTTATCTTTAGGACTAACGTCCTAACATAGATAGATCTTGAGAACACTGGCCAGCAGTATCCCTGTCGCGATCTATACTAAACTCCTTTTAGTATCACATCTATATAGGTAAACTGTAATCTAACAGCAGTTAAATCTATCGCTATAGATTCTTATTTCCAAAATTAAGAACTGCCAATCCAAGTGCATTCGTAAAAACCTTGAACTACCAAACATTAATTGACTGTGACATGGGGTGACAATTCTCGAGAGAGATATCCAATACCTTACTCGAAAATCGTAACACACTCCCACTATCCATCTTGCACATTGGGCATATCCTTCTTTTGACTAAATCAAACTCCTTTGATTATCAAACAAAGAAATCGTCTAGAGAAACTTGTTTGAGTCCATAAATGGATCTAATGAGCTTACATATCATGTTAACGTCTATGAACATCGAGCTATATGCCCAATGTCTTCAACACTATCATATAGCCATGATATGGAGTTATAACAAGCATCATCTGAATAGAACTGGGCTCAGCTGGCAGCATAAAGGTAATTACAAGGTTTACACCCCGTACCCCTCAGCCGTCACTATAGCCTTATGGTAATCATATTACAATCCATGTCAGCCTTTCAGGGACATTCCCCTTAGGTAAGATAGACTAGGTTCACAACCTGGTTGTCACTAATGGAATCTAATTCAGATTTTATGTGTCCTGGCCATATCTCTCAAACCTGCCTTTCAAACATTCTTTCATAAGTCGTGAGATATTCATTCTTCAAGATGAACATACCAACAGCCTTTTCAGGCTTGAGGTTATCCACAAACTTACATAACTTTTGTGTGCATTGAGCAGTGATCTACACCTCATTGCTATGCGGCGTCTGCTCATGTTCCATTGGTTGAATATATCTTTGTGGTTCTCAAACTCTTTTGAGATCTAATTCACTCCCACTGTTTCTTTTGGAAGAAACACTTCCTCTAGAAGACAGCATGTTTGGAGACAAACATTTTGCTCCGCGGACAAGTAAATGATATCTAGCGTACTTGCTATGATATTCCACAAAGCTATACATGTCGTACTAGGCTCCAAGCCTTTTTGACTTTGCCTATGACAACTTCAAATCATCGGTTAAGATAGATTCGACATTATCGCCTTCCATATCTAATAGGGAATTTATTCAACCTTTATTCTTTGGAACTCGGTTAAGTAGGCACAATCCTGAAACGGGTAAGGGATACTTTGCATGGTTTGCGTCACACCTTTATCATATAAAGTGTTGTTTCCATTTTGGGAACACAATCTAATTGCGTATCCCAAAGATGGTATCCTTCAAGGGAGAATCTTATTCCTTTTCAGACGACTTCTGAAACACCCTTTAGGTATTAATTACTTCAATCCAATTGAAGATTAATTCCTAAGTAGCAAATCAATCTCATATTCGTATTTAGCTCGAACTTGTCGGGATTTCCGAACTGTCGTACTTCAATAAATACATTCAACTATTTCTAAAATAGTCATATAGATTATTTGTGGCATTAATTGTCATAAACCAACAAACATCGGTATGTTTAGGCTTTAGACAATCTTTCTAGATTTTGTAACCTTTTCGAAAAAGGGTGTTTCAGTCATCTTTAGATAAGATACGTATTACCCACATGATTCATAATCATATGGTTCAACATCATCAGAATGACGTTTAGTTGCACGCTTCCCTTCCAGAGAGACTATGTCTAGAACAACCACAAATATTAAGGATAACAGCCACACAAATATTTAGTTGAGATCTCATCACATATACCAACTATATAGTGACATCAATCTAGTATGTTAGATTCAGTGATCTTCCAAATTTATCGGAATAACATTTATTCTTTACAATTGAATATGTCTACTAAATCCTAACAAATAACTGAACTTGTGTCCTTCATAAGAACCGGAACATAATAACATTTATTTAATTCCCTTATCAGTTTACTAGATCAAGAATATTGTAAGTGTTACAACGTTTGTTTCATCTTCCATATCTGTATTTAATCTTTCTAATTTAATCACACTCGCAAGATATCATATATCTTAGAGTCGTCTTTGAACTTAGATAGATTTATCTCAGCTCACTTGCTTAGAATAGAAACTTCAATAAGTTCTCTATTTAAGCACATGCCCTAACTTTCCTTTTTTAATCCTTTAAGCACTTGAGAAATGTTTCTTATTGTAGTCTTCATAAGACTTAAGAAAGAACACAAGAGCTATGTCTTTGATTTCCTTTCATAAAGAAAATCTAAAGTTTATTAAATAGTTTATTTAACCATTTGAATCGTATTCGAAACATTAACTATTTAATTAACCTTTAAGCAATGATAGAATTAAGTCGATACTTAAATCTCACAATTTTGAAAACATCCTTTCCAAAATTCGGTCTAGTCATTCTTATCCAACGTTTGAATAATTTGTCATCGTATGACCGAATGATTATATTGGATCGTATCCAATATCATGAGCTACCATTTTTCATTAATAATCAAAGTCTTGGAGCACTGCATCAATTATGTAGTCTCTTTGTCTCTAACTACTATAACGGTGTTGCTCGCGTCATTGCTTATTTTAAAAGGATTAAAATTTACTTAACCATTCTAGAGAACGTTTCTCAAACAGTATAATTTGGTTTTACTAATCGAGAAAAACATAAATATAAAAGTTTGCTAAAAACTACAACATTAAAAATGAAGATAAAAGAGTGTTGTTGTCTATACACGCAAAATCAAATATGGTCTTTGGGATTTTGATTTTGCTCCCACTAGTCAACTACTCCCAATTGACTTTCAAGGAATTTTCAAAATCCTTTAGTGGCTGGAATCCTATCTAGTTGACTCGATCCCCATCGTGGGTCGATCGACCGGATCAGTTTTGACGGGTAGGTACTTCTTATCAATCGCGTCTAACGCGACTTCCAGTGGTTTGACTAGTCAACTCTTTGACAGTTCACATCGTCTATGTGATAGTCAACCTTATGTCTCTAAAATCAGACGGTCCTGACGTGGGCCAATCACCGCAAGATTCTTAGTCGGGTCGTTACCCAAGTATTCATGAGATCTCATAACGATCATATCTCGATAATGACGATATACCCGTGGTTGGTCAACTCCCGACGTGGGCCGATCAGTTGGATCCGAACAAGAGCTCTTCACCGTCACTATAATATTGGGAGACATTTTATAACTCGATTTTTGTTATGGGAGTAATTACGTAAATTAATTCACTTAATTAATTTAATTACGGTCTCATCAAATATATGTATCTCTATAGACATGCATCCTACACATTTATCTAGATCGTGCCTAGTCATGCATCTATCGTATCATATAAAATAAATACAAGCACAAAATAAATAAATGCGTAAAGTAACCGGTATGATCATGGACTTTTCCTAGGTGTGGTTTCGAATACAAACTGACGAAACCGCGGGTCACAATCTAAGGGTAGCTGCAACCGCCAATAGGATCTTTAATGCGCCATCTCCAATGGGATCTTTATTCTTCTTTCTTTGGTCTCCATCTTCTGCTCCATTCTTGTTACATTTAATTCTATCTAATAAAATAAATACACCCGCCGCAAACGGGGGAGCTAACGGGAATGGGATAAATGCAGAAAATAAACTAGGTCACGTTCTTCATAACGGCCTAGGACAATTTTTAAACCAACAGAAAAATTAAATTATTCACATCTATCCTATCGGTCGAGTCCATGATCAATCGGGGTCCATATAATCATATTATATCTACTATATCTAATCCATACAATAACATCTTATGAAAAAAATAAAAATAAAATTTAATTACTTGCGTCTTAATTAATCAATTAACATTTAATCTATTAAATAATTTTATCCAATCAATTAACTAATTAACATTTAATTAATTAAATGATTTAATCGAAATAAAATTAACGATTAATTTTAAACGATTTTAATTTTAATTTTAATTAATTGGAACTACTCCAAAAATAAATCAAAATTAAAATTAACTCTCTTTCGTTTCTTTCCTTTTTGATTCTTAATCAAAAGGGATGCCTTTGGTTTCCTAAACCAAAATGCATCTTCCGAAACCAAAAGGCATCTTCCTAAACCAAATTTGGCTTAGGCCACTTTCCAAAATCAAAATTTTGGAAGTGGCTCAAGCGCAAGCCTATTACAAATCAAATATTTGAAAAGGCCAAGACTATTCCAAATCAAATATTTGGAAAGGCCAAATAATTTTAGTTTAGGCTCAGCCACTTTCCAAAATCAAAATTTTGAAAGTGGCACAGCTCAGCCTTTTCCCAAATCAAATATTTGGAAAGGGCCTAGGCCTATTCCAAACAAAGTTTGGAAAGAACATTATTATTTTAATGTTTTGTGGCATCCTAATGGCCCAAACTATTTGTACCATTGGTTAGCCATATGGCACAACTAAACAAAGGAGATTTTAATCACAACTATGAACAATATTGAAACACAAAATACACAAAACAAAATTTAGGGATCCACCAAAAAGATGCACCAGCCAACGTCGACCGCCCCAAGGGGGAGCCGCCGCCGCCGGCGCAATTTCCGGTGGGGGTGCCGCCACCGATCGGCCGAGCACCCCAAAAGCCGCCCCTTTATTTTTTTTTCGTGTATCGATTTGCGAATCAAAAATCTTTCATCTTTTAATTACGTGATTTAAACGATAAAATTAACTACGTATAATAACATGCTTATTGCTTAAGCTCGAAGCTCTCTCTGATACCACTGTTAGGAAATCTACGCGGGAACGCAGCGGAATTCAAAAATTTATTTCCTATCGACCCAAGATCGACTTCGTTTAAGGAATAAACAAACAAGTAGTAGACGGTGGTTACCTTGGTTGATCTAAAAGATAGACGCTTTGACCGTCTAAGGAGAGTAGTTCTGCATAGAGCCGCCCAAGTGTTCGGCCTCTACCGCTAGTCCACACGAACAGCCCGCCGGAATCCAATCATGGATTGCTATTGGAAAACTCCGGTTGCTAGACCGACCTTTTTCCCTTCTCTCCAACTCTCTATAGGATGCTCTTTATTTTACACAAGAACTATTAGTTCTTGGAATTGTGATGTACAAAAGAGCTTGACACCCACCTCTTATTTATAGTGGTTGGGGTGCCCCCTAGTAGAGTGGAGGAGAAGAAAACCTTTTCCCAATAAAATAAGGAAAATATAATTGATTGATTTATCTCATTTATTACAATATCTCATATTAAATAAATCTAGGATATTGTCAATATCTTATATTGAATATTTCCAAGATATTGTCAAAATCTAATACTGACTATATTTATTTTATTACCATAAATCAATTTACACATGTGTATATATCACATATATATTACACATATAAATCTTTACAAATATATACTTTGGAAACATGTGTGCACATGCACATCATATGTGCAACACGCATGTATGTATATAATTATAAATATTTAATATCTAATATTAATATATGGTAATACCATTAATTAAATTACACAATCCAAGTGTATCTTATGCACTCCAAAATTGCGCCACCTTTAGCCAAAAATTGGCTATCGGAATATTCTTTAATTAATATAATATTATTAATATCTTGTATTTAATTTATTCATAATAAATAAATACCACCATATTAATTTACCACTATAACCTTTATAGTACGAGATAAACTTTCCTTTTTTGGTTATCATCTATAACCACATTTTAATCCGGCTAGATGTTCATATGTGTGTGACCCGGTAGGCTTCCGAATATGTTGGCCAAGACACAAAGTGCAAATTACGAAAATGCCCTTCATACCTAACGATCACGGGATAGCGTCACAGTAACACACCGTGACCCCAATCATCGGAAGAGTCAAATGCAATGACTACTACCTTTCATGTGAAGCAGATTACCGTGTAACTTACAATCCTATCATTTGTAATAATATCCATACGGTCGTTAGTCGAGTGTCAAAACATCAACGACCGTATCTTATAATCTGGATATCATGCTCTCTCAAGTAACTCATTTACTTCCACTTTGCAAAGATTAACGAGAGTAAGACATTCCTTATAAGAAGGCCATTTCGGATATTCGATCCCAATCATAGGATACGCGATTCCCGGACGACCAATCATGTATACTCCGCGATGCTTGAAGATCATACCCAATCACTACCGCATGATCGCCCATGGCTGTGAGGAAACCTCAATAGTGTCAAAGCATGACAATCCACACCGTGATGCCATGAAGACTCGGTCTTAAGGATAATTACACAAGCGCCACATAGTGTGACACTTATCCGTGTAAGTGGGTCGATCCTAACGACGCATTCTCTAATACACGTCCACGTCATACCCAAGTGTCTCTACACTTCGATAGACGAGATCTATCCACTCGCCTTAAAGCAGAAGACATCTAATACATGCTAGCATGTTCATACTATCAATGCCCTGTTTAATAGTACATCAGCCTAGAGACATTTAAGTATCAAACTTATTAAAATGGTTAGAGATCTCATCAACCATAATCACCTATCGTGGTTTCTCTATCACAGTTTAATACTAAGGACGTTATCATATATCAATTCATAATTGGTTCTTTAAAAGAACAAATATATGACAAATGAAAAACCATTTAATATATGTATAAACATAAAGAAATAGTAGAAATGATCCGACCCGGTCGGATCCGGTCCAACCCGATTGGGTTTAGGACACTATTTCAACACTTTTATCCTTATGGTTTGTGTGCAATTTGTCTCGGATTTTATGCTAAACGAAATATAACAAGTACTAAAATACATCCGGTTTACCCCAAGTGGTCTAGTGATGATTTAATAAGAATTGCGGTTCACCTATCATAAGTATGAATTTCTAACATCTTAGAAAAATTCACCTATCAATCTTTTTCGTCCATCGATCCTAAAGATTAACGCTTTAATTATCAAGGTGTGAAATTTATCAATCTCGTAACCTAGATGTTCAACCTAACAACTATCGTTAATTAGATTAAAAATCCAATCTTTACTATGGTGATCTTAGTTTAACAACGATTCTCATCAAATATTAAACATCAAACAACAATACATTCATCAATGAAATTGCATAATAACAATAAAAACATAGAAAAGATACAATCTCATTAAAACTCACAAACAATCCAAAGAGTCGAAATTGAGATGCTGCAACGATCGGTTTCACAAAGCTCGTTCAAGAAAACCTCAGCCTCTGTTCATCGCTTGTACCAGACGAAGCAAAATAAAATTAAAAAAAGAAAAAAAGCACTCGGTCGACCGAGTGATGGTGTTCGGTCGACCGAACCAAAAAAAGTGCCTAGGGTTTCGTGCGTGATGCTGTTCTTCGGAAAAGCTATTTCAGGTCTGGCTGAATGTCGATGGATCAAATCCTTTTATAATGTTTTTTTCGAGCTAGGGTAATAATTATCCTATTTCCTTTTCTTAATAAAAAAACTAAACCCTAATAAAAATATAACAATTCCAATTTTGTCCTTCTAGATAAGTCTTCAAATAAATTGCTACTCGAACTCCTTCAACTCTTCAATTCGTTCCACGATATGCTCGTCGTACCTACAACATAATAAAAACGTGCAAAGTGTAACATCACATATGTAAATAGATAATTGCTAATAAAATCACGTAAATAACCCGACTTTGCACTCTAATACTTTCCAACCTCATTCTTTCAATAAATCCATTAAACACTTAATTTTCTATAAAAATTAATAAAATACAAAGGATATTGTTACGAAATAATGTAATATAAATCGTAAAAATCACCGTAAACAACTCCCCCACACTTAGATTTTGCTCGTCCCGAGCAAGACAAAACAAGACCAAGGCTTAGATTTACTTAGTACCACAAAGTTCCAACCCAAAAGAATAAATATAGACATCTTCAGCAAGTATACAACGTATTCAATAAGTTAGAGGTTCACCCGGTGTGTGTGCAGAGCCATATAAAATTTCCACTAAGTCCAAACTTGAAACTTTCCAAGCAACTAGCAAATACCCATCTAAACTAGAAAAGATGATGATACTTATAACATGTGCCCTACAAAACGTAACATGTCTCGAAAGGATGATAGAATGTGTTTAGGATCTTTCTGACATACTCAGAGGATATTCCCTAAAACATGCCTGTCGGTTTATACTGGGATAAGATAGGCAATAACTAAGTCTTCCACTTATTCATACCACTTTCCTTACGTAAGTTGATTCAATTAACTTTCACATATAAACGCACATCAGAATGAGCTATTGCCCGTCATAGTAGAATAGGACATTCGGGATATGCCCTACCTTACTCAAATCATAAGGCGACTTCTTGATCGTCGTGAGCTTTGGTCATCATAGTGGTATAGGACATTCGTGGTACGCCCTACCTCACTCCAATCATCGACCAGCTTCCGACACACCCAATTTTTCATTATTTTAACACCAACTTCCCAAGCACAGTAGTTACGTTTCACTTATCACATTCAAACCTAGGACATTCACAGTATGTCATACTCTGATTCTAAATACGAACTATTATAATTCCAATGACACGTACATTAGCACTAAGCACAGAATACTTATAAGATGATCAAATG
Organism: Gentiana macrophylla; assembly: GCA_026214975.1. Lineage (NCBI taxonomy): Eukaryota > Viridiplantae > Streptophyta > Magnoliopsida > Gentianales > Gentianaceae > Gentiana > Gentiana macrophylla. The sequence continues at coordinate 49,027,358 of CM047805.1, forward strand.
TTACTAATCTAAATGGGTACAGCTTTATAATTTATAGCTCGTCATTTAACATGGCTACGTGAATGTATGTCGGGTGAGACATCTGACCTACTAAACATACAGTATAAAGCATCAATGACTATAATATGCCACGGTTGGAAACCACAACAGTAGTAAGCCAAACAAAATATGAACTTGCTCGGACAAAAACAAAAAATTTTAAATTTTTTCAAGTTTTCAGCTCTTTCTAAGCATGGTAATAGATTAAGCACAATTGTAGGTACATATAACCCCTCCCCCACACTTAAACAACAACATGTCCTCATGTTGTGCAGAATTTAAGAAGAAATAAAGTACTTAGTGATTTGGTATGAGAAAGTCGACCCGTTGGTGGTCACCACAAGCATGAAAAGGCCAACGTTCGAGATGTCATATGTAGTCCTTTTCCAGCAACGACTTCAATACTAGCTTGACAAAACAGCTAAAAATGTACCTGCACTACTTGAGAAACACGAAAATATCTCGGGGAACACATGGGAATATAATACGACGCGCAAAAGTAACGATAGAGGATACTATAAAGTAGCAGGGCTAGATGCAACAAAATGACAACAGACACATAAACATAATGCTACAAAATGATATGCAAATATACTAATAATGCAAAGAATACTGGGATACACGAAGAAAATAGAAACACAAAACACTAGCCCAAGCTAATCTTCATAGATGTCGCCCCAATCTATAATCCGGATTAGGCGACGAAGCATATCGATCGCAGAAGGGATGTCATATTCATCTTGCAAGTTCCAATCTTCTCCCGCAACATCTACTCCTTTAAAATGTTCATCACGGAGTACCAAAGAACAAATCGGTAAGCATCGGGTCATTTAGAATCGTATACGGCCGCCCTAACGCACGTTGAAGGTCCTCGATGCTAAACTCTCCACCACCCACAAGGCAGGGGTACAATGACAACATAAGTAATGGTCCCGACGCGGCGTGATGATATGGTAATCAACGTCAAGGATAAGCGTTCCTCCAGGTCCATCATACAGAGTTATATGGCGGATTCTATGAATGAATGGGATCTCACGCGGGGAACTCCGTAATCCATTTCAAAACAAAGCCGAATCAAGCGATTCATACAACACTCTTATTAGACTTAAAACTAAAACACATAAACCAAAGAGAAAAGAGTAATTGAAAAATGACTAATATATATATATATAGATATCTAGGATGCCCCTAGTGGTATTTGTTGGTTTATGTCGTTGGCTCGACAATCTTCTTATTCAGCCCGGGTCGGGCCATTTAACCTTCCTTCCGGCCACTACTTCGTGTAAGCTCTGATAATTCGTGTGGCCACAAAAACACCATCTAACACATGGGGTTAGGTTCCTTACTGCTTTCCAAACGCTCTTAAACTTCCCCATTGTCGACCTTTTCTTCTTCAGTTTCGTCTTTAACTTGGCCTCCCTTTCATACTCTTCCATATCCTAACTCCCGGCCATAACTTGCTCGACCAAGCCACTGCCGTCATCCTCGGAAAACAAGTCGGGCGAGAATTCTTCAAGCTCATTGACTTCAGCCATACCACACCCGAGGATGTCGAGGAAATGAATAATCAAAGGTTTTTCTTTAGTTTGACCAATATAGTGCTTGCACCTTTGACCATTTACTCTAAATGGCTGGTCACCATGACCTCTCAGCTCTAAAACACCTCCGGGAATAATTTGAAGAATTTCATAGGGGCCGGACCAACGCGTCCTCAACTTCCCAGGAAACAGATGTAACCTGGAATTATAAAGTAAGACTTGCTCCCCAACTTGAAATTCCCGCTTCTTGATTTTAGCATCATGAAGGAGTTTCATTCTGTCCTTGCTAATCCTGACACTCTCGTAGGCCTGGAGTCTAAACTCATCCAATTCATGCAACTTCATCAGTCGATGTTCTCCACATGACTGGGCATCAAAGTTCAAGAACTTAATGGCCCAATACGCTTTATGCTCTAATTGACCGGCAAGTGGCACGGTTTTCCATACACCATCGATAGGGAGATGTACCCATGGGGTTTTATAGGCGACAGTACGCCCATAGTACATCATCCATTTGAGACTCGATCCTTTCTATGACTATTCACAACTTTTTCCAGGATCTTCTTCAAACTTTGATTACTTCTCTCAACCTGGCCACTAGTCATAGGATGATATGGTGAGCCAATTTTGTGCCGGACACCTTATTTCTCAAGAACTTTTTCTAGTGGCCGGTTGCAGAAGTGCATTCCCTCATCACTGATTAAGGCGCGGGGACATCCAAATCTCACGAAAATATTTTTCTTCAGAAATCTCATGACCGTTTTGTGGTCATTGCGAGAAGTGGCTTGAGCCTCCACCCATTTTGATACATAGTCAACGCAGACTAGGATGTATTTGTTTCCACAGGAAGATGGAAACGGGCCCATAAAATCAATACCCCATACATCAAAGACTTCACATTCTAAAATAGGCTTCAATGGCATGTCAAAACGCCTAGTTAAAGCTCCGGTTCGTTGGCACCTATCACAAGCCTTGCAGAAAGCTTCTGAATCCTTGAAGATCGTGGGCCAATAGAAACCGGACTGAAAGATTTTAGCAACGGTTTTCTAGGGACCAAAGTGGCCACCAGTGAGGCCCATTTGTGGCCTTTGTTCAATGATATCTCGTTGCTCTGATTCGGGAACACACCTTCTCAACAATCCATCCTTGCAGATCTTAAAGAGGTAAGGTTCATCCCATACAAAGGTTTTCAAATCAGAGAAAAATTTCTTCTTCTCCTGATATGAAAATTCCGGATTTAAATATTGGGAATGCAGGTAGTTGATGATGGAAGAGTACCATGGAACATCTGGAGCGCAATCATCTATAAGCATAACATTCTCAAGAGGAAAGTAAATGTGTATATCGTCAGGTTCATTCTCTTCCTCATTCAGCATCCTCGAAACATTATCAGCTACTACGTTTTCACTGCCCTTTTTGTCTTTAATCTGAACGTCAAACTCTTGCAGGATCAGTATCCAACGTAGTAAGCGCAGTTTAGCATCTTTCTTTGTCATTAGATAGCGCAAAGCAGCATGATCGATCCACACGTTGATTGCAAAGACCCAACAAGTAACTACGAAATTTCTCCATAGCGAAAACTACGGCCAATAATTCCTTTTCAGTTGTGGTGTAGTTTACTTGAGTAGGGTTTAGTGTGTGACTGGCGTAGGATATGGGCTGGAATTTTCCCTTAATTCGTTGTCCTAAGACTACACCAACAGCGTAGTTGGATACATCACACATAAGTTCGAAGGGTAGATTCCAGTCAGGAGAGATAAGAATCGGTGCGGAGATCAATTGACTTTTAAGCTCCTCAAACGCTTGCTTGCTACTATCATCAAAATTAAAAACGACATCTTCTCTCAGTAAAGTAGAAAGGGGTTTGGCTATCTTGGAAATGTCCTTAATGAATCTCCTATAAAAACCGACATGTCCAAGAAAACCTCTAACAGCGCACATTTCTAGGAAAATTCATCTCTCTATTGCTTCCACTTTTGCCCTATCTACTTCCATTCCTTTGGCTGAGATCTTGTGGCCAAGAACTATTCCTTCGTCTACCATAAAATGACACTTTTCCCAGTTTAGGACTAAGTTCTTTTCCACACAGCGGGATAACACTTGGTCAATATTATCAAGACAGTCATCGAAGGATTGACCAAAGACTGAAAAATCATCCATGAATATTTCCATACACTTTTCAACCAAATTTATCAAAGATTGCCAAAGATACATCTTTGGAATGTAGCTGGGGCATTGCAGAGACCATATGGCATTCGCCTGTAAGCGAATGTACCATAGGGGCAGGTGAAAGTGGTCTTTTCTTGGTCGACCGGATCTATGGGTATCTGGAAATATCACGAATATCCATCCAGAAACAAGAGAATGCATGTCCCGCCAGACGCTCAAGCATCCGGTCAATGAAAGGAAGGGGAAATGATCTTTCATCGTAACCTCATTGAGTTTTTTCGTAGTCTATACATACTCTATAACTTGATCCACGAGCCTCAATGCTATTTCTTCGCCTCTTCTCATTCTTCTCGATAGTAATCCTCATTTCTTAGGAACCACTTGAGTAGGGACACCCATTCACTTTGTCAAGAATTGCGTAAATAATACCCATGTCTAAAAGCTTGATAATCTCCTTTTTGACCACTTCTTGCATATGAGGGTAGAGCCTCCTCTGGGGCTGTCTAACACACTTTGCACCCTCTTCAGTCTTAATCTTGTGCATACAAATGTCAGGAGATATCCCTTTGATGTCTCCCACTTGCCATCCAAAGGCTTTCTCATTCTTTCTTAACACATTCAACAACTTCATCTCTTCTAACCGGGATAACTTGGCAGAGATAATTAATGGAAGCTTGTCATCTTCTCTCAAGAACACGTATTTCAGATGCTTAGGCAATGGCTTCAGTACCAAATCTGTAGGTGGTTCTTCTAAACTAGATTTAAGCTCTCCACTTTTCAACTCAACATCACTGAGTTTACTCAATGGTCCCACTTTCAAAGCTTTTCCTTTCAACGAACCTTCATCAAATTCAGCTCCTAGTTGTTCTAGACTCACCCAACCATGAGTATTCAGATTCTCTACTAATCGCTCATATTCAGTCTCATTAGCCATGACTTGCGTTTCCATGTAGTCGTTAAAGTCATCTGACATGTCTTCAATGGAGAAGCCGGTTGGATAATCAGAGGGTCTCTGAATAGCTTTAGAGACATTGTAGCTCACCTCCTGATCACCAACTCGTATAGTCACTTTGCCACCATCACAATCAATGAGGGCTCGGGCTGTAGAAAGAAAAGGTCTGCCGAGTATTAAATGGACGTTCTCATCCTTCCCAATGTCCAGGACATACCAGTCAACTGGGAAAGTGAATCTATCAATTTGAAATAAAACATCCTTTAATATCCCAAAGACTTTCTTGGAAGATCTATCGTAATTGAAGATTCATGGTTGTGGATTCTAAAAGACCATCTAGTCCAAGATGTTTACAAACAGACAATGGCATCGAGACTAATGGATGCACCTAGGTCACATAAAGAATTTGGAAAGACTAAGCCTCCCATCAACAATGTGAGCACAAATTTCCCAGTGGTCACCTCTCTTGATTGGCAACTCATCATAACTAATCATAGAGCAATTCTCACCAATCAAGCTGATCCATGTCTTGAGCTTCTTTTTGAGGAAACAACATCCTTGATGAACTTTGTATACTTAGGCATCTCAACCAAAACATCGAGATAATGGAAGATTTACGAGTATTTTTAAGAAGATTAAGCACTTTTTCATACTTTTTGTCTTCATGCAAGGAGATGTTGCTTTTTCTAGGTGGAAACGGAAGTTTCTTTAAATCACTCTTTAAAACACTTTCTTTGAGGATGAACTAACAACTTTATCTTCCAAATCTTTCCACCTCACCACCTTTTCACCTTTCTTACGATCGAGGATCACCACCGACTCTCACTAAATTCTTTATTTCTCAGGAGATCAGCCACCTGAGTACTATCAAACTCTTTATTTCTCAGGGGATCAGCCACCTGAGTACTCTCATCTAGGACAGGGAAACATGGCGCTCGACTTCCCCTCCTGCCTCACCATTGGCAGGAGGGGTTAGTGGTTTCCCTGGTTCGGGGGACCACCAAGCTGAGTGCCGGATCTCAAATTCATAGTACTGGCCTCTTCTCTACCATAAGGAACTGTGGGAACTAGATCAGTGCATTGGCTTTGATTTAACTCGGTCTGAGCCACTTGACCACCCTTGGGGTTCTTCTCACTTCTCAGTAAAGCTAGGTAACTGCCCCGAGGGTCTAGAAGCTTTTTGGTCAGCTACTTGCCTGAGCTGCCTCTCAAGATTCTTAATTGTGCTAAGAAGGAATTGGAAATTATTATTCTGATCCTTCTGGTAGGAGTCCAATTTGATTTCAATATCACTAGGTTGAGAGGGGCCTTGAGAGTTCTGGAAGTTTTGTGGGAAAGATTGGCTAGACCGACTTTGAAACATCGGATTTGGATTGTTCGGCCAGTTCTGGTTGAACCTCTGATTTTGATTGGAAAAATTCATATTATGGTTCTGATTGAAATTCAGGTTTTGATTGAAACCCTGATTTTGAAAATTGCTTTGGCCGGAGAGGCGATTGTTGAATCTCTCGATTTTCTTTGGCCACTAAACGCATTGACTTGGCGTTGCTCGTCCAACCATAGGACAAAACGAGCGGTGTGTTCACATTATCACATGCCTGGCATGTGATGAATTATACTTGTCACGATTTCGACAAAGCATTGACTTGATATGTTGAAGGGAAATAAATTGACACCGGCCAACCATATGGCGGTTTGACAACAATTTTCGCAAAACAAAACTTGAGAGTTCTGCGGGAATGATAGATTCTGATTCGTTGGATTTGGAGACATTGAAAGAGCAGCCACCTGCTGTTGCAGCATGGCAATCTGATTTTGCATATTTACTTCCTCGATCCTAGGAGGAGGAGGAGGTGGTGCCTGGATAGCATGAGACGAGGGGCATAGTTGTATTTGGCAATATCCTCAAATAATGCCCACCCTCTCTGCAGTGTTTTCCTCAAGAATGCCCCTCCAGAAGAACTATTGACCATACCCTTAGTGAGTTCGGTCAATCCACTGAAAAACGTGTTGACTTGCCTCTGCAAGTCCAAACCATGATGGGGGCATCTTCGAAGGAGAGCTTTGAACCTCTTCCAACAGTCGAAGAAAGACTCATTTTCCTTTTGATAAAAAGTGAAAATTTCACTTAGGCACTGGGCTGTTTTGGATGGTGGGAAGTATTGACTCAGGAACTCTTTCTCGAGTTCAGCCCAGGTGGTAATTGACTCGGCAGGCAGAGAGTTGTACCACTTGTTAGGAAAATATCATCGCAACGGAAGCGATTTAAGGATCTAGATCTATGTGTATACGTAATAAAACATCAAATCTACATCTACAAGTGAGTTTGTAAATCATACCTTTTGGATCTCGAAATCCAAATCGAAGAACCGCAAGGAGGATGAATTGGGAGTAGATGTGATGAGCACCACAGCCTTCCGTACGTGTGATCCAAGCAATTCCCGGTGGAAGGAATTCTAGACTCGAACCCCTCCGATATGCTACCGGAAAAATCACTAAGATTTCTCCTCCTCTACTTGGCCGAAAATTCTATCTTCTCTCTAAGAGTTGATAGTCGAATTTTACATGTGTATTAAGGCTTGGGAGAACTCTCTTTTTATATAGAAGAGTAATCCTTGTCCTCCAAGGATTTTATAATTAATACAAAATCAATTATAATAATCCTATTAAATAAAAGATAATCTCAAAATATTCTAGAACAAATCAAGAATATTTTTATCTTTATTATTTACCATAAATATTTATCCAATAAATATTTTATGCACATGTCTTATTAATCACAAGAAAACTAATTTCTTGTTGACTAAAATATGCATGGGGTGAAAAATGCTTATGACCTAGTCATTAATTAATTTCGACCAACACACATAAATTGGGCCAAGATTATGAAAAATGTCTTTTCCACATATTTAATTATTTAGCCCAACTAATTTAATAGTCCACCAAACAATTAATTCACATATCGTTTTAATAAAGTCCAACATGAACTAAATTAATATTATCGAGATTCGACGTCCGAGAATATTCATGCTATATTAGGAGGCACGTCGGGGACCATGGACTAATAATCAGTGGCTCCGATAAATCAAATAAATAATTATCTTATGAATGTAATAATTATATTCGATAAATCAATCACAGAATATGCCACCATAATCCCGTGATCGCACTCCTCCGATTATAAGATTATATTTATCTCCTCAGAAAGTAATAAGCGTCCACCGATATAATCATTTCATATGGATTAATCCTCCATGACTATTCATTCTAAATCGGGAAGTTACCGTTAACCCTTTTCGAACATCTTGTCCTTACTTACCGTTAACCCCTAGTGATCAATAATTCAAATAACTCTTTGGTAGCTAATCGATTGTAATATGAATCCCATGGATCGATCAATGTCTAGGATTAACTCATAAAGGAATCGTTTATCTACTTCCATAAATGGAAGGAATGGATTCCGTATCCGTGATAACACGAGACTACTCACTCAATCGAAGACAATGCCAAGATGGGGTAATTCAGATCACACAGACTCGGTGTAATCCTTAACCGTCAAGTCAAACCTCATATCGATTCAAGCAATGATCGTGATCACCTCAGATTAAGATATATCCATAATATGATCATCTAATGATTCGATAAGACTTCTCAATTACGGAATTATATTGAGAACTCGAGATCAAATCGGTCCAAATTCTATATGATATATCTATCATATATAAATGCCCCATTAGGTTCCCCTTAACCGAAAGTCCGGATAAGACGATCACACCTATCGTGTTATGGGCGCATTAATAGAACGTTAAAGGGGAGACCCGATACTCTCGATTAACTTTACTACGGACTAATTGTATTTTAAGTACATCTTCACTAACTCAATCCTCCCGTGTATGTCTCATACACTGAGTTAAGTGATTACATAAACGATATACTCAGGGTTTTCTGTAGTGTAAATACTATTGTCACATCGGTGATTATGAGAATAATAAATATGAATAATAACATCATTTCATTTATTAAATAAAACAATTACAAAAAATTGTCTTTCGGGCATCACACCTAACACCACTCTTTCGCCTCCCCTTTCAAGGAAAACGGAAAAGCTTCAATTTTATTGCATCCTCATTTACCCCTTGTATGCGAGTTGTACCACATATTTCCAAAAATGTGTGTACATGAGTGTGAGGATTCTCAGATTGGAAACCATGAAATATTGATGCGTGTTGCATCATTTGGATAAGACCGGGTTTGAGTTCAAAATTTGGTGCATTAATGGCGGGTAAAACAATTGCCGGGTTGACCTTGACTTCACCAGGCATGGCGTAGTCAGCCAACGTACGTCTCTCGTCTGCAGCCATAATGACGATTTCTTCGATTTCTATTGCTAGATTTCGTTCGAGATCTTGATCGGCCGTACTCCCTTCGTCAGGAAGAACCGCAGGACGGACTCTTCGCCTGTTTGGTCTGACTATGGTTCGCTCGAGGTCAGGGGTGTACAGCAGTGGACCTTTCTGACTCCGAGTTTGCATAAACCAAAACCAAAATCAAGTTATCCGCATGAATTGCTATGAGTTTATTTTTTTATTCTTTTTTTAAAATAAGATAAAGAAACAGAAAAAAGATACGGAAAACTTAAACAGAAACCTACCTACAAAAAATTTAAAACAGAAAAACAGAAAACAATAAAAGGGAGAAAAAAGTGTTGAAATCTTCTGGGGCCAAAATGGAAGGGAAAACAGCAGATTTTGACCTTGAAAACGGCGTCGAACAGCCTTTGGCTCTTCACCATGTCGTCGGCGTCGGAACGAGCTTTCCGAATTGGGGTCCTACGCGCCAAACGGACACTCGAGCCGAAAGTTACGGCCAAAATACTACCATGTGCCCTAACGATCCCTTTTATCCCAACTTATAACAGAAAATCAGAAAAATTAATAAACTAGACAACCGTACCGATTTCCCGGCAACGGCGCCAAAAACTTGTCTCGGATTTTATGCTAAACGAAATATAACAAGTAATAAAATAAATCCGGTTTACCCCAAGTGCAGGGATCGTAGTATAATGATTAAAACCGGAGTCGAACTCACAGGGAATCGTCTTTGTCTACTTTGATTAATTTTCCTAAAGTTGTCACGAGAAGTAAAAATGTCCTATCCTAAACAATTTAACGACTACAACTAAAATAACAAAACAAAATGAACTAGTAATGAAAACAATAAAGTTAAACTGGACTGAAGATTAAAAATCTAAAGCCGGAAGGATAGTTGCGAACCGAACTAACTAAGATAATTCTATTTTATAAACTAAATAAAAATTATAAAATTGCTTTGGTGATAACAAATGATTTTTTCCGATAAATTTAGCAACGAACAAGCAATGATCCACCGATCCGCAACCCTCAATTTCTTCTCTAAGGTTGTCTAGTGATGATTTAATAAGAATTGCGGTTCACCTATCATAAGTATGAATTTCTAACATCTTAGAAAAATTCACCTATCAATCTTTTAGTCCATCGATCCTAAAGATTAACGCTTTAATTATCAAGGTGTGAAATTTATCAATCTCAGTAACCTAGATGTTCAACCTAACAACTATCGTTAATTAGATTAAAAATCCAATCTTTACTATGGTGATCTTAGTTTAACAACGATTCTCATCAAATATTAAACATCAAACAAAGAATACATTCATCAATGAAATTGCATAATAACAATAAAAACATAGAAAAGATACAATCTCATTAAAACTCACAAACAATCCAAAGAGTTGAAATTGAGATGCTGCAACGATCGGTTTCACAAAGCTCGTTCAAGAAAACCTCAGCCTCTGTTCATCGCTTGTACCAGATGAAGCAAAATAAAATAAAAAAAGAAAAAAAGCACTCGGTCGACCGAGTGATGGTGTTCGGTCGACCGAGTGATGGTGTTCGGTCGACCGAACCAAAAAAAGTGCCTAGGGTTTCGTGCCGCGTTCTGTTCTTCAGGAAAATCTATTCTGTGTCTGCTGAATGCTGATGGATCCGTCCTTTTATAATGTTTTTTTCGAGCTAGGGTAATAATTATCCTATTTCATTTTCTTAAAAAAAAAACTAAACCCTAATAAAAATATAACAATTCCAATTTTGTCCTTCTAGATAAGTCTTCAAATAAATTGCTGCTCGAACTCCTTCAACTCTTCGATTCGTTCCACGATATGCTCGTCATACCTACAACATAATAAAAACGTGCAAAGTGTAACATCACATATGTAAATAGATAATTGCTAATAAAATCACGTAAATAACCCGACTTTGCACTCTAATACTTTCCAACCTCATTCTTTCAATAAATCCATTAAACACTTAATTTTCTATAAAACTTAATAAAATACAAAGGATATTGTTATGAAATAATGTAATATAAATCGTAAAAATCACCGTAAACAGCAGCTTATCGGATCCTTCCATATTTTATTATCATTCTAAGAAGGGTACTATAGTGTATGTGGATGATATTTTTCTTACTGGTTCCAATAGCCAGCTGCTTCGTCATACCATCCAACTTCTCAGTCAAGAATTCTCAGTGAAGAGTGATCCATCATTTCTTGGAGTACAAATCCAACAGCTCACCACGGGATTCTGTCAAAATCAAGCTCATTAACCCACATCTATCCTAGACAAGGTTGGCATGACTGACTGCAAGCCCATAAGAACACCTATGGACACTACGCTCAAAGATCCAACAGATTCACCTCTACTCTCAGATGTCACTCACTACAGAAGTTTGGTTGGATCACTTCAGATGTCACTCACTAGGCCAGAAATCTCTTTTGTTGCTCAAGCCCATCTCCAAAGGGCTCATAGACTGCTTAGATATGTCAAAGGTTCCATTACATTGGGCATCACTTGACAGGCCTCTCAAGATCACAAATTAAACTCTATACATTTTTAGATGCAGATTGGGCAGGCTGTCACTTGTTGGAGAAAAAACCGAATCGACAAGGTCAAACGGTCAACTTTAGCGCTAATTTTGGATAGGCTTTGATGTATATCATCGAGAGTTATTTATATGATTAAATTCTACTCACGGAGTAGATAATGGTGGGTTTTTGAATCACTCGATTCGGATATCGGGTGAATGAGAAATTAATGCCTAAAGTTGATGTAAAATACGTAAAAACCGAAACTCGGTTTTAGTTGACCGACTTAGTGACTTGACCTAATAAGGTCGGCCCAAATAATATTAAGTCGGCTATATTATCTTTTCTTAAGGGAAAAGAAAATGTGCCGTTCGACCAATAAGAATCGAGTATTGGAACCTCCTCTCCACTATATAAAGGATCCCTATGAATGAGAATTAGATCATCAAATTTTCTCCTCTTTTTTCCACCACAAAAGGAGTCTTTCATATAGATCTAGATTTTGAGTCGAAGAGAAGTTGGAGCATTCTGTAAGTTCGCCGGAGCACGGATTTTTTAAGTGCCTCTAAATCCGAGACGAAAGCCGTTGTATCTTGGGAGACAGTTGCTACTACCGTGGGCACCATACCGGAGCAATTTGTCTTAAGGAAAGAGTTCCATACTCGCCTCGGTTTGTCATTTATTTATGCATCGCACTTTATTTTCAAGTCAGATCTATACTGTGATAGTTTAATTGATAGATCTATCATATACTTGTGTTAATCTATTAGATCTACACTGTAGTTGCTTTAACTTGTTAGATCTACATAGTAAATTAATTTTATTTTTGAGTTATTTATTTTCTAATAAATAATCCGTAATTAATTTCTGGTAATTACGGATCTGTTCCGTAAATCACTCCACACACGATACACCATCTCCTACAAGCTTAAGACAAATTGACGTGTGTTTTACGGTATTGTTGTGTGGTTAAATTTTATGTCGAATTGTGGTCCCTATAATCAGTTTGGTTGGCAGGACCGAAAAATTGTAGTCTTGTTGATTCATTAACATTGATCTTAGTTTTACAATTCAATAAAGGCATGATTTGACTTCTAAAGTTGCGATAATTGCCGTACAAGTCTGTCTCTAGTTATTCACTAGCCTTTTTCCAATGTGCAATGAATTTTGGTTAGCAGATCAATTGAATCTCATTTGTCCCAGTATGTTTGCTGATTTTGAAATTAATTACGGAAGATACTTTATTATTGTAAAATTGTTGAAAGAGAATACCAATCAGTGTTGATTGATATATTTAATTGAAAATCGATCTTTCAAATCGGTTGTTGTTGTGGAAATATAACTAATTTGATAAAATTGTAATCAATCAGTTCGATATGGAAAGCTTCATTATTTGAAGAAGTAAATTTGGTTTGCTCTCTCTGTATGTGTATGTGCTAATTCTAGTAGGGTATATATTGGAAATAATTTATTCGATTATTGAATGTGCAAACTCTTGAGTTGATATAAGTTTCCGACCATACATAACCATAATAGCTTGTGGGTAATTTTGGAAGGAATAATTTATATATACTAGGTCGGTACCGTGCTATGCAGTGTGCCCCTAGTTAGTTGTTGTTTTGGTGGCTTTTGGTCGTTGTTGTTTTACGTTTTACGGCAACAGAGTGCTGGAGCACAAACGGGAATCTGTGAGTCTCTATTGTTTTCAACAAGAATTCGAGATAATGCTTTGTTTATTAGAACTATGAAGGAATTTTAATCGATCGAATCGAACAAATGTGCATGTAAGAAAACCAATGAGATGAAAAAATTTACCTATTGCAGATAACCTAAGGTGGGAGGAAGTTTAATCACTAAATTCATTTTTCACTCTCCCCCCAGTCTGCAAGGCACAATATTAAAAGTGTAGCACAGCAGTTTTGTTTTCTTTAGAAAATTGTGAAGGATATTTATCTGTGTTCAGTAAGAAACCACCAAAATAATTCATTGTTTTGGGTTAAAGATTTTGCTAAATGTTATGGTGTAAATGCTAAACTATTTACTCTAGTTGTTTGAATAGGTGTTGGTTCCAAAGTGTTCTGACTTTCATTCATTTAATGTGTGTTTTTTGGGAAGTGCTTGACCTTGGTTTTTTTGAGGTTTTTGAAATGAGTGAAGTGGTTGTTTGGTTATGTAATTGTTGTTATTAATTGATTTGCTAAATGACAAAGGTTGCCACTCCTAAATTGAATGCTGTATGAACCTTTTCCTGTTTAAATGAATGTTATAAGTAGCCTTTTGCTCCTTATGCAGATTCAAGCAAGTTTTTTTTTTTTTTCTGTTGTTGGTTTTACAAACAAAGTATTTGCTATAGCTAAGTTTGAAAAGGTTGTAACATGTCAAGCCCTTTTGAAATGAACTTTCCCAGCTTGTTTATGAGACGAAGAGGAGTTTATGATGCGTATGCACCGCCAATTCCAGTGAGATTGCAAGGTCGGACTATAAGCGATCTTGATATATTGAAGGTGGGGACATATCCCGATAATGTTGTAAAGAGTTTGGTCTTTGAACGAGGCGAAAAGGCTCAAGTGGAAGAGAACATGGGAAGAAGATGCATCGATTCAGGAGGAGTTGAACAAAGATAAGGTAAGAACAAAAGAGTGCATTAGGCGGGAGCAGATGTGGCGTGGAAAGTGCGCTTTGTTGGAGGAAATGGTACAAGAGAATCATGGTAACAATGTTGTTGAAGAAGTGGGAGAAGATGATAATACTGTTCTTCCTAACGGTGATGTTTTTTAATGTTTTTTCCTTGTTGTAAAAATCAAGTTATCCTATAGGATGATTTGTGTTGTTTTTCTAGAAGGTAATAAAGTAGTTGTTGTTGGATGTAAGAGTTGTTATGTTTGTTTGATGTAATGTTTCTTTCGTTTTTATGTGATTTTGATTCCGGAATTATGAGCAGTGTAGTTGTGTATCAAAATAAATGGCTGAGGAGATGTTTGTGGTGAATTTGATGGTATTTTAAATCATCTATAGGGGATATAATGCGGTTAAGGTGTATTAAAGTGTTAAGGCACTGAATTTTCCTTTAAGTAATTGACCTTGCTATCCGTTTGTATCTCACGAAAATGGTGTGATCTCAACGGTGTTTGTTTTATCTGAGACGGTTTCGAGATAATTTGGCATCGGCTTTATCAAGATAAGGATTTGTCCACCTGTTATATTCGATTCCTTATAAGGGTCTGAAAAGATCACCTGTTCCTTTAGCCTGCACGTGGGACATTCCACGTTCGCACAAAATTCAGCCACTGGAGAACAACAAAAGTTACAAAAACAAAGAGGGTTTAGAAAACATGTATCATAGCTTGAGTTACAAAAATAAAGAGGGTTTAGAAAACATGTATCAATACTTTTACCTCATGTGCCTGCAGATTTATGTATTTTCCAATAGCTTGTATGAGTTTCTTTGTCTGTGTTGCCAATTCTGTTGTGGTTGAGAAGATTAAAGGCTGCACCCTAATCAAACAGCAAGAAACGACAAAATTTGGGAGGAAAGGTGGAACACATGGGAAGACATTCGATACATTATAAATTGTTTCAAAAATAAAAGCTACAGAAATTGGAATATGTTATATATTATTCCATATGTTCAAACAGGACATACAGAAATGTCATAAAGTAAGGCGATTGTAGCTTCACCGCTATGGTGGAATCTATGTAGTTCATTCTAGGAGTTGTGAAACCATTTAAATAATTGTACAGTAGATATTAGGCATACAAAATGCAAAATGATAAAGTGTTTATAGGATGGACAAAACTTTGGGGTTATCGATAAGATACGAAAATAGAGATTTTGTGTTTGCATTGACAGTGGGAGTAAACTGTCATCGGTTCCAAAACGGGCAAGAAATGGTAGATTGTAACGAGTCTGTAGTATGGTGCTTGTGTCCTTCTGCCTTACTTCAGATTTGCTTCTGATTCAGTCTTTGCTTTCTTCTTGTATGGAGTGGAGGAATCGGAGCTGTGGTTGTGTTCATCGTCAGAATCTTCTGTTGTTGAGTCTATCTGCTTTGGATACTTGCCTTTGTCGGAAACACTTGTGGTTCCTGGGATATTATGTTGTTAGTTGTTAGTGTATTGTTGCATAATGGGAAGCAGTGATAAATTACCATTTTAGACCTACCGGATTCCACTGTAGTTTGGCTGGACATTTGTCCTTCTTCGTTAATAGAGTCTGAGGTCTGTTGTTTCTCAATCCAATCCAGCACTGTGTAGCGAGTGATCTTGTCGTTGAAGTTCTTTTTGGTTGCTTTTACCTCCGTTATGAGTTTCTTGTTGTGAAGCTTCTCATCTATGTCTAGGAGTAATTTTGTTGTTGCCTGCATGTGTATCACCAAACAACATTCATTATGGGAGTGTTTAAAACTCCTGATGTTATGGTGTTAAATGTGTGATTGTTAGTACCTGCTTGTCAAATTTGTGAAGGTCTTCAGGTGATTTGGATAGAAGCCTTATTGCAGATTTGTCAAAGAGAGTGGCGTTGATTGTGCTTGAGGAATCAATGAGTTGGACAATGACTTTGCATCTGTTTAGTGAAGAGTGTATAGATTAGGAAGGGCTTTAAGATAGTGATGTTATTACTACT
This sequence comes from Gentiana macrophylla, assembly GCA_026214975.1. Taxonomy (NCBI): domain Eukaryota; kingdom Viridiplantae; phylum Streptophyta; class Magnoliopsida; order Gentianales; family Gentianaceae; genus Gentiana; species Gentiana macrophylla. The sequence continues at coordinate 49,043,578 of CM047805.1, forward strand.
TGGTTTGAAGACAAGCATACATGACCGAAAAAAAACAAAGTAGGCTTTTAATCGATTGAAGGATAAAGTGTACTACTACTTGGTGTCAATATAAAGATAAATAACCACCCAAATCAAAGCAGCCAGGCGTATATTTGTTAATAGGGAGAAAGTAGTGCAGATGACAGAGTAGATTGATAGCTAATTAGACTGAAAATTTGCCACTGACAATACGAACTAAGGTTGAACAACTTTACAAGTAAAACTAATAAATGAGGTTGTTAATAATAAATTAGCTAGAGTAATAGGTAAAAGAAATTTCCAACCAAGATTTAATAGTTGGTCCATATGCACTAAGTAAAACTACCAAAATATATAATTTTTCTTATTATTTAGTTCTTTTTCTAATTTTCTTCTAAATACTTCAAATATTCAACTCAAGAAATTACAATCGGTCAAATCTTAGGAAACTAAGAAATAGGCATACGAATTACCGTGGTAGTGCATTGAAGTCTTCTTTACAAGAATTGCAGTTGAACGTCTCGTTTGGCATTGCGTTCTGTGTGCCGTAGCACTTTGGACATACAGTGTAGGATAGCTTCTGCTCCACGTTGGCAATGGCTAGGGTGACTTCTGTATGGACTACCTGTGAGAATGTTTCAAATGTGGATTATACAGTATGTGTTTGTAGAAATAACTACTTTTTAAGTTTGTGATGAAATTGTTGTTTGGTATTAGTTACCTTGTTATCTGGCTGTATGTCTGAGAGTGGTGTGATTCTCGATGTATCTCAGTATCATTCAAAGCAGCTCTCGAGGTAGTTTTGGATAGGTGCTCCAATGTGCTTTTGGATGAGTTCTTTGTTACCATTGACCCTTTTGCAATGTTTGAAAGATAGTAAATGTGTTAGCTGAAATTATTACGTGGCAATGTAGGATTGGATTGATGAAATATGTCTATGTAATTAAAGCTGGGAGATTTTTTTTGGTCCAACAACATACCATGATCTAAGTGTCTTCACCTCTACAACGTTAGGTTCCAACGCAACGAATGAAAAGTGCAATGTTGATAAAGAGATACCTGAACCAAGGAAATTGATTTAGGTTTACAGTTAAGTATTACATGCTTGCTTTAAGTGATGTAAGTTGTCTTTGTATGGTTACCCTTAAATGGCGATGCTTTTAACCCTTTGAAAAGAACAATTGGTAGTTCTTTTCTTAACTTGAAAAGTTCGGCTCCTTGTTTGTGACTATAATCTCCCCACAAAGTGACTCTACCGGTTTCAACCTGTAAGTTCATACGGAAGTAACATTAGGCATTTGGTTGTATGATGTGGGCTCAATGTTTGAGTATTTTGTTTATCAGAATAAAACGTGTGGCTATGTGGGTAGAAAGTAAGATGGTTTCTTACTCATTCTGGATAACCGTGCATTCACGTAGAGGGACCAATTTCGATCGAACTGGGACATAGTGTGTTTCTTGGACATCAATAACAACAGCTACAATGTCTGTAAAACAGATTAGTTTGTTTAATTTTTTTTGCTTTAGTGTTTTTGTTATAAATTTGTTAAACTTTAGTCAAATATGCTGAAATATAGTTACTGCATACAATTTTCCAGTTAGTTGCTAGGTGAAATAAGTGTTTTTATCATAGTTGTTACGTACCTACAGAAGCTCCTGAGCTAACGTGTGACCGAAGAGCTGCAAACGGAGTACACTGAATTGGTGGGCAGGCTATCATTTGATCGTGTTCTTTCACAGGGCGTATGAAAGTTGTTCTTGAAAGTTGCCATTGGTATACTTGACCCGGAGAGTTATGTTTGTACTCTTCTTTTATTGGGTCGACATCAGCTCCTCCGATGATATAGGTAGAGAATGGCGTCAGATTGCTTTCTAGTAATTCGATGTTAGTATTCCAAATGACGCCTTCTATCTTCTTTCCCTGATACGAACATTAAAGATATAAAATTGTATTTTTTTTTATAGCCAATGCGTTAAATAATTTAAGAGCTGAAATAAAAGAAACTATTTATTCAATTACCTGTTCGTCTTGGAAAATCAGTTTTTGTAGTCGCTGTCGGTTTCATTTGGTATACATTGCTTTTACGAAGGGCCGAATACTTTTACTCGCCAATTCTCCGTATTAGGAGTTACGTCATCAATATGCATTACTCTTGCCATAGTTATCCTAGTTGAGAAATATTAAACACTTTAAAGATATACGACATGGTGTAAGTATAGGTTTGTACATCGTATCTTTATGTATTTACGTTTTAAACAGGTTTGTTATTTAAGTGTTTTCTTGAACTTTCCTGAGGATGTCATGGTATACTATATTTTTGTTGTGTTCTTAGTGGAATTTTCTGAGAAGGTTGGTGGTGCTATCAATACTTTGATAGTCGAGGATTTTCGTGCTCTAGAAAAAGCTACATATAGTTGGCCGTGGGGAAAAGACGGGTTGTCGTAAATATATACCTACACGGTCTAGCGTTTGACCTTGTGATTTATTAATTGTCATTGCAAAACACAATCGTATTGGAAATTGATACCGTTTAAAAGGAATAGTACATTTATCTATGTTGGAGTTTTGTAAAGGAATTTTGTGTAAGATGGTTTGTTGTCCCGCAAACGGCCCGGTTGCTATTTCATTTCGATTGTATGCGTTTCGGCTCCTTACATAATAACCGTGTTCCGTTACATAACCCTTGGACAGACTTAGATTGCGTAGTAACATTACAGGCGCTTTAGCTTTAACATTAGGTAATGGGGAGGAAGGTGCTGGGGTGAGTGAATTAAGGAAGTCGTCGTAATCGCTTGGTGATAATGGTCAATAGCAACATCATTCTTCGATGTAAGTGATGACCTCACCAGGCATTTGTTGCATCATTGCATCATTTATGTCGTCAACACACTCATTAGTCGGGCTAGCAAAGCACTATTCATAATTGTGTGATGTTGTGTTGCAAAAGCGTTGATTTACGGATATACAAATTTAATTAATCTGTTTTAATGAACTTTCCTTGTCGTGAAAAGGAATGAGCATGTTGATTGGTAGCTCAATGCTTCCATTTTCATCCTCATCCCTCTGTATCATTTCCTATTCGTAACAAATACTCGGTGAAGTTAGTGGTCCGCAATAGCCCTAATGTTTTGTGTTAAGTGTATTTTCTGAAGCAAAGGCCATAATGTCGAGCTGATTAAGGAAGCGTTTAGCTGTTCTTGTTTATTTGCATTTGTGACTACTGGAAGCACCTGTCGAAAGTCACCTCCGAAAACAACAATTTTATTTCCAAATGGGTTATTTGTTTCAGTTATATCTTTAAGCATTTCAGAAAAAGCCTCTATTGATTCCCTATGAGCCATAGGAGCCTCGTCCCATATAACAATCTTGGCTTCTCGTAACAATGCTGCTGTTGTAGATTGTTTACTGAAGTTTGCTATTTTGTTCTCCTCTTCTTGTAACGGTAACTTGAATCGTGAATGCGCAGTTCGACCTCCAGGAAGTCCACATGCTGCAACACCTGAGCTTGCTGTGGCCAAAGCTATATGTCCTTTTGACCGAATCGTAGCTAAGATAGCTCTGTAAAGAAAGGTCTTACCAGTCCCACCAGGCCCGTCAATGAAGAATGCAGTTGGTTCGTTGGACGTTACCTTGGCCATTATTTGTTCGAAAGCATATTGCTGTTGTTCATTAAGATTGTGGACATTTAGAAGATCGCTTTCATCCACGGTTAGGCTTTTCTCGAATGCCATTTCTCTAGTAGCAGTACCTCGTTGCCCTATTGTTTCAGCTTCAGCCCTAATCTATAGTCCTGTAGTTTCTTTCCCATGTCATCCAACATTACAGCAATGTCGAATAATGCTTTCATTCGAGCATCATTGATATTTGAGGAACATAGAAGTCCTTGTAGGTAGTCATCACATAGAGGCTCTGCGTACTTTTCCCATAGGCGACGTGGATCGAAGGTGAGCGAGAAAATCAATATTGACACAAAAAGATGACGTAGTTGTCTTGGCATTTGATACATGCAAGCTTCCTCAAGGCACTTATCGAGGTCATTATCTGTCGTTAGTAGATTTCTCCATAGAGCTGACTCTCTAAATGTGCAGTGTAGATAACCATCTACGGTTAAAAGATCATCATATGAAGTTGGACCTTTAACATGATTAAGCAACAAACGCAGGTAGTACCGTTCGCCTTCAGTTGGACTAACAGAAACAATTCGACCAACTACTTTACCCCTTTTACGTTCTGTCCAACTACGTTTCCCTGAATCCCACACAAAGTACCTAGGAAAATCTTTGTAAAGAAGTTTCAAACTTATGGTCATTGAATTAGTTCATTCATTTGGAAGAAGCTGTGTGAGCATTGTTCGTGACAAAAAGTATTTGTGACGATATTATTTAGGTCTTGATTTGTGGAGAAAGATACAAGATAGTTGTTTGGGAGGTGGAGTTGTAATGGTATGACCGCTGGGTGCATTTCAAATAAATCAAACGAGAATAAACGCCATGCTGCCTCTGGAGGCCCAACCCATCTTCCTTGTTGGTATTCTTGAATCTCATTTTCAGAAGTAGATGTGGATATACGAAAAGCAATTTTGTCAGGACCCTTGTAAATGTATTTATAAATATACTTAACCAATTTTATAGTGGAACATATCTCCACATTGATGTGACAATCGTACTTCTGAAGCAAGTACGGATTGTAGGGAACTACCCAACGGTTGTCGATATCATGGTTTCTCACACGAACATTAATGCCAGTATCACGACGTCTGTAATGTGGGTAGCTATTGGAGCCATGTGTTGTGTACTGTGCGAATTCTTTAGGGTATTTGTTTTTGCACTTCTTGTTTCGCATACATGGGCATCTAGGATTTATAGTGCCACAAGGGCCATGTATCATGTGCCTCAGAACCAAACGATGCAGTTCAGGATATCTTAAAGGGTCAGGTAACTCAGCACTGATGTAACGGTCATAAGCATCAGGATTAAGTGGTTTTGAGTCTGTATCAACTATAAGGAGGACATGTGTGTGAGGTAATCCACGTTTCTGAAACTCAATTGAGTATACACATGCAATCGGCACCCCAAATATATGGTCTTTTAAAAGTTCAGTTTTCAACATTTCCAACTTGGCTTTGAAAACTCGAGAAAGTAAGTCAGGGCGGTTTTGAGGTAATTCACTTGGTAGTAAATGCTCTGTGATTTCAGGCCATGCTGAGTTACATGTTACGGTTAGGAAGAAGTCAGGTTTCCCAAAATTTTGGACAAGACACATTGCATCCATATATCTTTTCTTCATGTCTCGTGGGCCTCCTATAAACGAAGGAGGCAAAATGATTTTACGCCCAACCTCAGAAGTAGACGTATGCCCAGATGCAATGCTGTCAAGTAAACCCCGTAAACAATCTGTACGGATCTCCTTTTGCTGCTTCTCTAGATATTCTAACCTAGATGTCTCAACCTTTACAAACATGTCCACAACGTATTGTTGCAACAATCTTCCTGTGTGTAATAGCAATGATCGATCATTAGCTCGATTCTGTAGTTTATAGCAATAATATTGACGGCAGGAGACATTATTTCTTTTCCTTGCACCTTCACGAGCAGCTGTTAAACGAAGCGAAAGTTACACGTAGAAAAGTGTGTGATAAGCGAAGAAGGACCATTAAAGTAATACAAAATACCTCTTTCTTCTCTATGTATTAACTGGTCAGCATCCTCAACAGTATTGGTTAGGCTTTCCAAAGGTGATTTGCATTTGTAATTTCGTTTCCTTTTATTCGGTGGAAGCTTTTCGATGCCATTGTGCCACCCTACTTCTCCACGCGGGAAGAGAAGAGGATATTGTAAACCATCATAGCAACCGAAGTAGTGGCGTATCTTATGAGGAAAAGCATTTTTTCATAGATTTGGATATGGCAAGCGGGTTAAATTGTTCCTCATTTTGACAGGATATGATTGCGATACGCGTCATTACACGTTGGCTCATTGTACACGCGTTGATCAAGTTTAGGACAAGTGACAAGACAAATTTGGTAATTGTCAAGAGAATTTAAATCTCTTACCTGTCTTAAGAATTTGACATATGGATTATCGAGATAGGATTTCAATCAATTTTCTCATTATTACCTCGTAAAAACGCTCGAAAGTTTCATGCGTTCTTCAAGCCGAGTATCCGGATCATAGAAATATAGTTCAAGAGCGGAGGGTACATCACCAAATCCTTTCCAATGAACCTAGTTAGTGATGAATTTTTTACCTGCACCTTGAATGTATAAACGCCCATGTGGTTCCTCATTAGGTCCTTATCTTTCTTAATGAGAATGTCGTAAAAGGCGAGATTATTATTGTAGCAGCTTCTCACGCACCTCCTAAAATCAACACTTTCAGGGTTTAAACCCGTAAATAATTCAGCCAAGGCAACAGGCATTTCTGAAGGGGTAATACTAACCTCACCCTCAGAGCAACAAAAACCTGCGGGTTCACGGTAGAAACACTTGGCTGAACAATGTGCACAATCAGGGACTGGAGGCAAGGTAGCAACAGAAGGTCTATCATTGGCATAGTCTCATTCAGGCCGCAGGACGTTGTTTTGCACAGCATTACTAAGCCAAGCCAAGGGACATATAGCTTCGTCTATATGCGCTCTACGACATGTAAAAACATGATTTGATGTGGAAGGAATGTCATTTTTGCCCTTATTTCGTGCCAAATGTCCCATTGCTTCTATTTCAGGGTCATTTCCTGGACATTCAATAGGTAAAGTGGCTGAAATGGGAATATTCGAAGGTTGCTCAGGTTGAAAATTATTTGAGGGCCTATTTTCACTTGTTCTTGATGTTTCGGCACTTTTGCCTACTCTTTGAGCGTATAGTAGGCGCCGACGCTTGAGTAGATCATTTTTTTTTACCAACATCCATCTCAGCATATGCTCTACGCTTTCTTTGAGAAAGTGAATCAGATGAGCCAGCCATGCTTGTTTGGCCTAAAGTTCTTACTAAATTTTCCTGGGGTAGTATTTCAGTGTCAACTTGCTCACATTCGTTAAGCAAACTAAGTGGATCAGCACTATTCGAAGGCCTTTGAGCTTCAAAGTCATGTAAAGGGTTGTTCTCATTTGGTATTGATGCTGAGGCACTGTTACCAATTTTCTGAGCATAAAGCAAGCGCCGACGTTGCAGTAAAGCATTTTTCTTATCGTCCATTTCAAAGATATGCCTTACGCTTTTTTTTTCATTTATCTCGCCACGTTGTTCTTTTTCCATTAATTTACTGACTATAGTATTCAATTTTATTGTTAACCACAATAGGTATGGCATAGAGTACAAAACATAATAGGCTAAGGCGTAATGAACAAACTAATTAATAGATATGAATACCTAAAACATGTAATAGGTCGCTTTGTCTTATTTTACGTACCCTAACTACTGAAAAAAGTACAAAAGAAAGCACTAAACCAAGCGAGATAAGTACCTTAACCAATTGCCAAACCTTACGTAACACAATTGCGGTTTGAAACGAGCAACAAAGACAAACGAACTCGCAAATTTTAGATAAAACCGGTGAATGTTGAGAACGCTGCGTAGATACAAGTTCACAACTTAAATGTAAATATGCACTTGCCCTTTGATTAAAAAAGGCTGACAACAATATATATATTCAATAAAAACATAAGGTCCGAAAAAACTAAGAAACTAAGGTGCAACAATACAACGACCTAAGGCAAATAACACTGAGATAATTAAAGCTCAGGATGAACCTATCGTCCATTTCAACATATACGTTACATTTTTTTCATTTATCTCCTTACGTTGTTCTTTTTCCATTAATTTACTGACTATAGTATTCAATTCTATTCCTAACCACATAGGTGTTAAAAACTTGTAAGACATAGAATCTGAATAAGCTTATTCAATCGATGTGGTTTACATACGATTTTATAGATGCTGATCAAGGCTATTGCCACTGTATTTTTTTTTTTTACTCTCAATCTAAGAAGAAATTCCTTCTTGGTTGGTTTTGAGAACTTTCTATGAGCATCGTAAAGGAAGTTTAATCCAAAGATGAGGTACAAGTCGATCTGATTCATTATTTTGAAGCCTACATTATAAGTCATGCAGAAACAATTTAGACTAACAAACACAGACATAAATATTCATTCATATAGAAATTCATTGAACAATGTGTAGCCCCATGTCTAAGAGGTGTTAAAAACTTGTAAGACACAAAATCTGAATAAGGTTATTCAATCTGATGTGGTTTACGTACGATTTTATAGATGCCTGATCAGGCTACTACCACTGTACCCATTTTTTTTTACTCTCAATCTAAGATAAAATTCCTTGTTGGTTGGTTTTTGAGAACTTTCTATAAGCAGCAGAAAGGAAGTTTAATCCAAAGATGAGGTACAATCACCTGGTTCATTATCTTGAAGCCTACTGATTGAGTTCGAGACTATTCAAAGATAACGAATCAGGACTCCACACAACATGCAATTCCAAAAAACAATCTGAATAAGCTTATTCAACTGATGTGGTTTACATACGATTTTATAGATGCTGATCAAGGCTATTGCCACTGCACTTTTTTTTTTTACTCTCAATCTAAGAAGAAATTCCTTCTTGGTTGGTTTTGAGAACTTTCTATGAGCATCGTAAAGGAAGTTTAATCCAAGATGAGGTACAGATCGATCGATTCATTATTTTGAAGCCCACATTATAAGTCTGTAGAAACAATTTAGACTAACAAACACAGACATAAACATTCATTCATATAGAAATTCATTGAACAATGTGTAGCCCCATGTCTAAGAGGTGTTAAAAACTTGTAAGACACAGAATCTGAATAAGGTTATTCAATCTGATGTGGTTTACATACGATTTTATAGATGCCTGATCAGGCTACTACCACTGTACCCTTTTTTTTACTCTCAATCTAAGATAAAATTCCTTGTTGGTGTGTTTTTGAGAACTTTCTATAAGCAGCAGAAAGGAAGTTTAATCCGAGATGAGGTAAAATCGATCCAGTTCATTATCTTGAAGCCTCTGATTGAGTTCGAGACTATTCAAAGATAACGAATCAGGACTCCACACAACATGCAATTCCAAAAAAACATTGTATGAATAAAGAAGAAGCACAATCCACCATCTTGCTGGAATCAGGGGAAAAAACAACCACGCAGACATGCGTAATGAGAAAAATGCGGTAAAAACAACAGAAACATGGTGTACCTTAAAAAAAGAAGGAGGATGGAGAAGGTGAAATAGAAGAAGCAACCTGCAGAATCAGAATTTACAGAATGATGATTATGATCAGAATGACATTAACACCGACCCAAAAAACAAGGAAAAGCAGAGCAACCAAACACGCCAAAAAAAACTAACACAATCATCCATACAAGCAAAAAAAATGGCAGCACTGAAGGAGAGATAATTGCCATGTAGACAACAGAACAAAAATAAAACAACAAAAATAAGCCAAAAAAACACATGCAACTGAAACAACCAAAAGATTTGGAACATGCAATGCAGATTTGGGCCGTAAAAGCTAGTTAAAATCCCAATTAAACAACCACATGGTAGAATAGAAAACAATAATCGCTTAGGCACAGAAAATAAGTTGAGGAAAAAGCGAGATTTTAACATTGAACGGTTATTAAGGCAAGATTAAGAAAAGAACTCAACATGCAATTAAAAAGAAATTGAAACTGGGAACGAAGGATCTACTGACTACCATCTTGCTACCCAAATAACATGCAATTGAAAAAAGAAATCAAACAACCACAAAACAAAGTCATCATCTTGGTGGATTTTGAAAGAAAGATAACAAAAAAAGGTACCAACACACATGCAATCCAAACGAAAACCTGAAATTAACAAAGATTAATCTAAAGCTAGAATCTTGTTAAAAAAAACTTCCCTATCCAATTCCAAACAACCCAGAAATTCGAGAAAGAAGCATCTAAAGACACAATATTGGTGAACAATAAACCAAAGCGATTATCCTTAACCACAAAGAAGACGACGAAGCAGAGAATGTACCTTAAACACGCTGAGAAGGGTGAAACACAAAGCACAATCAACAGAACAAGAACACAAGATACCTGCAGTATCGAAATGGGTAAAAAAAATCAACAAGGCTGCATCATCAAACAATAACAGCAACATTGCAATTCAGTGGAGAAAAGAATGTGTCAAACGACGAAATTGCAGCAGCAGTGTAGGAATTTACCAAGGTAGGATGTCAATGCAGATGAAGACCAAGAACAAATGCGAATTGGTACATGACCGACACAATTACGAGTACTTATAGTAGATGAAGGGAAGGCGGTGGCAAAAATTTGAGTGGTAGGATAAATAAACGTGGAAGACGCTCAAGGTAGGAAAAGGCGGCAGTGGGTTGTGCGCTGTCCTTCGTCGTTCGTCGTCAAGGTAGGATAGAAGATTTAAGTTTAATCCGGCTAGATGTTCATATGTGTGTGACCCGGTAGGCTTCCGAATATGTTGGCCGAAGACACAAAGTGCAAATTACGAAAATGCCCTTCATACCTAACGATCACGGGATAGCGTCTAGTAACACACCGTGACCCCCAATCATCGGAAGAGTCAAATGCAATGACTACTACCTTTCATGTGAAACAGTTACCGTGTAACTTACAATCCTATCGCTGTAATAATATCCATACGGTCGTTAGTCGAGTGTCAAAACATCAACGACCGTATCTTATAATCTGGATATCATGCTCTCTCGAAGTAACTCATTTACTTCCACTTTGCAAAGATTAACGAGAGTAAGACATTCCTTATAAGAAGGCCATTTCGGATATTCGATCCCAATCATAGGATACGCGATTCCCGGACGACCAATCATGTATACTCCGCATGCTTCAGTATCATACCCAATCACTACCACATGATCGCCCCATGGCTAGAGGAAACCTTAATAGTGTCAAAGCATGACAATCCACACCGTGATGCCATGAAGACTCCGGTCTGAAGGATAATTACACAACTGCCACATAGTGTGACACTTATCCGTGTAAGTGGGTCAGTCTAACGTACGCATTTTCTAATACACGTCCACATACAGTCCAAGTGTCTCTACACTTCGATAGACGATATCTTTCCCTGACCTTAAAGACAGAAGACATCTAATACATGCTAGCATGTTCATACTATCAATGCCCTGTTTAATAGTACATCAGCCTAGAGACATTTAAGTATCAAACTTATTAAAATGGTTAGAGATCTCATCAACCATAATCACCTATCATGGTTTCTCTATCACAGTTTAATACTAAGGACGTTATCATATATCAATTCATAATTGGTTCTTTAAAAGAACAAATATATGACAACAGAAAAACCATTTAATATATGTATAAACATAAAGAAATAGTAGAAATGATCCGACCCGGTCGGATCCGGTCCAACCCGATTGGGTTTAGGACACTATTTCAACACTTTTATCCTTATGGTTTTGTGTGCAGCTGTCTCGGATTTTATGCTAAACGAAATATAACAAGTAATAAAATACATCCGGTTTACCCCAAGTGGTCTAGTGATGATTTAATAAGAATTGCGGTTCACCTATCATAAGTATGAATTTCTAACATCTTAGAAAAATTCACCTATCAATCTTTTTCGTCCATCGATCCTAAAGATTAACGCTTTAATTATCAAGGTGTGAAATTTATCAATCTCGTAACCTAGATGTTCAACCTAACAACTATCGTTAATTAGATTAAAAATCCAATCTTTACTATGGTGATCTTAGTTTAACAACGATTCTCATCAAATATTAAACATCAAACAACAATACATTCATCAATGAAATTGCATAATAACAATAAAAACATAGAAAAGATACAATCTCATTAAAACTCACAAACAATCCAAAGTGTCGAAATTGAGATGCTGCAACGATCGGTTTCACAAAGCTCGTTCAAGAAAACCTCAGCCTCTGTTCATCGCTTGTACCTGCAGGCGAAGCAAAATAAAATTAAAAAAGAAAAAGCACTCGGTCGATCGAGTGATGGTGTTCGGTCGACCAACCAAAAAAGTGCCTAGGGTTTCGTGTCGCGGTCTGCATTTCTTCAGAAAAGCTATATTCGTGGTCTCTGGCGAATGCTGATGGATCCGTCCTTTTATAATGTTTTTTTCGAGCTAGGGTAATAATTATCCTATTTCCTTTTCTTAATAAAAAAAACTAAACCCTAATAAAAATATAACAATTCCAATTTTGTCCTTCTAGATAAGTCTTCAAATAAATTGTCGCTCGAACTCCTTCAACTCTTCAATTGCTCCACGATATGCTCGTCTGCATCTACCACAACATAATAAAAACGTGCAAAGTGTAACATCACATATGTAAATAGATAATTGCTAATAAAATCACGTAAATAACCCGACTTTGCACTCTAATACTTTCCAACCTCATTCTTTCAATAAATCCATTAAACACTTAATTTTCTATAAAAATTAATAAAATACAAAGGATATTGTTACTTAAATAATGTAATATAAATCGTAAAAATCACCGTAAACAACTCCCCACACTTAGATTTTGCTCGTCCCGAGCAAGACAAAACAAGACCAAGGCTTAGATTTACTTAGTACCACAAAGTTCCAACCCAAAAGAATAAATATAGACATCTTCAGCAAGTATACAACGTATTCAATAAGTTAGAGGTTCACTCCGGTGTGTGTGCAGAGCCATATAAAATTTCCACTAAGTCCAAACTTGAAACTTTCCAAGCAACTAGCAAATACCCATCTAAACTAGAAAAAGATGATGATACTTATAACATGTGCCCTACAAAACGTAACATGTCACGAAAGGATGATAGAATGTGTTTAGGATCTTTCGACATACTCGGAGGATATTCCCTAAAACATGCCTGTCGGTTTATCTTTGGGATAAGATAGGCAATAACTAAGTCTTCCACTTATTCATACCACTTTCCTTACGTAAGTTGATTCAATTAACTTTCACATATAAACGCACATCAGAATGAGCTATTGCCCGTCATAGTAGAATAGGACATTCGGGATATGCCCTACCTTACTCAAATCATAAGGCGCTTCTTCCGATCGTCGTGAGCTTTGGTCATCATAGTGGTATAGGACATTCGTGGTACGCCCTACCTCACTCCAATCATCGACCAACTCCGACACACCCAATTTTTTTCATTATTTTAACACCAACTTCCCAAGCACGTGAGTTACGTTTCACTTATCACATTCAAACCTAGGACATTCACGTGATGTCATACTACGATTCTAAATACGAACTATTATAATTCCAATGACACGTACATTAGCACTAAGCACGTAATACTTATAAGATGATCAAATGTTACTAATCTAAATGGGTACTGAATTTTATAATTTATAGCTCGTCATTTAACATGGCTACGTGAATGTATGTCGGGTGAGACATCCGACCTACTAAACATACAAAGATAAAGCATCAATGACTATAATATGCCACGGTTGGAAACCACAACAAGAGTAAGCCAAACAAAATATGAACTTGCTCGGACAAAAACAAAAATTTTAAATTTTTCAAGTTTTCACTCTTTCTAAGCATGGTAATAGATTAAGCACAATTGTAGGTACATATAACCCTCCCCACACTTAAACAACAACATGTCCTCATGTTGTGCAGAATTTAAGAAGAAATAAAGTACTTAGTGATTTGGTACAGAAAGTCGACCCGTTGGTCACCACAAGCATGAAAAGGCCAACGTTCGAGATGTCATATGTAGTCCTTTTCAAAGAACGACTTCAATACTAGCTTGACAAAACAAACTAAAATGTACCGCACTACTTGAGAAACACGAAAATATCTCGGGGGAACACATGGGAATATAATACGACGCGTAAAAGTAACGATAGAGGATACTATAAAGTAGCAGGCTAGATGCAACAAAATGACAAATGATACATAAACATAATGCTACAAAATGATATGCAAATATACTAATAATGCAAAGAATCTTTGGGATACACGAAGAAAATAGAAACACAAAACACTAGCCCAAGCTAATCTTCATAGATGTCGCCCCAATCTATAATCCGGATTAGGCGACGAAGCATATCGATCGCAGAAGGGATGTCATATTCATCTTGCAAGTTCCAATCTTCTCCCGCAACATCTACTCCTTTAAAATGTTCATCACGGAGTACCAAAGAACAAATCAAGAAGCATCGGGTCATTTAGAATCGTGATACGGCCGTCCCTAACGACGTTGAAGGTCCTCGAGATTAAACTCTCCACCACACCACACGGTGTGGGGTACAATGACAACATAAGTAATGGTCCTGACGCGCGTGATGATATGGTAATCAACGTCAAGGATAAGCGTTCCTCCAGGTCCATCATCTAGAGTTATATGGCGGATTCTATGAATGAATGGGATCTCATCATGGGGAACTCCGTAATCCATTTCAAAACAAAGCCGAATCAAGCGATTCATACAACACTCTTATTAGACTTAAAACTAAAACACATAAACCAAAGAGAAAAGAGTAATTGAAAAATGACTAATATATATATATATATAGATATCTTGGATGCCCCTAGTATTTGTTGGTTTATGTCGTTGGCTCGACAATCTTCTTATTCAGCCCGGTCGGGCCATTTAACCTTCCTTCCGGCCACTACTGTAAGCTCGATAATTCGTGTGGCCACAAAAACACCATCTAACACATGGGGTTAGGTTCTCATCGCTTCCAAACGCTCTTAAACTTCCCCATTGTCGACCTTTTCTTCTTCGGGCCAGTCTTTAACTTGGCCTCCCTTTCATACTCTTCCATATCCTAACTCCCGCCATAACTTGCTCGACCAAGCCACCGCCGTCATCCTCGGAAAACAAGTCGGGCGAGAATTCTTCAAGCTCATTGACTTTGACCATACCACACCCGAGGATGTCGAGGAAATGAATAATCAAAGGTTTTTCTTTAGTTTGACCAATATAGTGCTTGCACCTTTGACCATTTACTACGAATGGCTGGTCACCATGACCTCTCAAATTTCTAAAACACCTCCGGGAATAATTTGAAGAATTTCATAGGGGCCGGACCAACGCGTCCTCAACTTCCCAGAAAATGATGTAACTGGAATTATAAAGTAAGACTTGCTCCCCAACTTGAAATTCCCGCTTCTTGATTTTAGCATCATGAAGGAGTTTCATTCTGCCTCTTGCTAATCCTGGCACTCTCGTGAGGCCTGGAGTCTAAACTCATCCAATTCATGCAATCGCATCGGGCCGATGTTCTCACATGATCGGGCATCAAAGTTCAAGAACTTAATGGCCCAATACGCTTTATGCTCTAATTCGACTGGCAAGTGGCACGGTTTTCCATACACCATCTGATAGGGAGATGTACCCATGGGGGTTTTATAGGCAGTACGGTACGCCCATAGTACATCATCCAGTTTGAGACTCCATTCCTTTCTATGACTGTTCACAACTTTTTCCAGGATCTTCTTCAAACTTTGATTACTTCTCTCAACCTGGCCACTAGTCATAGGATGATATGGTGAGCCAATTTTGTGCCAGACACCTTATTTCTCAAGAACTTTTTCTAGTGGCCGGTTGCAGAAGTGCATTCCCTCATCACTGATTAAGGCATGGGGACATCCAAATCTCACGAAAATATTTTTCTTCAGAAATCTCATGACCGTTTTGTGGTCATTGCGAGAAGTGGCTTGAGCCTCCACCCATTTTGATACATAGTCAACGCAGACTAGGATGTATTTGTTTCCACAGGA
Organism: Gentiana macrophylla; assembly: GCA_026214975.1. Classification (NCBI taxonomy): domain Eukaryota; kingdom Viridiplantae; phylum Streptophyta; class Magnoliopsida; order Gentianales; family Gentianaceae; genus Gentiana; species Gentiana macrophylla. Next base: position 49,059,343 of record CM047805.1, read on the forward strand.
AGATGGAAACGGGCCCATAAAATCAATACCCCATACATCAAAGACTTCACATTCTAAAATAGGCTTCAATGGCATGTCAAAACGCCTAGTTAAAGCTCCGGTTCGTTGGCACATATCACAAGCCTTGCAGAAAGCTTCTGAATCCTTGAAGATCGTGGGCCAATAGAAACCGGACTGAAAGATTTTAGCAACGGTTTTCTAGGGACCAAAGTGGCCACCAGTAGGCCCACTGTGGCACTGTTCAATGATATCTCGTTGCTCTGATTCGGGAACACACCTTCTCAACAATCCATCCTTGCAGATCTTAAAGAGGTAAGGTTCATCCCATACAAAGGTTTTCAAATCAGAGAAAAATTTCTTCTTCTCCTGATATGAAAATTCCGGATTTAAATATTGGGAATGCAGGTAGTTGATGATGGAAGAGTACCATGGAACATCTGGAGCGAATCGTCTATAAGCATAACATTCTCAAGAGGAAAGTAAATGTGTATATCGTCAGGTTCATTCTCTTCCTCATTCAGCATCCTCGAAACATTATCAGCTACTATGTTTTCACTGCCCTTTTTGTCTTTAATCTGAACGTCAAACTCTTGCAGGATCAGTATCCAACGTAGTAAGCGCAGTTTAGCATCTTTCTTTGTCATTAGATAGCGCAAGCGTGATCACCCAAAAGGATCGCAAGACCCAACAAGTAACTACGAAATTTCTCCATAGCGAAAACTACGGCCAATAATTCCTTTTCTGTTGTGGTGTAGTTTACTTGAGTAGGGTTTAGTGTGTGACTGGCGTAGGATATGGGCTGGAATTTTCCCTTAATTTGTTGTCCTAAGACTACACCAACAACGTAGTTGGATACATCACACATAAGTTCGAAGGGTAGATTCCAGTCAGGAGAGATAAGAATCGGTGCGGAGATCAATTGACTTTTAAGCTCCTCAAACGCTTGCTTGCTACTATCATCAAAATTAAAAACGACATCTTCTCTCAGTAAAGTAGAAAAGGGTTTGGCTATCTTGGAAAAGTCCTTAATGAATCTCCTATAAAAACCGACATGTCCAAGAAAACCTCTAACTTCGCGCACATTTCTAGGAAAATTCATCTTCTCTATAGCTTCCACTTTTGCCCTATCTACTTCCATTCCTTTGGCTGAGATCTTGTGGCCAAGAACTATTCCTTCGTCTACTATAAAATGACACTTTTCCCAGTTTAGGACTAAGTTCTTTTCCACACAGCGGGATAACACTTGGTCAATATTATCAAGACAGTCATCGAAGAATTGACCAAAGACTGAAAAATCATCCATGAATATTTCCATACACTTTTCAACCAGCCCATCAAAGATTGCCAGCATACATCTTTGGAATGTAGCTGGGGCATTGCAGAGACCATATGGCATTACTCTGTAAGCGAATGTACCATAGAAGCGGTGAAAGTGGTCTTTTCTTGGTCGACCGGATCTATGGGTATTCGGAAATATCCCGAATATCCATCCAGAAACAAGAGAATGCATGTCCCGCCAGACGCTCAAGCATCCGGTCAATGAAAGGAAGGGGAAATGATCTTTCATCGTAACCTCATTGAGTTTTCTGTAGTCTATACATACTCTATAACCAGTCACGAGCCTCAATGCTATTTCTTCGCCCTTCTCATTCTTCTCGATAGTAATCCCTCATTTCTTAGGAACCACTTGAGTAGGGGACACCCATTCACTGTCAGCAATTGCGTAAATAATACCCATGTCTAAAAGCTTGATAATCTCCTTTTTGACCACTTCTTGCATATGAGGGTTGAGCCTCCTCTGGGGCTGTCTAACACACTTTGCACCCTCTTCAGTCTTAATCTTGTGCATACAAATGTCAGGAGATATCCCTTTGATGTCTCCCACTTGCCATCCAAAGGCTTTCTCATTCTTTCTTAACACATTCAACAACTTCATCTCTTCTAACCGGGATAACTTGGCAGAGATAATTAATGGAAGCTTGTCATCTTCTCTCAAGAACACGTATTTCAGATGCTTAGGCAATGGCTTCAGTACCAAATCTGTAGGTGGTTCTTCTAAACTAGATTTAAGCTCTCCACTTTTCAACTCAACATCACTGAGTTTACTCAATGGTCCCACTTCCAAAGCTTTTCCTTTCAACGAACCTTCATCAAATTCAGCTCCTAGTTGTTCTAGACTCACCCAACCATGAGTATTGATTCTCTACTAATCGCTCATATTAGGCCTCAATAGCCATGACTTATGTTTCCATGTAGTCGTTAAAGTCATCGACATGTCTTCAATGGAGAAGCCGGTTGGATAATCAGAGGGTCTCTGAATAGCTTTAGAGACATTGTAGCTCACCTCCTGATCACCAACTCGTATAGTCACTTTGCCACCATCACAATCAATGAGGGCTCGGGTCAGAAAGAAAAGGTCCGCCGAGTATTAAATGGACGTTCTCATCCTTCCCAATGTCCAGGACATACCACCAAGCTGGGAAAGTGAATCTATCAATTTGAACTAAAACATCCTTTAATATCCCAGCAGCTTTCTTGGAAGATCTATCAGCGAATTGAAGATTCATGGTTGTGGATTCTAAAAGACCATCTAGTCCAAGATGTTTACAAACAGACAATGGCATCAGACTAATGGATGCACCTAGGTCACATAAAGAATTTGGAAAGACTAAGCCTCCCATCAACAATGTGAGCACAAATTTCCCAGGGTCACCTCTCTTGATTGGCAACTCATCATAACTAATCATAGAGCAATTCTCACCAATCAACTGATCCATGTCTTCGAGCTTCTTTTTGGAGGAAACAACATCCTTGATGAACTTTGTATACTTAGGCATCTCAACCAAAACATCGATAATGGAAGATTTTACTCGAGTATTTTTAAGAAGATTAAGCACTTTTTCATACTTTTTGTCTTCATGCAAGGAGATGTTGCTTTTTCTAGGTGGAAACGGAAGTTTCTTTAAATCACTCTCAGAAAACACTTTCTTTGAGGATGAACTAACAACTTTATCTTCCGAATCTTTCCACCTCACCACCTTTTCACCTTTCTTACCAGTCAGGGGATCAGCCACCTGACTCTCACTAAATTCTTTATTTCTCAGGAGATCAGCCACCTGAGTACTATCAAACTCTTTATTTCTCAGGGGATCAGCCACCTGAGTACTCTCATCTAGGACAGGGAAACATGGCGCTCGACTTCCCCTCCTGCCTCACCATTGGCAGGAGGGGTTAGTGGTTTCCTTAGTTCTGGGACCACTAAGCCGAGTGCCGGATCTCAAATTCATAGTCATCGGCCTCTCTCTACCATAAGGAATCGTGGGAACTAGATCAAGTGCATTGGCTTTGATTTAACTCGGTCTGAGCCACTTGACCACCCTTGGGGTTCTTCTCAGTAAAGCTAGGTAACTGCCCCGAGGGTCTAGAAGCTTTTTGGTCAGCTACTTGCCTGAGCTGCCTCTCAAGATTCTTAATTGTGCTAAGAAGGAATTGAAAATTATTATTCTGATCCTTCTGGTAGGAGTCCAATTTGATTTCAATATCACTAGGTTGAGAGGGGCCTTGAGAGTTCGGAAGTTTTGTGGGAAAGATTGGCTAGACCGACTTTGAAACATCGGATTTGGATTGTTCGCCGCGATTCGGTTGAACCTCGATTTTGATTGGAAAAATTCATATTATGGTTTCGATTGAAATTCGTGTTTTGATTGAAACCACGATTTTGAAAATTGCTTTGGCCAGAGAAGGCGATTGTTGAATCTCCGATTTTGCCGCCACTAAACGCATTGACTTTCAAATGCTCTCGGTCCAACCATAGGACAAAACGCAGCAAGGTGTTCTTACATTATCACATGCCTGGCATGTGACTGGATTGTACTGTCCCTGATTCTGGACAGCATTGACTTGATATGTTGAAGGGGAAATAAATTGACACTGGCCAACCATATGGCCGGTTTGACAACAATTTTCGCAAAACAAAACTTGAGAGTTCTGCGGGAATGATAGATTCTGATTCGTTGGATTTGGAGACATTGAAAGAGCAGCCACCTGCTGTTGCAGCATGGCAATCTGATTTTGCATATTTACTTCCTCGATCCTAGGAGGAGGAGAAGGTGGTGCCTGGATAGCATGAGACGAGGGGGCATAGTTGTATTTGGCAATATCCTCAAATAATGCCCACCCCTCTGCAAGTGTTTTCCTCAAGAATGCCCCTCCAGAAGAACTATTGACCATACCCTTAGTGAGTTCGGTCAATCCACTGAAAAACATGTTGACTTGCCTCTGCAAGTCCAAACCATGATGGGGGCATCTTCGAAGGAGAGCTTTGAACCTCTTCCAACAGTCGAAGAAAGACTCATTTTCCTTTTGATAAAAAGTGAAAATTTCACTTAGGCACTGGGCTGTTTTGGATGGTGGGAAGTATTGACTCAGGAACTCTTTCTCGAGTTCATTGTGTGGTAATTGACTCGGCAGCAGAGAGTTGTACCACTCTTTCGCCCCCTTTCAAGGAAAACGGAAATAGCTTCAATTTTATTGCATCCTCATTTACCCCTTGTATGCGAGTTGTACCACATATTTCCAAAAATGTGTGTACACGAGTGTGAGGATTCTCAGATTGGAAACCATGAAATATTGATGCGTGTTTCATCATTTGGATAAGACCGGGTTTGAGTTCAAAATTTGGTGCATTAATGGCGGGTAAAACAATTGCCGGGTTGACCTTGACTTCACCAGGCATGGCGTAGTCAGCCAACGTACGTCTCTCGTCTGCAGCCATAATGACGATTTCTTCGATTTCTATTGCTAGATTTCGTTCGAGATCTTGATCGGCCGTACTCCCTTCGTCAGGAAGAACCGCAGGACGGACTCTTCGCCTGTTTGGTCCGACTATGGTTCGCTCGAGGTCCAGGGGTGTACAGAGAGTGGACCTTTCTGACTCCGAGTTTGCATAAACCAAAACCAAAATCAAGTTATCCGCATGAATTGCTATGAGTTTATTTTTTTATTCTTTTTTTAAAATAAGATAAAGAAACAGAAAAAAGATACGGAAAACTTAAACAGAAACCTACCTACGAAAAATTTAAAACAGAAAAACAGAAAACAATAAAAGGGAAAAAAAAAACGTGTTGAAATCTTCTGGGGCCAAAATGGAAGGGAAAACAACAGATTTTGACCTTGAAAACGGCGTCGAAAGGCCTTTGGCAGCTCACCATGTCGTCGGCGTCGGAACGAGCTTTCCGAATTGGGGTCCTACGCGCCAAACGGACACTCGAGCCGAAAGTTACGCCAAAATACTACCATGTGCCCTAACGATCCCTTTTATCCCAACTTATAATGTAAAATCGAAAAATTAATAAACTAGACAACCGTACCGATTCCCCGGCAACGGCGCCAAAAACTTGTCTCGGATTTTATGCTAAACGAAATATAACAAGTAATAAAATAAATCCGGTTTACCCCAAGTGCAGGGATCGTAGTATAATGATTAAAACCGGAGTCGAACTCACAGGGAATCGTCTTTGTCTACTTTGATTAATTTTCCTAAAGTTGTCACGAGAAGTAAAAATGTCCTATCCTAAACAATTTAACGACTACAACTAAAATAACAAAACAAAATGAACTAGTAATGAAAACAATAAAGTTAAACTGGACAGAAGATTAAAAATCTAAAGCCAGGAAGGATAGTTGCGAACCGAACTAACTAAGATAATTCTATTTTATAAACTAAATAAAAATTATAAAATTGCTTTGGTGATAACAAATGATTTTTTCCGATAAATTTAGCAACGAACAAGCAATGATCCACCGATCCCGCAACCCTCAATTTCTTCTCTAAGGTTGTCTAGTGATGATTTAATAAGAATTGCGGTTCACCTATCATAAGTATGAATTTCTAACATCTTAGAAAAATTCACCTATCAATCTTTTTCGTCCATCGATCCTAAAGATTAACGCTTTAATTATCAAGGTGTGAAATTTATCAATCTCGTAACCTAGATGTTCAACCTAACAACTATCGTTAATTAGATTAAAAATCCAATCTTTACTATGGTGATCTTAGTTTAACAACGATTCTCATCAAATATTAAACATCAAACAGCAATACATTCATCAATGAAATTGCATAATAACAATAAAAACATAGAAAAGATACAATCTCATTAAAACTCACAAACAATCCAAAGAGTTGAAATTGAGATGCTGCAACGATCGGTTTCACAAAGCTCGTTCAAGAAAACCTCAGCCTCTGTTCATCGCTTGTACCAGACGAAGCAAAATAAAATAAAAAAAGAAAAAAAGCACTCGGTCGACCGAGTGATGGTGTTCGGTCGACCGAACCAAAAAAAGTGCCTAGGGTTTCGTGCCTCGTTCTGTTCTTCAGGAAAATCTATTCTGTGTCTGCTGAATGCTGATGGATCCGTCCTTTTATAATGTTTTTTTCGAGCTAGGGTAATAATTATCCTATTTCATTTTCTTAAAAAAAAAAAAACTAAACCCTAATAAAAATATAACAATTCCAATTTTGTTCTTCTAGATAAGTCTTCAAATAAATTGCTGCTCGAACTCCTTCAACTCTTCGATTCGTTCCACGATATGCTCGTCATACCTACAACATAATAAAAACGTGCAAAGTGTAACATCACATATGTAAATAGATAATTGCTAATAAAATCACGTAAATAACCCGACTTTGCACTCTAATACTTTCCAACCTCATTCTTTCAATAAATCCATTAAACACTTAATTTTCTATAAAACTTAATAAAATACAAAGGATATTGTTACGAAATAATGTAATATAAATCGTAAAAATCACCGTAAACAGCAGCTTATCGGATCCTTCCATATTTTATTATCATTCTAAGAAGGGTACTCTAGTGTATGTGGATGATATTTTTCTTACTGGTTCCAATAGCCAGCTGCTTCGTCATACCATCCAACTTCTCAGTCAATAATTCTCAGTGAAGAGTGATCCATCATTTCTTGGAGTACAAATCCAACAGCTCACCACGGGATTCCGTCAAAATCAAGCTCATTAACCCACATCTATCCTAGACAAGGTTGGCAGGACTGACTGCAAGCCCATAAGAACACCTATGGACACTACGCTCAAAGATCCAACAGATTCACCTCTACTCTCAGATGTCACTCACTACAGGAGTTTGGTTGGATCACTTCAGATGTCACTCACTAGGCCAGAAATCTCTTTTGTTGCTCAAGCCCATCTCCAAAGGGCTCATAGACTGCTTAGATATATCAAAGGTTCCATTACATTGGGCATCACTTGACAGGCCTCTCAAGATCACAAATTAAAATCTATACATTTTTAGATGCAGATCGGGCAGGCTGTCACTTGTTGGAGAAAAAACCGAATCGACAAGGTCAAACGGTCAACTTTAGCGCTAATTTTGGATAGGCTTTGATGTATATCATCGAGAGTTATTTATATGATTAAATTCTACTCACGGAGTAGATAATGGTGGGTTTTTGAATCACTCGATTCGGATATCGGGTGAATGAGAAATTAATGCCTAAAGTTGATGTAAAATACGTAAAAACCGAAACTCGGTTTTAGTTGACCGACTTAGTGACTTGACCTAATAAGGTCGGCCCAAATAATATTAAGTCGGCTATATTATCTTTTCTTAAGGGAAAAGAAAATGTGTCGTTCGACCAATAAGAATCGAGTATTGGAACCTCCTCTCCACTATATAAAGGATCCCTATGAATGAGAATTAGATCATCAAATTTTCTCCTCTTTTTTCCACCACAAAAGGAGTCTTTCATATAGATCTAGATTTTGAGTCGAAGAGAAGTTGGAGCATTCTGTAAGTTCGCCGGAGCTCGGATTTTTTAAGTGCCTCTAAATCCGAGACGAAAGCCGTTGTATCTTGGGAGACAGCTTGTTACTACTACCGTGGGCACCATACCGGAGCAATTTGTCTTAAGGAAAGAGTTCCATACTCGCCTCGGTTTGTCATTTATTTATGCATCGCACTTTATTTTCAAGTCAGATCTATACTGTGATAGTTTAATTGATAGATCTATCATATACTTGTGTTAATCTATTAGATCTACACTGTAGTTGCTTTAACTTGTTAGATCTACATAGTAAATTAATTTTATTTTTGAGTTATTTATTTTCTAATAAATAATCCGTAATTAATTTCTGGTAATTACGGATCTGTTCCGTAAATCACTCCACACACGATACACCATCTCCTACAAGCTTAAGACATATTGACGTGTGTTTTACGGTATTGTTGTGTGGTTAAATTTTATGTCGAATTGTGGTCCCTATAATCAGTTTGGTTGGCAGGACCGAAAAATTGTAGTCTTGTTGATTCATTAACATTGATCTTAGTTTTACAATTCAATAAAGGCATGATTTGACTTCTAAAGTTGCGATAATTGCCGTGACAAGTCTGGTTCTCTAGTTATTCACTAGCCTTTTTCCAATGTGCAATGAATTTTGGTTAGCAGATCAATTGAATCTCATTTGTCCCAGTATGTTTGCTGATTTTGAAACTAATTACGGAAGATACTTTATTATTGTAAAATTGTTGAAAGAGAATACCAATCAGTGTTGATTGATATATTTAATTGAAAATCAGATCTTTCGAAATCGGTTGTTGTTGTGGAAATATAACTAATTTGATAAAATTGTAATCAACTGGTTCGATATGGAAAGCTTCATTCGCTGAAGAAGTAAATTTGGTTTGCTCTACTGTATGTGTATGTGCTAATTCTAGTAGGGTATATATTGGAAATAATTTATTCGATTATTGAATGTGCAGCTACTGAGTTGATATAAGTTTCCTGACCATAAATAACCATAATAGCTTGTGGGTAATTTTGGAAGGAATAATTTATATATACTAGGGGTCGGTACCGTGCTATGCACGGTGTGGCCCCTAGTTAGTTGTTGTTTTGGTGGCTTTTGGTCGTTGTTGTTTTACGTTTTACGGCAATAGAGTGCTGGAGCACAAACGGGAATCTGTGAGTCTCTATTGTTTTCAACAAGAATTCAGATAATGCTTTGTTTATTAGAACTATGAAGGAATTTTAATCGATCGGAACTGAACAACTGTACAGAAGAAAACCAACAGATGAAAAAATTTACCTATTGCAGATAACCTAAGGTGGGAGGAAGTTTAATCACTAAATTCATTTTTCACTCTCCCCCCAGTGTGCAAGGCACAATATTAAAAGTGTAGCACAACAGTTTTGTTTTCTTTAGAAAATTGTGAAGGATATTTATCTGTGTTCAGTAAGAAACCACCAAAATAATTCATTGTTTTGGGTTAAAGATTTTGCTAAATGTTATGGTGTAAATGCTAAACTATTTACTCTAGTTGTTTGAATAGGTGTTGGTTCCAAAGTGTTACAGCTTTCATTCATTTAATGTGTGTTTTTTGGGAAGTGCTTCAGCCTTGGTTTTTGAGGTTTTTGAAATGAGTGAAGTGTTGGTTTGGTTATGTAATTGTTGTTATTAATTGATTTGCTAAATGACAAAGGTTGCCACTCCTAAATTGAATGCTGAATGAACCTTTTCCTGTTTAAATGAATGTTATAAGTAGCCTTTTGCTCCTTATGCAGATTCAGCAAGTTTTTTTTCTTGTTGTTGGTTTTACAGCAAAGTATTTGCTATAGCTAAGTTTGAAAAGGTTGTAACATGTCAAGCCCTTTTGAAATGAACTTTCCCCCAGTTGTTTATGAGACAGAAGAGGGAGTTTATGATGCGTATGCACCGCCAATTCCAGTGAGATTGCAAGGTCAGACTATAACTGATGCTGATATATTGAAGGTGGGGACATATCCTGATAATGTTGTAAAGAGTTTGGCTGTTGAACGAGACAGAAAAGGTACAGTGGAAGAGAACATGGGGAAGAAGATGCATCAGATTCAGGAGGAGTTGAAACAGCATAAGGTAAGAACAAAAGAGTGCATTAGGCGGGAGCAGATGTGGCGTGGAAAGTGCGCTTTGTTGGAGGAAATGGTACAAGAGAATCATGGTAACAATGTTGTTGAAGAAGTGGGAGAAGATGATAATACTGTTCTTCCTAACGGTGATGTTTTTTAATGTTTTTTCCTTGTTGTAGAAATCAAGTTATCCTATAGGATGATTTGTGTTGTTTTTCTGAGGTAATAAAGTAGTTGTTGTTGGATGTAAGAGTTGTTATGTTTGTTTGATGTAATGTTTCTTTTGTTTTTATGTGATTTTGATTCCGGAATTATGAGCAGTGTAGTTGTGTATCAAAATAAATGGCTGAGGAGATGTTTGTGGTGAATTTGATGGTATTTTAAATCATCTATAGGGGATATAATGCAGTTAAGGTGTATTAAAGTGTTAAGGCACTGAATTTTCCTTTAAGTACTGACCTTGCTATCTGGCTGTATCTCTGAAAATGGTGTGATCTCAACGGTGTTTGTTTTATCTGAGACGGTTTCGAGATAATTTGGCATCGGCTTTATCAAGATAAGGATTTGTCCACCTGTTATATTCGGATTCCTTATAAGGGTCTGAAAAGATCACTTGTTCCTTTAGCCTGCACGTGGGACATTCCACGTTCGCACAAAATTCAGCCACTGGAGAACAACAAAAGTTACAAAAACAAAGAGGGTTTAGAAAACATGTATCATAGCTTGAGTTACAAAAATAAAGAGGGTTTAGAAAACATGTATCAATACTTTTACCTCATGTGCCTGCAGATTTATGTATTTTCCAATAGCTTGTATGAGTTTCTTTGTCTGTGTTGCCAATTCTGTTGTGGTTGAGAAGATTAAAGGCTGCACCCTAATCAAACAGCAAGAAACGACAAAATTTGGGAGGAAAGGTGGAACACATGGGAAGACATTCGATACATTATAAATTGTTTCAAAAATAAAAGCTACAGAAATTGGAATATGTTATATATTATTCCATATGTTCAAACAGGACATACAGAAATGTCATAAAGTAAGGCGATTGTAGCTTCACCGCTATGGTGGAATCTATGTAGTTCATTCTAGGAGTTGTGAAACCATTTACATAATTGTACAGTAGATATTGGGCATACAAAATGCAAAATGATAAAGTGTTTATAGGATGGACAAAACTTTGGGGTTATCGATAAGATACTTAAAATAGAGATTTTGTGTTTGCATTGATAAATGGGAGTAAAGCGTCATCGGTTCCAAAACGGGCAAGAAATGGTAGATTGTAACGAGTCTGTAGTATGGTGCTTGTGTCCTTCTGCCTTACTTCTGATTTGCTTCTGATTCAGTCTTTGCTTTCTTCTTGTATGGAGTGGAGGAATCGGAGCTGTGGTTGTGTTCATCGTCAGAATCTTCTGTTGTTGAGTCTATCTGCTTTGGATACATGCCTTTGTCGGAAACACTTGTGGTTCCTGGGATATTATGTTGTTAGTTGTTAGTGTATTGTTGCATAACGGGAAGCAAGTGATAAATTACCATTTTAGACCTACGGATTCCATCAGTAGTTTGGCCGACATTTGTCCTTCTTCGTTAATAGAGTCCGAGGTCCGTTGTTTCTCAATCCAATCCAAAGACTGTAGTAGTGAGTGATCTTGTCGTTGAAGTTCTTTTTGGTTGCTTTTACCTCCGTTATGAGTTTCTTGTTGTGAAGCTTTTCATCTATGTCTAGGAGTAATTTTGTTGTTGCCTGCATGTGTATCACCAAACAACATTCATTATGGGAGTGTTTAAAACTCCTGATGTTATGGTGTTAAATGTGTGATTGTTAGTACCTGCTTGTCAAATTTGTGAAGGTCTTCAGGTGATTTGGATAGAAGCCTTATTGCAGATTTGTCAAAGAGAGTGGCGTTGATTGTGCTTGAGGAATCAATGAGTTGGACAATGACTTTGCATCTGTTTAGTGAAGAGTGTATAGATTAGGAAGGGCTTTAAGATAGTGATGTTATTACTACTTGGTTTGAAGACAAGCATACATGACCAGCAAAAAACAAAGTAGGCTTTAACTGATTGAAGGATAAAGTGTACTACTACTTCTGTATGGACTACCTGTGAGAATGTTTCAAATGTGGATTATACGGTATGTGTTTGTAGAAATAACTACTTTTTAAGTTTGTGATGAAATTGTTGTTTGGTATTAGTTACCTTGTTATCTGGCTGTATGTCTGAGAGTGGTGTGATTCTCGATCAGATCTCAGATCATTCGCAATGATCTCGAGGTAGTTTTGGATAGGTCCTCCAACATGCTTTTGGATGAGTTCTTTGTTACCATTGACCCTTTTGCAATGTTTGAAAGATAGTAAATGTGTTAGAATGAAATTATTACGTGGCAATGTAGGATTGGATTGACGAAATATGTCTATGTAATTAAAGCCGGGAGATTTTTTTTGGTCCAACAACATACCATGATCTAAGTGTCTTCACCTCTACAACGTTAGGTTCCAACGCAACGAATGAAAAGTGCAATGTTGATAAAAGAGATACGAACCAAGGAAATTGATTTAGGTTTACAGTTAAGTATTACATGCTTGCTTTAAGTGATGTAAGTTGTCTTTGTATGGTTACCCTTAAATGGCGATGCTTTTAACCCTTTGAAAAGAACAATTGGTAGTTCTTTTCTTAACTTGAAAAGTTCGGCTCCTTGTTTGTGACTATAATCTCCCCACAAAGTGACTCTTACCGGTTTCAACCTGTAAGTTCATACGGAAGTAACATTAGGCATTTGGTTGTATGATGTGGGCTCAATGTTTGAGTATTTTGTTTATCAGAATAAAACGTGTGGCTATGTGGGTAGAAAGTAAGATGGTTTCTTACTCATTCTGGATAACCGTGCATTCACGTAGAGGGACCAATTTCGATCGAACTGGGACATAGCGTGTTTCTTGGACATCAATAACAACAGCTACAATGTCTGTAAAACAGATTAGTTTGTTTAATTTTTTTTGCTTTAGTGTTTTTGTTATAAATTTGTTAAACTTTAGTCAAATATCTTTGAAATATAATTCTTGCATACAATTTTCCAGCTTAGTTGCTAGGTGAAATAAGTGTTTTTATCATAGTTGTTACGCATTCTACTGAAGCTCTAAGCTAACGTGTGACCGAAGAGTCGCAAACGGAGTACACCGAATTGGTGGGCGGGCTATCATTTGATCATGTTCTTTCATGTATGATGAAAGTTGTTCTTGAAAGTTGCCATTGGTATACTTGACCCGGAGAGTTATGTTTGTACTCTTCTTTTATTGGGTCGACATCAGCTCCTCCGATGATATAGGTAGAGAATGGCGTCAGATTGCTTTCTAGTAATTCGATGTTAGTATTCCAAATGACGCCTTCTATCTTCTTTCCCTGATACGAACATTAAAGATATGAAATTGTATTTTTTTTATAGCCAATGCGTTAAATAATTTAAGAGTGAAATAAAAGAAACTATTTATTCAATTACCTTGCTCGTCTTGGAAAATGGATTTTTTGTAGTCGCTTGCCGGTTTCATTGGTATACACATTGCTTTTCTGAAGGACGAATACTTTTACTCGCCAATTCTCCGTATTAGGAGTTACGTCATCAATATGCATTACTCTTGCCATAGTTATCCTAGTTGAGAAATATTAAACACTTTAAAGATATACGACATGGTGTAAGTATAGGTTTCTGTACATCGTATCTTTATGTATTTACGTTTTAAACAGGTTTGTTATTTAAGTGTTTTCTTGAACTTTCCTGAGGATGTCATGGTATACTATATTTTTTGTTGTGTTCTTAGTGGAATTTTCTGAGAAGGTTGGTGGTGCTATCAATACTTTGATAGCTGAGGATTTTCGTGCTCTAGAAAAAGCTACATATAGTTGGCCGTGGGAAAAGACGGGTTGTCGTAAATATATACCTACACGGTCTAGCGTTTGACCTTGTGATTTATTAATTGTCATTGCAAAACACAATCGTATTGGAAATTGATACCGTTTAAAAGGAATAGTACATTTATCTATGTTGGAGTTTTGTAAAGGAATTTTGTGTAAGATGGTTTGTTGTCCTGCAAACGGCCCGGTTGCTATTTCAGCTACGATTGTATGTGTTTTCGGCTCCTTACATAATAACCGTGTTCCGTTACATAACCCTTGGACAGACTTAGATTGCGAGTAACATTACGGGCGCTTTAGCTTTAACATTAGGTAATGGGAGGAAGGTTGCTGGGGTGAGTGAGTGAATTAAGGAAGTCGTCGAATCGCTTGGTGATAATGGTCAATAGCAACATCATTACTGATGTAAGTGATGACCTCACCAGGCATTTGTTGCAACATTGCATCATTTATGTCGTCAACACACTCATTAGTCGGGGCTAGCAAAGCACTATTCATAATTGTGTGATGTTGTGTTGCAAAAGCGTTGATTTCTGGATATACAAATTTAATTAACTGTTTTAATGAACTTTCCTTGTCGTGAAAAGGAATGAGCATGTTGATTGGTAGCTCAATGCTTCCATTTTCATCCTCAGCCTCTGTACCATTTCCTATTCGTAACAAATACTCGGTGAAGTTAGGGTCTGCAATAGCCCTAATGTTTTGTGTTAAGTGTATTTTCTGAAGCAAAGGCCATAATGTCGAGCTGATTAAGGAAGCGTTTAGATGTTCTTGTTTATTTGCATTTGTGACTACTGGAAGCACCTGTCGAAAGTCACCTCCGAAAACAACAATTTTATTTCCAAATGGGTTATTTGTTTCAGTTATATCTTTAAGCATTTCAGAAAAAGCCTCTATTGATTCTCTATGAGCCATAGGAGCCTCGTCCCATATAATAATCTTGGCTTCTCGTAACAATGCTGCTGTTGTAGATTGTTTACTGACGTTTGCTATTTTGTTCTCCTCTTCTTGTAACGGTAACTTGAATCGTGAATGCGCAGTTCGACCTCCAGGAAGTCCACATGCTGCAACACCTGAGCTTGCTGTGGCCAAAGCTATATGTCCTTTTGACCGAATCGTAGCTAAGATAGCTCTGTAAAGAAAGGTCTTACCAGTCCCACCAGCCCGTCAATGAAGAATGCGGTTGGTTCGTTGGACGTTACCTTGGCCATTATTTGTTCGAAAGCATATTGCTGTTGTTCATTTAGATTGTGGACATTTAGAAGATCGCTTTCATCCACGGTTAGGCTTTTCTCGAATGCCATTTCTCTAGTAGCAGTACCTCGTTGCCCTATTGTTTCAGCTTCAGGCCCTAATCTATAGTCCTGTAGTTTCTTTCCCATGTCATCCAACATTACAGCAATGTCGAATAATGCTTTCATTCGAGCATCATTGATATTTGAGGAACATAGAAGTCCTTGTAGGTAGTCATCACATAGAGGCTCTGCGTACTTTTCCCATAGCCGACGCGTGGATCCAAGGTGAGCGTAAAATCAATATTGACACAAAAAGATGACGTAGTTGTCTTGGCATTTGATACATGCAAGCTTCTCAAGGCACTTATCGAGGTCATTATCCGTCGTTAGTAGATTTCTCCGTAGAGTCGACTCTCTAAACGCGTGCGGTGTAGATAACCATCTACGGTTAAAAGATCATCATATGAAGTTGGACCTTTAACATGATTAAGCAACAACGCGCAGTAGTACCGTCGCTTTCAGCTTGACTAATGAAACAATTCGACCAACTACTTTACCCCTTTTACGTTCTGTCCAACTACGTTTCCCTGAATCCCACACAAAGTACCTAGGAAAATCTTTGTAAAGAAGTTTCAAACTTATGGCTGTTGAATTAGTTCTGTTCATTTGGAAGAACTGTGTGAGCATTGTTCGTGACAAAAAAGTATTTGTGACGATATTATTTAGGTCTTGATTTGTGGAGAAAGATACAAGATAGTTGTTTGGGAGGTGGAGTTGTAATGGTATGACCGCTGGGTGCATTTCAAATAAATCAAACGAGAATAAACGCCATGCTGCCTCTGGAGGCCCAACCCATCTTCCTTGTTGGTATTCTTGAATCTCATTTTGTAAGTAGATGTGGATATACTAAAAGCAATTTTGTCAGGACCCTTGTAAATGTATTTATAAATATACTTAACCAATTTTATAGTGGAACATATCTCCACATTGATGTGACAATCGTACTTCTGAAGCAAGTACGGATTGTAGGGAACTACCCAACGGTTGTCGATATCATGGTTTCTCACACGAACATTAATGCCAGATCACACGACGCCTCAGAATGTGGGTAGATATTGGAGCCATGTGTTGTGTACTGTGCGAATTCTTTAGGGTATTTGTTTTTGCACTTCTTGTTTCGCATACATGGGCATCTAGGATTTATAGTGCCACAAGGGCCATGTATCATGTGCCTCAGAACCAAACGATGCAGTTCAGGATATCTTAAAGGGTCGAGTAACTCAAAGACTCGATGTAACGGTCATAAGCATCGTGGATTAAGTGGTTTTGAGTCCAGATCAACTATAAGGAGGACATGTGTGTGAGGTAATCCACGTTTCAAACTCAATTGAGTATACACATGCAATCGGCACCCCAAATATATGGTCTTTTAAAAGTTCGGTTTTCAACATTTCCAACTTGGCTTTGAAAACTCGAGAAAGTAAGTCGTAGGCGGTTTTGAGGTAATTCACTTGGTAGTAAATGCTCTGTGATTTCAGGCCATGCTGAGTTACATGTTACGGTTAGGAAGAAGTCAGGTTTCCCAAAATTTTGGACAAGACACATTGCATCCATATATCTTTTCTTCATGTCTCGTGGGCCTCCTATAAACGAAGGAGGCAAAATGATTTTACGCCCAACCTCGTAAAGTAGACGATGCCCGGATGCAATGTTGTCAAGTAAACCCGTAAACAATGCAGACGGATCTCCTTTGTCGCTTCTCTAGATATTCTAACCTAGATGTCTCAACCTTTACAAACATGTCCACAACGTATTGTTGCAACAATCTTCCTGTGTGTAATAGCAATGATCGATCATTAGCTCGATTCTGTAGTTTATAGCAATAATATTGACGGCAGGGAGACATTATTTTTTTCCTTGCACCTTCACGAGCAGTTGTTAAACGAAGCTTAAAGTTACGCGTGAGAAAAGTGTGTGATAAGCGAAGAAGGACCATTAAAGTAATACAAAATACCTCTTTCTTCTCTATGTATTAACTGGTCAGCATCCTCAACAATATTGGTTAGGCTTTCCAAAGGTGATTTGCATTTGTAATTTCGTTTCCTTTTATTCGGTGGAAGCTTTTCGATGCCATTGTGCCACCCCACTTCTCCACGCGGGAAGAGAAGAGGATATTGTAAACCATCATAGCAACCGAAGTAGTGGCGTATCTTATGAGGAAAAGCATTTTTTCATAGATTTGGATATGGCAAGCGGGTTAAATTGTTCCTCATTTTGACAGATATGATTGCAGCATACGCCATTACACGTTGGCTCATTGTACACGCGTTGATCAAGTTTAGGACAAGTGACAAGACAAATTTGGTAATTGTCAAGAGAATTTAAATCTCTTACCTGTCTTAAGAATTTGACATATGGATTATCAGATAGGATTTCAATCAATTTTCTCATTACGACCTCGTAAAAACGCTCAAAGTTTCATGCGTTCTTCGCCGAGTATCTGGATCATAGAAATATAGTTCAAGAGCGGAGGGTACATCACCAAATCCTTTCCAATGAACCTAGTTAGTGATGAATTTTACCTGCACCTTGAATGTATAAACGCCCATGTGGTTCCTCATTAGGTCCTTATCTTTCTTAGCTGAGAATGTCGTAAAGGCGAGATTATTATTGTAGCTTCTCACGTACCTCCTAAAATCAACACTTTCAGGGTTTAAACCCGTAAATAATTCAGCCAAGGCAACAGCATTTCAAGGGGAAATACTAACTCTCCCTCAGAGCAACAAAACCTACGGGTTCACGGTAGAAACGCTGGTGAACAATGTGCACAACAATCGTGGACCTGGAGGCAAGGTAGCAACAGAAGGTCTATCATTGGCAGAGTCTCGTTCAGGCCGCAGGACGTTGTTTTGCACAGCATTACTAAACCTAGCCAAGGGATAGATAGCTTTGTCTATATGCGCTCTACGACATGTAAAAACATGTTTAGATGTGGAAGGAATGTCATTTTTGCCCTTATTTCGTGCCAAATGTCCCATTGCTTCTATTTCAGGGTCATTTCCTGGACATTCAATAGGTAAAGTGGCTGAAATGGGAATATTCAAGGTTGCTCGTGTTGAAAATTATTTGAGGGCCTATTTTCACTTGTTCTTGATGTTTCGGCACTTTGCCTACTCTTTGAGCGTATAGTAGGCGCCGACGCTTGAGTAGATCATTTTTTTACCAACATCCATCTCAAGATATGCTCTACGCTTTCTTTGAGAAAGTGAATCGATGAGCCAAACCATGCTTGTTTGGCCTAAAGTTCTTACTAAATTTTCTGGGTAGTATTTCAGGTGTCAACTTGCTCACATTCGTTAAGCAAACTAAGTGGATCAAAGCACTATTCAAGGCCTTTGAGCTTCAAAGTCATGTAAAGGGTTGTTCTCATTTGGTATTGATGCCGAGGCATCTTTATTACCAATTTTCGAGCATAAAGCAAGCGCCGACGCTGCGAAGAAAGCATTTTTCTTATCATCCATTTCAAAGATATGCCTTACGTTTTTTTTCATTTATCTCGCTACGTTGTTCTTTTTCCATTAATTTACAGCTATAGTATTCAATTTTATTGTTAACCACAATAGGTATGGCACAGAGTACAAAACATAATAGGCTAAGGCAGAACAGCAAACTAATTAATAGATATGAATACCTAAAACATGTAATAGGCTGCTGTCTTATTTTCTGTACCCCTAACTACAGAAAAGTACAAAAAAGAAAGCAGCTAAACCAAGCAGATAAGTACCTTAACCAATTGCCAAACCTCACGTAACACAGCTGCGGTTGGAAACGAGAGCAACAGCACAAACGAACCTGCAAATTTTAGATAAAACCAGTGAATGTTGAGAACGCGTAGATACAAGTTCACAACTTAAATGTAAATATGCACTTGCCACTGATTAAAAAAAGGCCTGACAACAATATATATATTCAATAAAAACATAAGGTCTGAAAAAACTAAGAAACTAAGGTGCAACATTACAACAACCTAAGACAGTCAACACAGATAATTAAAGCTCAGGACTGAACCTATCAGCGTCCATTTCAACATATGCGTTACATTTTTTTTCATTTATCTCCTTACGTTGTTCTTTTTCCATTAATTTACAGCTATAGTATTCAATTCTATTCCTAACCACATAGGTGTTAAAAACTTGTAAGACATAGAATCTGAATAAGCTTATTCAATCTGATGTGGTTTACATACGATTTTATAGATGCTGATCAAAGCTATTGCCACTGACTTTTTTTTTTACTCTCAATCTAAGAAGAAATTCCTTCTTGGTTGGTTTTTGAGAACTTTCTACGAGCATCAGAAAGGAAGTTTAATCCAGTATGAGGTACAGTCAGTCTGATTCATTATTTTGAAGCCTACATTATAAGCTGCAGAAACAATTTAGACTAACAAACACAGACATAAATATTCATTCATATAGAAATTCATTGAACAATGTGTAGCCCCATGTCTAAGAGGTGTTAAAAACTTGTAAGACACAGAATCTGAATAAGGTTATTCAATCTGATGTGGTTTACGTACGATTTTATAGATGCCTGATCAGGCTACTACCACTGTACCCATTTTTTTTACTCTCAATATAAGATAAAATTCCTTGTTGGTTGGTTTTTGAGAACTTTCTATAAGCAGCAGAAAGGAAGTTTAATCCAGTATGAGGTACAATCAGTCTGGTTCATTATCTTAAAGCCTACAGTTGAGTTCAGACCTATTCAGCATAACGAATCAGGACTCCACACAACATGCAATTCCAAAAAAACAATCTGAATAAGCTTATTCAATCTGATGTGGTTTACATACGATTTTATAGATGCCTGATCAGGCTATTGCCACTGTACCCTTTTTTTTTACTCTCAATCTAAGAAGAAATTCCGTCTTGGTTGGTTTTTGAGAACTTTCTATGAGCATCAGAAAGGAAGTTTAATCCAGTATGAGGTACAGTCAGTCTGATTCATTATTTTGAAGCCCACATTATAAGCTGCAGAAACAATTTAGACTAACAAACACAGACATAAACATTCATTCATATAGAAATTCATTGAACAATGTGTAGCCCCATGTCTAAGAGGTGTTAAAAACTTGTAAGACACAGAATCTGAATAAGGTTATTCAATCTGATGTGGTTTACATACGATTTTATAGATGCCTGATCAGGTTACTACCACTGTACCCTTTTTTTTACTCTCAATCTAAGATAAAATTCCTTGTTGGTTGGTTTTTGAGAACTTTCTATAAGCAGCAGAAAGGAAGTTTAATCCAGTATGAGGTAAAATCAGTCTGGTTCATTATCTTGAAGCCTACAGTTGAGTTCAGACCTATTCAGCATAACGAATCAGGACTCCACACAACATGCAATTCCAAAAACATTGTGCGAATAAAGGAGAAGCACAATCCACCATCTTGCTTTGGAATCGGGAAAAAACAACCACGCAGACATATGAGAATGAGACAAAATGCAGAAAAACAACAGAAACATGGTGTACCTTAAAAAGAAGGAGGATGGAGAGGCTGAAATAGAAGAAGCAACCTGCAGAATCAGAATTTACAGAATGATGATTATGATCAGAATGACATTAACACCGACCCAAAAAAACAAGGAAAAGCAGAGCAACCAAACACGCCAAAAAAAATTAACACAATCATCCATACAAGCAAAAAAATGGCAAAGATCAAGTGAGGAGATAATTGCCATGTAGACAACAGAACAAAAATAAAACAACAAAAATAAGCCAAAAACACATGCAATGAAACAACCAAAAGATTTGGAACATGCAATGGAGATTTGAGCCGTAAAAGCTAGTTAAAATCCCAATTAAACAACCACATGGTAGAATAGAAAACAATAATCGCTTAGGCACGTAAAATAAGTTGAGGAAAAGCGAGATTTTAACATTGAACGGTTATTAAGGCAAGATTAAGAAAAGAACTCAACATGCAATTAAAAAGAAATTGAAACTCGGGAACGAAGGATCTACAAATTTACCATCTTGCTACCCAAATAACATGCAATTGAAAAAGAAATCAAACAACCACAAAACAAAGTCATCATCTTGGTGGATTTTGAAAGAAAGATAACAAAAAAAGGTACCAACACACATGCAATCCAAACGAAAACCTGAAATTAACAAAGATTAATCTAAAGCTAGAATCTTGTTAAAAAAAACTTCCCTATCCAATTCCAAACAACCCAGAAATTCGAGAAAGAAGCATCTAAAGACACAATATTGGTGAACAATAAACCAAAGCGATTATCCTTAACCACAAAGAAGACGACGAAGCAGAGAATGCACCTTAAACACGCTGAGAAGGGTGAAACACAAAGCACAATCAACAGAACAAGAACACAAGATACCTGCAGTATCGAAATGGGGAAAAAAATCAACAAGGCTGCATCATCAAACAATAACAGAACATTGCAATTCAAAGTGAGAAAAGAATGTGTCAAACGACTAAATTGCAAAGAAAGAAAGGTAGGAATTTACCAAGGTAGGATGTCAATGCAGATGAAGACCAAGAACAAATGCGAATTGGTACATGACCGACACAATTACGAGTACTTATAGTAGATGAAGGGAAGGCGGTGGCAAAAATTTGAGTGGTAGGATAAATAAACGTGGAAGACGCTCAAGGTAGGAAATGGCGGCAGTGGGTTGTGCGCTGTCCTTCGTCGTTCGTCGTCAAGGTAGGATAGAAGATTTATTAGTAAGATCAAGGTAGGATTAGGCATATGCAAAGGTTGTCAAATCAAGGGGGGACAAAATATCCATGCTACTTTTTGTGTGCCCATGGTTCTGTTAATGTTATTTTGCCCCTCTCTGAATAATCATGTAATATGTTTTGTATGTGGTTCTGAGTTGGTCAGATGTAATTTACCATAATGAAGAACGGTGCAATCTATTATAGTTCACCTTTAATAGTATATTGTGGTTCAATTGGATCGACGTGATTACCTAATATAAATTAAGTACCGATGTATTTGTCGGTTTGCTATTAAGAGAATTTATGAGTTGTTCTCTAATTATTTAATTGTTTTGGGTTTGAACACCGTGGTGTAGTATTGGGTTACGACTATATGGTTTTTGTGTTGTTTATTTGCTGTAACAACAATGGTTACGATGCATATTGTTGACTGAATAACATTAACTATAAAACATGTTAATGCATTGAATTTTGTTTGACTGGTTCGGATTGAAACACGACACGATTGCTTCTTTATATTTGTGGAAGCTTGAGCAAAGTTATTGTTTATCTTCTGTTCACTGAATAGAAATGAAATGATACACTGAGGTGAATCCAAATGTGACTGTGTCTTTTGTGACACAAGTATACGTGCCTGTTGTAGCACTAGACGGAGCACCAGTGACCGGTTTATCTCTTGGAGAAGTTTGGTGGTGCAACGAACAATGCTTGAATGATCAAACCAGACTGATCAGTACAGTGACGGTGAAACTGTCTGTTGAGCACAAAAGTGATGCTCCGTAAAGAGCCAATGATATTGGATTTAAGATCTGCTTACTTGTTTGAGTAATATTGCTTGTGATACTATGACTAGGACTTGCAAATTTCAGATTCGTTCTTCTATTGATGAACATGGTGTTGTTACCAAATTTGAAATTTGATCTTCATCACAAGTGTCTAATATGTGTTGAAGCCATGTTGGCTAACTTACCGGTTGACCGGTAGAAAGGAACACAGAACCTTTAGATTCATGCAAATTAGAGGTGATAAAAGTATCTTGTTACTTTTATTGGCCATAGCACCAAATATTATGATGATTAAAGGCTGGAAAGCAAAGATAAGGCTCGTGATGCCTTGAGGGTTGTCAGAATGAAGGTGATAATAAACATAGCAAACGGATGAGACGCATCTGTAGTGATTGTGGTAGTGGATATGATGTATTGTTTCATGAGTCTTGCTAAGGGCCCTGCATCATTCATCAAACAACTACACCATACACACCTCAGTCAAGTGGTATGGCTACGTGCAAGAACCGAACTCTTAAAGAGTTGATGGGTGCTATGTTGATAAGATCGAGTTTACATCAGAACTTATGGGGGGAGATGTCCTCTCCGTAGAATTCATTCTGAACAACATCCCTTCAAAGAAGAAGGGTGCTACCCCATATGAACTGTGGAAAGACTACAGATTCTTGGAAATGTGGGGGTGTTTGGCTAAGGTCGAAGTACCTAAACCAAAGTGAGTAATAGGATCTAAGATCATTAGTGCCTGTTGGTTTTGGTGCATAAATTAGACATCAATGATGTATGTGAACATGTCATCACCGAGTCTAAGAATGTGGTGTTCATTGCGGATATCTTTCCTTGTAAGGAAAGTGTTAAAGAATAAGCAAGCATGAGTAAGCAGGCTTATGAGTCTGACATAGAGAGGGAACCTCAAGAACTTGAAGAGCCTCGTTGTAGAATAAGGTCTAGGACGTCCAAGTCATTTGCTCCTGATTTTCTGACCTATATGGTAGAAAACGAACCCAGGACATACGTTGAGGCAATGTCAATTCCAGAAGCCCATTTCTGGAAAGAGGCTATAAATAGAGAAATCCATCATGCAAAACCACACTTGGGAGTTGGTTGATTTTCCATTGGGAAATAAACCACTCAGGTGCAAGTGGATCTTCAATGAGAAGTTAAAGGTAGATGGATCTATTGTAAGGCGTTGTTGGTAGCCTGAGGGTATCGACAGAATGCATTGGCGTTTTACTCACCAGTTGTGAGATTTACTTATATAAGGGTTCTCGTCGGTATAGCTGGAGACTATAACCGGGAAACCCATCACATGGATATTTGTGGTGAGTTGAAGGAAGATATGTACTTGGAACAACCCGATGGGTTCATAGTTCTAGGCTAAGAGAGTAAGGTGTGTAGACTTGTTAAGTCTCTCTGTGGCTTGAATAATAGCCAGAGCAACGGCATATTGAGTTTGACAATGTTATGTTGTCAAGTGGGTAGGACATATATATGTCTACATTAAGAACACACCTATGTGATAGTATGTCTATGACATGCTAATAATCGGAAGTACTCATGAGAGTATCATGAATACGAAAACGCTGTTGACAAGGGACTTCGATTTGCAGATGTAAGCACTCCACTTGACCTAAGTATGCACTTAGTCAATAATAGATCAATTGAGATATTCTCAAGTGATTGAAAGTCTGAGGTACATAACCAATTGTACACGACCAGACTTAGCATGTGCAGTGAATAAACTGAGTAGGTTCACGAGTAATCCAGATCATATCAGTGGAAAGCCTTAAATAGGTTGTTGAGGTATATGAAGTACACTATGAGTCTGGGATTACGATATCCAGCAGTATTAGAAGGATACTGTGATGCCAGCTGGATATCAGATACGAAAGATTCGAAATCCACCAGTGGATACTTATTCACGATTGGTGGTGGTGCTGTGTCCTGGAAGTCTACAAGACCAACGTGCATAGCTCATTCCACAATGGAAGCTGAGTTAATAGCCTTGTATAAGGCTGGAGTAGACGCTGAATGGCTTAGGAATTTCCTTAAGGATATTCCATACTAGTGGCTACTATCAGCATACACTGCGATAGTAAGTTGACTATAGGAAGGGCACAAAGTAGTGTGTATAATGGTAAGTCTCGACACATACGCCGTAGACACAATACCATTAAATAATTGATCTCTAATGATGTGATTTCCATCGATTATATAAGATCGAAGGAGAATCTTGCGGATCCGTGTACAAAAGTTTAGCTAGAGATCATATGTCAATTTTGACAACTGGAATGGGACTCAAGCCTATTACGCATGTTTCCTTGTAGTGGCAACCCAACCATGTTGACTAGAGATCCCAAGATCATGGTTCAAAAGGGACAACTAAGCTATAAGGAACAGTCCATCACTTACCCATTCTGAGAGAATAAAAGTGCTATCTACAGAGAGTGTGAGGTTAAGCAAAGCTTTTAATGATTCCTATATCTTGATACTCAAGTGGGGTAGGCGTAATACCCTTGATAGGAGGTCACCTATGTAAGTGCGAAGTGGGGCCGCTTCGTGAGAATTTTGAGGCTTGAATTTCTCTAAAGCACTTTTTCAAACCAAGTGTTGTCCAGGCCGAGACGGACACAACCATGAGAACCGAAATGTGCTAGGGAAATATTGTGTGAGTGCTATTGTCTTGGTTTACACTAAAAGGTCGAGCAGCTTCAAGACCTAGTTCAATGATTAGCCGAGTCAATCCGATAGTATTTCACTAAGGCAGGTTCAAGGCCAGAAGCTACCTCTCCTGATGCAATATTTTTCCGTCTGACTTCTCTTCAGAGTCTGCATTTGCATATGCATTAATTTTCATTCATGTGGGGGATTGTTGGAGAAAAAACCGAATCGACAAGGTCAAACGGTCAACTTTAGCGCTAATTTTGGATAGGCCTTGATGTATATCATCGAGAGTTATTTATATGATTAAATTCTACTCACGGAGTAGATAATGGTGGGTTTTTGAATCACTCGATTCGAATATCGGGTGAATAGGAAATTAATGCCTAATGTTGATGTAAAATACGTAAAAACCGAAACTCGGTTTTAGTTGACCGACTTAGTGACTTGACCTAATAAGGTCGGCCCAAATAATATTAAGTTGGCTATATTATCTTTTCTTAAGGGAAAAGAAAATGTGTCGTTCGACCAATAAGAATCGAGTATTGGAACATCCTCTCCACTATATAAAGGATCCCTATGAATGAGAATTAGATCATCAAATTTTCTCATCTTTTTTCCACCACAAAAGGAGTCTTTCATATACATCTAGATTTTGAGTCGAAGAGAAGTTGGAGCATTCTGTAAGTTCGCCGAGCTCGGATTTTTAAGTGCCTCTAAATCCGAGACGAAAGCCGTTGTATCTTTGGGAGACTTGGGCTGTTACTACCGTGGGCACCATACCGAACAATTTGTCTTAAGGAAAGAGTTCCATACTCGCTTCGGTTTGTCATTTATTTATGCATCGACTTTATTTTCAAGTCAGATCTATACTGTGATAGTTTAATTGATAGATCTATCATATACTTGTGTTAATCTATTAGATCTACACTCTAGTTGCTTTAACTTGTTAGATCTACATAGTAAATTAATTTTATTTTTGAGTTATTTATTTTCTAATAAATAATCCGTAATTAATTTCTGGTAATTACGGATCTGTTCCGTAAATCACTCCACACACGATACACCATCTCCTACATCACTAACCACAAGATAAATAACTGTTTACGATACTTTAGCAAGAACGTCTAAAGTATCACTTAATAAGTAGTGCGTGTCGTCTTGTTACATTCCTGATGCGTACGTGGATTGAATATTTTCCTTTTCTTTACTTCCCGTTAAAGTAAAGCATTAGACAACATATTTCTATACGTAACCCTCATTTTAAATTAAAGCCAAACTTTCTTACGCACAAACATCACATTCTCATCAAACACTTACAGAGACAAACATTCAATGTTTATTATTTTCTATTCCTTCATTTTGATTCAATCAATCAGCTCTTCTTTAGCTACTCAACCTTTATCTGATGGCTTAACAATTGGACCTATGAAGGAAACAACCCATCTGCACTTTTACTTTCAAGACTTCGTCGGCGGGAAAAATCCTACAGCCAAAAGAGTTATTAATGGAAGTGCAGATTATGGTTTTGGAACTACTTTCATTATTGATGATCCATTAACAGAAGGGCCGAACCGGAGTTCCAAAATCATCGGACGGGCTCAAGGAATGTATTCTGTTGCAGCACAGAATGATTTTGCTCTTCTTATGGTTGTGAACTACCATTTTACAACGGGTACGTATAATGGAAGCAGCATAAGCATACTTGGGAGGAACCATGTTCTTGATGATGTTAGGGAAATGCCGGTAGTTGGCGGAACGGGCGCCTTTCGGTTTGCTAGAGGATATGCATTGGCTTACACCGTTGAGTTGGAAGAGGAATTTGCCATTGTTGAGTATGATGTTTACGTCCAAGATTAGCATATCACAGTTGTGACGTTGATAAATGTGTGAGGTTTGTTTAAACATAAGTTTTCGAATACGATTAAAAAAATACGAGGGGTATACAAATTATGCATTTTATTACGGTAGGTCACACTAGGCCAAAGACAATGATAAATGATACAAATTATCTATAGATTTTAACATATGTTTTAATACATTGATAAATGATAAAATAAATTAAATTAAAGAGGAAGCATTACAGCTTACGGAATCAAATATTCTGATCCTTTCCCTCTCGTGCCAATATATATATATATATATATATATATATATATATATATATATATATATATATATATATATATATAAAATTTTTTTTTTTTTTTAAGGGACGTGTCAATACATTATATAGAGAAAACAATTATATACGGTAGACACATATTCAAGTCCTAACCCAAATGGGGACTTTTACTTAACTCAAACTCCAAGACACCTAAGTCTGGCTAAACATAAAGCAGACAATTATTGTAATAATCTTAATATAACACTCTCCTTTAAATTGGTGCATGGTGATTCAACATGTGCAACTTAGAACCTATGTAGCAAAGGGACACGCCGCATATATAACACGACTCGACTAATTTTCAAATTTAAGGACACGATACGCCGTCCACACGTTATATATATATATATATATGTATATATATATATATATATATAAACATTATATGATGTGAATTATATTCAATTTATCAAAAAAAATTATTTGTAAAATTCTGGAAATCAGACAAAATAAGATATGCAATACGTAAATTCTATTAATATCTAAAATAGATATTCGACCTTTATATGGTGCCAAAAGTAAAAACAAAATTGTGATTGATCTTCAAAGTATTACAAAGTATAAAAATGATTGTTTATGAATAAGAAACAGATAAACTTAATACGACGTATTATTTGTTAAATTACAAACAAGGTGGAATTCGTGTATTTTAACGTTTACATTGAAGAAAACTGAAATAAAGAAGAAAAAAAATTAAAAAATTGGGTTCAGGAGTGTCGGAAATGTGTCGGAGGTGTGTCGGATATTAAAATTTTAAATAATATTACTTTAATCAGCCGACACCTGTCAGACATGTGTCGGAGGCGTGTCGGACATGTGTCGGAGGCGTGTCGGATATGTGTTGAAGGAGTGTCGGTTGCATGTCGTGTCGGAAATACATCGAACACGACGCACGGCGCCTATATTGAAGTATCGGTGCTTCCTAGTGCTAAATGTAATGGCACCGATTGAGACACTCGATCTTTGCACATCGAAAGCTTATGCGATTTACGATATGAGACATAACTAATTAATCATATGAGAAAGTTAAAAGATTTACCCATACCGGAGAGAGATGAAAAAATCGACCAAGGGAGAAGCCGAAGTCTTCCGGATTGTATCTCCTAGCGACGACTGGTGGATGTCGATCCTCGCCGTAGAACCTCCTCGAATATGCACAAGAAAAACCCTAGGTTTTTCTTCTCTTAATGACTAGAACGAGAAATTAATTTTTCTCTTCTTTATTTGATGTGTGGCGCCAATTGTGTGTTTTTTGTGTTAGGATGAACTCTCTTTATATAGGAAAATAACTAGTCAAGAGAGTTATCATTTTCACACCACAAAAATCTAATCCCATAAGGAAAAGATATTTTTGCTACAAAATAAAAGATAATTCCCAAAAAATCAATCTCTTAATTTTTCCATTAATTATCCAACAAAGAGATAATTAATTAATCACACATATGAGATAATCTAGGAAAATTTCTTCTCCTAACTTATCCATAAAAGTGGCGCCATTTGTGTCATTATTTTATAGAAAATGTCTTTTCTATTTTGCATATTATTTACCAAATAAATAATATTTGCATAATCATTAAATAGACCAACTATTTAATTTATTCTCGAGGTTCCACAAAACGAGAAAATACTCACGTGTTAGGAGCCAACCCGGGGATCATGGACCTATAACCAGTATTTACAATAAATTGAATAAAATATTCATCGAACAGAATATTTCTACTCAATTCATTAATTCCGGAATTACGCCACCATAAATCCGAAAATGAACTCTATCGATTATAGATATAACTTATTCTCAAATCGTCGAGTCGAGTTGATAAGTGTCCATTGATATAATCATTACATATAAACTAACCCTCCATAGACTATCCGTACTGAACTAACCCACTAGTGATCAATTAGTTCATAACAAATACGAAATCCCGGGATCGATCAGCTTCTAGGACTAACAATTAAGGGGATTGTCTTTCTACTTCCCGCAGGAAGGAATGGATTCCATATCTGTGAGACACACACTTCTCACTCATTCCAGAATAGTGCCAACGTGAAAGTGATTCGGACCGCACATCGTAGCGATCCTTAACGAACACATCAAACCCTATCCTGAAACAATAGTAGTATGCAATCACTTCAGGATTAAGGTTAATCAATATATGATCATCTTGTGATTTAATAAGATTTCTCAATCATGGAATTATATGAGAAACTCATATTAAATCGGTCCAGTCTTATATGACTCTCACCATATATAAAATGCCCCACTTAGACAACCAATGTCGATGGTCCGGATAAGACGGTCACACCATAAAGTGTTCTGGGCGCATTAATGGTGGTTTAATCAATAGACCCCATACTTTGATTAACTTCACCACGGACTAACATTTCAAGTGTATCACCATAAACTTAATCCTCATGTGTGACACACACTAAGGTATATGGCTACATATGATACTACTTAGGGTTTTCAGTAGTGTATTACATACAAGCACAAAGCAAGTAATAAGCTGAGAATAAATCTGTCATTTATTAATTTTAAAAACAATTACATAAATTGTCTTTCGGGTGCTACTTCCAACAATCTCCCACTTGCCCGTAAGGACTTTCGGGCACCCTATATCTAACAATCTCCCACTTGCCCGTAAAGACAAGCACTGATTGTTTTTAGAGCACCACACCCTTATTCTTTCTATCCACAACATTCTCCCACTTGATCTAAAGCAGATGAGACATATCTCCCAATTTCATACCCGCCAAGTGCTTATTAGTGACATTAGATGCCACACAACATGGTTTAACTGATCAGCAGGTTGTCAGGTTTGAGGCGATCTTTAGGACCGAAACGTCACCTCTCTGCATGGTCTGTCTGATCAGGTGGTACTTTCTATCAATATGCTTTTGACCTCTTGTGATTATGAAGATCATTTGCATGAGCTACCTCTCAACTGTTTTCACAGTAAAATGATATCGGCTCATCGAGACATGGAATCACTTCCCGATCCAACAAAGAACTTCTCAAGCCACACTGCCTTTTTAGCTGCTCTGAAAACTGCTATGTATCGACTAAGAGAGTCAAATGGGCAGTGCTGGATTGCTCCAGACTGTAGCTCCATCACAATGAGTAAACACTGAGTCTGAGATCGATTCACGATCATCCTTAATCCGACAAAAAATCAGAATCAGTGTAGTCAACGACACTCAGGTTCACACCCGAATGGACAAGCATATGATTCCTCGTTCTCTCAAGATACTTGAGGATGCACTATACCGCTTCCAACGTCCGAATCCAAGACTCGACTTTTATTGACTTTTAATAACCTGACCTTTTCATCCAAAAGAGAATCTATCCCATTTTCTCTATATCCGAAGACTAAGAGAATTATTCCATGAGGGGTTGGGTAGGAAACCTCTCGTTGAATATTGCATACGAAAATGCATTATCATCTTAACCAATAAGATGGATGGGAGACTGCCACAACTTGTTCCCATGAATTCGACCCAATCAAATCTAAGAATATTGTCTACATCTCTGATTTAGAGAATCTTGGCTCGTCAGTTTTTGACTTTAGATAACACACCCATGTTGTTTCAAAATGTTGCAGTGTTATCTTTTATTAACACTAATGTCTACTAATTTACCAATATTGATTCTCCTGTCTACAAAAGACTCATCAATATTCTGGTCAAGCCCACACATTCCAAAATGTGACTTTTAATGACCTAGAGGTTTGGTTTAATCCATCCATCGATATAAGCATAGGCAGTCAATCTGCCATTGGCTTTAAGCATAAAACCCTTATGTTCCGAATGAATTCAAGCTCCGTTGTTGGGCAAGAAAGTTTCAGGGCATCACCCCTGGTAATCTTTCTGCTTTCTATGGAGTCAAGCAAGGCTGAATGGTGAGAGAGTTCAGGGCATCACACCTATTGAACTATCTACTTCTCAGGGAATTACCCCCAAGACCACTTGGCTTTGCTTAGAAAGTTAAACTTTCCCATTCATTTGACTTGTTTCCATGTAGATCCAAAATAATTCCCACTGGGCCTGAGACTCTCAGGTGGTTCTACAAGAGTATGAACAGAACTGGAGTACCAAAACTCCATATACAGGTTTATGGCTTTAAACCAACCTCCTATTGTCAGAATCCTAAACAGTCTTCCCTAAAAGACCAAAGGTTATCAATCACCCCCAGTAGACTTTAAAGTCTGCATGATCACAGCGAGTCAATGAATAAACCATACTCCCACTGCATTTGTGTGGATTGATATTCTGATCTGGTTCAGTAGTATTTATCAGCGTAATCCCCAACAACCAATGTTGGATATGGTCTGATTAAATCAGATAGTAACTCCTTGAGTAACTTTACTTCAAGGTCCAAGGTTGTTATATATATATTCTTCAAGAAAGGCCATGACAGTTCAACCGTTACTTTCCAATCTTAAGAATCTTATGACCAACCTTTACTCATTGCATTAAGATATTTCACGAACAGTCACCATCTGAACGTGTATGCAAAATCTCCAGTCCTACCTTCAAACTCTAGTGCTAAATGCCTATATTTGCGGAAGTGGAGTAAATGTTATTCACTCTTTATCCATAAATTCATAAGCATCTTCTAGGTAGACTTCTCGGTATAATGTAAACCGTTATTTTGCAATCAATATCTTAATTGAGTTAAGTAGTGTAATGTAGCATATCAATAACTATACAAGACAATACATGGTTTATCTTTTCAGTGAAATCGTTTCACCCGAGGTAGGCCAAGCATCAGTGCCAAAACTATGTTATAGCCTATATCTGAGCATGTAATACTCGTTTCTTTGGTAATATCAGAGATTCCTCCAAATTATTTAGATAAACTAATTGGCATTTCGAGTAGCTATCACACAAATTGTCTATTACTCAAAAGCTCCCACTAGCTTATCTCCTTCATAAGATCCCGAAGGTCAATATGAACAAGTTGTGATACTTCTTCAGCTCTATTACCTTTTCCTAATTGAAAGGTAACTTAGTCATTTTTCCTTTGAGATAGTGTTCTTAGACTGGGAGATAGGAATCACCCTTAGCCAGTCTTCAGATCTTATCTCTAGGATATATGCACTAATTAATAGATGCTGAAGAATCATTTATCTAAATACGGAAATTGGTCTTAATAGTTTATGATGTGTTACATATACCTTTTCAGCATAACTTAGTGGTTTCGACTTTATCAGACAAAAGTCCGAGTCTCAGAATCATATACAAATGTCATATTCACTTTCTTTGAAGCAACTATATTGTCGATGTGAAAGTGAATCCATTTGTTCCAACGACTCTGAAAACAAAATTTATATTTCTTCGATATTCAAGGATTAAAATCCGAAATTTATTTCCTTATATCAGTCCCACTATCTTAGCTGAAATAATTGCCCGTTGTTTACTCTTCAATCATTAATGCTTAGCTACCTTGTTCTTACAAAAGAACTTAGCTTCCGGGCCATAATTCCGGTTAAAAAGTCTCTAAGGATTCATAGGTTAGTAATCCGAAACCACTTTCCTTTTCTTATATTTCTCCTTTTATTAATATTTTGGTTTAGCCTTTAACTTATGTAGTTTAGATGACTTACACTTGTAGACATTTACCCTCCCATTCTTGGCTTTCTTTAAAGGAAACGACCTTGAACTAGCAGTTTATAAGAGTAGACACTACTCATAAACTGTGGGATGTCTGGTGAGATTGATACCAAATCATTCCCGTCATCTTTGAACTAATTTTGTTTTGTCTCTCGTCAAAGATTTAATGACAAAGAATGACATCGTTGTCACTTAAGTTTGTAGGCTAATGAGGAACATCCTATCCCGAAGAATTAATTTGCATTCTCGATTGTTGAGTTCAACGTTCTTGTTACTTTTCCACTTTTATGAAGTCATCATCAGTCAAT
Source organism: Gentiana macrophylla (assembly GCA_026214975.1). Lineage (NCBI taxonomy): Eukaryota > Viridiplantae > Streptophyta > Magnoliopsida > Gentianales > Gentianaceae > Gentiana > Gentiana macrophylla. The sequence goes on from CM047805.1 coordinate 49,092,684, forward strand.
TTATCATGTTTAGCAGTTTAGATACCATGAGATAATATGCAGTTGTAGAAAATAAATCATGACAAAAATATAGATCAAATCATACACCATAACAAATAATGATTTTAGGAATTATAAACGTGATGTCATGCATGCAGTTTATCCTACCATTCCAAGGATTTAACCTCACATCATACTGCCGCCGCAGGGTCGGTATCAGCACAATGACGGTTAAATTGAGACAATATCTCTCAACAATTAAACAATAAAGAATCAGACATCTCTATTTAATTGTTGATTACCTTCCTTTTTCAGCCAAATATTTCCATAAATATCCTTGTGAGTGTGACTCCATCTGCTTTTGCACCTCAAAGTACGCCTGAGAGTATGCTGCCGCAGGGTCGGTCAGTGACTCGACGAGTACCCAAAATCCTATCTTTTCAGAGACCAAGCCTTGAATTTTGATAGGGTTAAAGGCCATCTGCAGGGTGCCGTAATAAAACGGCTCGAGGCGTCACCCTTCTCTCACGTGCTTGTGTCAACAGTAGAGGCCGTGGGGTCGGTTGTCACATTCCCCGCTCCCACTTGTTATTTTGAAAATAAGGTAGTCTTTTAGGATTTTCAGAATTTATTTATAATCCGAAAAACAATAAATCATGAATATTTAAATTAATCCTCCCACTAGTTCATCGGTTCCAAATACTGTCTAACTAGTGTCACTTATTCACGAATTTCCAATTTCTCGGATTTATGAAATCTTTGTGTAGACACTACACAATAAAATTCACCATGAATTTTATAATCACAATACATTAGGACTTTATGAATTTTCTAATAATTCCAAAAACAATAAATCATAAAATTTAAAGCTCCCACTAGTTTATCGGTTCCAAATACCGTCTAACTAGTGACACTATATTCATGATCTTCCACCTTTTCGAATTTTTAGAAATTTCTTGTGTAGACACTACACAACAAAAATTCACCAAAGAATTTAAAAAGTCCTAATTTTGTCATGATAAAAATTTGGGATCTTAGAATTTTTCCAATAATCGAAAACAATAAATCATGAAAAGCGATCACCAACTTATCGGTTTTAAACCCTGGCTGAGCTTTAACCGAGTTCACCGAACGGTGTCGGGATTGGCTAAGCCGACCCGTCCTCTTCGTTGGTTCATATACGACGCTAACGTCGCACGTGTGTGGGTGCTGGGTTGAAAATCGGGCTAATGTTTCCCCATTGAGCCTCAGCTCGCCGGATAGCTTGACCTTTCCGGACCCCCGTGGCAAACCCCGTACTTGGTCGGACATGTCGAGTCGAGCCGAAGCACTGTTGACCGCCCGAACCAATTTTCGAACCATTTACTCAGTTGGTGTCCAACTTTTCCGAATTGTCCAAATTTTCAATTATTAAAATTCTTTTATGTAGTCACTACATAATTAAAAAACACGAATGATTTTTGGATCCCAAAATTAAATTTACCGAATGAATTTTATTTTATAATGTGAATTTTATGTCCCAATAAAATTCCGTTCGTTTTAATTAATTTAATTAATTACCTAAATTAATCTAAATTAATTACGTCTCATACATGCCTAATTAATATCGCGATTAATTGTCTACATGTATGCATATGCTAGGAGTGTAATTCATGAATATGATGCATGTCATGACATGATTATCTCACATAAATTATCAAACATGAAAATAAATGCGTAAAAATAAACCACTGAGATGAACCGTTGATACCCCGTATCTAACCTATTTAAACTAGGAAAAGCTATTTAAACTAGGAAAAGGAAGAAAAAATTAATCCAAATTTGATTTATCTTCGTTGCCTTGGATAATTGTTTTTTTTATCACATTCAGAACCCATTCAAAAGCCGCCGCCGCTCTTTTCTTTTCGTTTTTTTATTTCATTCAGCGTCACAGCATCTTGGATAAAAAAAATGATGCCTTTTCCTTTTCCATTGTAGATATTTGGTCGACGGATCCGATGGAAAAAAATACTACTACAATAAAATTTAAATTGCAAAAAATAAATTACCTAAATTGCAAAATAAATTACATGTATCCTATACTCGTATAATACTAATTATACGAGTTTACAATAGATTTAACGGCAAACAAGTACCAGCCCCAATCCATATCGTCAACCACAACATTTAATCATTCAAAAAAATAAAAGATGCAACCTAATATGCAATTCCACTCCTAATTTAATTAATTATGCTCTCGGTATCGTAAAAATTGAACCTTGGCTCTGCTACCACATGCTAGATGTAATAGCACCAATCGAGACACTCGATCTTCGCACAGCGGAAACTTATGCGATTTACGATATGAGACATAACTAATTAATCATATGAGAAGGTTAGTAGATTTACCCATACCGGAGAGAGATGATAAAATCGACCAAGGGAGAAGCCATAGTCTTCCGGATTTTATCTCCTAGCGACGACTGGTGGACGTCGATCCTCGCCGTAGAACCTCCTCGAATATGCACAAGAAAAACCCTAGGTTTTTATTCTCTTAATGACTAGAACGAGAAACTAAATTTTCTTTTCTTTATTTGATGTGTGGCGCCAATTGTGTGTTTTTTGTGCTAGGAGGAACTTTCTTTATATAGGAAAATAACTAGTCAATAGAGTTATCATTTTCATACCACAAAAACCTATTACCATAAGGAAAATATATTTTTGCTACAAAATAAGAGATAATTCCCAAAAAATCAATCTCTTAATATTTCCATTAATTATCCAACAAATAGATAATTAATTAATCACACATTTGAGAAAATGTAGGAAAATTTCTTCTCCTAATTTATCCATAAAAGTGGCGCCATTTATGTCATTATTTTAATAGAAAATGTCTTTTTTATTTTGCATATTATTTACCAAATAAATAATATTTCATTAAATAGACCAACGATTTAATTTATTCTCGAGTTCCACAAAACGAGAAAACACTCGCGTGTTAGGAGCCAACCCGGGGACCATGGACCTATAACCAGTAGCTACAATAATTTGAATAAAATATTCATCGAACATAATAATTCTACTCAATTCATTAATTCCGGAATTACGCCACCATAAATCCGAAACCGAACTCTATCGATTATAGATATAACTTATTCTCAAAACGTCGAGTCGAGTTGATAAGTGTCCATTGATATAATCATTACATATAAACTAACCCTCCATAGACTATCCGTACTGAAGTAGGATTATTTCCGTAAACCTTCTTCACTACATCTTATCCTTATTTACCATTAACCCACTAGTGATCAATTAGTTCATAACAAATACGAACTCTTGGGATCGATCAGTTTCAAGGACTAACAAATAAGAGGATTGTCTTTCTACTTCCCACAGGAAGGAATGGATTCCATATCTGTGAGACACACTTCTCACTCATTCCAGAATAGTGCCAACGTGAAAGTGATTCGGACCGCGCCTCTTAGCGATCTTTAACGAACACATCAAACCCTATCCTAAAACAAGTAGTAGTATGCAATCACTTCAGGATTAAGGTTAATCCATATATGATCACCTTGTGATTTAATAAGATTTCTCAATCACTGAATTATATGAGAAACTCAGATAAAATCGGTCCAGTCCTATATGACTCTCATCATATATAAATGCCCTACTTAGACATCCAATGTCGACGGTCCGGATAAGACGGTCACAACATAAAGTGTTCTGGGCGTATTAATGGTGGTTTAATCAATAGACCACTTTGATTAACTTCACCACTAACTAACATTTCAAGTGTATCACCATAAACTTAATCATCATGTGTAACACACACTAAGGTATATGGCTACATATGATACGACTTAGGGTTTTCAGTAGTGTATTACTTAGAAGCATGAAGCAAGTAATAAGATGAGAATAAATCTGTCATTTATTAATTCTAAAAACTATTACATAAATTGTCTTTCGAGCGCTACTTCCATCACCTAGTTTGCAACAAATTTGAACAAACACCAAGCCATGGACATGATTTAACTCAAAATATATCCTTTTCACTACATTACAATTCGCTTTCTTTGATATTCAAAAAATTGACACCCAAATATCCTAACTGCATATGAAATATAAGGTCCGGTTATAGTCAAATAATTGGCTTTTCCAACCAATTTTGTATATCACATCAAGCTCTTCAAAACATCAACACACTTCATGACACATAGAGAAAACTCAAAGTGAAATGTTGGGAAATGCAAATTAAAAGCATGCGGTAAGAACTTGTAACATTCCGGATTTTTTGAAAAATGGGCAGATAGGTCTTTTCACGATAATCATAATATACTGCTTTCTTTGAATGGAATTTTCAAAAGAAAAAAAAGGTTAGAGGAGGTTTATTTTGGAGAAATAGAACCTCCTCTTTACTTGGAAGTTGTCAAAAAAGATCGAACATGAGAGAAATAAAACAGACAAAAAGGAATCTTCCAAGTATCTTACCAAGCTTTGCTTGAATTTTTGATTCAAGTAGATATTCGGAATCAGCATGACGAGGTGTAATATCCCGATTTTTGAAAAAGGGCAATTTGGTCTTTTAGCAAAAATCAGAATATTATTGTAACGCCCCGCTCCCGGATACCGAGCCCTTATCCGGAAGAGAACGTTCGGCGCATATAACATTAAATAAATCCAAAATTATACGCCAGCCTCTACGTCGTCGTATCATAATTAAAGCAACGGAAGCCCAAAAGGCTCGGGTAAACTCATAAATGCTACTAGAATAGAATACAAACCGACTAGGGGTAGAAAGGAAAACCTTACAATAACGAGATAAAGCTTACAACGTACGATGCTACAAAAGAAAGATACAACACTTGTCTTACAAAGATTCTTTTAGAAGAAGGTACAACAGGTTCTTTAAAACAAAAGGTACAAAATCAAGTACAACCTATAATAGAAAATAAGAATAAAACGTCATCATGGCGTCAATGTCACTGAATCGTCATTGAACTCTTCAACGAGCTCAAGGCTAACCTGTTCGTCTTCTCACCCCAAAAGCACACCAAAACAACATATGCAATTAAGGTAAGTACAAAGTACTTAGCAAGAGGAAGAAGCTAATGTATAATCAAGACTTACAACGAAAGGTTCATTAATTATTATTATGTTATCTTTATGAGACCGACTCGATCTAGGGTTCACTCCATGTCCATCAACATGTCGTGACTAAACGTTTCTAACATAACTTATCTTTGTCACATCGGCACTCAAGGGCACAACGCATGGTGCTACCCACCACGAGGTATCGTTTGCAACCTATCAGTGGATCACACCGATAGCCACGGGGGAAAGCCCGATGGTGCACACGTTCGGCGAAGTCCCCCTGCCATTTAGCCGTTTATAGGCCAGCAGAGTTATTCATTTTATCTGACCGCCCACACATCACGATATAGCTAGGTGCCTTACCAAGATCGTTACGATGTTTAGTCTTTTTATTACACAAGTATGTTTATTATTAATTGTTAACTAGCCATCTAAATATTTTCAAGTAAGCTCCCTCACAAATACTACTCTCTTACTTAGACCCTAGACAAGGACAATCCCTAGCACATATACAGACATTGAGGAATACTAATTCCGCAAAGCACAAGCCATTCATACCCTTCCGACGGTCCCGAACTTCAACTCCCTTGAAGAGTACATTCGGTGCCGGAACTAAACGCATCAGAAGCTTAATCCAGGCTTGTTCATGTTCATTTATTGTTATTAAATCAAGATATAACATTTAGAACTCATCTCATTGCTTAAAACAATCAAAATAACATTTAAACAGTGTTGGAGGGCGCCAACACCTTTGGCGTGCGCCAAAAATGCATCAGAGACTATTCTAAACTCTCTGCTCAGGTTTTGGGCGCCAAAGCCTTTGGGGCACGCCAAAAATATTCCGAGAAAGTCATCGAACTCTCTGGTTCAGTTTAGCGCGCCAAAATCTTTGGTGGGCGCCAAAATCAAAAAAAGCGCATAAAACACAGTTTTCTTCACTCTATCGATTTCTACTCAAACCCAACCAAGTTTAAACATCAAATATACATCCAAATAGCATCAAAACATGTCTTAAACATGCTATAACACTTTGTATTACAACAACAACAACTAGCATGATTTCTAAACACAAATCATACCCAAAACACAACCTTAACACCATAAAACTTTAATTAAACATTATGAAGAGCCTCTTACTTGATTGAAGCCACAAACCAAACCAATCTCTGCAGCACTTAAACAGGCCTCAAACAAGATCTAAAAGATCACAATTAACATGAATTAATTGATGATCAAAGCTTCTAAACAAAGAACTACGAAACAAAACCCTAGAACATGAATTCATGATCTTTTTCATGAATTCACAGCAGAAATTCGACTTCAACATACCTGAGAATCAGACCCAAATTCTGGTATCAAAACGATCCTCGTCTTCTCACGATTCCAGCGGTACTTTCGGATTTCAAAACGGATTAACGGTCGCGGAGATATGCCCAAAAGTATCCATTTGTTTTCTTTTCTCTTTTCTTAATTTGCAGAAAAATGTTTGCACGTTCTTTTCAACAAACCTAATTCTGATAACTCCCTCAATTAAGTGGGAGTTTTAATTGTAGAAAATAACTCCCCAAGGGGTTATTACCATTTAAGTCCTCAAAATTCTCCTAATTACCAATTAATCCCAATAAATCCTTTTAAATATATAGATTTCGAATATATATATAAATATACATACTTTAAACCATTTAATTAAATAAAACGAAAAATCTGAATTTTAGTTAAAAGACTCTTTTGCCCTTTTCTAAAAAGTCGGGATGTTACATTCTTCCCCCTTAAAGAAGTTTAGTCCTCCTAAAACTTGCCACAACCAACACCACTCTCATTTTAGATACCAAATTTTTGCCTACCTTCTAGTTCACTTTCAAAAACAAACAAAACGTTATCTCCAACTGATTTGAACCTTAGTAATTTCATCGTCAAGACTTCAGTACGTCCAACGCAACTAATCTTGTACTTCAGACCCCAGCACTACTCTAGCTTATTCACACCTTTCAGCTATTTTATACTCAACTCTACTAACCTAACTCCTTAAACTCCTCCTATAACACTTTGTCCCAAAAGTCATAAGTCAATCCACTAATTAACAAGTAGTATTCTTCTAGGTTTTTCGTCCACTTTGTCACCCTTACAGCTGTTTCCATACTCATACGAGGGTTGCTTTGACCTATACATCCGCCTTACCTTCAAGAAACTAGCTATTAACTTAAGGAACTTCAACTCCGTCTTGTTATCAATTCATCACTAAACCATCTATAGCACACCCAAACCATAGACATACTTCAATCTTTACTAGTCTTCAAAAAGGAAACCATATAAACATCTTCTACCAAACTTATAAGGCTTTCCTATAGACAAGAAAACAACTTTTGACAATGAGTTTATCAGCAACCATGATTTTATAGTCCAACAGAAGACTGGAGTTGTAAAAGATTTCATTTTTAAGCAAAGCATACACAAGAAACAAAGTTTTAAACTTATTCTCACCTTGATTCCGTAAGAAAGGTAAGAATGGTTATAAAAGTCTTTGAAAATCTGAAACTACTAAAGGAGATAACAAATGGGAAATTTGAGACACGTAACACAAAATGAAAGATGGTTTGAACTTGGTTCAACATTTGTTTGGATAACACAAAATGGATGACATATAAAATTTACCAAGATGAGGCCACTTGTGATAAAATCGATAAAACAAAAGTTCCCTGGCTGGGACATTTGTTGCAACCAAAAGATCATCCTATATAATCTATAATGAAAACACTTTCCTTTCCCTTGAAGTAATTGGTATGATTGAATACAAAGGAATAAATTTTCTTACTTTGCTATTAAAGAGTTCAACAGAAAAGGTCTGGAAGTAGAAGAAGTTTCAAATCTTATTCAAATATGTACATATATATATAATAAAAAATTTGAAGACGAGTAATATTCTCTCGAAAGTTTTCATGATGAAAATCCAAGTAAATTGGAGAAATGTTGCAAAGAGGTCATGAATGATAACGTGGAAAAGAAAGTAAATGAACTCAGAGAATGCATTTTCTATTTCTTTCAACAACCGTTGCAGTTAAATTTTTTTTTAAAAGCGGGGAACATCTTCTCCAAAGGTTCAATGATAAAGGTAAATCGAAAAAGTGCTTCGTGAAAAAAAAATCATAAGTGACGACTGTGTAAAGGAGACACAAGAGTTCCAAATGATGCATGTTTTCGTGTCGTTCAAAGACTAACACAAGAAGGGCTATTGTGAAATTGTTAAAAGGTTTGCATCAAGGGTGCAAATGTTCAAAGAAATGAGGATAACCCTTTATTTTAAAAAAAAACATAAAGCCATTTCTTCAAATTTGAAGGGGGAAGGTTTAAAATAAGACAAAACAACTTAACACTTGTAGCAAGATTTTGTCAAGGAATACTCTTAACAAAGTAAGTTGCAGGCTAAAATTCTTTATCAAAACATAACTTTAAAATGCATGCATGAGACGTAAAAGAGGTTCGACTACTCGTTTATTCAAAATTTCGCAAGGAAGTAAAAATAAAGCAAAGATTTTTGAAAGTAATTAATGACAGGACTTTTGAACAAATGTATATATATGTATCTAGAAAAAAAGGTCTGGACTATTAAATGACACTTTGGCAAGAAATAGTTGTTCACATATTCTTACCGGAAAACAAAATGATATGTAATTAAAATGGGTGTTTTGAGAAGGTTTGATCTTTCGACCGGTTATCAAAATGGTATAAAATCCTAACAAAAGAGTTGAGTCTTTCAACAAAAGTTATGTGCACTAAAACACCTTGTAGGGGATGCATTGAAGTAAACGCTAGGATGCAAAAGTGTATTGTCCCGAATTGGCCAAACATGATGCATTGGGAGGGTATGCAGTTGCTAGTTCGAAAGTTCGAAGGATAAGAAACTTGTTTCCTTAAATCAAACATTTGACACGATAAAACGTCTACATAAAAATAAAAATAAGACACATCAAAGTATGTATACATTTGGAAAGCAAAACATTGCAGTGAGAGAACCGTTACCGAGTTTCAAAAAAAACCATTCACATGGATGAATTAGCTAGAACATGGATTGCAAATAGTATAAGTGGGAAAACATTTGAAATCGGGGTAACCATGTAGGAAACCAAATAATTATAAAAGAGCACTTCATCAAAGAAAACGTGGGATTGGAAAGTCGCCATGTAATTGTTTCTTGTCACACAAGGGTATTAAATCTACAACACTTAATATCTAACTACTAAACTTCTTATTACGGATAACCACTAAGTTAAAAGTCTTATGCTTCAAAGCCTTCCCAACACCTATAACCCCACACCTAAACTTCCAAGGTGAAAGAATGTTGTCTAGCCTTTCATGAACAAGTACTTAAATGGTTTTAAAAGTTTATATGCATAAATCAACCATGTAATGGTTGACTTGCACAGGACAAACCAAACTGATTTTGAACATGATGTAAAAATAAAAGTTGTAGGTATGCAGGTTTTACATATGCTACTCAAAATTCAGAATTCTTGGAAAAGTATAAGTTGGTTAAAATAATTATTTTTGTCGACTGCTGCAAGCTGTCAAAAATTTCAGAAATTTATAATCTGCATTGTGTTGCAGATTGTACTCAAACCAGAAAGAATTGGCACTTGACTCCAAAACAAAATTTTCAGGGTAGAGAGTTATCTACAACATATCAAAAATTCAAGTCATTTTAAGGGGTTTAGCTCATTCAAAACAAATTCATAAGTAAGAGTACCGCTGCAGAATTTTCTGAACAGAGTACTCCTCCTTTTTAAGCAATTTATGAACAATCCGTACTGAAAACTAAGTTGATGCCAAAAGATAAATTGTAGAAAAGGCAATTTTATAAGTGACTGAAAATTTACAAAATTTTTGGAACACCAGAAAGGGTATTACAAGACTTATAGAAACATGAATAAAATCGTTTACTCCGTTTTGCATAACACAAATTTATAAAAATAGGAGAAATGATTAAATCGAATGTCGCAATAAGGAAACTTTAAATCCTCAAAGAAAAGAGCAAAGAGAGAAAAGTCCGAAGGTCGAAAGAAGATAGGGATTCTATTAAGGATCCGAGAAGGAACAAACTTGAGGGCATCACATAAAAGATGTGAGCTTAGAACTCAACCTAACCTTTCGCTAAGAAGACTCTTCACTAGGCTCTAGTGAAAACTAACCACGGTATAAGGGTTATTAGCTTTACGGAAATTACCACCAAGAGCAAGAGAGATCAGAAAGGTTCTAAAAGATCCAAGATACCTTATCTTGAGAACAGAACTTAGGTTAGTGAAGAAACTTCTACGGGTTCCTACCATTCTGAAAGATCAAGGAAGTCAGAATGGTTACTAAGTGGTCTAAAGAAGTCTTGTCTTAAGGAATGGAGAGATGGAAACCTAGAAAAGAAAGGAACACAACCTTTCTCTGATACCAACTGTAACGCCCCGCTCCCGGATACCGAGCCCTTATCCGGAAGAGAACGTTCGGCGCGTATAACATTAAATAAATCCAAAATTATACGCCAGCCTCTACGTCGTCGCATCATAATTAAAGCAACGGAAGCCCAAAAGGCTCGGGTAAACTCATAAATGCTACTAGAATAGAATACAAACCGACTAGGGGTAGAAAGGAAAACCTTACAATAACGAGATAAAGCTTACAACGTACGATGCTACAAAAGAAAGATACAACACTTGTCTTACAAAGATTCTTTTAGAAGAAGGAACAACAGGTTCTTTAAAACAAAAGGTACAAAATCAAGTACAACCTATAATAGAAAGTAAGAATAAAACGTCATCATGGCGTCAATGTCACTGAATCGTCATTGAACTCTTCAACGAGCTCAAGGCTAACCTGTTCGTCTTCTCACCCCAAAAGCACACCAAAACAACATATGCAATTGAGGTAAGTACAAAGTACTTAGCAAGAGGAAGAAGCTAATGTATAATCAAGACTTACAACGAAAGGTTCATTAATTATTATTATGTTATCTTTATGAGACCGACTCGATCTAGGGTTCACTCCATGTCCATCAACATGTCGTGACTAAACGTTTCTAACATAACTTATCTTTGTCACATCGGCACTCTGGCGGCACAACGCATGGTGCTACCCACCACGAGGTATCGTTTGCAACCTATCAGTGGATCACACCGATAGCCACGGGGGAAAGCCCAATGGTGCACACGTTCGGCGAAGTCCCCCTGCCATTTAGCCGTTTATAGGCCAGTAGAGTTATTCACTTTATCTGACCACCCACACATCGCGATATAGCTAGGTGCCTTACCAAGAGTGTTACGATGTTTAGTCTTTTACTACACAAGTATGTTTATTATTAATTGTTAACTAGCCACCTAAATATTTTCAAGTAAGCTCCTCACAAATACTACTCTCTTTACTTAGACCCTAGACAAGGACAATCCCTAGCACATACACAGACATTGAAGAATACTAATTCCGCAAAGCACAAGCCATTCATACCCTTCCGACGGTCCCGAACTTCAACTCCCTTGAAGAGTACATTCGGTGCCGGAACTAAATGCATCAGAAGCTTAATCCAGGCTTGTTCATGTTCATTTATTGTTATTAAATCAAGATATAACATTTAGAACTCATCTCATAGCTTAAAACAATCAAAATAACATTTAAACAGTGTTGAGGGCGCTTAACACCTTTGGCGCATCGCCAAAAATGCATCGAGACTCTTCTAAACTCTCGGTTCAGTTTGGGGCGCGCCAAATCTTTAGTGGCGCCAAAATCGGGCAAAGCGCATAAAACACAGTTTTACGCACTCTATCGATTTCTACTCAAACCCAACCATGTTTAAACATCAAATATACATCCAAATAGCATCAAAACATGTCTTAAACATGCTATAACACTTTGTATTACAACAACAACAACTAGCATGATTTCTAAACACAAATCATACCCAAAACACTACCTTAACACCATAAAACTTTAATTAAACATTATGAAGAGCCTCTTACTTGATTGAAGCCACAAACCAAACCAATCTCTGCAGCACTTAAACAGGCCTCAAACAAGATCTAAAAGATCACAATTAACATGAATTAATTGATGATCAAAGCTTCTAAACAAAGAACTACGAAACAAAACCCTAGAACATGAATTCATGATCCTTTTCATGAATTCACAAAGAGTAAATCGACTTCAACATACACGAGAATCGGACCCAAATTTCGGTATCAAACGATCCTCGTCTTCTCACGATTCCAATGGTACTTGGATTTCAAAACGGATTAACGGTCGCGGAGATATGCCCAAAAGTATCCATTTGTTTTCTTTTCTCTTTTCTTAATTTGCAGAAAAATGTTTGCACGTTCTTTTCAACAAAACTTGAGCTAAGCTAGATACCTTTGGAACCTCATGTTATGCTATGAACATAATGTGATAGTTAGCTAGGGTTAATAACGGAATGAATTAAAAAAAGATGGCGTTGCTTTTATTTCTTTATGAGACCGATGTTATGCGATCTTCTACGCGTTACTAAGTACTTATGTACTTACCCCGTTACATTGTGTTTGTCTTTCTCTTTCCCCAAAGAAGATGAACAGGTTGCTAATACGGATGAGTTCTTTGACGAGGACGTGTGAGACGGAGCTCGTGAAGATTTAGTTCTTTTAGTTTTGATTCTTTCAATAATGTTGTTGATTTAGTTTCAAACAATGTTGCCTTTCTTTTGGAATAGTTCCGCTTGAATTCTTTTGGATTAATTCCGTTTAAGTTCTTTTGGATTTAACGTTGGATGTTTTAGTTCTCTTTATTGGATTTAGTTTCACAGCATTGAAAACCGTGTGTTCGATCTTTTGTCTTTTGTCTTCCCGAGTCGTTTTATCTTCAGCGTCGTTTTAGTTCTGATGTATGACGTTAGGCTTACATGTATTATTGAATTTATTTGATAATATGTGTGCCGAGCACTCTTTCCAGATAAGGACTCGGTGTCCGGGAATGGGGCGTTACAGTTGGTATCAGAGGGAAAGGTTTTCCCTTGCTGTGTAGGACTTGATTTCTTCTTTAAGATAAGTTTTAGAGCTTTAGTAACCCCTCTCTTTTCTTGGTTACCGAATGGTTCTTACTAGAGGAGGAGCTAATACGAATTACACCGAGGCGGCTAACACCCAGACGGGTAGCACTGAGGCAGGATTTACCGGGGTTGTGATTCCGAGAAGGAGAAGAAGTGGACCAGCTACCCAGGGCCCTACAGTTTCTCAAGTGAAAACTCCGTCTGTGAGCAACATCATGCGTGGGGTGAACCAAGGACCAGATATTGTCGTCAGGGGAAGAGTGGAACAAGGGGGTCCCTCATGGTTTAACCCCAGTATTCCGGTTATCACTACTTCAGCAGGGGTTACACCATGAGTGTCTGTGTCTCCAATGACCACAAGCTGGACAGGTTTAGGAATTTCCCATCCACCGGTGAGTACTTTCCCAACCATCTCTGTGCAACCTCAACAAGCGTCTGTGCCACCGGCCAGTCAGTTTTTCAGTCGACCACATGCATCAGTGTTTTCCTCTACACCATTAAGTTTTACACCTCAGCCAACGGTTCTTCCTCCACCACCACCTAGATCCAAATCTTTTGTAGCACCTGGCTACACCTACCCGCAGCAGACTCACCCCAACAAAGAGTTCAATAGTCTCAACTACAAGATCGAATGCTCCGATTCAAAGCCCGTTACAAAGATCATCGGTTTTGGGGGTTACGACAGGCAAGTGGACTGGTATGATAAGATGAAGAAGCACAAGGTGCCAGAATTCTTTGGCAATGTTGAGCCAACAGCAGAAGATATATGGATTCGTGGGTTTGAGAGGACGTGCAGAAATGTGAAAGCTCCAGAATCTGAATGGGCTCATTTAGCAATATCCTTGTTGGCAGGAAATGCAGAGAGTTGGATGGAAGCTTATGAGCAGGTTAATCCGAGGATCACGGATTGGGCAGTGTTCAAGGACCTGTTTTACAAGGAATACTTTCTAGAAACAAAGACTGAGAATGCAAAGGCTAATGAGTTTACGAGTTTGAAACAAGGAAGATACACTACTGATGACTCAAGACTCCCGAGAAATTCCATGAGTTAGCAGAGATTACCTCGAAATCATAAGGAGTGAAGAGAAGAAGATTGACGAGTTTATGGAAGGATTGTCACATGAAGTGGCAAAAGGCATGCTAGGAGATAGACCCACTAGTATGGCAAGCGTCATGGATAGAGCTTTGATTGCGGAAAGATTTGCCAGTAGACAGACGGTTGTAGTTGCAGATAAGAGGTCCTTCTTGAATTATCAGGGAAGCAATAGAGGAGCACCGCAACAAAATGTTAAGAGGATAGGAAATCCGGCTACGAAAAGTTCAGCAAGTGGAACGCCATCAGTTTGTGCTAAGTGTAACAAGACACATACATGAGAGTGCATGGCAGGTAGCTTGAGTTGTTTCCACTGCGGGGAAGCGGGACATTACACGAGGGCGTGTCCTAAGAAGCTCTCTCAGGGTAATCAGGCAGGAGGATGAGGTAACCAGCAGGGTAATCGTGCCGTAGGTAGCAGACCAGTTCGCGTCTTCATAGCGGATGCAGAACCGGAAGAGTTAGATGACCTTGTGGTGACATGTACTTTTCAGTGTTTGTGTTTATTATAAATATTTAATATGATATAGCGCGCATATGATATTACATATTTGTACTTAAATTGATTCACTTGTTAGGTACCGTAATCATAGATAATCTAGCAGTTTCAGCTCTGTTTGATACTGGAGCTTCAAGGACTTTTGTTTCCTCTAAGATAGCTAAGAAGTTGAACCTACCTCTTGAGGAATTGGAGAGACCTTTGAGTATAACCACACCTTTGGGAAGAGTTACTAGATGTGCTCAAGTCACCCCCCAAGTTGATATTAGAGTTGGGACTTACAAGTGCCAGCATGCTTTGACGGTGTTGGATTTCTCGGATTTCGATGTTATCCTGGGAATGGACTGGTTTGCCAAGAATTACGTCTACTTGGATTGTAGAGGTAAGAGGGTGATCTTTAAGGCCCCAGGAAAATCAGCTAAGACGTTTCAGGGTAACGTATACAAGCCTAGCAAGGGTCGTTATCCGATTATCTCAGCAGTTAAAGCCTTAAAAGCTTTGAAGAGGAGTTGCTAGGGTTTCGTTGTTTATGCATTGGATAAGGAAAAGCATAGGCCCGAGTTAGGAGAGACTCGTGTAGTTAAGGACTTTCTCAAGTTTTCCCGGAAGATTTTCCGGGACATATGCCTGATAGGGCCATAGAGTTCGAGATCGAATCGATTGTGCGGAGCATCACCAAAGTGGCTAAAGCACCTTATAGGATGGCACCAATGGAGTTGAAAGAGTTGAAAACTCAGCTTAAGGAGATGCTAGAGAAAAACATCATCCAGCCAAGTACATCACCGTGGGGAGCACCGGTCTTGTTTGTGAAGAAGAAAGATGGGAGTATGCGTTTGTGCATCGACTACAGAGAGTTGAATAAACTGACGATCAAGAATAAGTATCCCTTACCAAGGATTGATGATCTATTCGGTCAGTTGCAAGGTAAGAAGGTGTTCTCTAAGATTGATCTTAGGTCCGGTTATCACCAGTTGAAGATCAAGGTGTCAGATATACCTAAGACAGCCTTCAGTACGAGATATGGACATTATGAGTTTTTGGTCATGCCGTTTGGACTCACTAATGCTCCATCGAAGTTCATGGACTTGATGCAAAGAGTTTTCATGCCTTATCTCGATAAGTTTGTGATATTTTTCATAGACGATATCTTGGTATACTCTAAGGATGAGGAAGAGCATGAAGAACACCTAAGGATAGTTCTACAGACCTTAAAGGAGAACAAATTGTATGCCAAGTTTTCTAAGTGCGAGTTTTGGTTGGACCAAGTTAGTTTTCTTGGGCATATAATTTCTGGAGAAGGCATTAAAGTGGATCCAGTGAAGATAAAAGCCGTTTCTAAGTGGCCTAGACCGACATCAGTAACAGAGATAAGAAGTTTCTTGGGTTTAGCTGGGTACTACCAGAAGTTTGTAAAGGATTTCTCTAAGATAGCTACACCTCTCATGAGGCTTACTCAAAAGAACGTTAAGTATGAGTGGACCAATGAATGTGAGGAGGCTTTTCAGACTTTAAAAGAAAAGTTGACCACAACACCTGTGTTAGCATTACCGGAAGTTTTTGATAACTATGATGTATATACGGATGCATCGGGTCAAGGTTTGGGTGTTTTGATGCAATCAGGAAAGGTAATTGCTTATGCATCTAGGCAGTTAAAGGTGCATGAGAAGAATTACCCTACACACGACTTGGAGTTGGCAGCAGTGGTGTTTGCTCTGAAGCTTTGGAGGCACTATTTGTATGGTGTCAAGGCGAGGATCTTCACGGATCATAAGAGTCTTAAGTTTTTCTTTACTCAGGAGAATTTGAACATGAGACAAAGAAGATGGTTGGAGTTCGTGAAAGATTACGACTTGGACATTCAATACCATCCGGGTAAAGCGAATGTTGTAGCTGATGCACTTAGCCGGAGAGCGGTTAATGCTATCACCACCTTGCAAGAAGTTGTGGATCAGTTGGATAGAATGCAAATTCAAGTGATTGAAAGGAAGGGTGAAGATCAGAATTTGGTGCCATTGATGGCAAGGTCAGATTTGCTAGATGAGATTCGGGCTAAGCAAGATAAAGATCCTATGTTGATTGATTTGAAGCGAGTAGCCTGAGAGAAACCTACAGTGGGATATCAGTTGGACAAGAGTGGTCATCTTTGGTACGGAGATCGTTTGTGTGTGCCCAATGTGGATGGCCTAAGGGAGAAGGTTATGGATGAAGCTCATAAGATTGCTTTTGCGGTACATCCAGGAGCCACTAAGATGTATAGAGACCTCAAGGAGAGATATGTTAGGTGTGATGCCCGAAAGACAATTTTGTAATTGTTTTATTTAATAAATGAAATGATGTTATTATTCATATTTATTATTCTCATATTCACCGATGTGACAATAGTATTTACACTACAGAAAACCCTAAAGTATATCGTTTATGTAATCACTTAACTCAGTGTATGGTATATACACGGGAGGATTGAGTTAGTGAAGATGTACTTAAAATACAATTAGCCCGTAGTGAAGTTAATCGAGAGTATCGGGTCTCTCCTTTAACGTGCTATTAATGCGCCCAGAACACAATAGGTGTGATTGTCTTATCCGGACTTTCGGTTAAGAGAACCTAATGGGGCATTTATATATGATAGATATATCATATAGGGCTGGACCGATTTGATTAGAGTTCATGATATAATTTCGTGATCGAGAACACTTATCGAATCAATGGATGATCATATTTATGGATATATCTTAATCCTGAGGTGATCACGAGTCAACCTTCTTGAATCGCATGAAGTTTGACTTGATGGTTAAGGATTACACCGAGTCGTGGTCCGAATTACCCCATCTTGGCATTGTAATGGATTGAGTGAGTAGTCCGTGTTATCACAGATACGGAATCCATTCCTTCCATTTATGGAAGTAGATAGACGATTCCCTTATTTGTTGATCCTAGAAAAGCGATCGATCGTGATGAGTTCATATTACACCGATTAGCTACCGGTGAGTTGTATGAATTAATTGATCACTAGGGGTTAATGGAAAATAAGGATAAGAGGTTCTAAAAAAGGGTTAACGGTAACTTCCCGATTTAGAATGAAACATCTATGGAGGATTAATCCATATGTAATGATTATATCAATGGACACTTATTATTATTCTCGTGAGGAGATAAATATAATCTCATAATCGGAGGAGTGCGATCACGGGATTATGGTGGCATATTCCTATGATTGATATATCGAATATAATTATTCTGTTCGTAAGATAATTATTTATTTGATTTATCGGAGCCGCTGATTATTAGTCCATGGTCCCCGACGTGCCTCCTAATATAGCATAGCTATTCTCGGACGTCGAATCCTAATAATATTAATTTAGTTCTTGTTGGACTTTATTAAAACGATATGTGAATTAATTGTTTAGTGGACTATTAAATTAGTTGGGCTAAATAATTTAATATGTGGAAAAGACATTTTCCATAATCTTGACCCAATTATTGTGTAATGGCAAAATTAATATTGACTAGGTCAATATGTGTAAATTTCGCCCCCCCTTATTATTATGGAACAAGAAATTATTTTCTTGTGTATTGATAAGACATGTGCACAAAATATTTATTGGATAAATATTTATGGAAAGAAATAAAGATAAATATTATTCTAGATTTGTTCTAGAATATTATGGGATTATTTTTTATTTATTGGATTTATTTTAATTGCAAAATAAAATCTTTGGAGGCTAAGTTTTACTCTCCTATATAAAGAGAGTTCTCCCAAGCCTTAGACACACATAATTTTGACTATCAACTCTTAGAGAGGAGATAGATAAATTTCGGCCAAGAGGGTTGAGGAAAAATGTTGGAGGTTTTTCCGGGTATGTAACGCCCCGTTCCCGGACAACGAGTCCTTATCCGGAAATGAAACGTTCGGCACGTATAAAATAAAAGTAAATTCACTTTATACGTAAGCCTCTACTACGTTGTATCAAATTAAAGCAAACGGAAGCAAAAACTCGGGTATAAAATTTCTAAACACTTAAGAATAGAAAAGGGGAATCTAAAAGCGGAAATGTAAATTTATTACATTTGAGAAAGAACGAAAAATCCCAAAAGAAAGTACTACACGTCTCGAAAGACCAAAAGTCTACCTCAAAAGTATCAAAGAATCCAAATGTAAAAGTAAAGCTGTAAATTAAAGGTCTTCAACGAGTGCCGTCAAACGTCGTCGTCGAACTCCTCCTCGAAAACCTGTTCGTCTTCTCATCCCCAAACACATAGAAAACATGCATTTGAGGTAAGTACAACGTACTTAATAAGAAAGAGAAGCTATGATAACAACTGTAGTTTATAAGGAAAAGATACTTAAACCGATTGGTTGTTTATGTGAGACCGACTCAATCTTGGGTTCATTTCGTGTCCATCAACACGAATTGACTAAACGTTTCTACCTAGCTTATCTATGTTACAACCGCACTCAAGGGCACTACGCAGATCCACCTCAAAGCAGAGTCCCTCCGCACTTAGGGTCATTGTGACTCTACGGAGTTCTTCCACCTCGGGAACACTCTTTTGCAACATATTAGTGGATCACACCAATATCCACGAAGTCTAGAAAAGGTAGACTCCGATAGCTTGCGCGTCTCAGCGGAGTCCTTCTGTACTTAGGGTCTTTTGACCTACAGAGTTCCTCCACCTTCATAGGTAGCACATGCATCGCGATTTAGCCTGGTGCCTAGCCAAGAGAGACATGTTGTTTAATCTTTTACTAGACAAGTACGTTGTTTATTAGGATGATTAACTAGCCACCTAAGTGTTTTCAAATAATCTCCCTCACACATACTACTCTCTTCCTAGACCACTAGACACGGACAAGTCCTAACAATTACACAGACATTGATGAATGCTAATTCATCAAAGCACAAGCCTATCATGCTCTTCCGACGGATCCGAACTTCAACTCCCTTTAAGAGTACATTCGGTGTTTTAACTGAACGAATCAGAAGCTCAATTCAGGCTTGTTCAAGTTTGTACCATTTAATATATCATGTATAAAGGTTTCATAAAGCTAAATCATGCTTATAAGGCTGTACAACAACCAACAAAGGAAGAAGGACAAAACAAGCTAGACGCCCGTTTAAGGCTCTGGACGCCCGTCTGAACCTTATTGGACGCCCGTCCACTATACCCAGACGCCCGTCCACCTAAAACAGTTTCAATCCTGAATGTAAAACAACACTTCGAACGCCGGTCCAGGAAAGCCAGACGCTCGTCTGAAATGTGCCCCAAGTAGACGCCCGTCCAGAGAGGCCAGACGCTCGTCCACCTGGGTTCGACTAGAACCTTAAACCTTCGTCATGCGATTTCCAAAACGATTCCAAACCGAACAGCAGCAAGAATAACACAAAAAAAACTCTGAAAAATTGTGTCAAAACATATCATGGCACTTATGGTCAATGAACAATCCATAAACTCATCAATCTAGCATCAAAACACCCTACAATTCCATCTAAACCTTATAAAAGACATTTGAGATCATAAGGATAGTTTCCTTACCTATTTGCAGCCGCAGAAACTGATCAAAACCTCAACAAAAGCCTGCAGCTTTGTCAACCAAACTGGTATCAAGACGATGCTTCCCTCACGACGATTCTAACGCTCCAGTCCGATCTGAAAACCACCAAGAGTTGCTTCAATTATTGGTGAAACTTTCCCAACCCTCAACTCTCTCCTTGAATGCGCAGAAGAGAGGGGAAAAACGTGGCTGGCCCCTTTTTTTTGTAAAAAGGTTATGGGGTTTATCAGTCAAATTTTTCCTTTAAATACTCCTTCCCATAAAACCTTAGTTTTCCTTATTTGCTCTTAGTCATACAAAAAAAATTAGATTTCCTTAACTATATATATATACCACTCGAAATATATATATATATAACGTCCAAATTAATTAACTCCGAATAAAAGGAACCGAACCCAATATTTCGTTTTCGCAAAAAGTCACGTCGCTTCTTTCTCGAAAATCGGAATATTACATTCCTCCCCCTTAAAAGGAGTTTCGTCCTCAAAACTAGAACATACACAGTAAGTCCGCAAACTCTTGGAACTCACTGATCATGTCGCTTTCCACTTCCCAAGTTGCCTCCTCGGGTGAATGATTGCTCCACTGAACCAACACCAAGGGAATCATCCGCCTCTTCATCGTCTTTTCTTTCCGGTCTAAGATCTTGATAGGTCTTTCGTCGTAAGCAAGATTATCTTGTAGGATTTCGGATCAACCGTAGTTTCAACATCGTTCTTTGTGTCGACATTTCTTCAACATCGAAAGCGTGAAATACGTTATGGACTCTCGACATTGATTCTCGCAATCTGAAGCTTATAAGCTAACGCTCCAACTCTTTCCAAGACCTCAAAAGGTCCAACATACCTTGGACTTAGCTTTCCTTTTCATCCAAAGCGTTTCACTCCTTTCATCGGTGAAGCTCGAAGGTAAACTCTATCACCGACTTCAAACTCTAGGGGTCTTCTAACATCAGCCCAACTTTTCTGCCTGTCTTGAGCTGCCTTCAAATTCTTCTTGACCAACTGAACCCTTTCCTTTGCTTGTTCAACCATTTCCGGCCTTGTGATCTGTCTCTCTCCGACTTCATCCCAAAACAGTGGCGTCCGACATCTTCTCCCATACAACGCTTCAAACGGCGGCATGCCTATGCTTGCATGAAAAGCATTGTTATAGGCAAACTCGCTACCGATAGATAATCATCCCATGATCCGCCTACCTCCAAAACACAAGCTCTTAACATGTCTTCAAGTGTTTGGATGGTCCTCTCGATTGTCCATCCATGCGAGGATGAAAAGCCGTGCTCAAATCCAACTTAGTTCCAAAGGCTTCTTGTAAGCTTTTCCAAAACCGACTGACGAACCTCGAATCACGATCCGAAACTATAGAGATTGGAACTCCGTGTAGCTTCACTATATTATCCAGATATAGTGTTGTCATCTTCTTCAACGGCATGTCAACTTTGTATGGCAAGAAATGGGCAGATTTGGTCAATCTATCCACAATTACCCAAATTGCATCACGCCCTCCCTTTGTCCTAGGTAATCCGGTGATGAAGTCCATCGTAATCTTATCCCACTTCCATTCGGGGATGTCCAATGGCTTAAGCATTCCTCGGTCTTCTATGTTCGCTTTAACCTTCTCGACAAACATCACACTCTGCCACAAACTTGGCTATTTCCAACTTCATCGAGGGCCACCAAAATCTTTCCTTTAAATCTCTGTACATTTTAGTAGCGCCTGGATGAACCGCAAAAGCAATTCTGTGTGCCTCTTCCATAACTCTTTGTCTTAGGTCGCCGACATTAGGTACACCTGCACGATCTTGGTACCTGATTTCACTCTTATCTAGCACGTAACCAATCAGTAGGCTTCTCCCAGCAACCCGCTTCAAATTAACCAAACCGGATCTTCGTCTTGCTTCTCCCGAATGTCATCCATCAACTCAGATCTTGCTAACAACGGTGCCACAAACTGCCGGTCTTCGATCTGATCAAAGCTTCTGATGTGCAGCTCATCTAGTTTTTCTGCCACTACCTCAACACTGGAAGCTGCAAACACTGGCTTCCTGCTCAGAGCATCTGCTACTACATTTGCTTTTCCCGGATGGTACTGAATATCCAAATCGTAATCCTTTACAAATTCTAACAATCTCATCTGTCTCATATTCAGATTCTCTTGGGTGAAGAAATACTTTAAACTCTTATGGCCGGTGAAGATCCTTGCTTTAACTCCATACAAGTAGTGCCTCCAAGTCTTTAAGGCAAAAACTACCGCTGCCAACTCTAGATCATGTGTCGGGTAATTCTTCTCATGCACCTTCAACTGCCTAGATGCATAGGCGATCACTTTCCCTCCTTGCATTAACACACAACCTAGACCACGTCTCAAGGCGTCGGTATAGACGTCGTAATTATCAAAGATCTCCGGAACTGCTGACACTGGGGCCGTAGTCAACTTCTCCTTCAGTGTCTGAAAAGCTATTTCGCACTCTCTAGTCCATTCAAACTTCACATTCTTCTGTGTCAGCTTAGTGAGTGGAGTAGCTATCTTCGAAAAGTCTTGTACAAATTTCCGGTAGTAACCAGCCAACCCAAGAAAACTTGTTACTTCCGAAACGGTGGTAGGTCTAGGCCAATTCTCAACTGCCTCGATTTTCACTGGATCAACTTGAATACCATCTCCAGAAATCACATGACCCAAGAAACTAACTCGATCCAGCCAAAAGTCACACTTTGAAAACTTTGCATATAACTGATTCTTCTTCAAGGTCTCCAACACTATCCTCAAGTGTTCCTCGTGTTCTTTTTTATCCTTTGAGTAGATAAGGATATCGTCTATGAACACAATCACAAACTTATCTAAATACGGCATGAAAACACGTTGCATCAAATCCATAAATGCAGATGGAGCATTAGTGAGTCCAAATGGCATGACAAGGAACTCATAATGTCCATATCTCGTACTGAAGGCCGTCTTCGGTATATCTGCCACTTTATTCTTCAATTGATGATAACCGGATCTCAAGTCAATCTTGGAGAACACTTTCTTGCCTTGCAACTGGTTAAACAGGTCATCTATCCTTGGTAGAGGGTACTTATTCTTAATGGTAAGGTTATTCAGCGCTCGGTAATCGATACACATCCGCATGCTACCATCCTTATTCTTCACAAACAAGACAGGGGCTCCCCAAGGTGAGGTACTGGGCTGAATTATATTCCTTTCAAGCATATCTTTAAGTTGAGCTTTTAACTCCTTTAATTCAGCCGGTGCCATCCTATAGGGTGCCTTAGCAACTGGTGCCGCTCCGGGTAACAACTTGATCTCAAACTCGATTTTCCTATCTGGCATGTTTCCCGGTAGCTCTTCCGAAACACCTCGGGTACCCTCTTACTATAGGAGTTTCTTCTAACTTCGGCTTCACTTGTTCTACATCCACCGTGATACAACAAGTAGCCCTCACAACCCTTCCGACAAGCCCGATGGCCTTAATCTTCTTTGAGATGATCGGATGTCGCTTCTTACCTGGCTTGTACACATTCCTTGATACGCCTTGTCCGATTTTCCAGGTACCTTAAAAGTCACTTTCTCTCTACAAACCCAAGTGAACATAATTCTCGGATAGCCAATCTATTCCGAGGATTACGTCAAAATCCGAGAAGTCCAAAACCGTGAAGTCGCTCTTGCATCGATAAGGTCCAACTCGAACTTCCACTCGAGGTATCATCCTAGTCACCTTTGTTACCTTCCCTAAAGGTGTAGTTATTTCCAAAGTGTTCCTTAAAGGTTCGAAGGTAAGTTCAATTTCTTAGCTACCTTGGTTGACACAAAAGTATTTGACGCCCCGTATCAAACAAAGCCTTGACCACTAGGTTTTCTAACATTATCTCATTTCTAGGATGCATATTCATTTATTTAAATATAGTTACAACATGAATAAACACGCTATAAAATATCTTAACAAAAGAACAAAGCAACAACCTGGTACCTGAAATAACGTCGTCCTCTGGTTCCACGAAACCAGCGTCAACTGCAAAAACTCGAACCGGCCGGCTTGGGCCGCTCTTTCCGCTTCCTTGACTCGAGCTACCTTTGTTCCCTCTGTTTGGACACGCTCTATAAAAGTGTCCCGGCTCTCCGCAGATGTAGCAACCAGCACTGTTCTGCCTGCACTCTCCTGAGTGATTTCTGTTGCACTTAGAGCAAAGCGGTGCACTGTTCGAGGCCTTAGCTGCCGTAGGAGCCGTCGTCTTCTTGATATTCTGTTGCGGTGCTCCCCTGAAATTGCCTTGACTAGTCCCAAAGCTTCTCTTGTTCCCAGCAACTACTGTAGCCCTCTTTCTAAAGGTCTCGACTTCCAAAGCTTTATTCAGTAGCTCTGCCATATTCTTTGCTGTATATCCCAACATGCCTGATTGGATTTCATAAGCCAAGCCGTCCTTGTAAAGAGCCATCTTCCTTTCCTCTACTTTCATCAACTCGGGGTAGAACCACCCCAATTCGTTGAACTTATTGGTGTATTGGGTCACTGTGTATTGAGTACCTTGCTTAAACTTCAAAAACTGACTTGCCTTATCAGCTTGCACCGTAGCCAGGAAGTATTCGTTATAAAACATGGCTTTAAAACCTTCCCAGTCCGTTATCTTACCGTTACTGATTTGAATTGCATTGATCCATGCTTCTGCTGCTCCCAACAGAAAACTAACTGCCAGCTGTGCCATTTCCGTCTCAAGAACATGTATGTTCCTGCAAGCCTTCTCAAAACCTCTCAGCCATTCTTCTGCCTTCATATGCTCCACATTTCCATAAAAGTTCTCAACCCGATTCCTTCTTAACCTGGTGTACCAATCTACAACTGATGCTTGCTCAAAGGCCGGTCTAACTGGTGGGTAAACCGGTGGGTAACCGTAAGGTATCTCTGTGGGTACTGTTGCTGAGGAGGGTAAGCCGGATACGGCAGGTACAGCCGGTAAGGATAGTATCCCTGAGGGTAAAACTGGTGAGGCTACGGAGGGTACTGGGGTTGCTGAAAACCAAAAGGTGGGTGACCAACGCCTTGTTGATGATCAACGCGTGGTGAAGGTGGTACGGTAGGTTGAGGAGCATGACCTACAGGAGGAGGGTAAAAGACCTGCTGCTGCTGAGGATACACTGGCGGATAAACACTTGTTGGTGGAGGGTATACGCTAGCCACAGGTGGTGGTACATAGCCAGCTGGGACATCACTTACCATGGTGAACTGAACCGAACTCCCCACGTGCCATCGCGGAGGTCGTTCCTGATGAGGTCGGGGTGACAAACTCTGATCAGACCTCGGTGATGGTGTCGCCGTATGTGGTGGTGGAGACAAACTCTCGGATGGGATAGTGGTATCGGCCTCACTACACCGCCCCTACAACCGGTACGGGACTTTCCCCTCGAACTCTGGAAGACTCTGCACCCGCTCCAGTCCTCGTGAACACCATCCTGATGATCAAGAAAACCAGACTTTACTAAAAGATCTAAAGAAGCTTATCTTAAAAGAAAAGGAAGCCTAAAGGACACCGAGTCCTTAACCGGAAATGAAACGTTCGGCACGTATAAAATAAAAGTAAATTCACTTTATACGTAAGCCTCTACTACATCGTATCAAATTAAAGCAAACGGAAGCAAAAACTCGGGTATAAAATTTCTAAACACTTAAGAATAGAAAATGGGAATCTAAAAGCGGAAATGTAAATTTATTACATTTGAGAAAGTACGAAAAATCCCAAAAGAAAGTACTACACGTCTCGAAAGACCAAATGTCTACCTCAAAAGTATCAAAGAATCCAAATGTAAAAGTAAAGCTGTAAATGAAAGGTCTTCAACGAGCGCCGTCAAACGTCGTCGTCGAACTCCTCCTCGAAAACCTGTTCGTCTTCTCATCCCCAAACACATAGAAAACATGCATTTGAGGTAAGTACAACGTACTTAATAAGAAAGAGAAGCTATGATAACAACTGTAGTTTATAAGGAAAATATACTTAAACCGATTGGTTGTTTATGTGAGACCGACTCAATCTTGGGTTCATTTCGTGTCCATCAACACGAATTGACTAAACGTTTCTACCTAGCTTATCTATGTTACAACCGCACTCAAGGGCACTATGCGCATCCACCTCAGCAGAGTCCCTCCGTACTTAGGGTCATTGTGACCTACGGAGTTCTTCCACCTCGGGAACACTCTTTTGCAACATATTAGTGGATCACATCAAGATCCACGAAGTCTAGAAAAGGTAGACTCCGATAGCTTGCGGCGTCTCGGTGAGTCCCTCTGTCACTTCAGGGTCTTTTGAACTACTGAGTTCCTCCACCTTGAGGTAGCACATGCATCGCGATTTAGCCTGGTGCCTAGCCAAGAGATACATGTTGTTTAATCTTTTACTAGACAAGTACGTTGTTTATTAGGATGATTAACTAGCCACCTAAGTGTTTTCAAATAATCTCCCTCACACATACTACTCTCTTCCTAGACCACTAGACACGGACAAGTCCTAACAATTACACAGACATTGATGAATGCTAATTCATCAAAGCACAAGCCTATCATGCTCTTCCGACGGATCCGAACTTCAACTCCTTTAAGAGTACATTCGGTGTTTTAACTGAACGAATCAGAAGCTCAATTCAGGCTTGTTCAAGTTTGTACCATTTAATATATCATGTATAAAGGTTTCATAAAGCTAAATCATGCTTATAAGGCTGTACAACAACCAACAAAGGAAGAAGGACAAAACAAGCTAGACGCCCGTTTAAGGCTCTGGACGCCCGTTTGAACCTTATTGGACGCCCGTCCAAATATGGACGCCCGTCCACTATACCCAGACGCCCGTCCACCTAAATCAGTTTCAATCCTGAATGTAAAACAACACTTGAACGCCCGTCTCAGGAAAGCCAGGACTTTCGTCGAAATGTGCCCCAAGTAGACGCCCGTCGAGAGAGGCCAGACGCTCGTCCACCTGGGTTCGACTAGAACCCTAAACCTTCGTCATGCGATTTCCAAAACGATTCCAAACCGAACAGCAGCAAGAATAACACAAAAAAAACTCTGAAAAATTGTGTCTAAACATATCATGGCACTTATGGTCAATGACCAATCCATAAACTCATCAATCTAGCATCAAAACACCCTACAATTTCATCTAAACCTTATAAAAGACATTTGAGATCATAAGGATAGTTTCCTTACCTATTTGCAGCCACAGAAATTGATCAAAACCTCAACAAAAGCCTGCAGCTTTGTCAACCAAACTGGTATCAAGACGATGCTTCCTCACGACGATTCTAACGCTCCCGTCCGATCTGAAAACCACCAAGAGCTGCTTCAATTATTGGTGAAACTTTCCCAACCCTCAACTCTCTCCTTGAATGTGCAGAAGAAAGGGGAAAAACGTGGCTGCTCCCTTTTTTTTATAAAAAGGTTATGGGGTTTATCAGTCAAAATTTTCCTTTAAATACCCCTTCCCATAAAACCTTAGTTTTCCTTATTTGCCCTTAGTCATACAAAAAAAATTAGATTTCCTTAACTATATATATTTATACCACTCGAAATATATATATATATAACGTCCAAATTAATTAACTCCGAATAAAAGGAACCGAACCCAATATTTTGTTTTCGCAAAAAGACACGTCTGCCCTTTCCCGAAAATCGGAATATTACACGGTAGCATATCGGAAGGGTTCGAGTCGAGGATTTCCTTCCACCGGGAGTCGCTTGGATCACACGTGCGGAAGATCGTGGTGCTCTTCACACCTCCTTTTCTTTTGCGGTTCTTCAACTTGAATTTTGAGATTCAAGAGGTATGATCTACAACCCCCTTGTAGATATAGATCTAGTTATTTTATTACGTGTATTTTATAGATCTAGATCCTTAAATCGCTTCCGTTGCGGATGATATTACTACAGTGGTATCAGAGCCAGGTTGATCAATATTTATACGTATAAAATATTAGATCTAGGAGTGGAAAACATGTAGTTTTTTTGTCCTAAATTTTTTTTAAAAAAAGGGGCCGAAATATTTTTTTGTTTTTTTATGTTATGAATGTCTTGGTTGAAGAGATGGATTGGGGTTGGTACTGTTTACTCGTTAGATCTATTGTAGCTCCTTTGTTTAGTAACAATTGAGCATGGGATTGATGTAAAAGTTGTTGTTTTATTTCTTTATTTTTCGGCATATTTTATTTTAAATTTTTTTTTTTTGTAATTCTGGAAAAACGACGACGAACGATGAAGAACACGAATAACACGAGATGAAGACGGAACTCGAGGTATGAATATGAGTCGGGGCTGAACATTTTTTGTTAATTTTTTTTCCTCCCACGGCTAGGGTTTGATTGTTTTTTTTATCAAACCCTAATTTTTTTTAATATATACGACGGCTGTTATAAATAAATTTTTTTTTTCTGGAATAATAAACAGCAGGATTTTAAATAAAAAAAATCGAAAAAAAAAAATTTATTTATTTTATTTTATAAAATAAAGGCCCATTCTCCTTTTGGGTTCGCGGTTCGTGGTTCAAGGTTCGAAGATCGAAGATATGAAGACAAGAAGATTGTAATTTACTGTTTTCCTAGGATAGATTAGATACAGAGGTACCAACAATTCATCTCGGTGTTTAATTTTCCGCAATTTATTTTTTATGTGTTTGATCATAAAATAGATATAAAATCGGAATTTCCATGACATACATCATATCATAAATCCACTCCTTGCATACATGTAGAATTTTAATTAAAATAGGCATGTATACAAACTCGTGTAATTAGTTGAAATTTAATTAATACGTGGTAATTAATAAATTTAGTAACTAATTAAAGATCCGAGGACGGGTTATGAAATCGTTAAGCCTTTCGGTGTGTGTTCTCGGTGAACCGCCTTAAAGCCCAAACGAGATCACGTTTTCAATTCGTAGTGTCTATGAGATTTAATGATGGTAAAAGAACAATAAATCTTGGATAAAAACGGTTCGCTTATAGGTTGGGTGGTCAACTGAGCTAGGCTCGACCGACTTAACCCTCCTAGTGTGATGTATGCACGGGGGTCCGGAAAGACTAAGTCCACAATGGTGAGCGGAGGGGTGATTCCTTCTTATCTCAATGGGGCTGTCTTGACCCGATTTCGTCTGACTGTCACATATGTTCCAACAAATAGGACGGGTAGGCTTGCCTACGTTACCGACACCATTCGGAATCCTTGATTTGATGAGCTTATGTTAACATCAAAAAGACGTGGTCAGTTAACCCACAACCACTTCCAAAATATTGAGTGGGAGCGGGGGAGGCGACAGCCAACCCCACGGCCTCTACTATAGATAAAAGTAAGTGAGAGAAGGGTGACGCCTCGAGGCGCTTTGATTTCGTCTCCCTAAGAATGGTGTTCACCCCTATCAACATTCATGGCTTGGTCTCCGAAAGGATAGGATTTCTGGGTACTCGTCGGGTCAATGACCTATCCTAAGATGGCTCACTCGGGGCGTACCTAAGAGATCCGATATAGTAGGTCACACTCATAAATGATATTTTTGATAATATCTAGGCTAAAAAAGGAAGGTAGTCAATGAATAAAGGGATGTTCGATTCTCGTGGGATGAGATTGTCTCGATTTAACCGTCATCTCTTTGACCTACCCTAAGGCGGCACTGAGATGCGAGGTTAAAACCTTGGAATGGTAGAGTAGACTTATTTTTAGTTTACAATTCCTAAAATAATATATAGTAGTGTTAAACTTGAATTAATATATGTCATTTTATTTTCAGCAAAAATGTCTCGCTCAAATTTACCTTTCTTTATCGAAAAATTAACGGGAAACAAATTTAATAAATGGAAGAGTAACTTAAACGTGGTACTCACATATAAGAATGTGCAACTTGTACTTACTTCTGAATGCCCTATGGTGGCGATCCAAAAACCTGGTAAAGCTGAGATCGAACAGCGTAATCGCTGGATCGAAGCAGATAACCGGGCTCGTGGGATCATCCTGGCGGCAGTGTCGGAGGTTATTAGGACCCAGATTGAAGAGTTTGCGACTGCAGGAGAAATCATGCGGAAACTTACTTCGATGTTTGGATCACCTAGCAACCAAGCAAGACACGATGCCATCAGGATGGCTGTTAACACGAAATTGAAGAAAGGTCAAGCAGTGAATGGTCATGTTTTGAATATGATCAGTTACTTCAATGACGCCGGTATTCATGGATCGATGTTCGATGAAGCAACTCAAGTATCGATGATTTTGGAATCGTTGACCCCTGAGTTTATCCCATTCAAAACTCAGTATCTGATGGGAAAACATGAGTTGACCATGACACAGATGCTTAATGAACTGACTATCTACGAGGGCCTACTATCGAAAGATAAGGTCCAAGTAGGGGATAAGAAAGCTGAAGCCAATATGGCCGAAGCTAAGTCATCAAACAAGCCTAAGGCAAAATCGAAGAAGAAGGGTAGTGTTGCACTTTGTGCCCAAGCCAATGAAGAAAAAGGCGCCAAGAGAAAGTTGCGAGGCCAAGCCCAAGGGCAAATGCTTTTCATCAGAGGGAGGTAGGACATTGGCGACGCCATTGTCCGAATATGTTCGTGATGTGAAAGATGGCAAAGTCAAAGGTCATCCTTTGGGAAAGATAAGAAAGGTAATTTGGAATTACTATTCTTGGAATCTTTTAATGTAGCTAAAGATGTGTCCACCTGGATACTTGATCTGGAGCTACTAACCATGTATGTTCTTCATTGCGATTCTTAGTTCGCATGCGAGAGAGTGGAAGAGGGTTCTCAAGTGATGCAGTAGGCTTTGGGCGCTCATTTCGGCTATAGTGGGAGCTGTGGACTTGCATTTTAATAATAGAATTTTACATTTAGAGAATGTTTATTTTATCCCGAATTTCAGGAGAAATTTGATTTCTCATTCTTAGTTGAACAATCATTTTCTGTTTCAAATTTGAATGGTGAATTTGTTATTTCAAAGAATGGCTTTGAATTGTGTTCAACTACGAATGAAAACGGATTATATTTTGTAAGACCACATAAAGCTCCCATACTTAATACTGAAATGTTTAAAACTGCTCATCAAAGATCTGCTAAAAGGCAAAAAGTTTCTCAAGTAAAAGAAGATAAAACATACTTGTGGCATCTGAGGCTTGGCCATATTTCCTTGGAAAGACTCAAAAGACTTGAAAAGGTTAATGCCTTAGGTGAGTCATCTGTTGACACACTGCCTGTCTGCGAGTGTTGCCTGGAGGGAAAAATGACTAAGCGTCCCTTCTCATCAAAGGGTAATAGAGCCACAGGAACTCTAGACTTAGTGCATTCAGACCTTTGTGGTCCGATGAACGTACAAGCTAGAGGCGGATACGAGTACTTTGTGACTTTCATTGATGACTACTCGAGATTCGGTTATGTTTATCTGCTGCATAGGTAGTCCGAGGCTTTTGGAAAGTTCAAGGAGTTCCAAGCAGAAGCCGAAAGGCAACTAGGCAAGTCATGGAAATGCCTTCGCTCGGATCGTGGAGGTGAGTATTTAGATACTGAGTTCATTGACTACTTGGTGAAAAAGGAATTTGTTTCCAACATTCGGCGCTTAGGGACACCTCAAAGAAAGCGGAGTTCTTTGAGAGGAGAAACAGGACATTGATTAACATGGTTAGATCAATGATGAGCTACGCCTCACTACCTATATCCTTTTGGGGTTATGCTTTAGAAGCAGCGGTCTACATTTTGAATGCAGTACCGTCAAAGTCTGGTCGAAAAAGACACCCATAGAAAGTGGTCGGACATCGCGAAAGCCTTCGTCACTTCCGCAGATATGGGGTTGTCCCGCACATGTCCGATGGACAAGACTACCAAGCTACAATCACGTTAAAGTATGTTTGTTTGTAGGCTATGCAAAAGGTACACGTGGTGGTCTATTTTACGATCCGGAAGATAACAAAGTGCTAGTCTCGACTAACGCCACGTTTTGGAGGAAAGTTATATGAAAGACCACAGACTCGAAAGTACAATTGTACTAGAAGTATTACTCTCCGATGACGCCAGGCCCATTGTAGGCTGGCGATGTTCTGTAAACAACACTAATAATACACTTGATCACTTCCGACATTCTGTTCCACCCCCAGGCGTACTACGAGAGTGGTTCGCCACCGGCTCGATACGGCATGGATTTAGAGGCAAACGTAGTCGCCTCGATGGGGTGGAAGATGATCCTTCAACCTATAAGAAGGCCTTACTTGGATCACGATAAGGATAAATGGATTGACGCTTAATGAATCAAGAGATGGAGTCTATGTACTCTAACTCGGTCTGGAAACTTGTAGAACTTCCTCGGGGTGAAAGGCCCATTGGATGTAAATGGCTCTACAAGTGAAAGAGAGGAGTAGATGGGAAGGTCGAAACCTTCAAAGCAATTTGGTAGCCAAAGGTTACACACATGGGAGAGGGTATAGACTACGAGGAAACCTTTCTCACTGTGGCCATGATGAAAACCATCGCATCCTCCTTTCGATTCTTTGCATGTCCGGATTATGAAATCGGCAAATGGATGTTATGATGGCGTTTACGAGCGGCTTTCTCGACGAGGAAATCTATATGCAAACAACGAGAGGGATTCATTGAAGAAGGTCGAGAGCACATGGTGTGCAAGTTGCTCGAGATCCATTTATGGGTTGAAGCAAGCATCTCGTTCTGGTATCATAGATTCGATCACACGATCAAGTCTTATGATTTTGAACAACACTTTGCTTTGAATCTTGTGTGTGACAAGAAGGTTATCAAAGATAGTGTTGTATTTCTAGTGTTATGCGTTGAAGACATACTCCTAATTGGCAAGCGATAAGGGATGATGTCCGACGTGAAAAGTTGGTTGACCACGCAATTCCAAATGAAGGATTTGGGAGAAGCGAGTTATGTTCTAGGGATCCAAATTATAAGGGATCGCAAGAACAGGATGTTAGCTCTGCCCCAAGCAACTTATATAGATAAGGTGCCGCACGCTGCGCTTGATAAGGAGAACGCAAAGAAGGGTTTTCTACCAACCCGTCACGGCGTTTACCTCTTTAAGACTCAGGGCCTCAAACTCCCGAAGAGGTGAAGCTATGGGAAGAGTGCCATATGCCTCGGTTGTTGGCGATCTTATGTATGCTATGAGGTGTACGAGACGACATTTGTTACGGCGTTGGATTAGTCACCGTTTTGATCAAATCGAGGCGGACCATGACTGGGCAATGAGAAAGAATCTCATCAAATATTTGAAGAGAACCAGAAATTATATGCTAAACTATTTGAGTGGGAGTTTGGAATTAGCGGGGTACCTCGATTCTGACTTTCAGTCAGACAGAGATGATTCTAAATCTACCTCTGGTTCAGTGTTTATGCTTGGTGGCGGTGCAGTAGAATGGAGAAGCCAAAAGCAATCCAGCACAGCCGATTCAACAATGGAGGCTGAGTTCATAGCGGCCTTGGAGGCAGCTAAAGAAGCAGTTTGGTTAAGAAAGTTCATCAGCGGATTAGGCGTTGTCCCGAATGCTGAAGATCCTATTACTCTCTATTGTGATAACAATGGGGCCATTGCCAACTCTAGGGAACCTCGAAAGCATAATAAGTCGAAGCATATAGAGAGAAAATACTGGGTGATCAACGATTTTGTCGATAGAGGGGACATTTCCGTCAAGAAAATCGCCTCCGCCGATAATCCTGCTGATCCATTCACCAAGACACTGTCGATTGAAGCTTTTAGTCGACACTTGGAGACTATAGGTATTAGGGACATGTCTCGTTTGCTTTAGAGCAAGTAGGAGTGATAGTTTTCTGTATTTTAAATAATAGGGTGTGCTCTAAAACAATTAAATCACATGCTTTCGTGCAAGTGAGAGATTGTTAGGTGTGATGCCCGAAAGACAATTTTGTAATTGTTTTATTTAATAAATGAAATGATGTTATTATTCATATTTATTATTCTCATATTCACCGATGTGACAATAGTATTTACACTACAGAAAACCCTAAAGTATATCGTTTATGTAATCACTTAACTCTGTGTATGGTATATACACGGGAGGATTGAGTTAGTGAAGATGTACTTAAAATTCAATTAGCCCGTAGTGAAGTTAATCGAGAGTATCGGGTCGAGGATTTCATTCCACCGGGAGTTGCTTGGATCACACGTGCGGAAGATCGTGGTGCTCTTCACACCTCCTTTTCTTTTGCGGTTCTTCAACTTGAATTTTGAGATTCAAGAGGTATGATCTACA
The DNA here is from genome assembly GCA_026214975.1 of Gentiana macrophylla. Lineage (NCBI taxonomy): Eukaryota > Viridiplantae > Streptophyta > Magnoliopsida > Gentianales > Gentianaceae > Gentiana > Gentiana macrophylla. The sequence goes on from CM047805.1 coordinate 49,127,172, forward strand.
ACCCCCTTGTAGATATAGATCTAGTTATTTTATTACATGTATTTTATAGATCTAGATCCTTAAATCGCTTCCGTTGCGGATGATATTACTAACAAGATATTGGTGGCCTGGGATGAAGTTAGGGATCGCGGAGTTTGTGGAAAGTTGTGATACTTGCCAGAGAGTGAAAGCAGAACACAGAAGGCCTGGAGGTTTGTTGAAACCCTTGGAGGTACCAGAGTGGAAATGGGAGAATATCACGATGGATTTCATCACCGGTTTGCCTAAGACTAAGGGCGGTCATGACATGATTTGGGTGATTGTGGATAGACTTACAAAATCAGCCCATTTCTTTCCATGTAAAGTGGACATGCCTATAAAGAAGTTCGCTACTATGTATATCGAAAATATAGTGAAGCTTCATGGTGTGCCTTTATCTATTGTATCCTACGGGGATAGTAGATTTATCAGTCGCTTCTAGAAGGGTTTACAGAAAGCTTTTGTGACAAAGACTGATTTGAGTACAGCGTTTCATCCGCAGACGGATGGGCAGTCAGAGAGATCAATTCAGACTCTCGAGGATATTCTTAGAGCTTGTGTTTTGGATGCCGGAGGATCATGGATATATTACCTCAACTTGGCTGAGTTTGCTTACAACAATAGTTACCATGCAAGTTTGGGTATGCCACCTTTTGAGGCCTTGTACGGTAGGAAGTGTAGGACTCCACTTTATTGGGATGAAGTGGGAGAGAAACATATCACAGGGCCGGAGATGGTTCAGCAAGCCAAGGAAAAGATCGAGGTGATAAGGAAGAATCTGAAAGCTGCTCAAGATTGTCAGAAGAGTTGGGCCGACGTTAGAAGGAGACCACTAGAGTTTGAGGTCGGGGATAGAGTTTACCTTCGAGCGTCTCCAATGAAGGGTGTCAAGAGGTTCGGACAGAAAGGAAAGCTAAGTCCAAGGTATGTAGGACCTTTTGATGTCATCGAAAGAGTTGGGAAGTTGGCTTATAGACTTCGGTTCTAGAGTCGATGTCTAGAGTCCACAATGTCTTCCATGTATCGATGCTTAGGAACTGTCTATCTAAAGTGGATGTGGAATCTGAGATTGATCCAGAAGTGTTGCAAGATAATCTTTCATACATGGAAAAGCCGATAAAGATTTTGCACAGAAAGGAGAAGATGATAAAGAGGCGAGTGATCCCGTTAGTGTTAGTGCAATGGAGCAATCATGCACCGACTGAAGCCTCTTGGGAAGTGGAAGCGGACATGTTCAACGAGTTCCCAGAGTTCCCTCATCTACCAGGTACAATGTAGTTTCGAGGACAAAACTCCTCTTAAGGGGGGAGGAATGTAATATCCCGATTTTTGAAAAAGGGCAATTCGGTCTTTTAGCAAAAATCAGAATATTATGTTATTTAATTAAGGGAATTAAAGAAAAAGGAAATGGATTAATTTGGATTTAATTAAAAAGGAATAATTAGATTTAATTGGGATTATAAAAGGAAAACTAATCCTAAATTAACCTAGTTGTTGTTTTACGTAAAAAATCTGAAGAGGGGCGCAAGTTTTGAAAAAAAAAGGAGAAGAGGCTTTCGATTTTCGAGGCTAATGCATTGCCCTTTTCAAAAGACGTCTCAAGAGAGAAAGGATCACCGCGAGACGAGGATCGTTTTGATATCAACAATCCCTAAATCCGTTAACGTAAGTTTTTCCCTCATCGTTCTTTTTATTAGGGTTTATTCATCATCGTGTTAGGCTGCATTTTTCTGAGTTGAAACATCGTAGTGATCGTCTTTGGATTGATCGTTTATAGGTTTGGAGTTAAAGGCTTAACCTTTTTCAAGACTTTGGTAGCTTTGGATCGTTGGACCACGCAAATTAAGGTAACGTGGTGTTCTTTTCGTATGACTAAGGTGTCGTAAGGTTGTAGAGAAATTTGTATGTTATTTGCACTGTTTTTAGTCTGGTTATGTTGGAGTTTGGGTTGGATTTGGGTTGGAAATCGCGGTTACACAGTTGCAGAATTTCTGGGAAATTCCCAGGCAGACAGGCGTCTGCATAAGGGCGGACGGGCGTCCGAGGTAGCGGCAGCTCAGACGAGCGTTTGGAATTTTACGGACGGGCATTTGAGGGTTCAGTTTTGATACAGGATGTGGCTGAATTTCGCGGATGGGCGACTGGAGGTTGGTGGATGCACGTTCGAGTCGGACGGGCGTTCACATAGGGTCAGACGGGCGTTCGACCTGTTTGTTCGGTTTTTCACTGTTTTTCATGTCAGCTTGGTTTCAGGCTTCATAATCATGTTTTTACTGCTTAATCTTGTATGAAAAATCCTTGAATTAGCTTTTGATGTGTTTAGTTCCGGCACCATATGGATTCCCTAAAAAGATGAAATGTGGGACCGTCGAAAGCTTTGGATTTGCCTTGTGCTTCGATAAGCTAGGGTTTATCGATGTCTGTGTATGTGCTAGATTTTGTTTGAGTCTAATGGTCTTAGGAAGAGGGAGTAGACTGATAGGTGAGCCTTTTATGTGAATCAACTTAGGTGGCTAGTTAAACATCTAATCAAACATATGTGCTAGATCAATAATCTTAAACATAATGCAATGCTTGGTAAGGAATAGTAAAATATCGTGATGTGTTCTCTGACCAGACAAAGTAGACTTTACCCACGCCGGTCAATCGATTGGCTAGATAAAGCGTCTGGTACATTCTGCCAGTTATCACACTATCGGGACTCAGATATTCCCAGGGCTACTAGAGCGAGTCTCTAAGTAGGTTGAACCCAGTTGTCCTAGTACATCCTATTACTAGGCGTAGTGCCCTCATTATTCATGATGTAACAAACTTGAGCTAAGCTAAATACCTTGGAACCTCATGTTATGCTATGAACATAATGTGATAGTTAGCTAGGGTTAATAACGGAATGAATTAATAAAAGACGGCGTTGCTTTTATTTCTTTATGAGACCGATGTTATGCGATCTTCTACGCGTTACTATGTACTTATGTACTTACCCCGTTACTTTGTGTTTGTCTTTCTCTTTCCCCAAAGAAGATGAACATGTTGCTAATACGGATGAGTTCTTTGACGAGGACATGTGAGACGGAGCTCGTGAAGATTTAGTTCTTTTAGTTTTGATTCTTTCAATAATGTTGTTGATTTAGTTTCAAACAATGTTGCCTTTCTTTTGGAATAGTTCCGCTTGAATTCTTTTGGATTAATTCCGTTTAAGTTCTTTTGGATTTATCGTTGGATGTTTTAGTTCTCTTTATTGGATTTAGTTTCACAGCATTGAAAACCGTGTGTTCGATCTTTTGTCTTTTGTCAACCCGAGTCGTTTTATCTTCCGCGTCGTTTTAGTTCTGATGTATGACGTAAGGCTTACATGTATTATTGAATTTATTTGATAATATGTGTGCCGAGCGCTCTTTCCGGATAAGGACTCGGTGTCCGGGAATGGGGCGTTACAAGAGGGCTTCGTTTTGATATCAGCAATTTTTGAAGTTCATAAAGTTATGAAATTTTCCCTAATTATGAAATCTCGAAGTTCTGATCTTGTTGATGACGGTCAAATTATACCCGTAAAAGTCATCAACATTGACCTTAAATCGAGATTGATAATATATATTTCATATTAAATCACATGTTTATATTTATTATTTAATGTTAAGTGATTATTAATATGATATTTGGTATTTAGCCGTTTTCATTATTAAAATCCGATTTATTGTGCGATAAATGCTGATTTTGTAGATCACGACAAATCGAGAGGATAAATGTCATTCAATCAATGGATCTCAAGATAATAAGGAAGAAAATCGGAGCATTAATCAAGAGATAAATTAGAGAAATCAGATCAACACGCAAGCGTGGAGTGGGGAGCAAGATAGACGAGAAAAACGATTAACGTGTGCAAATGTTAGGTTCGGTCGACCGAGCCTATAGCTTCGGTCGACCGAGTGTCAGCTCTCGGTTGACCGAGTGTCAGCTTCGGGGCGGTTTCCGGCTTATATCTTGCTTATCTTCTAGAACCACCCTAAGTCGGCAAAAACCTCTATATAAGCAAGCAGCTACGAAATTGTAAAGACACACCTTAGACACCAACACATCCCTTCATTCTTTCTTCAATTTCACAATTCACATCTTGATACAATGTAGAATAATTTGAGGGTTTCCAGAGTTTAAGGGCTGCAAATTATGTAAGCCTTTATTTTCTGTTTCTTTTATTTTAAGTAATTAATCCCTTCCAATTATGTTTTATCGTTTGAGTTAGTTAATTCATAGCTAGATGATGTAGATCTAGGCTATGACGTTAGGGATGTGGCGAAGCCTTGTCTATGAGGATCCCATAACCTACGTCATATGTTTAACGTCTATTCATGAATCTGCTTGGTTTAATTAATGTGTATCTAAGTAGTTTATATGATTTCCTTACGAGTTACTATTTAATCTGTTCTGTATGATGAAACGCTGAGAAATATATTCTAGGATGTAATCTGGGGACGAAATTGATTCGGGTGACCGAATGAGTTCACTCGGTCGACCGAGCCCACCTATTCGGTCGACCGAGCCCTGTTTTATCCGTTAAATAGCCACGTCTTTATGGTTAGGTTAACTTAATATAATTTATTATCTCAGTAGGAATGGCCACGGCTACGTTGCTCGTCAGTTTTAATTAGCGTACGATTAGGAAATACCAATATAGGGCTCCTAGTTCGGCTCACGAACGATCTTTCGGGACTTTCAAATGAGATCTAGGTAGGTTTTGTATTAGGAATTGACGTCACCTAGTTATCGTAGTTCAGTAAACTAGCATGAGACCTAAAAGGTAATTGTTAGTTGGACGAGGGCTTGAGCGATCGTTTAGGAAGTATATGTACGCCTAACCATAGGAATGTTGCCTAGACGAGGTGTACGATTAATATCGGCATCCTTAGAGTCGTAAGCGTGTGAGTTATATGAGATGGATGCACCAAAAGCGAAGTCACGTAACAATGTCACAGTTGATCTAGTGACCTACCGGTGCTAAGTCAAGTTAAAGAGGATGACTCCGTAGCCAATCTAAGATAGATACAAACGGATTTGACAGTTAATAAGTTCGATTTATTATATAAATTATCTAGGTCCAAACGATAAAGACTATAATTGGGGAGGTTAATTACGTTGTGTCGAGTCGTGTCTTTACTTTTCTTGTCTTATGTTGGTCGTAGACCGCCTTTATGTCCTTGACATGTTTAATTAATTGTTTGTATATAAGATGATCCACAATTGATTCCCTGTGGGATCGACCTTGATTCACTATAGCTATACTACGATGGGCCTAGTCCTCTTGCTAGTATTGGTTTATGGTGGTCAAGTATATTATAACCCGATTGACCACGTCATCAAGTTTTTGGCGCCGTTTGCGGGAGCCAACGGTCAATTTTATATATAAATAATTTTCTTATTCATGTCAAGTTTTCTGTTTTAGAGTCTGTTTTTACGTTTTGAGTCCCTCTGGTTGTCTGCTCTGTCTAAAAATTCCAGCTTAAAATAAAATTAAAAAAAAAAAAAAAAAATATTCGGTCGACCGAGAGACCTCATTCGGTCGACCGAGAATTTATTTTTGTTTACACGGTTTCGATTTGTGTTTTTCGAAAGTCCGGAATTTCGCGTGTCCGTTTATCCTCAGTATGTTTAATCCATAAGTCGATAGCAACATGGGAAACCATGTTAAAATCGATCCACGGTCTGTTTGTTTTTGTTTTTCTTCTGTTTTTGCGAAACCAGGAAGCAATAATCCAAGTCAATAATTTTTCGCGGGCGCTGAGAAAATAACCCAGCAAACATGTGGAGCTACGAATCTAAGATGGGAAAAGCGATGGAAGCAATACCCTTAAAGCACCAAGATGGCTCTGAAAAAAAATTTTAAAGGCTTAAATTCTTCGTGGTACAATGTTGAAGGCAAGGTACTACCCTTTTTTTTGCTTATGTTTTATTACCTTTTGGTTTTTTGAGCATAAGTTAGCCTATACATGAACCTTAGTATGAATCTTAGCCCGGAGTTGGTTTGTAAGAATAATTTTATTAGTGTCGAAGGTTTTGCCCCATATTTGTCTCATCTAGAGGGTGAGGAAACATGTAGTCATTGAAAGGAAGCAGTGAATAAAGAGTTCCTCGTAGTTCTGTTAAAATCTCTTTGTCCTATGCATGAGATTGCTTCATGCGGCCAGGGAGCAACAAATTGTGTAGTTTAAGCATTCACAATCTAAAGAAGGCGTTGAGTTTTGAGAGAACACCATCTTACGCTTTTCGTTGAGTTTTATGGTGATGGCTTCTCGGTGAACCCACCTTAAAGCAAAACGCAGATTACGCTTTGGGTGACAATTTAGAAATCGGAGACTCTTAGTACATGGGTTCGGAAATGGTCTAACCATGGTTGGGCGAGTTTAACCGAGCTTCGGCTCAATCGACTCCCCTCCACGTGTGATGTACGTTACAGCAATTCGACAAGATTTAGCATAGCCGATAAGCCTTCGGGCTAAACGGGGCTTATCTTGACGGATTGGCCTGAACTGTCACATATGTTCCAACGAATAAGACGGCGTAGGCTTGACTACATAACCGACCTTATTCGGAGTACTTTGATTCATTATTTCTTATTGTCAAGGCCAAAACCGTAATTTTAACCGTGTTTCTTAGAATTCACTAATTCCTAAAACAAGAGCCGAGGTAAGAGCTTTGGATAAATGGTATGGATAAATGTCGTTTCCTAGGTCTCACAACCAAAGGAAGGGTATTAATCCGCAAAAGCAACAAGCCCACCTCTTATAGTGCGCGAAGGGTTAAAGTCTGGCGATCCGAGAATGATAACTGACAAGGAAAACTTTTGGAAAGTCGAGCTGAGGACTTTAAACTCAGAACTACTTCTTTAAAAACCCTTAGGATTTATTTTAAGGATTATAGGTTTTGTTTTCTTTGAGTCAAATAAGAGTAACGTGAAATATGTTGAGGTTTTTTATTTTGCCGTGTTCCGATGGCCATTGGATGTGCAAAACCTTTTTACTCAATATAGGCAACGTGAAATAGAGTTCCGTAGGAGAGTCGAGAAATTGCTAAAGAAAAGGAAATTTAGCAAACAACCTTAAGATGGAAGCATTAAGAGAGCTTGAGAATTATTGAAAATGTAACAGAGAATGATTGGTGCGAACAAGAACAATCTTGGTCAACTTCCAAAATCTTTTAGAATGGTGATCCAAGTGAAAATTCAAAGTGGTGCGCAATTCATTCTGCAACTACCTTTATCCTTTCATTTATACCTTTTCACCCTTCAACCTTTTCGATCCTCTCGCCAATCTGCCCCAACAGTTCACATTTCTAACCATTCTTTCATCGCCTCTCTTTCTTTCCATCCGTTTCACTCTCCCACCCAATCTCGATGCCTTAACCATTTTCAACCCACCCATAAACACAATTTCTTACCCACCCTTTATCTTTTCTTCCCAACCTTATGTGTATCTTTTTCTAAACCCATCATAATCTCAACCTCCATTTTGTTTACAAAATACCTTTGTGTTGCGGAAGTTGAAATATTGCTAAGCTTTAATGATTATCTTTTATCATTTTGATTTTCATGATCCTAGTTGGGGTAAGTGTAGCTCTGACCCTAGCTAGATTTTAAAGGTTTTTGGTTCGATCAAAGTACAACTTATCTTTCTACCGGAAGTTTTAAATTTCACATTTTTTTCCGTTTATTCCGGCATTTCTAGATGATAAGTTTTGTTCTGAACTATCACACCGATCAGACCTTGTTGATGACGGTTATGACTTTTATGTGATACATTGGGTTATTAGTAATTTCGAGGAGTAGCTACATCTCCCTAAGTTGTTGATATCCAATGCAAGCGAGAAGTTTCTACGTTAAGTATTTGATTTTATCTTTAGCCTATAGGTCGCATTGCATCTGTTATACATTTTCGATCGAGTCACCCTCGTGTTTTCCCACATGGGGTACCGCTTTTTGCTCTTTGTCTTCTCCACCCAGTTTTAAGAATATTTAGGCGGTGGAGGTTATAGATGAAGACTACCATCTTTAGTTGCTTGTTTATTTTTCTTTCTATTTAGTATTTTTCTTGTCTTTGGTTGTATAAAATAAAGTGGCTTAAAATGTTTTTCGGTATTCATACCTAATTACTGCCACATTATTCTATAACTTCCATAGACATGGTGTTATTAACGGTTTCGTGGAGTTTGTCTTCTTATACAGGTTTTCACTTGCTTCTCCACAAAGTGCTGAAATTTACTCCGATCTTTTTCCTTTACTTGAGAGCCGTTTCCAGAGCTAAGTCTTTTTCTTAAATTCTCATTTATTTTTGTCATTGAGGACAATGCCATGTTTAAGTGGGGGGTAGGAGACTTAGCCATGTTATGTTATAATGGAAAATTGAATGAAACGGTACAAAATTGAAAAAAATTGAATAAATACCATATTAGGTATCTCGTACCCTTAGAATTGTGAGTTCCTAGCAAAGAGTTGATAGGAAAGGAACCAAGTTTCATGAGTACGTGATCATTTTATACTTATGTTAAGTAAATTTAAGGATATTCATGCCCGTTTTTGCGAGTAGTTATTTATTATTCAATTACTCAACCTGTGAATCGAGTATACCGCGCAAATCATAATAACTGAAGAAATTATGTGTGCATTGCATAGATGATTGGTTATGTGAACTTAGTATCAATATCTATCTACTGATGCATTCTTATCTTTTAGCCATTAAAGCAGAGTAATAAGCTTGAGACGTACCTGTGTTTAAGCAAAATGTTAGACACTGGGCTTGTAGTAACATTACCAAAGTAGCCCCGTGCTTGTGGTAATATTCAATGCTATGCATTATCTAAGATAGGGGGATACTCTAAAAAGTTTTCTTCCTTGAGATTAATAGTATTTGAAAAATATGAAGATATGAAAAGAATATTCAACTCTTTAAGAGGCTTTGAGTAGTACTCGGTCTCCAAGTCCAAAAACCCTATAGATACGCTCTTGCTTATTGCTCTAGTGCTTCAAAAATTTAAAGGCTTGAGAAGTATGAATGCTTTGAGGTTGGTAGGTTGAGATTACGAAGTTGGCATAAACTCTAATCTTGCGATTTAATATATAAAACTAAATGCACATGCACACATCACTTCGATTCATAGTGAGTAGTGAATAATGGATATCTTATGAGCATGACTAGTATGAGTTGACTTGAGCTTCTTGCGTAAGTATGACCTGACCATAGAAAATGTTGTCTTGGGGAATGACTTATTGATGCTTTGTTCGGGACGATCAAAGTCTAAGTGGGGGGTAGTTGATGACGGTCAAATTATACCCGTAAAAGTCATCAACATTGACCTTAAATCGAGATTGATAATATATATTTCATATTAAATCACATGTTTATATTTATTATTTAATGTTAAGTGATTATTAATATGATATTTGGTATTTAGCCGTTTTCATTATTAAAATCCGATTTATTGTGCGATAAATGCTGATTTTGTAGATCACGACAAATCGAGAGGATAAATGTCATTCAATCAATGGATCTCAAGATAATAAGGAAGAAAATCGGAGCATTAATCAAGAGATAAATTAGAGAAATCAGATCAACACGCAAGCGTGGAGTGGGGAGCAAGATAGGCGAGAAAACGATTAACGTGCAAATGTTGAAGCTCGGTCGACCGAGCCTATAGCTTCGGTCGACCGAGTGTCAGCTTCGGGGCGGTTTCCGGCTTATATCGTGCTTATCTTCTAGAACCACCCTAAGTCGGCAAAAACCTCTATATAAGCAAGCAGCTACGAAATTGTAAAGACACACCTTAGACACCAACACATCCCTTCATTCTTTCTTCAATTTCACAATTCATATCTTGATACAATGTAGAATAATTTGAGGGTTTCCAGAGTTTAAGGGCTGCAAATTATGTAAGCCTTTATTTTCTGTTTCTTTTATTTTAAGTAATTAATCCCTTCCAATTATGTTTTATCGTTTGAGTTAGTTAATTCATAGCTAGATGATGTAGATCTAGGCTATGACGTTAGGGATGTGGCGAAGCCTTGTCTATGAGGATCCCATAACCTACGTCATATGTTTAACGTCTATTCATGAATCTGCTTGGTTTAATTAATGTGTATCTAAGTAGTTTATATGATTTCTTTACGAGTTACTGTTTAATCATTACGTATGATGAAACTGAGAAATATATTCTAGGATGTAATCTGGGGACGAAATTGATTCGGGTGACCGAATGAGTTCACTCGGTCGACCGAGCCCACCTATTCGGTCGACCGAGCCCTGTTTTATCCGTTAAATAGCCACGTCTTTATGGTTAGGTTAACTTAATAGAATTTATTATCTCAGTAGGAATGGCCACGGCTACGTTGCTCGTCAGTTTTAATTAGCGTACGATTAGGAAATACCAATATAGGGCTCCTAGTTCGGCTCACGAACGATCTTTCGGGACTTTCAGCGAGATCTAGGTAGGTTTTGTATTAGGGAATTGACGTCACCTAGTTATACGTAGTTCGTAAACTAGCATGAGACCTAAAAGGTAATTGTTAGTTGGACGAGGGCTTGAGCGATCGTTTAGGAAGTATAAGTACGCCTAACCATAGGAATGTTGCCTAGACGAGGTGTACGATTAATATTGGCATCCTTAGAGTCGTAAGCGTGTGAGTTATATGAGATGGAGGCACCAAAAGGCGAAGTCACGTAACAATATCACGGTGATCTAGTGACTACCGGTGCTAAGTCAAGTTAAAGAGGATGACTCCGTAGCCAATCTAAGATAGATACAAACGGATTGTGATTAATAAGTTCAGATTTATTATATAAATTATCTAGGTCCAAACGATAAAGACTATAATTGGGGAGGTTAATTACGTTGTGTCGAGTCGTGTCTTTACTTTTCTTGTCTTATGTTGGTCGTAGACCGCCTTTATGTCCTTGACATGTTTAATTAATTGTTTGTATATAAGATGATCCACAATTGGTTCCCTGTGGGATCGACCTTGATTCACTATAGTTATACTACGATGGGCCTAGTCCTCTTGCTAGTATTGGTTTATGGTGGTCAAGTATATTATTTCCTGATTGACCACGTCATCACTTGTTCTTGGGATCTAGTTTGCTCAATTCATAGTTCTACCGGTTTGGAAACCTTTGTTCATAGTTAATTCATGATAGAATTGTGTTTTCTTAGGTTTTGGAGAAGGTTTCCAAGGTCTTGCTTCAGAATCTGATGTTCTTTTGCTTGGAAATCAAGTAAGAAGGTGTTCATGTTGAACAATTTGTGTTTTATATTATTTGACAAGTGTTTATTGTAGATCTTGTTGTTATGATGTGCAATTTCGTTTCTATTTTCTTGGGTTTGTCCTGGTGTTATTGAGCAAGAAAATGAAGATTTTTTATGTTGTTGTCAGATTGGACACTTGCCAAAAGGGTCAGGCCCATGCTTGGGCTTCAACGTAATGGAATAAATGATATAGGTTCATTTCGGGCACAAGCCTAAAGGGTTAGGCCCACGCCTGAACTTGAACAGAATAAAAAACAAAAAACATGTTGGTTTCGGGCACATTATGGTAGGCTTCACCCCTGTGTTCTTAGTGAATAGGCGCAATGTCCTTGAATACTTGATGTAACAAAGACAAGCTAGGCAAAAAAAAACTAGAAAACTCACAACGTGTTGTGAGCATAAAGTGATCCCTAGATGTTGTATCAGTCACATAAAGATGACTTTTAATATTAATGTATTTACTTTCCTAGCATTATAAATCTAAATGTTCAATAGGTTCTACATCTTGCTGAGTACTCAACGTACTTACCCCATTTTCATATTTGTATGTTTTCCTTCTCGGGTAGATTTGTAGGTTAATGCGGATCATGATGATGTTGAGTGAGCATTGGTGTGCTCGAAGATACGTATCATGCTTTTTTTCATACTATTTTATAATGAGCTTTTACTCTTTTATTATCTTGATACCTGTTGTACCTATATTTTGGTTTATAAGTTATATTTTTCTACTAAGATGAGTTTTCTCTTTAGAATTGTGTCGTGATAAAAGCTCGCATGTTGTAAGGTATCTTTCTTTCTTTAGTTTGACAGCATTATTACTCTTTTGGGATCTTGGTATGTCATTCCTGAGTCTTTTTAGCTTCCGTGTCGCTTTATTTTTGATACGATGATGTAAGGATGATGTATAATTGATGACGCTCAAAATGATACACCTTACGGCATCAACATTTCACTCATTCTAAGCTAAAAGTAGTAGTTTTTTGACCATTTATATGAGCCGTTTGAATTGAATGTCATAAGTCGGGTTCATGAGTCGAGCAATTTGCATTTAACATTTATTTTCCCCAATTCGATATTATTTCATGCATTATTGGACTACTTTCAGGTTACAGAGATTGGGACAAGTGTTAGAGAGATATTCTGGGCCGATCTGGATAAAGAAACGGACTTAGGATGTTCCAAAACCTCAGTTAAGTCGGCAGAGAGGAAAAAGACAAAAATGCCCTAGAAGCCGCGTGAACCCTTGCCGCAGCCGCGGGATCCAGAACCTTCAAAAACCGCGTTTTCTTGGACGAGGCGTAGATTTAGGTGTTACTAAGTCAGTTTATAGCATTATAAATAAGTGGCACCAGACACAAATTTTAATGTACAATATTCCACAAGACAAATACATTATTTCAATAAAAGTTCTCTTTTTCTCTATGAGTACTAGTCACGGACCCGACGGATACGCAACCTAGGGAGAGATCTGAGGAGGATCTTCACTCGTCTTTGAGGGTATGATTTTCCGGCTTTCTAATTGTAGATATGTCGTTATTTTTTTTGTGATTAGTATGATTTGATTGTTTATATTAGTTCTGCTATGTAGTAGTTAGTTTATTTTACCCCATGAATGTTCAGATCTGAATCGTTGGTGAAGAAATCATGAATCAAAGGTTGCATTCTTCGGAGCCCGCGACGGTCTTTATCGCTGGTACGAATACCTAGTAAACCCTAATTCATGATAATCGGTGCCAACTACGTCTGATCCGTAGATTTAGTTTATATTTTGTTAGCCTGATCAACTATATGCATGTCTTCATAAATTACCATGAAGCACTTGCAAGATGAAGTGTTAGTTCGGACGATGTCTTGATCGATCTTAAGGAACATGCTAGTCAACCAAAGATAACTACTTAGGAAGGTCCTCGGTCTTGAACCGGCTAGTCCTAGTTCTTATTGCTTGTGAAGTAATACAATCAACGAGGGAGTTTAATTGTATATAGGCACCTACTGTCTTTTCAATGGAAGTAGCGTAACATTAGTATTAGCGCCCGTAGTTGTTAATGATCTAAAATTACCAACGGGGATGATTGATGGATGACGTGGGGGGAATAACTAATCACTCATAGTTAGAACTAATCTTTATAAAACCTATAAGGATATACTTGTGTTTGATTTTGCGCATTATTGTCATCACTTTTACTTCTCTATTTTATAGTTGGTTATAGACCGTAGTTGTGACACTCGATCAAGATTAATCTGTGTTTTTACCAGTCTCTGTGGGATTCGACCTTGACTCGCAAGTACTCTGCTACGATAAACCTAGTCCTATTGCTTGTAGAAGCCCGTACCATATTGTGGGTGCGATCTAGATTTTTGGCGCTGTTGCTGGGGACTCGTGTAAAAAATACTTGTTAATTTAGATTGAAGGTATGTATATATATATCTTTTTATTCTATTTTAGAGTCTGTTAATTATCTGAGTCGTATAGTGTCTGTTCAGATCAGTTCTAGGCAAATTTTGAGCGGAAAGCCGCGAGAGTCACTCCCGTAGCCGCGCCGACTGGAGTATAACATAAATCATTTATGTTCCATCAGTGTCTGTATTATTGTTTTCGAGTCTGCCAAGGCATGTGTAACAGCCTCCCGGGCAAGTAACTAACCTTTTTCCATCTTGTAGTAAGGTACACGAAGTTTAGCAGCCAAGCTTGAGTTTATAGCTGAAATTGAAAAGTTTGCAAAGAAGAAATGAAAAGAAACTCAAGAAAGAAAGAGGTTCGCTGACAAGGTGAGATCGGACGAAGGAAGTGAGAAAGATAGAGACGAGAAGATTCCACATCTAGAGGAACAAGAAGAGACAATGGCATGGAAAAGGGTTGATGGAGGAAGGAATGAAGCAGGAGTAGTGGTGCAAGCAGAAATAAGGACTTTATAGAGTTATGCGATGCCAACGATTGAGCAGTTTGTGCCTGCAATTGTTCAACAGGATAATGCGGCCAAATTTTTTCATCCAAAGTCCAATGTCATACAGATGGTGACAAATTACACTACATTCCATGGAGTACCAAATGAAGACCCAAGTGTACATGTCACCAGCTTCTTGGTAATTGTTTGCACAATCAAACCATCAGACGTGCCCGAAGATAACATCGAGCATAAATTGTTTCCATTCAGGCTAAAAGATAAGCCAAAGATATGGTTGTTGTGCAGAAGTTTATGAATAAGTACTGCCCACCTGGGAAGTCTTTGCAAATTAGATAAGACATTATGAATTTCAAGCAGAAACCTGCCGAAACATTTGAAGAATCTTGGGAAAGATTTAATGAAGCACAACGTAAATGCCCTCACCATGATATTACTCTACCCAACCGTATGCATAGTTTGTATGGACTGTGGCCAAGCGAACAAATGAGAGTTGATGCGTCAAGCAATGGATGTTTCACACTGTTATCACCAGAAGAAGTTGAGAAGAATCTGAAAAAAATCTCACTTACTAGCCAATGGGGAACACACCAAACTGAGAGCATGAAAGTAGCTGAAGGCGTATTTAGAGAAGACACTTCTCAAAAGATCCTATACCAGCTGATGGTAACGAATGAGAAAATGGATGGCATGCAAGATTGCATTGCCAGAGTATAGAAGGTCCAAGGAATAGAAGCAACCAACACCGAGGACGTGAACTATTTAGGAAGGCAAGGAAATCCTTATGGGGGCGGGTATCGTCCAGGTTCTCATGACCACCTTAGTTTTCGACTACATGATCCTACTGATGGAGAGAGACCAAAGAAAACTGGTGGATTCATGCCTCAATTCAATAAGTCCGGTGGTTGGGAAGCAGCCATGGATAAAATGAGCTCAACTGTGACTGAAACGGTTCATCAATTAACTAAATCCATGAGCTAGCTTAGTGCAAACTTTACAACTTATTGTCAGAAGAACGACACATGACTGACCAATCAAGAAGCCTTAGTGCAGAATCTGTCACACCAAGTGGGGCAGATTTCCGATCAAGTGTTAGCTTGTTCTCCAGGAGGTTTTCCAAGCAACACTGAAAAGAACCCAAATGACATGAATGCTATCATGACAAGGAGTGGAATAGAATTACTTGGACCAGTCATAAGAGAAGAACAAGAAATCAGTGATGAGCAGCAAGTAGTAGAATCAGAAGCATCGGGGATGTTGAGCCCATACGACGTCGATCTATAGCGCGACAATCTGCGAAGCAGATTGAGCAGTAGGGAGCACAACTGGCGAGACATCAGGAAAGTGTAAACAAACTATAACTATTAATCCTGCTACTTTACCCTATCCCTTTAAGAAATCAAAGCCGAGTCATGATGATGCTAGATATAAAAAGTTTGTCAAAATGTTTAAAAAGCTGCAAGTTAATATCCCCTTGGTATAGGCTCTGGTAGGAATGCCAGAGAATGCTAAGTTTCTTAAGAAAGCAGTCTCTACCAAAAGAAAATTGTTAGACCTTGAGACTATTTGCTTGAATGAGGAATCCTCGGCAGTCTTGCAACACAAACTGCCTCCTAAGTGTAAAGTTCCTGGAAGCTTCCTCATACCATGTACATTTGGAGGAGTATGCCTAAACAAGGCACTGTGTGATCTAGGGGCAAGCGTCAACTTGATGCCGCTCTCTATTTTTCATAAGTTAGGCATGAAAGAATTAAATGAGACATCAATAACCTTTCAATTGGTAGATTGGTCTATGAAACAACCATGTGGGATTGTTGAGGATGTTCTGGTAAAAGTTGATAAGTTTGTGTTCCCAGTAGATTTTGTGGTGCTAGACATAGAAGTAAACAACGATGTTCCACTAATCTTAGGAAGACCTTTCCTAATGGCTAGTAAGACTTTAATAGATGTTCATAAAGGAGATATAATCTTAAGAGTGAATGAGGACAATATGGTCTTCAATGTGAAGAAGATGATAGGTTATACGCGAGATGAATGAGAAGCATGCTATGTGCTGGATGACATTGAGGAGCTAGTTTTGAAATTGCAACAACAATTGACAGTTGATCCTGAAGTTGCAGATGCTTTGCCGTTGAAGGAGGAAGAAGAGGAAGAGGAAAAAGTCTGGCCTGAATGCAGCGAAGTTCACGTGCAAGAAATAAAACCTATATCTTCTGTGGATATAGGTGTACCCATTCATAGACCTTCATTGCACAAATTCTTCGATTTGCAATTAATTGGTAAAATACAGAGATCATCGTTGGTAGAGCCACAAAGAAATTTAACGCTTAAACCTTGCCTCTCATTTGAAGTCCGTATACTTACAAGATGACACTCTCCCCCTGATTATTTCAGCAGCCTTATCACCGTTAGAGGAGGATAAACTTTTAAGAATACCGAGGGAGCATAAAGGAGCATTTGGGTGGACCATTGCAGATATTCGAGGAATAAGCCCCTTGATGTGCATGCATAAGATCTCTGTGGATCCTGAGAAGAAAGTAGTGTCTCAACCTCAGAGAAGGTTGACACCACAGTTGAATGATGTTGTTGAGGAAGAGATAATAAAAATGTTGGAAATGAGAATCATATTCCCAATTGCTGACAGTGTAAGCCCAATACAAGTGGTGCCCAATAAAGGAGGATTCACTGCCCAACCTAATGAGTTTGACGAGTTGATCCCTGTGAGACTAATTATTGGACATAGAGTCTGTTTCGACTTCAGGAAACCAAACAACGCAACTCAAAAAAACCATTTTCCCTACCATTTATCGATCAAATGTTAGAGAGATTGAGTGGACATGCTTTTTATTGTTACTTAGATGGATATTCTGGCTACTACCAGATCTATATTGCTCCAGAAGACCATGAGAAAACAACTTTTACATGTCCCTAGGAACATTGGCCTATAACCGCAAGCCCTTCGGACTTTGTAATGCGCCAGCTACATTCCTGAGGTGCATGATGTCTATATTTGCAGACATGGTGGAGGATTTTCTCGAAATATTTATGGATGATTTTTCTGTCTTAGGAGATAACTATAATGGATGCTTGGATAGTTTGTGTAAAGTGCTGAGAAGATGTGTGATAACGGAAAAATTCACCGTTATTTTTATAACTTTTCAACCCGTTTCTGATATCATTTTGAGTATTTTTATATCAGTTCGAGTCATTAATTCCTATGTTTCATCTAAATATGTTAGTAGTAGTTATTATATAAAATATCGTATTTTTAGCGTGTTTTATAGTTTTGTACCGGTTTAGTAACCGGTGTGTGTCGTGTCGAATTTACGTTTGGTATTTTGGTGGTTTATTGCGAATTATAGGTTAACCAAAATCCCGAGTAACGACTACGTTTGAGGCCTAAAAGAGGTGTTTATGGGGATATAAGTAGGGGTGTACAACAAAATTGGAAAACTGGACTGACCGTCTGAACCGGATTAAACCGGACCGGAAAATGATGAACCGCGGTTTTCCAATCGGTTTTTTCATTGAAGAAAAACCGAACCGGAAATCCAATTCAGTTTTCGGTTTTATCCTTAAAAACCGGTATGACCCGAACCGAACCGGTTATACTTCATTTTAATTAATTATATATATATATATATATATATATATATATATATATATATATATATATATATATATATATATATATATATATATATATAATTTAATTTGTTCACTAGCTCCTACTATAAAAAAAAACCCCACACACAACCCTAAATTTCTAAATCTTATACTTCTGTCGTTTCTACCTAAACCTAAACCTAAACCTAAAATGCTTCCCAGTCGCCGATAACCGCCGTTTGAGCTCACCGGCTGTTCTTGCTTCTTCTAATATTCTTCATCCTTTGATCGTGAAAGGCAGAAAGCAACCTTTGAAATTGTCGTTACAACGACCACCCACTGGCTTATGGTGCCAATAATGGTGTTTGTCTCATTTTTAGAAGAAAAAAATCAAAATTTTATGGTAAATAAAATACAGTCTGAAAACCGAAATTGAACCGAACCGATTGTATTGGTTCACCCAATTCGAGAAAAATGACCAATTGATTCGATTCAAAAAATATCAAAACCGTAATTCTGATTCGATTCGAGAAAATCGTAAAAAATCGACCGGACTGGACTATGTACACCCCTAGATATAAGAGTGTGCCACAAGCTTAAAAGGTCAAGTGGATCAGTGGTTCGTAGTATCACTAACGATTTATATCTTCGACGAACCAATGGCCCATTAAAACGGCATTTTCTGAGGAGGTGGCCTTAATGAAAGTTGTAGATCTTTGATAGAGCTTTCCAACTCATTTTGAATCACGTCAATTGGAGGTCTACAACTCAAGTTATGACCAAGTGGCTAATCGATTCGTAATAGTAAAAATCCCGAAAACGACACGACATACGAATGGCTCATCAAAACGGCGTTTTCTGAAGAAGAATCCTTCATGAAAGTTGTATATCTTCAAGAAAGCTTTCCAATGGATTTTGAATCAAGTCAATCGGACTTCTACAACTCAAATGGTGGTCAAGTGGCTAATTGATTTGTATTAGGAAAATGTCGCAAAACGACACGTAATGGGAATGGCCCATCAAAAGGCGTTTTCTGAAGAAGTGTCCTTCATGAAAGTTGAAGAATTTTCCGAGAGCTTAATTTTGACGTTTGAATCATAATTTTTGGAGGTCTACAACTCAAGATATGAATTTTAGAAGTTTTATTACAATAAATGAACAATCGAAGGATCTAGAATTTATCACCACCGGATCGATCCGGCACCAATCCGGATCGATCCGGCCTCAAAATTTTCTATATATATGGAGCCTCGAGATCTGAGAGAGCTTCGCACCTCTCTTCTCCAACTTCTCTTCTCCAACCTCTCTTCTTTTCTTCTTCCCCTCCCCTCCTCTCCATCGTTCTTGATCTCCTCTTTTCTTTTTATTTTTATTTTTGTTGTGATATATATATAGATCTATATATATATATATATCTAGCCTAGATCTTCTTCTCTTCATCTCCTTCATCTTCATTTTTTCTTCAATTGATCTTCATCACTATCTTCATCTTCTTCTATCTTCATTTCATCTCTTTGGGTTATATATATATATATATACATGTCTATGTATGTATATATATATATGTATATTTTTATGTAAATTAGTTAAAATATCGTTGTAATGGGATAATTATCAATAGATTATTGTTTTTTGAGCTTTTATTTACTTTTACGCACTTATATATATATATATATATATATATATATATATATATATATATATATATATATATATTTACTTTTATGCACTTATAACTATATATATATATATATATTTACTTACGCATTTACTTTTACACTTATATATATATATATTTACTTTTATGCACTTATAACTATATATATATATATATATATATATATATATATATATATATATTTACTTACGCACTTACTTACATTATATATATATATATTTACTTTTATGCACTTATATATACCTATGTATATGTATATATATAGTATATTTTCCTTTTTCTCATTGTTATGAGTAGCTAAACTTATCATAGCTTGAATCATGTAAAATTTGGTGAAATCAACATTTGGAAGATAAAATTGGGAGTGTGTTGTGCTTTTTATTGTTGAATCTCACATATTTCACGTCTTAGAACTTGTTATAACGGATTTGGGCTAGATTAGCTACCTAGGTCAAAATTCACACACATCATTCTTGAGAGTTGTTCGAGAGAGAATGGTGTGGGAAAAAAGGTTCTAAGATCGGGAGCTAAAACATACCGGGGTTTAGGTCGTGAATTCAGGCCGCGCCATCGGTGTTTTATTATCAACATAGTAACTTGAATGTGTTAGTCTAGATTAGTGTAGTTTAGTGTTAGACCCGGGGTTGAACTATGAAGTGCCGGGTGGTTCTTGAGCCAACGATGACAAGTTGTTTCACGGAGTCTTTCGGGTAGACCATGGATTAGGTAAAACTTGGTTTATCGCTTTGACACATTCGGCGTTAAGATGTTTGGTGTAATACGTTGATGAGTATGAATCGGTAGTAACTTCGACCGAGTAATTTTGGACTTGTTTCCGTAACGAGGTTATATCAAGCGTCTCACAAAGACTTAATCATGTTAGAATAATCGGTTTTCTAAAAGAGAATTAATTAACCTCACATAGGATGTTAAAGGAGAGTTGTTCAGATCTTACATCAGAATTAGGAGCACGCATCCATGAGATTGAATGTGAGAGTTCGTTTGTTATAATGCACACTCCCGGTTTTGTCTATCCTTGGCGTTGAAATTAGCTATTTTGATCATGGTTCGGCTATGTCTTTTAACCTATCTTTAAAACCTAGTAGTTTAACTTTCTTTCTCTCTTTTTAGACTTGATTATTTTAGTGTCGTGTAGTAACAAACCTTCCAAAAACTTTGATCGCCTAGACTAAGAAACACGTTCACTTTGGTACTCACAACCACGTTTCCCTTGGGATCGACCTCGTACTCCTGTAGCTATCCTAACAATCTGACCCGGTACTCTGCTGGTTAGAGAGTTGGTTTACCCACAGTTACGAGTCTTTATAAATATATTTTCGAGGGGTAAATTTAAGCTCATCAAAATTGTCGCCGTTGCCGGGGAAATGTGTGATATTGTTGTGATATCTTGTAAGTGAACTGAAGGCTTGGGCCTATGTTTTTATTTTTATTTTAAATTCGATAAGAGTCTTGGGATGCTGAAGTGATATTGTCCTGAACTCGGTTTGAATACGACTTTGGTACTTAACCCAATCTCTTTACGGGGTTGTTATATTAGGTTGATATCTTGTAAGTCCAGCTAGAACTGAGGCTTAGGGCCTTCGGCTACCATATAAAAAAAAAGAAAAAAAAAAGAAAAAATTTATTGTTTTCTTGTTGTTTTCTGAGATCTTGCAGTTTGAGCTTAAATGGATGGATTTTTCAATCAATACTACTCACCTGAACAACAATACTCCTACCAACCTCAGGCACCTGAACAACGCTATCAACAACAGTATGTGCCTCAACCTCAGTATCAGCAGCAGAATAACCAAGGTTCATGGGATTATCAGTGCCCTAATGCATACCAGGACCAGAATTATGGTTATTCGAGTTATGAGCCACAATATTACGAGGGTTGTCCTAACCCTGGTGCTTATCAGGATTACGGTGTTCATGCTCAATGCGTTGATAGCTTCAACTGTGATTTCACCACTGATCGATTGTGCGGAATGGCAAGAAGACTACTACTCACCTTCAATGAATCAAAGTCAGTATGATCAGTTTTCCCCCCTGCCACAAGAAGACCTCACCGACATTCAAATGGAGCAGATTACTCTTTTGGACGAGAATTTGATTCAACTAAAGAAGGATATGCAAGAGTTCGATAGAAGTACTGACTCTGCCATAAGAAATCTTCAAGAGAGGGTGGTGCAATTGATTGAAATAATGGGGTTTGAGCAGGAAAAACGTGCAATAGAGGTGGTTAAGGATGATGATGTAACCATTGAAAAAGTTCAGGATGAGAATGAGGTTGATAATTCAGTTCGCGAAGAAAAAGTGCAAGATTTGGAGATGACAGAGTTAGAGGAGAGAGAGATTGATTGGCCATCTTTAGTAAAGCCACTGGGAGAGTTGGTAATAGCGATATATCGGTCCCGGATTACTACATTCGCCCACTCTGTGAGGATGAATTTTTGCGGTCCGCTTTGTGTACTCCCGATGGATGAGCTTTATGGTGATTTTCAAAGAAGATGGTTCGGACAGTGATAAAAGAAGGTTCGACAATTTGGGAGGAGATAGCATCGAGAACCAAACGAGGTACATTTCTAGACAATTTAATTTCGATGGTTCTCGCATTGTTAATTTTTCTTAAGCTATTGATCTTCTTGAGTTCGGATTTTGGTTGATGATTTGTCTGAATTGAAAACCTTTCGAGCAAACGACGTTAAACAAAAGCGCTACCGGGAGGCAGCCCGATAATAATAATAATTTGGATAAGCCTAGTCTGAATGAAATGTAGAATCTGTATGAAAGATGAACACAAAGCACAACCAAGTCTCAGGATGAATGTTTGAATTTCATTAAGAGGGAATGATTAGGTGGTTATCCGAAAATCCCGATGGAGAAAAAGATAAAAATTCAAATGTATCATTTCTTGGACTTAGGTTATTGAATCCTTGAGGATCTGGGTATAACAGACTCAATACTCTTTCACACATTCATTTTATGATCTAGT
This sequence comes from Gentiana macrophylla, assembly GCA_026214975.1. Classification (NCBI taxonomy): domain Eukaryota; kingdom Viridiplantae; phylum Streptophyta; class Magnoliopsida; order Gentianales; family Gentianaceae; genus Gentiana; species Gentiana macrophylla. The sequence goes on from CM047805.1 coordinate 49,149,658, forward strand.
CTGTTTCAAATTTCTGGTCGTTGTAGTATAGTGGTGAGTATTCCTGCCTTAATAAAATTGTGTGCAATAAAAAATGAAACTAGGAATAGCTGACATGACTACGATATATGATTATGTGATACTCTCTATGATACGTATATGCTTAGATGTTCGTGCTTTACCAAGATGGCTATTTTTCCATCTAAAGATATTATATTGCCTATCGAATTTTCTCGACGTGATGAGGGCCATTATCTCATTATTCCCATATCCTGTTCAATATTTTGGCACGAGGACCATGTCCTGTGTTGGCTTTGTTTTGGTTGTTTTGGTACAGGGATTCGGGATGTGCTTTCTCATGGTCATTCACGGGATTCGATAGCATCTTTCCGCTTGGTCTATAAGCTAAGTCTTCCTCTCTATCTCATTTACACTCTGAGAATAATGCAAAATCGTAAGTGGGGGCAGTAGAGTCGTGGTTGGTCTAGAAATGGCGAGTAAGTGTTTAAACCCTTAGTTTTTGATCTTTTTCAAACATTATTTAGTTGATTAAAATAATTTGTATAAGGTATATATTTCATGGATTTAAAGATGTAATGATCAATTTGATATGTATAACTAATTTGAACCGTAAGTGCATTTTAACCCCAAATTTATTTGTGTAACATGAATTCCTTCACGTAAGCCTTTGATATTGAAGTTAAAATTTTAAAGCTGTATCCATTCAAGATTCTAGTGGTTTATCCTAGAGATAGTAGTAACTTAGTACCTAACTTTCGAACATGTAATCGTGAATATCCGAAGGTTTGAATGTGATAGAAAGAATGTCAAAATAAGATAAACTATATGTCGGTTGTAGCTACCAATGATTTGAGTGCAGTAGGGGGTTATCACGAAACGTCCTATATCACTATGAGGTTTAAAAGCTCCCATCGCTGATGATAATAGTCCAGCTAGGGTGTTATCACGAAACATCCTATTGCTGGGAATGAGGGCATATGCTACACATAATAAAAAAAAAATTAAAAAAAAAAAAGAAGAAGAAGAAGAGTTAGATAGGTATTAATGTATTCGATCTCACCTCATGACGCCTGAAAGATAGTCGATTTTGGCAATGAGTTCGGATATGTTAGTATTCTATGAAAAAAAAGAGAAAAAAAAAAAAAAAGAGAGTTATCTTCTAACTATCCCCAGTATAAACTGAATGATATGCTTTAGGGATTATCCTAATAAGTACACGGGAGGACGTTGTGTGGAATTGTTACTACCTATACCTAGGAAAGTCATTAGGACTGTCTGAGTGGATATTTGTGCGTTTGCTTGATTTATTCAAGAGAGGATAGTGGAAATTGAAACGGCTTGTCACACACACACTCTGTTATACATTTATATTAAGGTTAACGTGTGGTTATGATTCGATTGGTTACATCATCCGGTTGGCCTTTATATTTTACATCTTCATGAATTTTTCCTCATTCATTTTATTTTATCGCTTGTTTTGTTCGAGGACGACCAAAAGCTAAGTGGGGGGTTGTGATAACGGAAAAATTCACCGTTATTTTTATATCTTTTCAACCCGTTTCTGATATTATTTTGAGTATTTTTATATCAGTTCGAGTCATTAATTCCTATGTTTCATCTAAATATGTTAGTAGTAGTTATTATATAAAATATCGTATTTTTAGCGTGTTTTTATAGTTTTTGTACCGGTTTAGTAACCGGTGTGTCGTGTCGGATTTACGTTTGGTATTTTGGTGGTTTATTGCAGAATTATAGGTTAACCAAAATCCCGAGTAATGACACGTTTTGAGGCCTAAAAGAGGTGTTTATGGGGATATAAGAGTGTGCCACAAGCTTAAAAGGTCAAGTGGATCAGTGGTTCGTAGTATCACTAACGATTTATATCTTCGACGAACCAATGGCCCATTAAAACGGCATTTTCTGAGGAGGTGGCCTTAATGAAAGTTGTAGATCTTTGATAGAGCTTTCCAACTTATTTTGAATCACGTCAATTGGAGGTCTACAACTCAAGCTATGACCAAGTGGCTAATCGATTCGTAATAGTAAAAATCCCGAAAACGACACGACATACGAATGGCTCATCAAAACGGCTTTTTCTGAAGAAGAATCCATCATGAAAGTTGTATATCTTCAAGAAAGCTTTCCAATGGATTTTGAATCAAGTCAATCGGACTTCTACAACTTAAATGGTGGTCAAGTGGCTAATTGATTTGTATTAGGGAAAATGTCGCAAAACGACACGTAATGGGAATGGCCCATCAAAAAGGCGTTTTCTGAAGAAGTGTCCTTCATGAAAGTTGAAGAATTTTCCGAGAGATTAATTTTGACGTTTGAATCATAATTTTTGGAGGTCTACAACTCAAGATATGAATTTTAGAAGTTTTATTACAATAAATGAACAATCGAAGGATCTAGAATTTATCACCACCGGATCGATCCGGCACCAATCCGGATCGATCCGGCCTCAACATTTTCTATATATATGGAGCCTCAGATACAGAGAGCTTCGCACCTCTCTTCTCCAACTTCTCTTCTCCAACCTCTCTTCTTTTTCTTCTTCCCCCTCCCCTCCTCTCCATCGTTCTTGATCTCCTCTTTTCTTTTTATTTTTATTTTTGTTGTGATATATATATAGATCTATATATATATATCTAGCCTAGATCTTCTTCTCTTCATCTCCTTCATCTTCATTTTTTTCTTCAATTGATCTTCATCACTATCTTCATCTTCTTCTATCTTCATTTCATCTCTTTTGGGGCTATATATATATATATATACATGTCTATGTATGTATATATATATTTGTATATGTTTTTATATAAATTAGTTAAAATATCGTTGTAATGGGATAATTATCAATAGATTATTGTTTTCGAGCTTTTATTTACTTTTACGCACTTATATATATATATATATATATATATTTACTTTTATGCATATATATATATATATATTTACTTATTAGCATTTACTTTATGCACTTATATATATATATATATATTTACTTTTATGCACTTATAACTATATATATATATATATATATATATATATATATATATATATATATATATATATATATTTACTTACTTATTTATTTACTTACGCATATATATATATATATATATATATATATATATATATATATATATATATTTACTTTTATGCACTTATATATACCTATGTATATGTATATATATAGTATATTTTCCTTTTCTGTTGTTATGAGTAGCTAAACTTATCATAGCCGAATCATGTAAAATTTGGTGAAATCAACATTTGGAAGATAAAATTGGGAGTGTGTTGTGCTTTTTATTGTTGAATCTCACATATTTCACGTCTTAGAACTTGTTATAACGAATTTGGGCTAGATTAGCTACCTAGGTCAAAATTCACACACATCATTCTTGAGAGTTGTTCAGAGAGAATGGTGTGGGAAAAAGGGTTCTAAGATCGGGAGGTAAAACATACCGGGGTTTTAGGTCGTGAATTCAGGCCCGCGCTCATCGGTGTTTTATTATCAACATAGTAACTTGAATGTGGTAGTCTAGATTAGTGTAGTTTAGTGTTAGACCCCGGGGTTGAACTATGAAGTGCCGGGTGGTTCTTGAGCCAACGATGACAAGTTGTTTCACGGAGTCTTTCGGGTAGACCATGGATTAGGTAAAACTTGGGTTCATCGCTTTGACACATTCAGCGTTAAGATGTTTGGTGTAGTACGTTGATGAGTATGAATCGGTAGTAACTTCGACCGAGTAATTTTTGGACTTGTTTCCGTAACGAGGGTTATATCAAGCGTCTCACAGCACTTAATCATGTTAGGATAATCGGTTTTCTAAAAAGAGAATTAATTAACCTCACATAGGATGTTAAAGGAGAGTTGTTCATATCTTAACATCAGAATTAGGAGCACGCACCCATGAGATTGAATGTGAGAGTTCGTTTGTTATAATGCACACTCCCGGTTTTGTCTATCCTTGGGGTTGAAATTAGCTATTTTGATCATGGTTCGGCTATGTCTTTTAACCTATCTTTAAAACCTAGTAGTTTAACTTTCTTTCTCTCTTTTTAGACTTGATTATTTTAGTGTCGTGTAGTAACAAACCTTCCAAAAACTTTGATCGCCTAGACTAAGAAACACGTTCACTTTGGTACTCACAACCACGTTTCCCTTGGGATCGACCTCGTACTCCTGTAGCTATCCTAACAATCTGACCCGGTACTCTGCTGGTTAGAGAGTTGGTTTACCCACAGTTACGAGTCTTTATAAATATATTTTCGAGGGGTAAATTTAAGCTCATCAATGTGAAGAGACCAACCTAGTGCTTAATTGGGAGAAATGCCATTTCATGGTTACTGAAGGACATGTGTTAGGTCATTGGATTTCAAAGAAAGGAATGGAAGTGGTTAAATCCAAGAATAAAGTGATAGAGAAGTTACCACCTCCAACGAACTTAAAGACGTTGCGAGCCTTTCGTGGCCATGTGATGACGGTCAAATTGGTACCATTATTTACCATCAATCTACCCCGGATTTGTGTTCTCAATGGGGATAATATGTATGAAATCATGATTTAATTAGCTAAATGTCATTAAGCCACGTCCGGGGTGACTAAATTGGTATTATATGCGTATTAACCGTGTATTTTATGCGTTATTTGCTAGAAATATAAGCTACTATGTGTGCTATGATTTTATTGATAGATGAATGAATGTTCGGAGCATCGTATGGGCTGAATATGAAGATCAATCGATAGAGAACTAAATGGTGCTGAATGTTGAAGTGTTTTGAGTGGAGATTGGACCCGAAAATCTGATTGGTGATCTTGCAACGCAGTTTCCAAAGCTTTAGAAGACGCATTGGGCTTGGACATCTACATCAAAGTTGTAGGTCTTGAAAGAAGGATTCTAAAACACTTTGAATCACGCATATCGGAGTTACGTAGGCCTAGTTATGGTCCAAATACCGAAGCTGGGCCTAGGGTATTCCAAGTTAAGTCGGCAGCAGGAAAAAGACGAATTTACCCTCGGTAACCCGGGAGGTACCGCCGACTTACCGACGCCCAGAATCTTCCAGACATGCGCTCTCTTGTCCTCCAAGCATTGGGTTTACCCCTAAGTCGGTTTATACACCTATATAAGGCCATTCAGAGCTGCGAAATTGTATTCATCATCCATTCATCTTTCATTCTCTCATTCATTCATAGATATCTATTCATAAATTAGATACAATGTAGTCTTTTGGGAATAAGGTCTTCTTTTCTTTTCTTTCTTGCAAATAAGTCAAGAGTCTTTCATTATTGAATTGTCCTTGGTTTACGATCTTCATGGATCGATTCGAATCGCCGGAGGGAGAGAGAATTGAAGAGTAGATCTGTTCTTCGTCATGGGTAAGATCTATTCCAATGTTTTATTTCTTTTCTTAGATTCATGATTGTTCTTGTGTTAGATCTAGATTGTGCTTGCATCTAATCTTCTATGAATTAATTAAACAAACCTTAATCTTTATTCGATTCGTTAATATGAAATGCAGAATTATGGGTTGCGCTCTTCAGACCTGCGACGATCTTTATCGCTAGATCTGAATACCTAGTAAATCCTAATTCTGTGTTTTGGCGACGCTACGTTGATCGATAAGGTTTAATTTACATGTTAGTAGCCTGATCAACTATTTGCATGTCTTCGTAAATTAGCATGAAATACAAATAGTGAAGTGCTAGTTTGGACAATATCTTGATGGACCCTAGGGACGTGCTGGTCAATGTGGACAGTTGTCTAGGTGGGTTAGCGGTATGAGTTAGCGCTCGATATCGGCAATTCTAGTTTTTTATGCGTATGGGCTATTACGGACCAATTAAGGAGGGTAGCTGGCGTATATATTGTAAACTGCCATTGTCGGAGTAGATAGGGTTAAGAATTGCACCCGTAGCTTAATTACAAATATGGATCAGATAAGGATTGAGGGGAGATTAGTTATGAATAGTTTGGTTTGTGCCTTTTCAATATATGATTGATGATTGTTTTATTAGCATCCCTTTTACTTACTGTTTATTTATGTTGGTCAATGACCACCCTTATCCGGTTGGCCTATGAATTGTGGTCGTGTTTAGCATTATTAAATAATAGTCTCTGTGGGATCGACCTTGACTTGCCCTTGATATACTACGATTGACCTAGTACTCTTGCTAGTATTTCATGTGTGTTAAGCGACTTACACGCGATCAAGTTTTTGGCGCCTTTGCCGGGGATTATTTAGTTAATTTTTAGGCATAACCATTAATTTATAGTTTACCTTATTTGTTAGTTTTTTTTTCTTCTTTTAGATGATCGAATAAAAGTGGGAAGGTTTTTTTTCATCACCATGTTCCTAAGGCTGTTGAGCAAAGGATCCGCGGGATTTTTTTTTTACTTCGCATGATTATTTGATTATTATTTCGAGTCTTGAGTCTTTTTTATTTTTATTTGGAGTCATATATTAAGTCCTTTTGTTGTGATTAAGTAATAGAGTTGTTATGTACTTTCTTAATTTGTTTATTGCACTTCTTCTTAGTTGTGCTATTTACTGCCATATGATATAATTATTTTGTTACTTATTCGCGTCTTGCGGTAGTAATGGCCTTTGTGCAAGAATCGTTTGTATTAGCTGACCAAGTGTAGATTAGTCCTTTGGTGAAGACAACTTTGGTTCCAGTTCAGTGATATGATTTGCTTCAGACAACCACCTAGTTCTTCTATTTTCCAAAGCTAAGTGTTCTTTTTCTTCCTACTTTTTTTTGCTTTACTTTTCACATTGGGGACAATGTTGAGTTTTAAAGTAGGGGGTAGGCACAAAACTTAGTTTGAAAAAGTAGGACACACTTACACTTACTTTTGTGAATTTCGATTTTTTGAATTGAATGAAATAAAAACCTTAAATCGTTGAAATTCCTGAATTACATACTTAATTTATTAATGATGAATAAGGAGTTTGTCAACTATTTGAAGTAGTGGTTTATTAATCATCTATCTTGTTGTGAAGTCGACCTTTTTAAGCACGTATAACGCACTTCTTCAGTATGTAGTATAGATGACGCATTATTCAATTTAGTATGAAAGAATGAGCATGTGTTATGTTGCATGAAGTAGTGACTTACTAATTATTATTTTACTATTGCATTCCATTTTTGAGCACGCAATCTGAGTGAGAAGTATTTGGATAAGATGAAGAGTTATCTTAGACCGGGAATCGATATTTGTCGGTGGATATACTTTAACCAATTGTTGTAGGAGGATGGTAGCAACTTGAATGCTAAACAAGGTAAACCGGGAAAAAACAGGATTGTGAGAGAGAGATAAAAATTGTGAGGAAATCTGCCAGAAAAAGAAAAAATAAATGAAAAAAAATAGATATGCAATAAAAGCAGTGAGGGAAGCGAACTCGTGTAAAAAGGGCACAACCCTCGCATAAAAAGAAACAAACGAGGACTTAAGAGCGATGCTCAGTCCCCGAGTCCGCCCGGCCCAAGTAAGGTTTCATGTTGTTTGCCTGAGTCTGAAGGCAAGAGGAACGAGTGTGCACATTGGTAAGTAAGGATTGTGGGGTCTCTATAACTTCATTCTTTTCTTGAATGCACTATCACAAAAGATTTATCACACGACACATTGATGCATTGGTAGGTGATAATTAATGGGGAACTTATGAATTGTTGTATGATACATGTTTTGCCTGAAATCCTTATTGATATATTGTGATTCTGTCTGCGTCACTGTTGTTTGAGAGTTATTGCACACAGACGTCGGTTCTACTATGAGATAGTGCTTAATGGATCACTGATTGATATGTGTTGACCCTCATCTTATTTATCATCCTTGAATGAGTCTGTTCTTAAGTAGTTTGTAATTGTTTATGGGGTTTGTTTGATTTGGTTTTGCTCGGGACGATCAAAAGCAAAGTGAGGGGTAGTTGATGACGGTCAAATTGGTACCATTATTTACCATCAATCTACACTAGATTTATGTTCTCAATGGGGATAATATGTATGAAATCATGAGTTAATTTGCTAAATGTCATTAAGCCACGGCCGGGGTGACTAAATTGGTATTATGCGTATTAACCGTGTATTCTATGCGTTATTTGCTAGAAATAGAAGCTACTATGTGTGCTATCATTTTATTGACATATGAATGAATGTTCGGAGCATCATGTGGGCTGAATATGAAGATCAATCGATAGAGAACTGAACGGAGCTGAAGGTTGAAGTGTTTCGAGTGGAGATTGGACCCGACAATCTGATTAGTGATTTTCAACGCAGTTTGCGAAGCTTTACAAGATGAATTGGGCTTGTACTTCTACATCACAGTTGTAGGCCTTGAAATATGGATTCTAACACACTTTGAATCACCAAAATCGGAGTTACGTTGGCCGAGTTATGGTCCAAATACCGAACTAGGCCTAGGGTATTCCAAGTTAAGTCGGCAGCAGGAAAATGACGAACATACCCTCGATAACCCGGGAGGTACCGATTACTTACCGAGGCCTATAATCTTCCAGAAACGCGCTTTCTTGTCCTCCAAGCATTGGGTTTACCCCTAAGTCGGTTTATACACCTATATAAGGCCATTCAGAGCTGTGAAATTGTATTCATCATCCATTCATCTTTCATTCTCTCATTCATTCATAGATCTATTCATAAATTAGATACAATGTAGTCTTTTAGGAATAAAGTCTTCTTTTCTTTTCTTCTTTTATTTCTTGCCAATAAGTCATGAGTCTTTCATTATTGAATTGTGCTTGGTTTACGATCTTCATGGATCGATTCGAATCGCCGGAGGGAGAGAGAATTGAAGAGTAGATCTGTTCTATGTCATGGGTAAGATCTATTCCAATGTTTTATTTCTTTTCTTAGATTCATGATTGTTCTTGTGTTAGATCTAGATTATGCTTGCATCTAATCTTCTATGAATTAATTAAACGAACCTTAATCATTGTTCGATTCATTAATATGGAACGCAAAATTATAGGTTGCGCTCTTCAGATCTGCGACGGTCTTTATCGCTAGATCTGAATACCTAGTAAATACTGATTCTGTAGTTCGGCGTCAGCTACGTTGATCGATAAGGTTTAATTTACATGTTAGTAGCATGATCAACTATTTGCATGTCTTCGTAAATTAGCATGGAATACGAATAGTGAAGTGGTAGTTTGGACAATATCTTGATGGACCCTAGGGACATGCTGGTCAATGTCGACAGCTGTCTAGGGGGGTTAACGGTATGAGTTAGCACTCGATATCGGAAATTCTAGTTCTTTATGCGTACGGGCTATTACAGACAAATTAAGGAGGGTAGCTGGCGTATAGATTGTCCACTGCCATTGTCGGAGTAGATAGGGTTAGGAATTGTACCCGTAGCTTAACTGCAAATATGGATCAGATAAGGATTAAGGGGAGATTAGTTATGAATAGTTTGGTTAGTGCCTTTTCAATATATGATTGATGATTGGTTTATTAGTATGGATTCTACTCTTATAGCTGTTTTATATGGAGATTAAAGATAAGAAAAGGGTCTGAGAATCAGGTGGCTGACCACATGTCGAGGCTAACACTGATAGAAGAGGAGAAGGCCACTGAGATTGAGGAGTATTTTCTAGATGAACATGAACAACTTTTTGCCGTCTCAATAGTAGCTCCAATCGAATCTCAGCCTAGACACATTACATCAAGAGTGGGAAATGTATACCTATGGTTTGCGAACATAGTAAATTATCTTGTGGAAAGATACCTACGACCAGAATTCATGAGTATGGATAAGAAAAAGTTCTTTACGGACTTAAAGAATTATTATTGGGACGATCCCGACCTGTATAAGATGTGCCTCGATAACATTCTTAGGCGATGCGTCCATGATGACGAGACTCCAAGTATTCTGAGCCAATGCCATTCAAGGGAAGTTGAAGGCCATTATGGGCCAGACAAGACATCATCCAAGGTACTGCAGTGTGGATTTTCTTAGCCGACAATCTTTAAATCTGCTTAAGAGTTTAATAGAGCCTGTCATTCCTGTCAAATGACTTGTAACATTTCTAAGCGGAACGAGATGCTTGAGGTCGAATTGCTCGATGTTTGGGGAATTAATTTTGTTAGGCCTTTTACATCGTCAAAATCGAATCATTACATCCTAGTAGCAGTCGACTATGTTTCCAAATAGGTGGAGGCTGTGGCCTCACCTACAAACGATGTCCGTGTTGTCCTGAGATTTCTTAAGAAAAACATTTTGACGAGGTTTGAGGTGCCAAGAGCCTTAATTAGTGATGGAGGGAGCCATTTCTGTAATAGGTTGTTTGAAAAACTGATGATAAGGTATGGGGTGCAGGATAAGATATGACCCCCATACAAGTGGACAAGTGAAAGTGACGAATATAGAGATAATGAAGATTTTAGAGAAAACTGTGAATCTCACGAAGAAGGATTGGTCTTTGAAATTAGACGATCTTTATGGGCATAGATAACTGCTTATAGGACCACAATTGGGATGTCACCATATATGATAGTTTTTGGAAAGTCATGCCATTTACCGGTTGAGCTGGAGCATTGGGTCCTGTGGGCTACATGGTTCTTAAACATGGACAAGGCTTAGCCGGAGAAAAGAGATTATTAGAGTTGAATAAACTGGAGGAGGTCAGATTCCAGGCATATGAGAATGCCAAGATTATAAGGAAAGAACGAATCACCAACACGACAAAAGAATTCTGAACCACAACTTTACTGTTGGAGACAAGGTGCTAGTACTACGCGTCTTCGTCTATTTCCTGGGAAGTTAAAATCTAGATGATTTGGACCATATGTCGTCACAAAAGTCTTCAATTCAGGAGTGTATGAAGTTAAGGATGAACACTCTAGGAGGAGTTACACAGTGAACAGCCATAGGCTGAAGCATTACCTAGAGCGCAATTACGACGCTGAGTTGGAAGCCTTTATGTTGAAAGACCCGAAATATGAGTGAAAGGAGCCCTATTAGTACAGTCGAGCCGGCGACTAAAAATTCATAACTATTTCTACCTTCTTATTTATTGCTTTTTTTTTATTTATATTGTTTGAGTCAATAAAGTAGCACTACAATCGAAAGGTTTTTTTCATCACATATATCTTTGGTCCTTCGACTCGAGATATATGTGGTTTTTTCCTTCACGGTTCTCATGTGATACCCTCGTAAAAATTTTCGCGTCTTGCAATGGTCAATAAAGAATAAGTGGCTTAACCTATTTTTGCGTATTCATCATGTATGCACAATTACCGCCACCTTATTTCCTTATTGCCCGGCGCATGTTACTGAAATTTTTTGGAGTGTTTTGCGATACAGGATGATGGAGCAACTAGGAACGAATTTACATCAGTCCGGTTCCACGATTTATCAATACACTGGGATAGGCAATTCCACAGCTAAGTACCTTTTCTTTTCTTTATTATTAGTCATTGAGGACAATGCCTATAATAAGTGAGGGGTAAGGGCGGTCTTAGCTTGTTAATCGATAAAGGGAATAATTTTGAAATTTAAAAACACTATTTTTAGCTTGTCTATTGCACGTCTTGAGTAAGGAATCGGTAGAAAAGGAGCACAAGAATGATTTGGAGTTTATTATATCATATTCAGTTTAGTATGGAAGAATGAGCATGTACTATGTTGCATGAAGTAGTGACTTATTAATTGGTATTTTGCCTAATTTTTTGAGCACATAATCTGAGTGAGAAGTAATTGGATAAGATGCAGAGTTATCTTGGACTAGGAATCGATACCTATCGATGGATATACTTTAACCAATTGTTGTAGGATGATGGTTGCAATCATGATGCAACAAAAGGTAAAACGGGACAAAACGGGCTTGCGAGTGAGAGGGAAAAAAAGTGAGAAATCTGCCCAAAAAAAAGAAAATAAAAAAAAGAAAATAATAATAATAATAAATGCAGTGAGGGAAGCAAACTCGTAGCAAAAAGGGCTCGATGCTCGCATAAAAAATAAACAAACGAGGATAACGAGTATAACTCGGTCCCCAAGGCTGCCCGGCCAAAGTAACGTTTCATGTTGTTTGCCTGATTCTGAAAGCAAGAGGAGCGAGTGTGCACACTAGCAAGTTAAGATTGTGGGGCCGCTATAACTATAGTCTTTTCACAGATACACTATCACGAAAGATTCATCACACGACACATTGATGCATTGGTAAGTATTGATTAATGGGAAGCTTATGGATTGTCGCATGTTGCATGTTCTACCTGAAATCTTGACTGAATGTGTGGTAATTGATGGGGATTGATCTTGGAGGTACATTCCACCTTGATACGCTGCTCGAGGACGAGCAGAAGGCTAGGGGGTAGTTGATGACACTAAAAATGACAACATTTCACCCATTCTAAGCTAAAAGTAGTAGATTTTCGATCATTTATATGAGCCATTTGAGTTGAATGTCATAAGTCGGGTTCATGAGTCGTGTAATTTGCATTTAACATTTATTTTCCCCAATTCGATATTATTTCATGCATTATTGGACAATTTCAGGTTACAAAGATTGGGCCAAGTGTTAGAGAGATTATGGGCCGAGCTGGACGAAGAAACAAACCTAGGGTGTTCCATAACGTTCAGTTAAGTCGGCTGAGGGGAAAAAGACAAAAATGCCCTAGAAGCCACATGAAGCCTTGCCGCAGCTGCGGCATCCAGAACCTTCGAAAACTGTGTTTTCTTGGACGAGAGGTAGATCTAGGTGTTACTAAATCGGTTTATAGCATTATAAATAAGTGGCACCAGCCACAAATTTCAATGTACAATCTTCCACAAGACAAATAAATTATATTCAATAAGAGTTCTCTTTTTCTCTATGAGTTCTAGTCACGGATCTGACAGGTTCGCCACCTAGGGAGAGATCTGAGGAGGATCTGCACTCGTCTTCGAGGGTATGCTTTTCCGGCATTCTAGATGTAGATCTGTCATTTTTTCCTTGTGATTAGAATGATTGGATTGTTTATATTAGTTCTGCTATGTAGTAGTTAGTTTATTTTACCCCATGAATGTTTAGATCTGAATCGTTGGTGAAGGAATCATGAATGAAAGGTTGCGTTCTTCGGAGCCCGTGACGGTCTTTATCGCGGCTGTGAATACCTAGTAAACCCTAATTCATGATAATCGGCGCCAGCTACGTCTGATCAGCAGATTTAATTTACATGTTGTTAGCCTGATCAAGTATATGCATGTCATCATAAATTAACATGAAGGACTTGCAAGGAGAAGTGTTAGTTCGGATGATGTCTTAATGAATCCTTAGGAACGTGCTAGTCAATCCATGATAGCTGCTTAGAGAGGTCCTTGGTCTTGAACCGGCTAGTCCTAGTTCTTATTCCTTGTGAATTAATACAACCAACGAAGGAGATTAATTGCACATAGGCACCCACTGTCCTTTCAATGGAAGTAGCATAACATTAGGGATTAGCACCCGTAGCTGTTAAAGACCTAAAATTTACCAACGGGGATGATTGATGTATGATGTGGGGGGAATAACTAATCACTCATAGTTAGAACTAATCTTTATAAAACTCATAAGGAAATACTTGTGTTTGATCTTGCGTTTTTTTGTCACCACTTTTACTTCTCTATTCTATAGTTGGTCGTAGACCGTAGTTGTGACACTCGATCAAGATTAATCTGTGTTTTTACGAGTCTCTGTGGGATTTGACCTTGACTTGCAAGTACTCTGCTACGATAGGCCTAGTCCTAGTGCTAGTAGAAGCCAGAACGACATTGCGGGCGTGATCAATAATTTTAGATTTATTTAATGTTATATGTGCCGGACATTTTTTTCTAGATAAGGACTCGGTATCTGGGAGTGGGGTGTCGCAATTGGTATCAAAGCAAAGTTTCATTGCTGCCATAGAACTTCCATGCTAAGTTTACACTCTTGAGTTTTGGATTTGGGATTATATTTAGATTTTTAGCTTTTAAGTGTCGATTTTTAGTAAGGTTAACATCCTAAAGCGGTGATTAGGTTGTGTGAGGGCTAGGTGAAGGGTCTCCTTAGGTGCAAGTTGAGGTTGAGGTTTTTAAGCTTATGTCTTAAGATGAGATGCTCTCTAGTTGCATTCCCTTTATACTTTTAATGGAATATATCTTTCCTTTTGAAACTTTTAGATCTTTCCTCCATGTTCTTTCTTGTCACATATGGTTTTAATCATCCCTTTTTGTGTTTCAGTGTTATGCAACACGTGTAAACGGCTTTGTTCACGTGTTTTCCTGCAGTATAAAATTGATTCTGATGTACATTTTTTTAAAAAAATTCTCAACCACATAGAAAATGGTCTTATAGACAATTTATCTTCTTACCTCAACTTGGATTTTCAATATGGTTTGTTCGGGATAGGCATGACAATGCTAAGTACCCTGTTCAGAAAATCTGCAACAATACTCTCATTTCTCTACCTATTTTGAGTAGTCTAAACACATCCAATTGACCTTACTTTTTATATGTTTTAGAAAACACTCTGATCTACAACTTTGACTTTGGATCCGAGTTCAAATTCTTTCTGGTTTGAGCAAAACCTGCAACATAAGCCAATTTTATGTATTTTTGAAACTTTTGACTACTTATAGCAATTGACATAAATAAATATTTTGATCAACATATTCTTTTCAAATAATTTTGGTTTTTGAACACAATTTGTAAAAGTCAAATACCTACAACATTTCTCTTTACCTCGTGTTCCAAACCAGTTCTGTTTGTTTTGTGCAACTCAATCATTTCATGGTTGATGTATGTACTTAAATTTTCAAAACCATTTAAGTTTCTGATCAAGAATAGATAGACATCATTCTTTCACCCTGGAAGTTAAGGTTTAGATAGTTATAGGTTATGAAAATTCATTAAAACTTATGATCCTCTATCTAGTTGTTATCCAAGATGAGAAGTTTAGTAGGTAGAGACTAGGTGTTGATGATATAGTGACCTTCGTTGGCGAGAAACAACTAAATGGTTATCTTCCAACCATGCGTATTCATTAATAAAGTACTCTTTTAGAATCGTCTAGCTTCCAACTTGGTTACCCCTGATTTCAAATGTTCCCTCCCATCCATACTATTTGTAGCCCATGTTCCAGCTAATCCCTTCCTTGGGACTTTTGAAACTCAGTAAAGTTCTCTTATTGTGAAACTTAGTTATCCAAGAGGGTATATTCTTTGAAGTGTTCTTTTATAAACATTTTAAACGATTGGTTTCAAGATGATAAGTTCCCCATCTTTCTAATCATTAGAACTGGCAATCAACTTGTATCAAGTCCAATCATTTCTTTGAAGTACACTTTTGCTTTGTGTATTCATCCTCAGCGTATCTCCTACAAGGTGCTTTGTAGCAGAAAACATATTCTTCAAAGACCCAACTCTAATACTAGATTTTTATACCATTTTGATAATTTGTTGGAAAATCAAACTTTTTTTCAAAACACTCATTTCAATTACTGTCTTCTGGCAAGAATTTGTGACAACCATTTCTTACCCAAGAGCCTTTTAATTGTTCCAGACGTTTTAAAAAAAAAATATTGAACTCAAAAGTCTGTCGATATTTACTTTCAACCTACTACATATTTTCTTCCTCTCAAAATTCCCAAAGAAGAGAGCAGTCAAACCCCTTATTACATCTCATGCAGGTATTTTAAAGTTATGTTTTGACAAAAAATCCCTCCGGCGCAACTCGTTTTGTTAAAAGTATTCCTTGACAAAATTTTGCTACAAGAGTTCAATTGTCTTGTCTTGTTTTAAACCTTCATCATCAAATTGGAAGAAATAGATTTGTAAATCATTTTCTCTAACAAAGTGTTGTCCAGCCATTCATTTTATCAATTTTTTTAAACAAATATTAAAAAAACTTGAACAATCTTTCAATAAAATTGAAAATGCATCCTCTGAATTGTTTTACCTTCTTTTCTCAATTAAAATTTTTGACCTCTTCACAAAACATTTCTCCAATTTACTTGATTTTATCATGAAACCCCTTGAGAAAATATTCTGCATTTTCTTTAAATTTTAGTTTTGAACAAAATTTGAAACTTCTTCTACTCTCAGACCTTTTCTATGGAATCCTTCAAGTTTCAAGGAAGAAGGATTGCTTTTAGATTCTAGTATTCCTAATTTTCCAAAGGTAAAGGAAAATGTTGTCAATCTTGGTTCATACAGTATGACATTTAACAACAAACTTTTCATTCCAAGGTATTTCGTTTTTCTGGGTTTTAACACAAGTATCCCCACCTTGCTAAACCTCTTATGCCATTTTCTTTTCTATATCTAAACAATTTTTGCACCAGGTTCATGCGAACTAAATTCCCAACCTTCTTTTCTTTTGTGTTGGATGCTCTCAAGATCTTCACTGTTGTCTTCTTCAGTAGTTTCATTCTCAATAGATTCTTTTAAACGTTTCTTACCTCCTTTCCAAACATAATATGACTGCATACACAAACGTTTTCTGTTTTGTTTTGAATATGCCACTCCTTTAAATATACTTTCCTATAACTTTATACTTCGTTTGGATTGCAAAATTGTTGTGGTTGATAATAGACTCACTGCCATCACTTGTTTCTTGACTATAAGAAAGCCTTATAAGCTTGGTAGTAAGTGTTTATATGGTTTTCCTTTTAAGTTTAATACATATTGAAGTCTGGATATGGTATGGGAGTGCTTAAGGGAATTAGTACTTGATTGGTAAAATGGTTATATTAGCGTGTAATAAGTGTAATATTCTGTATTTATCATTCGGTAATTACTATAGCATACTCCTAGGCTTGATTAGAGGATTTCCATGATTGTAGCTAGATGATTATTTTGTATATATTGGATCTTTGATCAATGAAAGAAACAGGAAAAATATTTCCACAATATTTGACATGGTATCGGAGCAAGGTCTCGGCCATTACCCTAAATAAAATTTTTCTTTCTACCGGCGGCTGAACAATTCAATTGTTCTTACCCTTTGCTGCGTTTTTTTTCCTTCAGCCCTTCTTTGCTGCAGATTATCTTTTACTCATGGGGGATAATGATGGTAAAATTGATCCATCATCTCCGTTTTACCTTGGTTCCGGTGATCAACCGGGTAATCTTATCACTCACGTTGTTCTTCGAGGTGATAATTATTTGGCGTGGTCAAGAGCGATTACTCTCGCCCTAAAATCTCGCCGTAAATTCGTCTTCATTGATGGGACGATAACCAAACCAATCGAGAAAAAGAAACTTCTGGATTGGGATACTGTTAATTCGATGTTGATATCTTGGATTCTTCGGAGTATGGAATCAAATATCTCGGCTACGATTCCCTATTTCGAAGAAGCCAAGAAATTATGGGATTACTTAGGCAAACGATTCTGCATTTCTAATGGCCTCGCCCATCAGCTTATTCGCTGGCAATCACCGAAAGTGCCGCCAAACCAAGGCCATGTCGGTGGAGGCTTACTACACCACCTCATGACCTTGTATGATGATCTTGCTAAAGCGAAGCCTCTCCATGGATGTACTTGCGGATCGTGCACGCGCGGCTTGGCGAAAAATTCGAGCTTGATCGGGAAGAAGAAAAATTGCATCAATTTTTGATCGGGATTGATGATGATCTTTATGGAATTGTTCGTTCCAATCTACTGTCTCGCGACCCGCTGCCTACCATTGACGAAGCATACTTGGCTTTCACCCAGGATGAGCGGTCCAAGGGTGTTGCTCGGGGGAGGGCTGCGCGCGATGCCGTTCCGGTCAATGCCTTCGCCGTCGGTGCTGCGCGTTCCCCTGCTCGGATGGACAGACCTGATAAATCAAAGCTGTGGTGTCCGACTTGCAAGGTAAATGGTCACGACTCTGTTTCTTGTTTCAAAATTCATGGCTATCCCGATTGGTGGGAAGACCATCGCAATCGGAAAATTAAAGTCTGCCGCGGCCGCCGCTTCATTGATCGACGAGCTCCGCCGCTTCCACCTCGCCGCCTGGTCGTGGTAAATTTGGTTCGAGCAAATGCACTGTTGGATGAAGCTGCTGCCGGAAACTATGGGGGCGGCGGCGGCGCGTCGGCGTCGTCTTCTTTGGGCAATTTGAACGCCGATCAGGTTCAACAGTTGCTGAATTTATTAAATGATCAGAAACTCGATCGTATGACTGGTGAGTCTTCTAATTTTTCGTCGTGGATCATTGATGCGGGTGCTTCTCATCACGTTCTATCGTAACGAGTCGTGTCTAACGGATATTGTTCGTATTTCCCTGCCCGGTTGCTCTTCCCAATGGCCAACGAACCATGGTCATCAAATCGGCCGAGCCGCACTTTCGGACAAAATTACGCTTCATGATGTCTTCCTTGTACCTACTTTATTGTGCAATTTAATATCGGTGTCGCAACTTATTGATGAATCGGATTGTTTTGTTACATTCACTAAATCCTTGTGTGCTATACAGGACCATCTTTCGAGGAACCTGATTGGAGCCGGTGAACGGAAGGATGGACTTTATTTTTTTCGACGATCTCCTACAGTGTGTGCGGTGACGGTTCCTGGTCTATCATTCTTTGAGCTGTGGCATCGTCGATTGGGTCACCCGTCTGATAGAGTTCTACAGTTGGTCCCCGCGGTTCAACAACATACCACTTCGGCTAAGCATCTAAATAAAGCTTGTGAGATATGTCCCCAAGCCAAACAAACTCGGGATAGCTTCCCGGTTAGTGAAAATAAAGCTAGTCGAATATTTGAACTTTTACATTGTGATTTATGGGGCTCTTATAAAGTCCCTTCGTCTACTGGAGCACATTATTTTTTAACCTTGGTTGATGATTATTCCCGTGCTGTTTGGGTTTATTTATTGCATTCTAAGACAGAAGTTCCTAAGGTTTTTCGTTCTTTCTTCGCCATGATTACTCGTCAATTTGAAACTAGTGTGAAGTTTGTGCGTAGTGACAACGGGACGGAATTTCAACCAATGTTGGATTATTTTCATGAAAATGGTATCATGTTTCAAACATCGTGTATTGGCACTCCTCAACAAAATGGGCGGGTCGAACGTAAACACCAACACATACTTAATGTAGGACGGGCTTTGATGTTTCAAGCCAATCTGCCCATTCGGTTTTGGGGGGAATGTATTATGGGCGCGGTTCATTTAATTAATCGTACACCATACATTCATTACATAACAAGACACCGTTTGAATTACTGTTTGGGAAGGCCCCAGACTTAGCTCACCTTCGCATCTTTGGTTGCTTGTGCTTTGCTCATGATCAACGAGCCAAAGGTAATAAATTTTCCTCAGAGCGAAAGTGTGTTTTCGTTGGTTATCCTAACGGGAAAAAAGGTTGGACACTGTATGATCTTGCCACTGCAGATTTTTTTGTTTCTCGTGATGTTAAGTTCTACGAGACTGAGTTCCCGTTTTTAGATACTCAACCTATAGTTCCTTCTACCGACCTGCCTCCAACCCCGCCAATTATCGATGATGATGTTTTGGATGATTTACCATCGACCTTAGATGATTCTCCTTCGCTCTGTACTTCCGATCAGCCCTCTACTGTGCCCTCGGCTACGGATGTCCCAGTTGCTCCCTCTGATTTGGGCCGTGGTTTACGGTCTCGGCGTGCTCCAGACTGGCACAAGCATTATACTGCACACACTGTTCAAACACCTAGTCCATCCTCACCTTCATCGTCTTCGATAGGTCCCTCAGGTAATCCTTATTCTATAGTCCATTTTGTGAATTGTGATAAATTTTCTACGCGACATCGTATATTTCTTGCAGCTATTACTGCCATGGTTGAGCCTCGTTCTTTTAACGAGGCAATGAAAGATGATGGGTGGCGGGCAGCCATGCAACTTGAACTAAAAGCCCTTGAGGATAATCAGACTTGGTCCATTCAGCCTCTTCCTCCCGGGAAAAAGGCCCTTGGGTGTAAGTGGGTTTATAAAATCAAACATCATGCTGACGGAACTGTGGAACGTCTGAAAGCTCGTCTCGTTGTCCTTGGTAATCATCAGGTCGCAGGTATCGACTACAACGAAACCTTTGCCCCCGTCGCCAAAATGGTTACGGTTTGTGTTTTCTTGGCGGTTGCTGCGGTTAAGAATTGGGAACTCCATCAGATGGACGTTCATAATGCGTTCCTACACGGGGACTTGGATGAAGAAGTATATATGAAATTACCACCTGGTTTCTCGGTGGCTCGTTCGGGGGTAGTGTGCCGTTTGAAGAAATCTCTTTATGGTTTGAAACAGGCCCCGCGTTGCTGGTTTGCCAAGTTGGCTTCTCGATTGAAGTCCTATGGTTTTTTTTCAGTCATACTCCGACTACTCACTTTTCACCTTTGCCAAAGGTTCAGTTCGTCTCAATATTCTGATTTATGTCGACGATTTAATTATCTCTGGCAATGATTCATCCGCCATTGCTAGTTTCAAGGCTTATCTCAGCGACTGTTTTAACATGAAGGATTTGGGACCGTTGAAATATTTTCTGGGTATAGAGGTGGCTCGTAATCCAGAGGGTATTTTTCTGTGCCAGCGTAAGTATACTCTCGACATTCTTGCAGAGGCTGGTCTGTTGGATGCTAAACCGGCTGGTTTTCCTATGGAACAGAATCATAGTCTTGCCCTAGCCACTGGTGATCTCTGCGAGGACCCCGACCGATATCGCCGGTTGATTGGTCGACTGATCTACTTGTCCTTCACTCGTCCGGATTTGGCCTATTCTGTGCACATTTTATCTCAGTTCATGCAATCTCCTAAGCATGAACACTGGCTTGCTGCTCTCCGCCTTGTTCGTTATCTGAAGGAGTGCCCGGGGCAGGGGATCCTTCTCCGGACTGATTGTGATTTGACTCTCTCTGGGTGGTGTGACGCTGATTGGGCTAGTTGTCCTATCACTCGTCGTTCCCTGACTGGCTGGATAGTCTTTCTTGGATCATCTCCTGTTTCTTGGCGTACCAAAAAACAACACACCGTGTCTCGTTCTTCCGCTGAGGCTGAATATCGCTCCATGGCAGCTCTTACTTCGGAATTGAAATGGTTGACAGGTCTTCTTACCTGCTTAGGTGTTCCTCGTTCCAGACCTATTGATTTCTTTTGTGATAGTCAGTCCGCTTTGCATATCGCGCAGAACCCGGTTTTTCACGAACGAACGAAACACATCGAGATTGATTGTCATTATGTTCGCGATGCTATTCAAGACGGTCTTATCTCTCCTTCTCATGTCAAGACTGAGGATCAACTCGCTGATATTTTTACGAAGGCATTGGGCAAGCGTCAATTTCTCTATCTTCTTCGCAAGTTGGGCATTTGTGATCTTCATGCTCCAACTTGAGGGGGGGTATTAGCGTGTAATAAGTGTAATATTCTGTATTTATCATTCGGTAATTACTATAGCATACTCCTAGGCTTGATTAGAGGATTTCCATGATTGTAGCTAGATGATTATTTTGTATATATTGGATCTTTGATCAATGAAAGAAACAGGAAAAATATTTCCACAATATTTGACAGGTTATGTGGAAGCTCTTTATGTTAAGGTGGATATATAGTTCATCGGAGGTAAGATAGTTGCATTGGTTAAGGTGACCATGGTCTGTATGGAAATATTGTAATGATGTGCAAATGCACGAAGAACCAAAATATAACCAACATGTTGGTCATTGGAATGACATGTGACAAAAAAGTTAGGACAATGTGATTACGCTACCTTTAAGCGGAAGATTATACTGACCTTGAGAAATATTATATGCGGGGCTTAAGATGTTTGGACTAAAGGATTGGCTATATAAAGAGTGTGACATATTCAAATAAACTGAGTGGTACTTAAGCATGAATTACAGGATCAATAGTGCTGGACAAATGGAAGCCTTGATGTTGAAAATACTGAAGTCCAGATCACTTGATGATATCAATATTAATGTGTGAATCTAGACATTATGCATATCAGATTCATAAGTTTAATTAGGTGTAGGTCTTGGCAAGTTTCGAAGACAACACTTCTTCAAAGAAGGAAGAATGTAACCTCCCAGATTTTTGAAAAGGGGCAAAAATGTATTTTCAAAATAATGAGAATATTGAGTGTTCTTTCAATGGAATTTTCAAAAGAAAAAAAAGTTTAGCGGAAGTTTATTTGGGAGAAATAAAACCTCCCATTTACTTGGAAGCTGTCAAAAAAGTTTAGATTCAGAATAGTTCGAACTTCTGAACATTAGAGAAATAAAACAGACAAAAGAAAATCTTCCAAGTATCTTACCAAGCTTTGCTTGAATTTCAAATTGAAGTAGATATTTGGAATCAGCGTGAAGGGGGATTCGTTTTGATATCAGCGATTTTCAGAGTTAAAAAAAGTATGAAATTTGCCCTCATTGTGGAATTTTAAAGTTCTAATCTGGTTCTTAGAATCTAGGTTGCTCAATTCGTAGTTCTACCGGTTTAGAAACCTTTGTTCATAGTTGATGCAAGCTAGAATTGTGTTTTCTTAGGTATTGGAGAAGGTTTCAAGGTCTTCCTTCAAAATCTTTTGTGTTTTTGCTTGGAAATCAAGTAATATGGTGTTCATGTTAAAAAAATTGTGTTTAATCTTATATTGTTGACAAGTGTTTATTGTATATTTTTTGTTGTTGCGATGTGCAATTTTATTGTTATTTTCTTGGGTTTGTCCTGGTGTTGTTGTGAAAGAAAATGCAGATTTTTATGTTGTTGTCAAGTCGGCCACATGCCTAAAGGGTTAGTTCCATGCCTGGGCTTCAACATAATGGAAAAAAAGATACATATTTATTTCGGGCACATGCCCACACTTAAAGGGACAGGCACACGCCTGAGGCTGGTTTTTTATTTTGAGGCACATGCCTGATACTGAATGTTGAACATGTTATTTTTAATGCTTAATTTCGGGATATGATCACTTGTATAATCTGATATGGTTTATATAACTTAAAAAAGCAATGAATAAGCTTCGGATGCGTTTATTTCCGGCACCATATGAAATCTTGAAAAGATGAAGTTCGGGACCACTGGAAGGTTAGAATTGGCTTTGTGCGTTGATGAATTAGTATTCATCAGTATATGTCTATGTGCTAGGACTTGGTTAAAGTCTAGATGTCTAAGATGATGGAGTTGAGTTGTTAAGTGAGTTTTTCTTGAAACAACTTTAGTGGCTAGTTACTGATTAATAATAACATACATACATGCATAGATAAAAGAGTAAACATCAGTGTTATAATTGGTAAGGAGCAAGACAATATCGCGATGTGTGGTGAGGTTAGGAAAACTGGAAAGTTTCGCCAATCACATAGATGGTCAGTAAAAGTGGAGGGACTCTGCCTAACACACACACTAACGGGGTTAGCCTGGGACCACTAGAGCAGATCTCTAGTAGTTTGCACCCTAGTGTTCTTAGTGCCTGAGGCACAGTGCCTTTAAATACTTGAATCACAACGTGATGGGAGCATGAAGTGATCCCTAGATGCTATGTCAGTCACATAAAGATAACTTCTAATAATAATGTATTTACTTTCCTAGCATTATAAATCTAAATGTTCAATAGCTTCTACCTCTTGTTAAGTACTCAATGTACTTACCCCTTTTGCATGTTTGTATGTTTCCCTTCCCGAAAGGATTTGTAGGTTAATGCGGATTATGATGATGTTGAATGAGCATTGGTGTGCTTGGAGATCTGTTATCACGTTTTCTTTTTTATGTTGTTTTACCAAGAGCTTGTACTATTTTATTACCTGAATACCTATTGTACCTATATTTTGGTTTATATGTTTTGTTTTTCTTGTAAGTTGAGTTTTCTGTTTAGAACTATGTTGTAAGACAAGTTTGTATATTGTAAGGTATCTTTCTATCTTTAGTTTGACAGCATTGTTACTCTTTTGAGATATTGGCATGTCATTCCCGAGTCTTTTTAGCTTCCGTGTCGCTTTACTTTTGATACGATGACGTAAGACTGACATATAATGTTAGATTTATTTAATGTTATACGTGCCAGACGTTTTTTTTCTTCCGAATAAAGACTCGATACCCGAAAACAGGGTATTACAAAACTACACAAGAAATCACAATTCCAACGGAAAAACAATTACTTTCCATTGATCAAATACAAGTTATAATCACAATAAATAATCAACTCAAAAACTCATTATACCAAAATGCAACTACTATATGAAATATCAAACTTGAACAAGGAAAACGTTTAACACATCAAGCTGAGTAACTAAAAATAGGAAATATCTATAATTAATGATCTCAATGAACTAAATCAACGGACCATCTCAGCATCCAAGCAAGGGCGGCTCTAGGAATTTGAAGATACGGATCGGAAATTCGTTATATTTTGTAATTATTAAACTTAGTCTTATATATTATAGCTCAATATTGGTTAATACGGATCAATATATAAAAATAAGCGGGTCAACTTCACAAATCTATGTGTACCTAAAAAAATCTCACTAAGATATTTTTTAATGGGTCGGCTGACCTAGGGCTGTAAATGAGTTGGGCTACTTGTAAGCTATTCGTACTCGACTCGCAAGAGAGTTTGACTCCATTCGATTTTTTTTGAGTTCAAGCTCGAGTTGAACTACTCGAATAATTAACTGAGCCGATCTCGAGTTTCAATATATAGTAATCGAGTATCTCGTGAGATTGATTAAATAATTATTTAAGTAATTGAATTTATAAATTTATTATAAACTATTATTTTTTATAATTCAAAAAATTATTGTAGTCGACTATTAGACGAGTCGAGCTTGATCTTGCCAAATTTCATTAAAAA
Organism: Gentiana macrophylla; assembly: GCA_026214975.1. Classification (NCBI taxonomy): domain Eukaryota; kingdom Viridiplantae; phylum Streptophyta; class Magnoliopsida; order Gentianales; family Gentianaceae; genus Gentiana; species Gentiana macrophylla. The sequence continues at coordinate 49,174,413 of CM047805.1, forward strand.
ATAAATGAATTCTAAGAATATAATCATGCTTACGAGCCGAGTCGAGCTATATCGAGTACTTATTGAGTCGAGTTCGATCTTGCCTTTCTATGGCTCGATCAAGCTCGAGCTGAGTTTTGAGCCCGAACTTTTTTAGCCGAGTTGAGCTCGAGCCCTAGGAAGTATCGACTCGACTCGGCTCGATTACACCCCTAGGCTGACTCAAATCCCATAAGGTGCACACTTTCTTTTCTTGACCGGGAAATACAAACCCTTCAGGTTGTTCAATATAGATTTCTTCTTCAGACTCATCATTTAAGGAAGTTGTTTTCAGATCCATTTCATGGATTTCCAAGTTAAGCAACGAAGCAATGACAATTAGTTTCAAGCTAAACAGCGTAGCAATGATAATTAGAATTCATATAGCAATTAGTTCCATGTTAAACAACCTAACAATGACATTTACAAGTCGTATAAATGTAATTCTCGTAACCAATGAGTAGGTGTTAAAGAAATCTTAGCCTGGCCTTGTATTTATCGATAGATTCATCAGTTTTCAATTTCTCGTAGAAAATTCACCGACTGGCCTTCTATTTATCAATAGATCCATCACTTAGATCAAAGTGATTTGTATACGGGTGGAAGATCAACCTACTCTCAAGTGTTTTGAAAATCCACTTTATGGCCTTGTATTTATCAATAGATCCATCACTTACATCCAAGTGATGAACCAACTCCCAAGTGTGCAAGATGAATTCTTATTTCATCTCGTAATAGCCTCTTTCCAAAATATGGGGCCGGCCCAAATCCCAAATCCCAAAGCCCAAAGCCCAAAGCCCAAAGCCCAACCAGATGCCTGCGGTGCACACGTGTATGCAAGGGCGGAGCCAGGATTTTAATCTGGGGTGGGCTAATGGACTGTATCGTGTTCGTCGGGTGGGCTGGATTAAGAATATTTATTGATCAAATTGGACTACATAGATTTTATAGAGTAATACTTTTTTTTCCTGGTGGGCTTAGCCCACTTTTGTCCAGTATATGGCTCCTCCCTTGCGTGTATGCATCTAAACCAACAAATATTTTCGTCTTCCCCCCTTCACAAAATTCTCTTGCTCTTTGGGGCTTATCTCTATATGAAACGCTGTCACTTATATAGTGAGAACACTTGAGTTTCATTACATATGTGGAACAAATGAATCACACAATAATCATTAACACTTTCGCATATTTACTCTATTTTTAGACATTAATTTATCATTATCCCGATATCGAAACCAAGTGATTCAAAAACCTAATATCAACTACTATCTTAGTGGTTTCCAAAACTGTTTTTAGCTTTCAAAAATTCAACCCGTAACCCAAAAAAATTATACTCGAAGTGGATAGTTCACCACATACACTCAAGCCCATTAATGAGCTCGAAACTCTTAAAATTCCAACATTGAATTGAGCACATTTTTTCAAGGATTCATTGAACGTAGTTGATGGAGGTCGGATAGGCACCTCGCCATGTGTCATCCCCATAATATACATGAAGATAGAGAAAGTCCATCCTGAGGGGTATAACCCCCAGGATCCGAGATATGCGATCTCGGCTACTCTCCCTCGACCTCTACAGGTCAGCCGAGGCATAAGATCAGCCTTCCCGAGTCCGACCTTTCCGGTCAGCCTGAGTGCGTCTCAGACCAAAGTCCTCACGTGTACATTGAAAGAATCCCAAGCCGTAACTCCTCTGATCCTGGCATTCAAATATGCCCATAATTATCACTTAAAATCAAGGGGTTCAAATCATCATTATCTCTTCCTTAGGGAACACGAAACTAGAGTCCATCAGGGACACGCTACACGCAAGCGCTAGGACACAAGCTCCTCTATATAAACAATCCCTAAGGTACTACGAAAACTTGATTTCAATACACATATTGGATACGTAAGCAGCTTAAGATACAGTTTCTTAAGTGCAGTCTAAATCTCACACAAACCACCCCCCTCTCTTATCATTTTCATTGTTCTTGAATCTTGTGCAGGTTGTCATTAGGATAAAGGACCCCAGATTTATCACCCGACGATTTATAGCATTGTCAATTGGTGCTAGAAGGAGGGCCCTCTCTGACAATCTTGTTAAAAAACTTTGGAATCAATAACATGACATGCAATAGGCAATTTGTTGGTCCCTTGAAAATGCTTTGGTTAAGTTTAGAGGGGGGGGGGGGGCTGAATAAACTTAACACTTCAAACTTTTGGAGTTAACAAACTCAAAGAACTTCATCACTGCTTGATACTTGAAAGATTCTCACGACACTAAGTAGTCTGCTGACTGTTGAGTTTACTGAATTTGTGCAGCGGAATAAATAAAAAATTAAGCCGTGTTACTTGTTGTTAAATAAGATACCAAGTATTAGATACTCAGTAATGTATGTGTGTGAATTCAGTTGCTAGATTCAGTAGGTTGATGTGCAAGATATACTAAATGCAGAAAGTAAATGCAGAAAGTAAGTAGGCAGATTTTATAGTGGTTCCAGGTGGTGTAATCCTGTCAGTCCACTCTTCTCCTATGATGTTGGAGGTAATTCAGTAGAGATCTTTGATGATAGCAGTTACAAAAATCCCTAAGTTGCTTGTCCTTCACCAATAACTATGGCTTCACAAACTGAACACTTGGAACAGGTAGGATTGCTGCTCCAAAGTCTTCCACTGGTCCTTGAAGGGTAGGATTGCCTCTACACCAGCTCAACCACAAACAACAGTCTTTCAAAACCTCAGATGCTTCACTGTCTTCAGTAGATTCTTATAAAAGAAAGTTTGAATCAAGTAAGTGATTCAGCTTTCAGCAGCTTGATCAGGGTGATATGATCAGCAGCTTGATGTCTTCAAGTGTGTAAACTTGATGTGGCTTGAATACAGATTACACTTGAAGAATTTCTCTGGATCAGTAGCTTTATGCTCAGTAGGGTGAGCAAGGTGTTTTTCTTGATCAGAAATCGAAGCTCAATATTATCTATTATCTTTCCTTGTTTTTCATCACTTGTATCTGAATTAGGAGTCCTTTATTTATAGGTAGGAATCCTTGTGACTTATGTTTGAAATTCAAACATAGCCGCTTTGATTTTGTCCCATTTGACTTGCCTTCATCATTGTTTCATAGTAATCGACATCGTCGTAATGCTTTTTGACAAAGATATCTGATCTGTCCACCCTTTGACTTATATCCATTAGATAAAGGTCTGAATCATCCCAACGTCCCTTTGATCTTAACCATTGATTTGTTTGATAGAATCAGAGGTTGTTAGCTGTCCCTTTCTTGTTTTCTGCCAATGTAACCTTTGATTAAATCGAAATATGTGTCCAGCAGGTTCCTGAGAACATAAGTCTGCTGATATACACATCAGTAAGCTTATCCTTATTATGCTGTGTTTAAAAAATACTTCAGCTTACTATCTCTTATCTAACTTTTATTTATGAAGTTAGATTACACCTTTTTGCACATAACTAAGTTCCAATCACCATTTAACTTATGGAACTTAGACCTTGTACACAAGGTATATGTACTCACTTTAGGTCATCACAGACTTCCCTAAATTTTGATTCCATATCCTTGACTTTAATTACTAAGTTTGATCCCTTAGCCTTCAATAACTTAGTTTGAGCCCTCAGCCTTCAGTCTTCAGCAGGTTCCTGATTAGTCTACTGACCTAGGTACCCTACTGATCTAGACTAGTCTGCTGATGTAAGTCAGCTGACCTTTTACAGTGCTTGTTTGATCAAACCTATACAATATCAAACTCTAGTAAACCTATACATTTGATCTAGACATCTTTTTGCCTTTGCTCTATAACAGCTAGTCTGGCACTCATCACTAAAACTAAAAAATAAGTCCAACAATTTCCCCTTTTTGGTGATGATGCCAATACCCTCTTAACAGCAAAGCAAAAATATTAATAACAAAAACAGAACAAACTTAGTCATATCTCATTATAATCAGTTGTTCAAAAGTATTACAGGCTAGATACAACAAATGATAAAACAGATAAAGTATGCTGATCTACTGTCTTCTTTCTCTTTCTTCCCTTGCCTTTTCAACTTGCTCTTGGTAGGCTCTGATCTCTCTGACCGTTTCTCTCATCCATTCATTTTCAATCAGAGAGAAATCAATATGAGGATTCACTTCTTTCCACCAATGCCATGCTTCAGGTAGAGTAAGGTTGATCTGATGTACTCTAAAGCCTAAACGCATGTATACTTCCTTGAACTCATTAAGTGACTCCTTTGCATTGGTAGTAGGTAAACTTCTTCCACCTCTACCACCCCTTCCACCTCTGTGTGTAGCCCTCATGGCTTTAACCCTTGCTTCCCAGAATTTTAAGCCCAAAAAGGAGTTTAAACCTTCATGAAAGCCTTTATCATGATAGGGTCTCCTCTTATTATAGTAAACCTTTTTGTATTCTCTGAGAAGATTATCAGTAAGTGGAAGTCTGCCAGGTGCAGGCTCCCGAAAAGCATTAGTATCATCTTTCCATCTTTTCTCAAAGAAAGATTCAGTAGCCTCTTTTTTACTCGCTTTGTTTGGCTCTCTTCCCCCTTATTGACATCATCAACAAAACGGGACAGCAGGCCATGTACACTTTCTTGTGTGAGCACTAGGTTGTTTAGTTGACCCCTCCATAATTTCAGTCCTAGTTTCAACAGCTGTGATCTTTCCTTGCATTGTTTGCTCCAGTAGAGTTATCCTCTCAGTAATCTTAGGATCCAGTACCGTAGGTTGCAGTGTTCCAGCAAACTCAGCCACAGCAGGCTTAGGTCTCTCAGCAAGCTTATTAAGTTTCTGATGAATGGATGCTAATTGTTCTTTCAGAAACTTATCCTTCAGTGTATTACCTTGCTTAATCCCCTTCACATCTTGAGCAAGGTCAGCAAGAGCATATTAGGTGGAGGTAATATTGAAAGCAACAGTTTCAGTAGTTCTTCCTCTATTCTCCACCAAATTCATTAAGTCTTCGAATCTTTGCTCTTGCCTGTCAAGTTGAGTTCTTAAATTTGCAATGTCATTTCTGACAGTCCTCAACTCATCCAAAACATGTGCTTCTACATTCCTCCAGCAGCTCCATCAGCAGGCTCTTCTACATTGTATTGTTGCCTCTGTCTACTGATAACCAAGGCATAGCTCATATCCCTTCCAGCAGGGTTAGGTCCTTGGAATTCCTTCAGAATAGGATCAAGAGCATGTTCTTCAAAAACTGGTACAAATGCCTGTTGGGGTTCATCAGCAACATGTTCTTTTTCAAGCATTTGAAACTCCTCATCACTGTAGTCATAGTCCACCAGCTGCTCATTCTCATCAATAACAGCAGTCTGCTGACCATCTTTCCCTACTGTGGTCTTGTCTCCAGTAGGCTCCACTACAGCAGCCTGTTCAACAACAACAACAGGGGTTTCCTCCAAACCCATAGATAGTTCCAACCTTTGTCCAGGTGCTGTTTGAGACTCAGCAACCTGTACCTCCTATTCCAACCTTTGTCTAGGTGCTGTTTGTACCTCAGCAACCTGTACCACCTGTTCCAACCTTTGTTCAGGTGCTGTTTGTGCCACAACAACTTGTACAGGGAGTACATCCATATTCTCTTTTTGAAAATCCCTAAAATCAGAAATCCTTCTTAGAAAATTTGCAGCCTTGGTTAGAGTGTCCTCAGTGTCAATCCAGTATTGATATTGAATTGAATCCTCAGAACTGACATCAGGCTCACTAAGATCAGTAACCCTTTCTTCATCTGAATCCACAGTCTGCTGATCATCAGTATGCTCAGTAGGTTCTACAACAAACAAGGTGTCTATCTCACCAACCATCCTGTTTGAACCAATAGATATTCCCTCATTGATTTGTGGCTCCAGATCATCCATGGTGAGATCCTCCAGATCATCATTCATTTCTTCAATTTGTTGCCTCTCAGTAGATTGTCCAGCATTAGTAGACTGCTCCACTCTTGGTTCAATTAACATAGCAGTTCCACTGGTTCCTCCTGGACCAGAGGGATAATTACCTCCAGAATCAGATGATGATGAGTCATCATTATCATCTCTTGGGTCCCAGAATTTGATACCATCTTCCTTCTGTTGTTCATCAAACAGATCCATCAGTCTTGATTGTAATAAGGAGGTATCAACCAGAGCAAATTTTCCACTCCGAATTTCTCAAAAGCCCATTCTTCAAAGTCTGACATTGGTTGTGCAGCAGGCTTTTGTCTTTTGTAAAATCCAAATTTCCACTGAAAATAGTCAGCCACTTGCTGGAGTTTTGGATCAACAAACTCCTATTTCTTCTTCTTCTCATGTCTTTCAAAAGGCATGGTTGGCTTTCTAGGGGCTGTTTCAGTACCTTGTTGACCTTCAAAGGTCTCAACAAGTAAATTTAGAGTTTCTTCCATAGATGCCTCTAGGTCAGTAGGTTTCTCAGGTTGTACATTTGTTCCTACTACCTCCATCTGTACCACACTTGGTTCCCCCTGACTTAAATGCTCATCAGCAGGGTTAGCAACAGATTGATCTTCCTTCTGAACTATTGCAGATACAGTAGGGTCTTGTACCAATGCTTCAATTTCCACAGCAGGTGCTGACTCAGTTTTGTGCTGTGGTTCTTCTACAAGTTGCTCATCAATAACTTCATGCGATTTGATGAGGCTCATCACCCATTCATCGGGAGGATTCAACAACTTCAACAAAGAGGCTCGCCAGTGATCTCTTTGTGATTCTTCGAAGAGGTTGCTCATCAACAACCTCTACTATCTCAGTAGGCTTGATAATTGTTAAGGGCTCAGCCTCAATAGCCTCTCCTACTTCTTCTTCTTGTTCTTCTTGTTGCCTTTGAGCCTCCAAAGTTTTCAATTGCTTTCCTTTGCCATGTTTCCTTTTCTTGGCAATTTCTTTCATTCTCTTGGAAAGATCTTCTATTTCGATTTCAGTAGACTTTCTCTTTCTATTGTCTTCCTTCTGTTGTTCTTTTAAAACTTTAGCAATAGTCTTCTTCTTTGCAACTACAGCAGGGTCAGTAACCTCAATCTCTACTGGACCCTAAGTAGACTCAGTAGTCTCTACTGTTTGCTTCCTTGTCTTCCTAGGCTTTAACAATTTAGTTATTTTTCTTGTATCAGCAGCCTTTCTCTTCTCAGGTTCCTTCTTAGGTGCAGCAGGTTTAACAACTTTCTTAACCTGCTCACCACCAGCATCATCATCTCCACCATCACCATCACTTTCAGTAGACTCATCATCTACATCTTCATCATCATCCAGACCAGGGATAGGAGTAGCAACTTCCGGCTTGAATCTGGATTTGTTAATCTTTTCAGATAAAACATCAGGTATCTGAAGATAATTCAACAGGGTCTGAATCATTAGACCTAAGGGCTTGACCTTGGACTTCCTTGTACCATCCATATCTTCAATACACACCTTCTTCATGTACTGTATGAAGAATTCATCCCAATCAAACTTCATACTTATGCAGATGATGACCAGCAGGTCTATTTTAGGTCTAGACAGTGTATCTAGACTTTCAACAAATCCCAAAATGGTTTTGGCAATCAATTTGCTCAGCAGGTTATATTCATGACCAATATACTTCACATTAATGCCCAGATTTGAAGCAATTGAATCATCTGTCTTTATTGAATCCACAAATTTCATTCTTGGTAGATTCATTGCTTCTGGATTGGTAGGTGCATTATTTCCAGGTGCAAATTTAAATACCTCTCTCAGTAGGTCTGAAGATATTTCAATTTCTCTTCCATTAATAGTTGTAGTGAAGGCCTCTCTACCATCATGTATGACAATGTTTCTCCAGAATTCCAACATACTGACATAAGAAATTCTTTCCAATCTTCTGTTGATAACACCTTCTAACCCAGCAAACCGTCTGATTCTTCGTCCAATATTAATTGCTAAATCAGTAGAGTTACAATCTGTAACATATCCTCTTACACTCTGACTGGTTCCAATATGAATATCATCCTTCTTTGCCACTGTTGTAAAAAAAGATGAAGAAGATAGCTCTCAAATCTGTGTTCACACGGTGTATCTGAGAGAAAATCGATCCGAGTTTTGTAAGTAGCCCTCGTGTAAAGTCTCAGTATATATATGATGATGTGGTTGAAACTGTCAGAACACGTACTGTGCATTAACCATGATTAAATCTGAGTGAATGATGTCTTGACACATGGTCCATTACTTTTCCATACGTTTTGTAACCGTCAGATCGTGTAACTACGGTTATAAGGATAAAATAAATATCCCGCCATTTGCTTTTTGACTTTTGTAATTTTGACTGTGTAACGTTTCCTTCAGCAGCCTTGTCATCAGTAGACTTGGCCCAGCAGCCTGTGGATTGAGAAGTCTCAGTAGCCTGCTGACAGGATTACTCTGCTGATGTTTAATTCCTTTTGTATTGTCCAACTGATAATACAAGATGAAGTTTAATACCAAGGACAGATCTGTCAAGTGAGCTCACCCAACATGACAAAGTCCAATCCCTTTGGCAACTTCATTTGCTCCATTGTCCAAACATGAGTACATGGAATTGTTGATACCAATGACTAATCTGCTAAGTGAGCTCACCCAACATAGAAAAGAATAATCCCCTTGGTGAATTCCAGTACACTGCTGATTAAGATTATATCAGTCAACTTTTATAATTCCAAGTTCAGTCCTTAGTTTAGCAAATCTTTCACTATCCAATGGTTTAGTGAAAATATCAGCAAGTTGATTTTCAGTAGGGATATATAGAACCACCACATCTTTCTTTTCTACATGATCTCTTATAAAATGATGTCTCACATCAATATGCTTGGTTCTTGAGTGCAAAACAGGATTTTTTGTGATCTCAATTGCACTTGTGTTATCACACATAATTGGAATTTCTCTTTCTTCAATTCCATAATCCCTTAATTGTTTGTCTTAACCATAGTATTTGTGCACAGCAACTTCCAAAGAGAATGTACAAACTTCAGCTTTAGCAGTGGAAGTTGATATAGAATTCTGTTTCTTGCTAAACCAGGAAACCAGTCTATTTCCCATTAATCGATTGAGGTTCTGTGGTGCTTTCTCTATCAATCTTGCATCCAAGATAATCGAGAATCTGAGTAGGATATAACTTTGAAACTTCCATCTTTTGAATACTATATCCCTACTCCTAAAGTCTCTTTTAGATACTTGAGAACTCTTTTGACTGCACCTAAATGACATTCTTTAGGTTTTGATTGAAATCTTGCACAAACAACTATAGCAAATGATATATCAGGTCTGCTGGCAGTAAGGTACAGTAGACTGCCTATCATCCTTCTGTATAAGGTTTGATCAACATCTTTGCCTTCTTTGTCTTCATCCAATCTAATATTTGTGCTCATAGGAGTTGATACCTTGGTGCTGTTGTCCATACCAAATTTCTTCAGTAGCTCCTTGGTATACTTAGTTTGATGAATGAAGATTCCATTTTTCATCTGTTTGACTTGCAATCCCAAAAAGTAGTTCATTTATCCTATCATACTCATTTGGAATTTACTCTTCATTAGATTTACAAACTTCTCACATAGCAATTCATTTTCAGAACCAAAGATTATGTCATCAACATAAATTTGTACCAGCAGGGTGTTGTTCCCTTCATTGATTCTTATAAGAGTCTTGTCAATGGTGACTTTTGTAAAACCATTGTCCACCAAGAATTGAGATAGAGTCTCATACCATGCTCTTGGTGCTTGTTTCAGACCATAAAGTGATTTGTTGAGTCTATACACTTTATCTTCTTGATCCTTAACTTCAAATCCAGGAGTTTGCTGAACATAGACCTCCTTTTCCAGAATGCCATTAAAAAATGCACTTTTGACATCCATTTGATATAATTTGAAGTTATTATAAGCAGCACGTGCCAAGAATAATCTAATAGCTTCCAATCTTGCAACATTGGCATATGTTTCATCAAAATCTATTCCTTCTGCTTGAGAATAGCCTTTTGCTACTAGTCTGGCCTTATTCCTTACAATGGTACCAGATTCATCCAATTTGTTTCTGTATACCCATTTTGTACCAATTATATTTGCATGAGTAGGCCTTTCCACTAGTGTCCAAACTTGATTTCTTTCAAATTCATTCAGTTCTTCTTGCATAGAAATTATCCAATCTGGATCTGATATTGGCTTCTTCAACAACCTTAGGTTCCATTTGAGATAGAAAGCATGTGAGCATTGCTTCTAAATGTCTTCTAGTACTCACACCTTGTTGTATATTACTAATAACTTGCTCAGCAGGGTGATCCCTTAACCATTGTGGATTTTGGTTAGATTGATTATCAGGAACCTCATCTTCAGTAGAGTCTGTTGTTTCTTCAACAGGGGGTTCCGTAGATCCTTGAACTGCCTCAGTTGTTAAATCTGTAGTATCACCAGCAGGGTGTTCAGTAGGGGCAGAATCAGAAACCTTTAAGTCATTAAACCTTTCCAAAACTTCAACACAATCTGGATCAGTGACTTGTAGATTCTCAGCAGGTTCACAAGCTTCAACTTCCATACCAGTGAACTTAGGTTCATCAAACACAACATGTATTGTCTCTTCATGTTTTAGTGACCTTTTGTTCAGTACCCTAAATGCCTTGCTGACAGAAGAGTATCCCAAGAAAATTCCTTCATCTGATTTTGGTTGGAATGTCTTCAATTGATCCTTATGATTCAAGATAAAAATTTTGCTTCCAAATGGATGGAAATAAGATATATTAGGTTTCCTTCCATTCCAAGTCTCATAAGGTGTCTTCAGCAGCTTCTTGTTCATCGAGGTTTGCATTTTGTGTATAGCATGTTTGTATTAATCGCTTCAAATTTCAATATCTTTCAGCAAAGAATGCTTCACAAATCATAGTTCTTCCTGGTTCTTTTAGAGTCCTGTTTCTTCTTTCAGCAACCCTATTTTGCTGAGGTGTACCAGCAGCAGCAAGTTGATGTAGTACACCATTCTGTTCACAATATTCTCTTTTAACTTTATTGAGAAATTCAGTACCCTTATCTGATCTGATTTTTACTACTGTCAAACTTTTCTCATTTTGCATGCTCTTCAAAAGTTCAGGCATCTTTTGAAGTGTTTCACTTTTCTTGTTCATGAATATCACCCAAGTGTACCTTGAATAATCATCCACAACTACCAAAGTGTATTTCTTTCCTGTTACACTTGTTGGTGTTACTGGTCCAAATAGATCCATATGCATCAGCTCCCAAACTCTTTTAGTTGATTGCTTAGTTTTTCACTTGAAGCTTGATTTTGTCTGTTTACCTTGCTGACAGGCATCACATATAGTATCCTTTTTGAATGTGATCTCAGGTAAACCAATCACCAGTTTCTTCTTCACCAACTGATTGATATCATCAAAATTTAGATGATTCAACTTCTTATGCCATAACCAATTAAGTTCTGACTTGGTATGCACAATCAGGCATGTTTCTGGAACAACAGTAGACCAATCCACAACATACATGTTTTGTTGTCTTCTTCCAGCCAACACAACTTGATCACCTCTTTCACTAATGACAATGTAGGTGCCTTTGTCAAAAGTGACCTTGTATCCCATGTCACAAAATTGTCCAGTGCTCAGTAGGTTGTAGTCCAGTCCTTCCACATATACAACATTCCTGATTGTTAATACATTTCTCACAAGTGTGACATATCCTCTTGTGTATCCTGGTGTATTCTTGTTGCCAAAATTCACCCTTGGACCATCCTTTGACACAAAGTTTGACAAACAGTGCTTATTCTTTGTCATATGTCTGGAACATCCACTGTCAAAATACCAGACACCCTACAAAACAAAGTTATTGCATTGTAGGTACCCAAAACTGTTTGGGTCCATAATGGTCAGTGGTAAGCATGACCCTTGGAAAATTTCCATAAGGTCTTCTCATAAAAGTGTCATACTTTGGTTCATACATGTATTCTACACATCCATAAGGTCTAACAATTGGCTGTGTAGGATTCAAATATGCCTTCTGGCCTTTTGCTATGTAATGCTGTTTGAAGTGATTTCTGTTGTTAGAGGCATTAGCATAACCATTGGATTGCTGTCTGTTAGGAACATCCTTATAGTATGGAGTCTGCTGAGGTCTCTACTAATGTCTTTTATAAGTCCTCTACTGAGTCCTCTGCTTAGGTTTTACCCTAGCAGCATGGTTATACTTGCTGTTTCTAGCAGTGGGGGCAAGATTATTCCAGCCATCATCAGTAGGGAACAGTCTACCTTTCCCCCTGAGATATGTATCCCTCAAATGATTGACATTTTTAGGTTTAGGATTCTTATCCATGGAATATTTCTATCCTTTACCTTTTTGTGGTCCAGTGAGACTTGGTAGTGTGTCTCCTATCGATCAAGAGGTCTAGAAGGTCCAGCTGAATTCTACTTTTGGATTTACCCTTTTGTTAAATCTTGATGTCCTTTTAGACTTTCGATTTTGCCTCTTTGAAGCATTCTCAGTGAGGCTTCACCGCCTCAAAGAACCCTACTAGGAGTTGGATCTTGTGTGAGGCACAAACTTAGGACCACCTGGTACTAAGTTCAGTGACCTTACTGGATCCACTCTTATTGGATTGTTGAGTTCCAAATCCGAGCCATGTTCTATCACCATAAGGCTTTCCAGATTTGAATGCAGTGGAGGAACAATATGGTTCTCGCAGCTCGACAGCTGAATGAATGTACAAAGCAGCTTATCTTTGATTCTGTCTAACTTCTTTTCCTTTCCTTTGAGAATTCTTAATTCATCATTTAATCTTTCAACTTCTGATTGAAGAGCTTCTTTTTCAGCCTTCACAATCTCATAACCAGATTGTATTATCCTTAGTTGATTAAGGATGGCATCCAAAGTTTCTTCATTGTCAGAATTTTTGGGATTTGAACCACAGGTTGATTCACAATCACTTCCAGCAGGAGTATTGATAGATACAAAATTGTATACCTCCTCTGTTTCATCCATATTTGCCATTAAAGCATAATCTTCCATATCAGCAACAAGTGCAGTATCATCAGATTCATTTCCCTTTTCTGATTCTACTTCATACCCTGATTCATCTTCAGCAACCATAGCCTTATTTCCATGTCTTCTTTGTTGACTTTTGGTCTTCAGTGGGTTTGGATAGTCAGGTTTGAAATGTCCAGGCTTCTTGCAATTGAAGCAAAGATAATCAGATTCCTTAGTTTGTTTTAACTCAGGACAGTTAGGTTTGAAGTGTCCTGGTTTCTTGCATTGGAAACACAAGTAATCATTATCTTTCCTGGAGTCATCCTTCTTCTTTTCACTGAATTTCTTAGTGAAATTCCTTGGAGAACCCTTTCCAGTTTTCATCATTCTGATTTTCTTGCTCAGAAGGGCAATCTTCTCTTGCATCTCATCCAGTAGATCATCTTGAACTCCTGATGTCTCTTCTTGATGTTTAGCAGCCAATGCAGTGGTCTTTGGTTCTTCCTTTTTCAGTGGTAGGTGCCAATTTCTTGCTGAATTCATAAGCCTTAAGATCTGAGAATAATTTGAAGGTGTCCTCTTCATGTAGTTTTCTCATTTCTTCTATGGCAGTAACCTTCATCTCCCAAACTTCTTTTTCAGGTAATGCTTCCAAGATTTTTGAGTTGATTTCTTCTTTTGAGTAGCTTACACTCAGTAAGGTAAGTTCATCTGAGATTGCATTGAATCTTGATTCCATTTGCTCAATGGTTTCATTTTGGTTGCATTTTGAACTTTTGAAACTTCTTTTTGGCCACACTGATTTTGTTCTTCTTGATTGCATCAATGCCTTCACAGATTAACTATATCTTGTCCCAAAGATCCTTTGCAGTCTTGCAATCTTTCACCTTCATATACATGTTGCTATCCAAAGTTCTGTATATGATATCAATAGCAATATTTTTCAGATTTGCTCTTTTTCTATCTTCAGCATTCCATTCTCTTTTTTGGCTTTGGAATGTACTGAGTCTCATTTCCCACTGTTACTGACTTAGTGATCTCCAGTGGTCCATCTGTCAGCACATCCATCATCTCATCATGTGTTGCAGCTAGAAAAGCCTGCATACGACGTTTATACTCATCAAAACGATCTAAAGAACACATCAACATTGTTCTAGCATACTGGCTGTTATCCATGATGCAAAGCTTTGAAAATCAGTAACTTGAAATTTTTTTAAAGTATTTTCACAACCACAACAAGTAGGATTACTTCAGAACAGAAGTACTGCTCCGATACCAATTGTTGGTCCCTGAAAAGGCTTTGGTTATGTTTAGAGGTGGGGGGGTGAATAAACTTAAGACTTAAAACTTTTGGAGTTAACAAATCCAAAGAACCTCAAGAACTCTCTTTGAAACTTGAGAGTCTGGCCGACACTCGATGAGTTCTACCGACTGTTGAGTTTACTGAATTTGTGCAGCGGAATAAATCAAAAATTAAGCCTTGTTACTTGTTGTTAAATAATATACCAAGTATTAGATACTCAGTAGTGTATGTGTGTGAATTCAGTTGCTAGATTCAGTACGTTGATGTGCAAGATATACTAAATGCAGAAAGTAAATGCAGAAAGTAAGTAGGCAGATTTTATAGTGGTTCCAGGTGGTGTAATCCTGTCAGTCCACTCTTCTCCTATGATGTTGGAGGTAATTCACTAGAGATCTTTGATGATAGCAGTTACAAAAATACCTAAGTTGCATGTCCTTCGCCAATAACTATGGCTTCACAAACTGAACACTTGGAACAGGTAGGATCGCTACTCCACAGTCTTCCACTGGTCCTTGAAGGGTAAGATTGCCTCTTCACCAGCTCCACCACAAACAACAGTCTTTCACACCCTCAGATGCTTCACTGTCTTCAGTAGATTCTTATAAAAGAACGTTTGAATCAAGTAAGTGATTCAGCTTTCAGCAGCTTGATCAGGATGATATGACCAGCAGCTTGATTTCTTCAAGTGTGTAAACTTGATGTGGCTTGAATGCAGATTACACTTGAAGAATTTCTCTGGATCAGTAGCTTTATGCTCAGTAGGGTCAACAGGGTGTTTTTCTTGATCAGAAATCGAAGCTCAATATTATATGTTATCTTTCCTTGTTTTTCATCACTTGTATCTGAATTAGGAGTCCTCAATTTATAGGTAGGAATCCTTGTAACTTATATTTGAAATTCAAACATAGCCGTTTCAGATTTTGTCCCATTTGACTTGCCTTCTATCACTGTTCATAGTACTGACACTGTCAGAATGCTTTTTGACAGTATACAGTCTGTCCACCCTTTGACTTATATCTATTGGATAGTGGTATGAATCATCCCAACGTCCCTTTGATCTTAACCATTGATTTGTTTGATAGAATCAGAGGTTGTTAGCTGTCTCTTTCTTGTTTTCTTCCAATGTAACCTTTGATTAAATCAAAATATGTGTCCCGTAGGTTCCTGAGAACATAAGTCTGCTGATATACACATCAGTAAGCTTATCCTTATTATGTTGTTTTTAAAAAAACACTTCAGCTTACTATCTCTTATCTAAATTTTATTTATGAAGTAAGATTACACCTTTTTGCACATAACTAAGTTCCAATCACCATTTAACTTATGGAACTTAGACCTTGTACACAAGGTATACGTAATCTGTTTAGGTCATCACAGACTTCCCTAAATTCTGATTCCATATCCTTGACTTTAATTACTAAGTTTGATCCCTTAGCCTTCAATAACTGAGTTTGAGCCCTCAGCCTTCAGTCTTCAGCAAGTTCCTGATTAGTCTACTGACCTAGGTACCCTACTGATCTAGACTAGTCTGCTGATGTAAGTAACCTGACCTTTTACAGTGCTTGTTTGATCAAACCTATACAATATAAAACTCTAGTAAACCTATACACTTGATCTAGACATCTTTTTGCCTTTGCTCTATAACAGCTAGTCTGGCACTCATCACTAAAACTGAAAAATAAGTCCAACAGCAGCAAACGGTAACCACGCAAACAACGCAACAGAGTCAGATGCCACCTACCAAAATCTACAACATGAAGAGATCATTTTTTATGCTACCACCAGGTGCTGGTGGATCAGCTTTTAGCCCTTGATGATGCAACCAAGCAATAAATCCTTGATGCTGCCTTGGCAGAAGAGGATGAGGAAGATGAAGATATGGAGGAAGAATATCCTCTGGATGATGATTTAAAGGAACATGATCTGCAGGAACAAGATCCGCTGGAGAAGAACACACTAGAGCAGAACTCATAAGGAGATGACCCCAATTGTGAAACATGGGAAGAAACCCTTCCTTCTCCAAGACCTAAAAGGGCTAAAAAGGATGACCATTCTTCCTCATCCAATCCGAGGAAACAGTTGATAGTCTTTCAAGCGATGGATGCGGCCAGAGCCGAATTGGACATCATAGCAGGAAAGAGAGCTGTGAAACTGGCTCTGGATCCCCTTTCTCTGAGCAGGTGGATAGCTATCCTCGACCCGTAAGGTTCAAAGTACCAAAGATGGAGCCTTACGACGGCATAAAGGATCCCCAAGATCACCTGTTTCAATACCACACGCATATAAATCTCGACTGCACCCCGGATTAGATGAAATGCAAGGATTTTTCTGCGTTACTCACTGGCTGAGCTCGAGAATGGTTTAAAAGAATCCCAGCTAGAAAAATCTCTAACTTTTAGACATTGGGGAAGATGTTCCTTAACGACTTCATTACGGCTAAGCTATTCTAGAGGAATGCTACTCATTTGTTTACTCTCAAGCAGAAGCGAGATGAGACCGCGTTGTTGTACCTTAAGCGGTTCAACGAAGAGTCGAAGCAAGTCCGAGTCATAGATGACCACATCCGAATTGAAACTTTTATGGCAGGGCTATGTGAGGCAAGATTGTATGCCAAGCTGAGTAGCAGGGTCCCTACGTCCATGGAGGAATGCATAGAGGTAGCCTTCAAGCATTGTCATGGAGAGGAAGCCAACCGACTGAAACGAGAATTGGAGAAGTCAGAGAACGGAAAGGAAAAGGTAGAGGATCCTTCTGAAAGGAAGAAAAAATGGGTAGGGGACCGATCGTCCGGGTCAGCCACTGATCGGCTCGACACGTGTTGCAGCAGTGGGATTTTCCAACTTTGAATAGGTCATGGGAATAGGTTTTTGCAATTATCAAAATAAAAGGCCTAGCCCGAACTCCCTCTCCAATGCGAATTCCCCTTGAAAGAAGGGACCACAGTTAATTCTCCATGTATCACAAAGACGTTGGACATGACTTGGACAAGTGCAGAGACTTTCCAAAAGACAGTGATGTGGCGATTGCTGATGGGACGTTAGATGAGGTCGTGGACCGACCTCGCATGGCTGAGCTGTAGGGTCAGCGTGATTACCCTTGAATGAACTTCAACCAAGACCATGGGCGGCAAGGCGAGCCCCCGAGAAAAAGAGACCGATCTCCAAAGGAAGACGGACAGATAGACAACCGCCCGATCAATACCATCAACACTATCGTGGGCGGTCTCGGGAACATATTTAGGGAAGTCAGCAGCCCTAATGCCCGACTTGGGAGCTCATAGGCAAGTCTAGGAGGTCAGACGCCTACTCGGGATGTGACTTATGGCTCTAGGGATCCACTCCCGTTTGTGACGAATAATGAAGGTTTAGTCATTGAGGATGTGGTAAACAAGAATCTGGTGAAGAGGGTGTGCGTCGATACAGGCAGCGCTATCAACGTCCTTTACTATTCGGCTTTTCAGTCAATGAACCTTAAAGAATCAGAGCTGACTCCGGTTTCGGTGCCACTGTTCAGATTTTCCGGTCCTACAGTTCATCCTATAGGAGTAGTTCGGCTCGCCATAACATTTGGGAAGGAACTAGAGGGCATGACACTCATGGTTACTTATGTTCTTCCTGAAGGCCTCATCAGCGTATAACATCATCTTGGGAAGGCCAACCCTAATCGACCTCCGAGCCACAATTTCTCCGGCTCACATTAGCTTGATGTTCCCAACCGCAGATGGTTCAGACGAGATTAAGGGAGATCTGGAGGTCGCCAGAAGCTGCTATGTGGCCATAATAAAAAACAAAAAAATAGTCTTTGTTGGTCCTTGGAAAAGGCTTTGGTTAAGTTTAGAGGGAGGGGGGTTGAATAAACTTAACACTTAAAACTTTTGGAGTTAACAAACTCAAAGAACTTCAAGAAATTCTTGATACTTGATTCTCAGAGATCCTCGATCCTAAGAGTCATTGATCGTTGAGTTTACTGAATTTGTGCAGCGGAATATATCAAAAATTAAGCCTTATTACTTGGTGTTAAAATGTGATACTAAGTATTAGATACTCAGTAGTGTATGTGTGTGAATTCAGTTGCTAGATTCAGTAGGTTGATGTGCAAGATATACTAAATGCAGAATGTAAATGCAGAAAGTAAGTAGCCAGATTTTATAGTGGTTCCAGGTGGTGTAATCATGTTAGTCCACTCTTCTCCTATGATGTTGGAGGTAATTCACTAGAGATTCTTGAGATAGCAGTTACAAAAATCCCTAAGTTGCTTGTCCTTCACTGTTGGTCCCTTGGAAAGGCTAACACAAGTTTAGGGGGGGTGAATAAACTTGTCACCAAAACTAATCTGAATCGAAAAGCCCCAGAGGCGAGTTTCTCGAAACTCAAACTCGATCTTCGATTCGATTTTGTTCTGTCCCCTTAACTTGTGCGGAGTTCAGTTAGCTCAACTGAATATAAGCTGACTTATATTTAGTCTTGTTAACTGGCAGCGGATAAAATATTAGCCTTCAAAAACTAGTTAATCTAGTTTTGGTATGAAAACCTTGAAATAAAACTATATTGAAATAAATAAATGCATAAAGTAAATAGGCAAGAATTATAGAGATCCAGGTGGTGTAATCCTGTACTTCCTCTCTTCCCCTGTGATGCGGAGGAAAATTCCACTAGAACTTCTTGAGATGGCCCAGTTACAAAAAGTCCTAAACTGATAGTCCTTGACTAATCCCTAGCTTCACTATCTAAACACTTGTAGAACAGGTAGGATTGCTGCTCTTCAATTGTTTGAACCACTGGTCCTTGGAGGGTTGGATTGCCTCTTCACCAGCTCATCACAAACACAGTCTTCCTGACTGCACTCAAATGTTCTTCACACCTTCTTGGTGTTTCACAGTCTAAACTATTTATAAAATCAAAGTTGACACTTTGAATCAATAACTATGATTCAACTGTGATTTGAGCTTTTCTTCTGTATGATTAATTTAAACATGGCTCTGTATTTCTTCAAATGTTAGATCTAGAATCTGCTTGAATATGCTTGAATCACTTCGAAGAAATTTCTTGATTTTGCAATTAAGTACTTAGCAGGTATTCTTTTGAATTTGGCTTTCCCCCTCAATTTTTATCTAGATAGATTCCTTTTGATTTTCTTGCTTTATTATCATATACCTGCACTTTTTTCTTTGTAGAGGTAGTCTATTTATGGGGTTCATTCAATGTTCATCCCGCTTGTAACGGCTATATTTTTCGATTGTTCTCATTGTGTCGATGATTTCATCCAATGAAATTGTTTTCTTTATAACGTTAGACTGTACTTTCAGTTTGTTGGATGGCTGACTTATAAAATCGAGTTTCTTATCGCTTTATATCTTGATTTTTTTTTTTCGATTTCATAAATCGACTTGGAACATTAACTGAGATTTTACTCTTCTTCAAATGTCAGTACTCCAGTTTTCATCTGATTATAATTGACTTAATCAGAGTACACCATGATACATATATCATCTAAAAAATTCATTGTCCTTATGATTCTTAGGTCTTCATACAAGATCCATAAACTCAGTTCAGGTCACCATAATCTTGCCTGAAGTCCAACTTTACAGTCTCGACTTGTAATCTTTATAACTGAGTTTGAACCCTCAGTTCTTCATTCTTCAATAACTGAGTTTGAACCCTCAGTTCTTCATTCTTCTAGATAAGCCAACCGAGTCTGTTCCCTCAGCGAACTCATCTTCTTCAATCTTCTGTTGGTGTGCTCTAATGTCAGTTTCTTGTAGAATCTTAGCTAGATTAAATATCAGTTTCTTCATTTATCAGTTTCAGCCTAGAACTATTACAGTTCTTGTCTGATTTAACTTATACAAATATCAGACTTTACTAAATCCTATACATTGGTGTCTAGACTTCTTTTTGCTTTGCACTATAACAACTAGTTATGACACTTCATCAATAGGGTTAAGAACAACTAACACATAAGTGATGAATCATCATCAAAACATAAATTTTATTTCCAACAATTTCCCCCTTTTTGATGATGTCAATACCCTCCTTAAAAGAAATGCAAAAAGATAAAAGACAAAATATAGTAAGCAACACCATGAACTGAGAAATTGAAACTTTATTTGATAGCTGAGTTACAAGGTTTGAATACTAAAATACAACATAAGTAAAACAACTAAATTCAGTTTCCTAGTTGATTATCATAGTTCTCCGCAACAATTCTCATTTCCTCATTTGTGGCTGAATGTTCAATTCCATGAATGCTTGCCCAAATGTTCCATGACTGAGATAAATTGTTTTTCTTGAAAAATTTACTTTTGAATAGAGCTGCAAATGTGAAGACTGATGTCCTTAGTCTTTCATTAGTGGTTGTTCTTAGTAGATTTTGAATAAATTCAGGTTCAGCCTTTTCAACTTTCTCTGAAGCTTTATCTAAGGTACCATCTGCTTCCCATTTCTTCAGTTTATTCCAATAGTACACAAGTATCTTCTGCATGTGTAGAAATGTTTCAAGAGATTCTTCTTTTGATACTCCTTCTCTCTCTGGTAAATTTTTGAATAGATTGTAGAGACGAGAATCCAGACCAACTCTTTTGTCAGTTGGTTCTGAGTATTTAACAATCAGTTTCATCTCATCATCAGTAAAATCTCCTCTTGATTTCTTCAGTTCACTCAACTTATCATCAACATTTGTGAGGGCTTGTGACATTTCAGCTGCGTGGACTTTTAAGATTTCCAAACTTTCCCCCTTATTGACATCATCTTTATTAATCAAGCTTTTGATGTAAGCATTCAATGTTTGTTGAGTTGATGCCAATATGGTTTGAGCCACAACTGAGTCCTTTAAGCTCTGTTCCATTAAAAACATTATGTCCACTAGATTACTGAGAATGCCTTCCCATCTGTCTTGAGTTTCATTTTTCTTTGTGACATGTTCAGTGGTTGTTTTCCGAATCTCAAGCAGAGTCGTTTGACAATTGTCATTCACAGTATCCATCTTCTTTTCAAGCTTGGATCGTTCATCTTGACTGGCTTCTAAGGATTTTAAAAAATTTCTGAATAAGCTTTTATCATCCTTTTGAATTCTGAGTATCTCATTGTGATAATACCTAATGAGATCAACTTGAGTAGGAACATCTTGTGAATTTCTTCCTTGTTGTTCCTTTGACTTTCTTGTCTCAGCCTCTGTTAATTTAGCTTGCTTTAGAGGTGAGAGAACAACTTCCTTCAGTTTTTCTCTAAATTCAGCTGATTGTCTTTTCTCTTCCGACTGTTTCTCAGTTTTCTCCAATCTTGATGAATCAATAACTTTTGCGGGTGACAAATGTACTTCCAGTTCATCATCTGATTCTTCTCCAGGTATGTCTGCCAAAGTTCTTGCTATTTCAAGTGTGGATTTATCAGTGGGAGATTGGTAGCCTCCTTCTGCTTCTTTGTCCGGCTGTGTTTCAGATAAGCTTTCAGAACTTGAGCTCCCACTGCTTCCACCAAAACTACTTGAGCCTTCATTAGTATTTCGTTCTGTTGAAGTTTCCTTTCTTGTATAGAGGCAAGAATCCCTTTTTGTAGGTCAGTATCTTCCTCAAAATCATCATCAACATTCTTCTTAGAGCTTCCACTGGCTATGGCTTCCTTCCAATAGTGCATTTACGATCAACGATTCCTTGATTTAGGAATTCTTGGTATTGATTATCTCCATTAAACTTGTAATGTTGTATAGATCGAATACCCATTTCTCAATAATCTCCATTTTCGCACGACTTCTTTGATTATTTATAGAATCGAACTTCCAAGTTCGTATCTTTGCAATCGCTTCATAATCACTTTCATTAGTTCTGTATGATCGATGGAGATTTGAATGGTGTGAGGGTGTCCTCGGAATCCCTTGTAATCTCATGATCTTCTCCTTGAGTAGGAACTTCAATTTGCATGGGATCATCAGTTTGCATAAGATTTGTTCTGCTGGTTTCTCCCTCAGCAGTAATTGGGACAACTGATGTTCCTTTTCAATATCAAAAGCTGAGATTATCGGCTCAGTTTGCAAAACTTTTTCACTTGCATCTTCTTCAATGGCTTGTTTTTCACTTTGCTCAGGTTCCAATTCAACAATTGGAACTTCTTTCATTATGTGTCCAGTGGGTTCAACTTCATGAACTTGTTCATCCAATTGAATAAACTTGGTTGATTCTCACATCGCTTCACCTCCTTTTCTTGATTTGAGGAGCTGAAAATTCTTTGGCAGTTTCCTCTTGTTCCAAGCTGGGTACGGATTCTTGAGGAGTAGACTTAGACTTTGAAAGCAACATAATCATGTTCAATGTTGTTTCATCAATCAGTCTTTCATCACAATCTGATTCTTCATTATCGGGATCGAGTTCTCGTGGTCATTCCCCACGAGTTACTGACTTCTTTCGCGCAAGTCGGTTTGTGATCTTCCTCCGTTGACAACTTCAGTTTCTTTCATTATTTCCATTCCTTGTGAATGCATAGCTTCTTCTTGAGTTGGTAAGACCTCAGTTACCGAAACTAGAATATATTCGGTGAGATTAACTCAGCTTGCACTTCGATCTCGATCTCACAAGCTTCTTGATTCTAGCTTCTTGAGTTGATGACAATTCTATTGGTTTCTCAGAAGTTAGATCAGTTAAGCTTTTTCCTATTTCTTCCAACTGTTTCCTTCTTTTCTTCAAGTCTTCAATTTGTGCTAACACTTCATCTCCAGTTTCAGGTTCTTTCGATTTCCTGCTCTTCTTCTTCTTGAGTTCAGTCTCAGTTTTCTCAGCTTTCCTTTTTCTTGCTTTTTCTTCCTTAATGTCAATTTTTCCATCAGCAATTGGTGTTTCTTTTCTCTTAGCAACTCCAAAGTGATCGAGTATCCTTTGGACTACTAATGCTAGAGTTTTCTTATGATAAAATCGTCATTTCTTCACGTCGGTCTTCTTTTTGGGTATATCAATTGACTGTGCTATCAATTGATCAAATACATACCTTGCCCAATTGAAATCTTTTTCAAACCAGATTACATATAGAAAATCTAGTTTTGCTCCAGATAGATTGCTGAAGTTTCCAGCATTCCCAATTATGCAATTTGCCAGCAACTTTGAAAGAAAATTAAACTCTGGCTTGAGCAGGCTTGTGCTCCCTGTCTGTAAGACAGCAGATTCACCATTAATTGCTATATCTTTCCATAACTTCTCTTTCTGTTCCTTAGTTAACTTAATGACTGCTGTTCCTCCGGATTTGTCAAACCCAAAGATTTCTGCAATTAACTCCTCAGTGACTTTGATTTCCTTATCACTGACAGTGGTGATATAGGTTTGTGTGTCCTCTCCTTCTACAGTTGTTCTACCAAATTGATAGAAGTCTCCGATGCTTTCTAAACAAACACTTTTTAGATCGATGTTGAAGGCAGCTTCCAATCCTTTAATTTTTTGAATTTTTGTCGCAATAGAATTGACTAGAGTTTGATCAACATACTTTGCAATATATTGATCAAGAGAAACGATCATTCCAGGTTCAACATGAGTGAAGGTCATTTTTCTGGATTTGATTGAAAATTGAAAATTTGAAATTCAGAAAGTAGATTCAGAATTCAAGCGTAAAGAATTTATATAAAAGAAAATTCTGGGTATTTATAATTTGGAGTGGGGGTAGTTAAGAATTGAGTGGGACTTAAAACGTCTTGTCATAAATGTGTTGAGATTGTGAAAAAGTGGGTGTGTGGAAATTATGAATGGTTTAGATTGAGAAGGACCACGTCTTTTCTTGATAACCGTAGCTAGATAAAAGTGAATACAGAAGGTACGGTGTATTAACAGCTGTATATGCTCAGTTTTGTCCTTATGCTGAATTCAAAAACTCACCTGTGAATAGAACTCAGTTTTGTGAATTGCATTTCTCAGTTCTCAGCTAGTTGTGTGTTAAGGGCTAAATTATAGTGATTTTTACATATATTTTCTATATCAATTTCCCCTACATTCGTATGATTTTCATAGATTTCGAGCTTTATATTGAAATATTGAGTAAATGATGTTTTTAATAGTTAAATTGCAAAACGTAACGAATTATGTGCTTAAATTATGATTTTATATTATTTTGGAAATATGTTACACTTTGGTATGTTTTGATCCTTGTGTAGATACTCATTGATGATGGAAAAGATGATCCTAAAGAGCTAATTTCGAGATGAGAGAGGATCAATCAAAGATATGGAAGAATAAAAGAGATAAGGAAAGAAATCAATGAAGATAAAGATGGAAATATCAAGATTTCGACAGTGGACTGGCGTCCAAATAAGGCGGACGAGCGTCCAGATCAGAACTGGCGTTTGAAAATCTGAACGTGCGTCCAGGGAGCTAATTCACATACAGAGAGTTCAGACGCTAGCTAAACGAACGTCCAGTATCCGTCCAAGCATCCTGGACGGGCGTCCGGTTGAGTGAACGAGCGTCCACCGCCGTTTTTGCTGAAACCGACTTAGGTTATTGTAGCAACCGCCTCAGTTTTCTATTTAAAGCACAGCAGCCCCAAACCCTAATTCATTCCGATTTTCATACACATCAAACACAAGAGAACAGCCGCATCTTGAGAGTTTGAAGGCCGGTCACCCGAGCCTTGTGCTCGGGTGAACCGAGGTTAGATTAGGAGTAGTTTAGATGCTTTTCTTTTCCGTTCTTGGATCAATCCTTGTATGAAACTATGTGAGTTCTCTTCGATTAATTCAATTCCAGTTTCTCTTCATGATTTGATTTCGTTTTTGTATCTTTTCTATGTGTTTATGATGCCATGAGAATAAATTGAAAGATTTGTTTTCTATTGATGTTTATAATACGGAAGTTGCATAAACCTTAGATCACCATAGAAAGATAGGGTTTTAATCATTAATGATGACAAGTTAATCGGTTAATTATCTAGGTTGTTAGGTTCTAAAATACGAGAGTAACTTGAATCTACACCCGTCGTTTTGTTTGGTAAATCGGTCTCAACACTCGAAAGATGATGAGATAGATAATTGAAGTTGCTACGAGTAGGAGTTCATAGCTTGAGAGATAAGTTCACTAAGAGATTAGGGATTTGTATCTCGTGTAAGGGTGAAACCACAAATCTAATTAGAATCATGAGATTAACTAGGATTGAGATCACATAGGTTTGTATATTGGTTGTTTGATCCCATGTCTTTAGTTTAGATTGTTTTTATGTTTCTTAGGTTAGATTTATCTTGATTGTTCTTTTGTTTATTTTATTTGTTCTTTCGTTTATTCGTTCTTTGAGTAACAATTGGTAGGATTAGTGAAATTAGATTCAACATCCCAATTCCCTGTGGATCGACCCCTTACTCACTTCACTCTACTATCAATTACCCGGTATTCGGCCGGTTAAGAGGTAGTTTTGCATGGTAGTATAGGTTTTATAAATTTTCTTTTGTTTTAATGATGCAAAATCTCTCCAACAAAAGTGGCGCCGTTGCCGGGGAATAGGTGTCATGTTGAATCTAGTTAAGTTAGTTCTCGATTTTGTTACGTTTCGTTTTTCGTTTTCAATAAAAGTAGCGTTTAATAGATTGAGAGTTTTTATTTTGCCGTGTTTCGATGACCGTAGGGTTAAGAATGTGCAAAAGTTTTTTACTCAACTTGTTTTACGTGAAGTTTGTGTTTAGTTGTTACCTAGTCTAACTCCTGTGCTAGAATTTTAGGTGGCTGCCTGCGTTTTTGATGTATGATGATCTTCTAAGTTAATTAGGGTTTATAGTTAGGGTTTTCTGTTATTTTCCTTCTGTTCTATGCATATTCATTGTATGGACGAGCGTCTAGTTTATTGGACGCCCGTCTAGTCCCTAACGTGCAGGTAAACGAGCGTTTGGAATTATGGGACGTTCGTCCGTCCGCAATTTTCAATCTCGCTCGATTTGAAGAATCGACGGGCGTCAGTAATTCTAAACGCCCGTCCGGTCGGTTTTCAAAGCGGCGGCGCGCCCGAAAAGTGGAACGCCCATCCAAATCTTGAGATTTCCTTTGAACGTTCGTCCGGAATGCGATCCGTGTTCTCGCTTTTTCTTGATGCTTTAATTTAACTTGGATTACTTTCATTAGAGCTTCTGTGGCTATTTCATTTTACGTAGATGTTCTGAACTTGCATATTCATATCTTTCTATCTACGAATCCATGTTAAATAACTGATTAATTTTTATATGCATGATTCATCTATGCAAGTTATAGTCACTGTCGGTTCTCGTACGCTATAACTGTTCTTATTGTTAAGTAGTAGCTAATGTCGGTTTCCGTATGCTACACACCGCTATGATGAATCCTGTGAGCTTTAAGACTTATGTGCTTTCTTTTTATTTTTATAACTCATTTGGGTAGTAACTGTCGGTTTTCCGTTGCTACGATGGAAACCTTATGAGTTATATCTGTTTAGAATAGCTAACTGTTGGTTTCCATAATGCTATCACTTTTTATGAGTCTTAAGGCGCGTCTACACTGCATGTAATGAACATCACTGTCGTTTATCGTAACCTGTCATTATTTGGTAGACGTTTATTTTATACATGTCGTGTTGCAAATGAGTGGGCTAGTTTTCTTTCTTTTATTTTCTTTTATTTTTGCATGTCATCTAGTTGCATTGTTTCTCTATTTTCTTTTATTTTTCTTGAGCGTAGTTAACTGTCGGTTTCCGTAATACTACCTCGTTTTTTTTCATGATGGTTACTGTTGGTTTTCCATATGCCATCATTATTATTATTGCATGACATGTAATTTGCATTATAGTATACTTTCATGTAGTTGCACCTAGCCTACGAGTTTGTGATATTTTCATGTATGTGTGTCCATCTTTATGTGAGCATAAATTGAATATCTCTATAAATTCTTTTCCATGTGCTTTATTTGTATAAGTCTAATCTTTTCCCCGTAGACTCTTTTTGCACTGATCAAGTCTGCAGGATACTTTCTTCCTAGCTATTGTGCACTTTCACGATGTATTCAGTTGTCCTATGATGCTCCACAGTCTACTGAGCTATGCAAGCAATCCTGGTTCTTGTTGGTTCCTCCAGAATTGCCAGCATCCAATCAGCTAAGTTCTCTAATTTATTATTTCTGCACAACTTGAGGACACGTTGCAATCTAAGTGTGGGGGAGAGGATGGTTTATATGTATCTATGAGTCGTTTGCTCAATTTCTATTATATTTCTTTGAAAAGTGCTTAATTTTCAAATTTTTTGTTAAGTCCCGAGTAGACAAAGGCATATCTTTGCTTGAGTTTATATCATTTTTGCTATATTCTGTATATTTAGTAATTTTAGTTGTTTCACCCGACACTCTTTTTCAAATGCCATAGTAAATGAGGAGCTAAATGTTGGAAGCCTACCCCATTTTAGTTGGAGATTTTTAATGATTATAGCATGTTTCTTTGCTTATGTACAATTCTTGAAAAGTTTAGTAGTTTGTATTCTAGGATTAAAGTATGACATACTGTGAATATCTAGATGTTTGAATGTGATAAGTGAAACGTGATTAAGTCTTTGCAATAGTAATAAATTGTTTACTTGAGGTGTTATGCTCGGTGTTCGTGCTACTAGAAAATAATCTTTTCCACTCATGCCCGAGTAAATCTCTAAGTAAACATAATTGTAATTGTGCGTGTCGGATTTGGTTTATGATTTGGGTGAGGTAGGGTGTACCACGTATGTCCTATTCCACTATGATGACCAAAAGCTCACGGATGATCGGTTTTATAGCCGCCTTATGATTGGAGTAAGGTAGGGGATTATCTTGAAATGTCCTATTTTGCTATGAGGGCAAAAGCTTATTCTGATGTGTGTTAGAAAAGTGTGAAAAAGTGAAAATATTGAAATATATTATTATGAATAAGTAAGGACTTAGTTATCGTTAATCTTATACCCAGTATAAACTAAAGGATATGTTGTAGGGATTATCCTCTGAGTTTGTCAGAAATGTTTTAGATATTCTCTACTATTTCTTTTCGGGGTCTGTATGTTTTGTAAAGTGCCTGTTATAATTTTTGAATATTTCTAACTTAGATGGGAAACCGGGCTAGTTTTGGTTTGAATAACTTTCAAATTGTGGAACTTAGTGGAAGTTTATTATGGCTATGCACACACTACACGGGTGAACTTTTAAGTTATTGAATATACTTTATATTTGTATAGATGTTTATTTGTCTCGAGCTTGATCTTTGTTTTGTTTTGCTCGAGGACGAGCAAAAAGATAAGTGTGGGGGTGTTGTTAAGGGCTAAATTATAGTGATTTTTACATATATTTTCTATATCAATTTCCCCTACATTCGTATGATTTTCATAGATTTCGAGCTTTATATTGAAATATTGAGTAAATGATGTTTTTAATAGTTAAATTGCAAAACGAATTTAATTATGTGCTTAAATTATGATTTTATATTATTTTGGAAATATGTTACACTTTGGTATGTTTTGATCCTTGTGTAGATACTCATTGATGATGGAAAAGATGATCCTAAAGAGCTAATTTCGAGATGTGAGAGGATCAATCAAAGATATGGAAGAATAAAAGAGATAAGGAAAGAAATCAATGAAGATAAAGATGGAAATATCAAGATTTCGACAGTGGACTGGCGTCCAAATAAGGCGGACGAGCGCCCGGATCGAGGCGGCGTTTGAAAATCTAAACGTGCGCCCAGGAGCTAATTCACATACTGAGAGAGTTCGAGACGCTAGCTAAAGCGATCGTCGGTATCCGTCCAAGCATCACGGGGCGGGCGTCCGTTGAGTGAACGAGCGTCCACCGCCGTTTTTGCTGAAACCGACTTAGGTTATTGTAGCAACCGCCTCAGTTTTCTATTTAAAGCACAGCAACCCCAAACCCTAATTCATTCCGATTTTCATACACATCAAACACAAGAGAGCAGCCGCATCTTGAGAGTTTGAAGGCCGGTCACCCGAGCCTTGTGCTCGGGTGAACCGAGGTTAGATTAGGAGTAGTTTAGATGCTTTTCTTTTCCGTTCTTGGATCAATCCTTGTATGAAACTATGTGAGTTCTCTTCAATTAATTCAATTCCAGTTTCTCTTCATGATTTGATTTCGTTTTTGTATCTTTTCTATGTGTTTATGATGCCATGAGAATAAATTGAAAGATTTGTTTTCTATTGATGTTTATAATACGGAAGTTGCATAAACCTTAGATCACCATAGAAAGATAGGGTTTTTAATCATTAATGATGACAAGTTAATCGGTTAATTATCTAGGTTGTTAGGTTCTAAAATACGAGAGTAACTTGAATCTACACCCGTCGTTTTGTTTGGTAAATCAGTCTCAACACTCGAAAGATGAGAGATAGATAATTGAAGTTGCTACGGAAGTAGGAGTTCATAGCTTGAGAGATAAGTTCACTAAGAGATTAGGGATTTGTATCTCATGTAAGGGTGAAACCACAAATCGAATTAGAATCATGAGATTAACTAGGATTGAGATCACATAGGTTTGTATATTGGTTGTTTGATCCCATGTCTTTAGTTTAGATTGTTTTTTATGTTTCTTAGGTTAGATTTATCTTGATTGTTCTTTTGTTTATTTTATTTGTTCTTTCGTTTATTCATTCTTTGAGTAACAATTGGTAGGATTAGTGAAATTAGATTCAACATCCCAATTCCATGTGGATCGACCCCTTACTCACTACGCTCTACTATCAATTACCCGGTATTCGGCCGGTTAGGAGGTAGTTTTGCATGGTAGTATAGGTTTTATAAATTTTCTTTTGTTTTAATAATGCAAAATCTCTCCAACATTGTGTTTCTCCTGCAAAACAAGGTGAGAAATTTTTGGTACCCATATCTTTTTGGGTCCTAACTGATTTGCTTTTGATGGTACAACTTTATTTTTAACTTTATACCTCTCTTGATATTTTGACTGAGTGAAGTCAGTTTTCACAAATTTTTCTTGTTCTGTCATAACAGTTTTAAATTTGTTCAGCTTTTGAAACTGATGTGATGGTCTATTCCAATCTTCATCAGTGGGAAATAATCTTCCTTTCCCTCTGAGTCTATTATTTCTTGAATGATCTTCATTCTTAGATAGATATGACTTGAAGATTTTTATTACTGACATCGGATCAGTTTTACTGTTTTCAGCCTTCTGAGTTTTTCTGTAAAATCTGTTGGCTTGGTGAATTTTACTAACTGATTTTTCAATTTTATCAGTTTGTGCATTTGGTTGTGCTGAGTATCTATCAGTTCTAATAACTTTATCAGTTTTCTGAGTTTTTGACTGTTGAGTAGTCACAAATTTTATTGCAACTGATCTTGGTCGTAACTTTGAATTATACTGATTATCAAACCCTAAACCAGATCTATCTCCAAATGGTTTTCCCGGTTTGAATTGAACTTTGGAAATTGGATCAACTGATGATTCACTGATGTTTATAACTTTTGTTGGTTCACCAGTTGGTCGAATTACCTTGGTTCCATTATTAGTCTTGATTAGATTGATCTCAGCATTCAATCTTGAAATTTTAGTTTTCAATAACTTTTTCTCCCTTTTGACATTCTCATAATTCTTTTGAATAATCTCTAATTGCTTTATGAGTATGTCCAAGGTTTTATTGAAGTCTTCATTTCTTTGATTGTCAGGTATAGTGTGAGATCTGGATGTAGATACACTTACCTCTTCATCACTGATTAGAACTTGTTTTCCTTTATCAATAGCATTTGCTTGTGTAGCTCTTAGCAGTATGATTTCTTCATCACTTTCTCCTTCATGCCTTGTAGACAGAGTCTCATCAATATCTGTGGTTTTTGCACTGGATGGATCTCTGGTTAACTTTTCTTCTATAGAATCTGCTACTCGTAGTAACTCTCTTTCTGCTACTTCTGAAAGATCGCTTAGAGATGGAAATCCTTTAAATTCATCATCAATTTCTGCATTAAACTCAATATCTTCACCAAAGCTGAAATAAGGTTCTGGATTTGTGTGAGAGCTTGTAGTACTGAATCTTTCAAATACTTGATCTTGGAAATCATAGACAACATTCTGCAAATAGTCAGTCAGGGGGTTATTTAGCCAATTTCTAATTCTAGATGTATCCATTTAAAAATATTTTTAAGATTGAAATAGTAAGGGGTTTTCAACAACTGGCTGCTCCGAACAAATAACTGATGTATGGTTACTTGAGTGAGCAAAATAGATACTGGATCACCTTCAAAAGAAGATTTGCTCCGATACCAATTGTTGGTCCCTTGGAAAGGCTAACACAAGTTTAGAGGGGTGAATAAACTTGTCACCAAAAACTAATCTGAATCGAAAAGCCCCAGAATCGAGTTTCTCGAAACTCAAGCGATCTTGATTCAGTTTTTGTTCTGTCCCTTAACTTGTGCGGAGTTCGATTAGCTCAATCGAATATAAGTTTGACTTATATTTAGTCTTGTTAACTGGCAGCGGATAAAATATTAGCCTTCAAAAACTAGTTAATCTAGTTTTGGTATGAAAACCTTGAAATAAAACTATATTGAAATAAATAAATGCATAAAGTAAATAGACAAGAATTATAGAGGTTCCAAGTGGTGTAATCCTGTACGTCCTCTCTTCCCATGTGATGCGGAGGAAAATTCCACTAGAACTTCTTGAGATGGCCCAGTTACAAAAAGTCCTAAACTGATAGTCCTTGACTAATCCCTAGCTTCACTATCTAAACACTTGTAGAACAGGTAGGATTGTGCTCTTCAATTGTTTGAACCACTGGTCCTTGGAGGGTAGGATTGCCTCTTCACCAGCTCATCACAAACACAGTCTTCCTGACTGCACTCAACTGTCCTTCACACCTTCTTGGTGTTTCACAGTCTAAACCTTTGATAAAATCAAAGTTGAGACTTTGAATCAATAACTATGATTCAACTGTGATTTGAGCTTTTCTTCTGGATGATTAATTTAAACACGGCTCTGTATTTCTTCAAATGTTAGATCTAGAATCTGCTTGAATATGCTTGAATCACTTCGAAGAAATTTCTTGATTTTGCAATTAAGTACTTAGCAGGTATTCTTTTGAATTTGGCTTTCCCCCTCAATTTTTATCTAGATAGATTCCTTTTGATTTTCTTGCTTTATTATCATATACCTGCACTTTTTTCTTTGTAGAGGTAGTCTATTTATAGGGGTTCATTCAATGTTCATCTTGCTTGTAACGGCTATATTTTCTGATTGTTCTGTTGTGTTATTACTTCATCCAATGAAATTGTTTTCTTTATAACGTTATACTGTACTTTCAGTTTGTTGGATGGTTGACTTATAAAACTGAGTTTCCTTATCAGTTTTATACTGAGTTTTTCTTTTGTCAGTTTCATAACTGACTTGGAGCATTAACTGAGATTTTACTCTTCTTCAAATATCAGTACTCCAGTTTTCATCTGATTATAATTGACTTAATTAGAGTACACCATGATACATATATCATCTAAGAATTCATTGTCCTTATGATTCTTAGGTCTTCATACAAGATCCATAAACTCAGTTCAGGTCACCACAATCTTGCCTGAAGTCCAACTTTCTGATCTCGACTTGTAATCTTTATAAGCGAGTTTGAACCCTCAGTTCTTCATTCTTCAATAACTGAGTTTGAACCCTCAGTTCTTAATTCTTCTAGATATGCCAACCGAGTCTGTTCCCTCATCGAACTTATCTTCTTCAATCTTCTGTTGGTGTGCTCTAATGTCAGTTTCTTTTAGAATGTTAGCTAGATTAAATATCAGTTTCTTCATTTCTCAGTTCCAGCCTAGAACTATTATAGTGCTTGTCTGATTTAACTTATACAAATATCAGACTTTAATAAATCCTATACATTGGTGTCTAGACTTCTTTTTGCTTTGCACTATAACAGCTAGTTTTGACACTTCATCAATGGGGTTAAGAACAACTAACAAATAAGTGATGAATCATCATCAAAACATAAATTTTATTTCCAACATTCACCAATAACTATGGCTTCACAGACTGAACACTTGGAGCAGGAGGGATTGCTGCTCCAAAGTCTTCCACTGGTCCTTTAAGGGTAGGATTGCCTCTTCACCAGCTCCACCATAAACAACAGTCTTTCACACCCAAGGATGCTTCACTGTCTTCAGTAGATTTCTTATAAAAGAAAGTTTGAATCAAGTATGTGATTCAGCTTTCAGCAGCTTGATCAGGATGATATGATCAGTAGCTTGATGTCTTCAAGTGTGTAAACTAGGTGTAGCTTGAATGCAGATTACACTTGAAGTATTTCTCTGGATCAGTAGCTTTATACTCAGTGGGTTCAACAGGGTGTTTTTCTTGATTAAATTCTGATTGCTCAAGATAGATCCTTAATTTTCATCACTTGTATCTGAATTAGGAATCCTCTATTTATAGGTAGGAATCCTTGTGACTTATGTTTGAAATTCAAACATAGCCGTTTCAGATTTTGTCCCATTTGACTTGCCTTCATCATTGTTCATAGGGTGACACTATCGAATGCTTTTGACGAAGATACTGATCTATCCACCCTTTAACTTGTATCCATTGGATAATCCTGTGAATCTTTCCAGCATCCCTTTAATCTTAACCACTGATTTGTTTGATAAAATTAGAGGTTGTTACTGTCCCTTTCTTGTCTTCTTCCAATGTAACCTTTGATCAAATCGAAATATGTGTCCAGCAGGTTCCTGAGAACATAAGTCTGCTGATATACACATCAGTAAGCTTATCCTTATTATGATGTGTTTAAAAACACTTCAGCTTACTGTCTTTTATCTGACTTTTATTTATGAAGTTAGATTACACCTTTTTGAACGTAACTAAGTTCCAATTACCATTTAACTTATGGAACTTAGACCTTGTACACAAGGTATATGTAATCAGTTTAGGTCATCACAGACTTCCCTAAATTCTAATTCCATATCCTTGACTTTAGTTACTAAATTTGATCCTTTAGCCTTCATTTACTGAGTTTGAGCCCTCAGCCTTCAGTCTTCATTAGTTTCCTAAACTAGTCTACTGACCTAGGTACCCTACTGATCTAGACTAGTCTGCTGATGTAAGTCAGCTAACCATTTACAGTGCTTGTTTGATCAAACCTATACAAAGATCAAACTCTAATAAACCTATACATTTGATCTAGACATCTTTTTGCCTTTGCTTTTTAACAGCTAGTCTGGCACTCATCACTAAAACATAAAAATCAGTCCAACAATTTCCCCATTTTTGGTGATGATGCCAATACCCTCTTTACAGTAAAGCAAAAAGATTAAAAACAAAAACAGAACAAACCTAGTCAATTCACATTATAATCAGTTGTTCAAAAGTGTTACAATCTAGATTCAGCAAAAAGTAAAGCAATTGTAAGTATGCTGATCTATTGTCTTCTTTCTCTGTCTTCCCTTGCCTTCTCCACTTGCTCTTGGTAGGCTCTTATCTCTCTAATCATTTCTCTCATCCATTCATTTTCAATCAGAGAGAAATCAATTCGAGGATTTACTTGTTTCCACCAATGTCATGCTTCAGGTAGAGTAAGATTGATCTGATGTACACTAAAGCCTAAATGCATGTGTACTTATTTAAACTCATTTAGTGAATCCTTTGCTGATGTGGTACGTAAACTCCTTTCACCTCTACAACCTCTTCCACCTCTATGTGAAGCCCTCATGGCTTTAACCCTTGCTTCCCAAAATTTTAGGCCCAAAAAGGAATTTAAACCTTCATGAAAGCCCTTGTCATGATAGGGTCTCCTCTTATTATAGTAAACCTTCTTATACTCTTTGAGAATATCATCAGTAAGTGGAAGTCTGCCAGGTGCAGGTTCTCTGAAAGCATTTGTATCAGCTTCCCATCTTTTCTTTGCAAAAATCCCAGCAGCCTCTTTTGCTTCTGCTGTTTGGCTCTCTTCCCCCTTATTGACATCATCAACAAAATGGGACAGCATGCCATGTACACTCTCCTGTGTGAGCACTAGGTTGTTCAGTTGACCTTCCATAATTTCAGTCCTAGTGTCAACAGCTGTGATCCTTCCTTGCAATGTTTGCTCCAGTAGAGTTATCCTCTCAGTAATTCTAGGATCTAGTACAATAGGTTGCAGTGTTCCAGCAGACTCAGCCACAGTAGGCTCAGGTGTCTCAGCAATTTTATCAAGTTTCTGATGAATGGATGCAAATTGTTCTTTCAGAAACATGTCCTTCAGTGTATTACCTTGCTTAATCCCCTTCACATCTTGAGCAAGGTCAGCCAGAGTATACTTTGTGAAAGTAATATTGGAAGCAACAGTTTCAGTAGTTCTTCCACTATTCTCCACTATGTTCATTAAATCTTTAAATCTCTGCTCTTGCCTGTCAAGTTGAGTTCTTAAATTTGCAATGTCATTCCTGACAGTCCTCAACTCATCCAAAACCTCTGCTGGTACTCCATCAGCCATATGGCCAGCAGCTCCATCAGCAGGCTCTTCCATAGTGTATTGTGCCCTCAATCTGCTGACAACCATGGCTCTACTCATGTCCCTTCCAGCAGGGGCAGGTCCTTCTTTAACCATAGCACCAAGAATGTCTTCCATTATTGGATCTTGTGCAGGTTCTTCAAAAATAGGTACAAATGCCTGTTGTGGTTCATCAGCAACATGTTCTTCTTCAGGCATTTGAAATTCCTCATCAGTGTAGTCATAATCCAGCAGCTGCTCATCCTCAACAATAACATCAGTCTGCTGACCATCTTTCCCTACAGTGGTCTTGTGTCCAGTAGGATCCACTATAGCAGCCTGTTCAACAACCGCAGGGGTTTCCTCCAAACCAATAGATAGTTCCAACCTATGTTTAGGTGCTGTTTGAGACACAGCAACCTATACCTCATGTTCCAACCTTTGTTCAGGTGTTGTTTGAAACCTAGCAGCCTGAACCTCCAGTTCTAACCTTTGTTCAGGTGCTGTTTGAACCTCAGCAGCCTGAACCTCCTCAACCATCAATGGTGATCCTTCAAATCCCATCACCATGTCCAACCTCTGTGCTACCACTGTTTGCTCCTCAGTGGTCAGCACCCTCTGTACAAGGATTGCAGGGAATTCAGCCCTATTTTCTTCTTTAAATCCTTCAGCATTGGCAATCCTTCTCAGTGTATTAGCAGCTTTGGATAGGGTTCCTTCAGTGTCAATCCAGTCTTGATATTGAATTGATCCCTCAGAATTGACATATGGTTCACTAAGATCAGTAACCCTCTCATCATCCAAATTTACAGTCTGCAGATCATCAGGTTGTTCAACAGGTTCAGCAACAAATGAAGCATCAGATACACCAACCAATCTATTGCCTCCAAGGTGTATACCCTCATTGATTAGTGCCTCCAGATCATCCATAGTAAGATCCTCCAGATCTTCATTCATTTCTTCAGTTTGTTGCCTCTCTCAAGAGATCATCCAGATGCATCAGTAGATCGCTCCACTCTTGGTTCAATAATCATAGCAGTTCCACTGACACCTCCTGGACCAGAGGGATAATTACCTCCAGAATCAGATGAAGATGAGTCATCATTGTCATCTCTTGGGTCCTTGAATTTGATACCTTCTTCCTTCTGTTGTTCATCAAACAGATCCATCAGTCTTGATTGCAGTAATGAGGTATCAACCAGATCCAGAAAATTTTCTACTCCCAATTTCTCAAAAGCCCATTCTTCAAAGTCTGTCATTGGTTGTGCAGCTGGCTTTTATCTTTTATAAAATCCAAATTTCCATTGGAAGTATTCAGCCACTTGCTGGAGTTTAGGATCAACAAACTCCTCTTTCTTCTTCTTCTTTTCATGTCTTTGAAATGGCATGGTTGGTTTTCTAGAAGTTGTTTGTTCACTCTGCTGACCTCCAAAGGTCCCAACTAGCAGAGTCAGAGTTTCTTCGACAGATGCCTCTAGGTCAGTAGGTTGCTCAGATTGTATATTTGTTCCTACTACCTCCATATGTTCCACACTTTGTTCCCCCTGACTTACATGCTCATCAGCAGGGTTAGCAACAGATTGCTCTTCCCCCTGAACTATTGCAGATACAGCAGGGTCTTGTACTGATGTTTCACTCACCAGAGCAGGTGCAGATTCAGTAGTCTGTTGTGGCTCTTCATCAAGTTGCTCAACAACAACTTGTGTAGTTTCAGAAGGCTCAGCAGCCTTTACTGGGGAGGACTCAACAACTTCAACAGCAGGCTTAGTTTCAGCAGTCTACTGTGATTCTTTAGTAGGTTGCTCATCAACAGCCTCTACTATCTCAGTAGGCTTAATTGTTGTTAGGGGCTCAGCTTCAATAGCTTCTTTTACTTCTTCTTCCCTCTCTGAGCTTCCAGAATCCTTAACTACTTCCCTTTGCCATGTTTCTTTTTCTTGGCAATTTCTTTCATTCCCTTGGAAAGATCTTCTGTTTCAATTTCAGTAGCTTTCCTCTTTCTACTGGCTTCCTTTTGTTGCTCCTTCAAAATTTCAGCAACAGACTTCTTCTTTGCTACTACACAGGTGGTGAATCTCAATCTCTCTGGACCTCTCAGACTCAAGATCTCTCATTGTTTTCTTTCTAGTCTACTTAGGCTTCAACAATTCTGTTATTTTTCTTGTGTCAGCAGCCTTTCTCTTTTCAGTAACCTTCTTAGGTGCAGCAGGCTTAACAAATTTCTTAACCTGCTCACCACCAGCATCATCATCTCCACCATCATTATCACTTTGTGTGGCCTCATCATCCACATCTTCATCATCATCCAAACCAGGGATAGGATAGTCAATCTCTTTCTTGTATCTAGATTTGTTGATCTTTTCAGGTGCAATATCAGCAATTCCCAAATGATTCAGCAGGGCCTGAACCATCAATCCCAAAGGTAAAGCCTTGGATTTCCTTGTCCCTTCTTTTTTCTTCTTTTGCTACTTTCTTCATGTAGTGGACAAAGAATCCAGCCCAATCAAACTTCATGCTTCTGCAAATGATCATCAGCAGTTCTATTTTGGGTCCTGATAAAGTATCCATGCTTCCAATGAGTCCTAAGATATTCTTTGCAATAACCTTGCTCAGCAGGTTGTATTCATGACCAATATGCTTCACATTAATGCCTGGAATTGATTTGATGGCATCATTGGTTTTGATTCTGTCAACAAACTCCATTTTTGACAGTCCCATTTCCTCAGGATTTGTTGGAGCATCGATTACTGGTGCAAAACCAAAAGCTTCCCGCAGCATGTTTGAGGAAACTTCAATCTCCTGGGAATGTACTATTGTGGTGAATGCCTCTCTACCTTCTCTTATTACAATATTTCTCCAGAAGCTAACAACATTTGTATATGATATTGTTTCCAATCTTATATTGAGCACATTTTCCAAACCTTCATATCTTCTTATCCTTCGACCAATATTGATTGCTAATTCTGTTTGGTTAGCATCAACAACAAAGCCTCTCACACTTTGACTTGTTCCAATTTGAACATCATCCTTTTCTACCATTGTTTTAAGAAAAAGATGAAGAAGATAGCTCTCAAATTTGTGTTCACACAGTGTAAATGCAAAGAAAATTAATCTAAGGTTTTTGAAAGTAACACGTGTAAGTGGTCTCAGATATATAGACATGATGCAATTAGAATAATCATATAGCACGATGATGGTATTAACCACGATTAAATCTGAGTGAATGCTATCTTGACACGTGGCCCGTTACTTTTTCATAACGTTTTGTAACCGTTAGATCGTGTAACTATGGTTATAAGGATAGAATAAATATCCTGCCATTTGCTTTTTGACTTTTGTATGTTTGACTGTGTAACGTTTCCCTTCAAAGAATTTTGACCTCGGAGACTTGGCTCAAGTGACTGCTTTGAAAAAATGTCTCAAAGAGACCTGCTGATAGAGTTACTCTGCTGATATTTAATTCCTTTTGTATTGTCCAACTGATAATACAAGATGAAGTTTAATACCAATGACTGATCTGTCATGTGAGCTCACCCAACATGACAAAGACCAATCCCCTTGTCAGTATTATGTACAGGGACATAAAGCAAGTCAAGATAGAGACAAATCTGAAACAGCTATGTTTGAAATTTAAACATAAGTCACAGGATTATCACC
The DNA here is from genome assembly GCA_026214975.1 of Gentiana macrophylla. Classification (NCBI taxonomy): domain Eukaryota; kingdom Viridiplantae; phylum Streptophyta; class Magnoliopsida; order Gentianales; family Gentianaceae; genus Gentiana; species Gentiana macrophylla. The sequence goes on from CM047805.1 coordinate 49,213,710, forward strand.
TATAAATAGAAGACTCCTGATTCATATACAAGTGATGAAAAATAACAATCTAATCCAAGCTGCTGATCATTTCATCCTGATCAAGCTGCTGACTGTTGAATAATTTACTTGATTCAAACTTTCTTTCATAAGAAACCTGTTGAAGACAGAGAAGCACTTAGGTGTCAAGAACTGTTGTTTGTGGTGGAGCTAGTGAAGAGGCAATCCTACCCTTCAAGGACCAGTGGAATACTTTGAAGCAGCAATTCTACCTGTTTCAAATATTCAGGTTGTGAAGCCATAGCTATTGGTGAAGGACAGACAGCTTAGGGATTTTGTAACTGCAACCTCAAAGATCTCTAGTGAATTTCCTCCAACATCATAGGAGAAGAGTGGACTGATAGGATTACACCACCTGGAACCACTATAAAATTTGCCTACTTACTTTCTGCATTTAATTTCTGCATTTAGTATACTGATCACATCAACTTACTGAAACTAGCAACTGAATCACACACTTACACTACTGAGTATCTAATACTTAGTATCATATTTAAACAAGTAAAAAAGCTTAATTTGAATATATTCCGCTGCAACAAATCCAGTAAAATCAACAATAGAGAGACTCTTCGAGTGGTCACAGACTCACCGCATATCAGATGGCTATCGACCTTTGCCGAGTTTGTTAACTCCAAAAGTTTTAAGTGTTAAGTTTATTCACCCCCTCTAAACTTAACCAAAGCCTTTTCAAGGGACCAACAATTGGTATCGGAGCAGTGCTTCTGTTCTGAAGTAATCCTACTTGTTGTGCTTGTGAAAATACTTTGAAAACCCTTTCAAGTTTCTGATTTTCAAAGCTTTGCATCATGGACAACAACCAGTATGCTAGAACTATGTTGATGTGTTCCTTAGATCATTTTGATGAGTATAAACGTCATATGCAGGCTTTTCTAGCTGCAACACATGATGAAATAATGGATGTGCTAACTGATGGACCACTGGAGATCACTAAGTCAGTAACTCTGGGGAGTGAAACTCAATATATTCCAAAGCCAAAAATAGAGTGGAATGCTGAAGATAGAAAAAGAGCAAACCTCAACAATATTGCTATTGATATCATATACAGAACCTTGGATAGCAATATGTACATTAAAGTGAAGGATTGCAAGACTACAAGGGAACTTTGGGATAACTTACAACTAATCTGTGAAGGCACTGATGCTATCAAGAAAAACTTGATCAGTGTAGCCAAAAAGAAGTTTCAAGATTTCAAAATGAAACCAAATGAAACTATTGAACAAATGGAGTCAATATTCAATGCTATCATGGATGAACTCACCCTACTGAATGTAGACTACTCAAAAGAAGAAATCAATACAAAAATCTTAGAAGCCCTACCAGCAAAAGAAGTTTGGGAAATGAAGGTTACTGCCATAGAAGAAATGAGAAGACTACATGAAGATACACCTTCAAGTTATTTTCAAATCTCAAGGCTTATGAATTCAGTAAGAAACTTGCACCTGAGACTGAAAAGGAAGAACCAAAAACTACTGCATTGGCTGCCACACATCAAGAAGAATCATCAGTATCTCAAGATGATCTACTGGATGAGATGCAAGAGCAAATTGACCTACTGAGCAAGAAAATCAGAATGATGAAAACTAGAAGGGGTTCTCCAAGGAATTTCACAAAGAAATCAAGTGAAAGAAGAAGGAAGAATCCAAGAAAGATAATGATTATTTGTGTTTTCATTGCAAGAAACCAGGACACTTCAAACTTGACTGTCTTGATCTAAAGCAGAAAAAGGAACCTGATTATCTATGCTTCAACTGCAAGAAACCTGGACATTTCAGACCTGATTGTCCAGACCTACTGAAGAATAATAATCAGCAAAGAAGACCTAGCAAGAAAGCAATGGTTGCTGATGATGAATCAAGATATGAAGTTGAATCGGAAAAAGGAAATGAATCTGATGATACTGCACTTGTTGCTGACATGGAAGATTATGCTTTGATGGAAAATATGGAAGAAACTGAGGAGGTATACAATTCTGTATCTATAAACACTACTGTTGAAAGTGATTGTGAATCAACTTGTGGTTCAAATCCGAAAATTCTGACAATGAAGAAACTTTGGATGCCATCCTTAATCAACTGAGGAAAATACAATCTGGTTATGAAATTGTGAAGGCTGAAAAAAAAGCTCTTCAAATAGAAGTTGAAAGGTTAAAAGATGAATTAAGAACTCTCAAAGGTAAGGAAAAAGATTTTGAGCAAAATCAGCATAAGCCTGCTGTACATTCAATAGCTGCTGAATCTGCTGAACAATCTAGTTCCACCACTGCATTCAAATCTTGAAAGCCTTATGGTGATAGAACATGCCTTGGATTTGGAACTCAACAATCTAATAAGAGTGGATCCTGTAAGGTTACTGAACCTAGTACCAGAATTGGTCCTAAGTCTGTGCCTGCACAAGATCCAACTCCTAAAAAGGTTACTGAGGTAGTGAAGCCTACTGAGAAGACTTCAAGGAAGCAAAATCAGAACTCAAAAAGGTCAACAACACCTAACAAAAAGAGTAAATCCAAGAGTAGGACTGATGTGCCTTCTAGACCTACTGATAGCAGACTTGCTGCTAAGTCTGTTGGACCTCAAAAGGGCAAAAATCAGAAATATTCCAAGGATAAGAATCCTAAACCTAAAAATGTTAATCATTCTAGGGATACTTATCTCAGAGGGAAATGTAGACTATTCCCTACTGATGATGATTGGAATATTCATGTCCCTACTGCTAGAAACAATAGACATAACCATAATGCTAGGGTAAGACCTCAGCAATGGAATCAGTAGAGGACTCAGCAGAGGACTTATTCCAGACTCAGCAGGGACCTCAGCAGACTCCATATTACAAGGCTGCTCCTAACAGACAGCAAACCTATGGTTATGCTAGTGCTTCTAACAATAGAAATCACTTCAAACAGCATTACGTACCAAAAGGCCAGAAAGCATATGTGAATCCTACACAACCAAATGTTAGGCCTTATGGATGTGTGGAACACATATATGAACAAAAGTATAATACTTTTCAAAGAAGACCTTATGGAAATTTGCCAAGGGTCATGCTTACCACTGACCACTATGGACCCAAACAGTTTTGGGTACCTAAAATACATTAACTTTGTTTTGTAGGGTGTCTGGTACTTTGACAGTGGATGTTCCAGACATATGACAAAGAATAAGCACTGTTTGACAAATTATATTGCAAAGGATGGTCCAAGAGTGAATTTTTGCAACAAGAACACACCAGGATATACAAGAGGATATGGTACACTGGTGAGGAATGCATTAACTATCAGAAATGTTGCATTTGTGGAAGGACTGGACTACAACCTACTGAGCACTGGACAATTCTGTGACATGGGTTACAAGGTCACTTTTTACAAAGGCTGTGTTGTCATTATTGAAAAAGGTGAACAAGTTGTGTTGGCTGGAAGAAGACAACAAAACAAGTATGTTGTGGATTGGTCTACTGTTGTTCCAGAGATATGCCTGATTGTGCATACCAAGTCAGAACTGAATTGGTTGTGGCATAAGAAGTTGAATCATCTTAACTTTGATGATATCAATCAACTGGTGAAAAAGAAGTTGGTGATTGGTTTTCCTGAGATTACATTCAAAAAGGATGCTATATGTGATGCATGTCAGCAAGGTAAACAAACCAATTCAAGCTTCAAGTCAAAGACTAAGCAATCAACAAGAAGAGTTTTGGAGCTAATGCACATGGATTTATTTGGACCAGTAACACCAACAAGTGTGACAGGAAAGAAGTACACTCTGGTAGTTATGGATGATTATTCAAAATACACTTGGGTAGTATTCATGAACAAGAAAAGTGAAACACTTCAAAAGATGCTTGAACTTTTAAAGAGATTGTAAAATGAGAAAATTTTGACAGTAGTGAAGATCAGATCAAACAAGGGTACTGAATTTCTCAATAAAGTCATAAGAGAATATTGTATACAAAATGATGTGCTGCATCAATTAGCTATTTCTGGTACACCTCAGCAAAATGGGGTTGATGAGAGAAGAAACAGGACTTTGAAAGAAGCAGGAAGGACTATGATTTGTGAAGCATTATTACCTAAAAGATATTGGGCTGAATCAATCAATACAGCATGCTATACACAAAATAGGACCTCAGTGAACAAGAAGCTGCTGAAGAAACCTTATGAGATATGGAATGGAAGAAAACCAAATATATCTTATTTCCATCCATTTGGAAGCAAGTGTTTTATTTTGAATCATAAGGAGCAATTGAAGACATTCCAACCAAAATCATATGAAAGAATCTTTTTGGGATATTCTTCTGTCAGCAAGGCATTCAGGGTACTGAATAAAAGGACATTGAAACATAAAGAATCAATACATGTTGTATTTGATGAACCAAAGTTCACTGGAATGGAAGATGAATATTTAGAACCTGCTGAGAATCTCCAAGTCACTGATCCAGAATGTGTTGATGTTTTGGAAGGGATAAATGACTTAAAAGTTTCTGACTCTGCCCCTGCTGAAGAACCTACTGGTAACACTACTGATGCACCAACTGAAGCAGTTCAAGGATCTATTGAACTCCCTACTGAAGCAACAACAGACACTACTTAAGATGATGTTCCTGAGAACCAATCTAACCAAAATCCACAATGGTTAAGGGATCACCCTGCTGAGCAAGTTATTGGGAATGTACAGCAAGGTGTAAGGACTAGAAGACAATTGGAAGCAATGTGTACTTGTTTTCTATCTCAAATGGAACCTAAAGTTGTTGAAGAAGCAATATCAGATCCAAATTGGATAATTGCTATGCAAGAGGAATTGAATGAATTTGAAAGAAATCAAGTTTGGACACTAGTGGAAATGCCTAATCATGCAAATATAATTGGAACTAAATGGTAATACAAAAATAAATTGGATGAATCTGGTACCATTGTAAGGAATAAGGCTAGATTAGTAGCAAAAAGCTATTCTCAAGCTGAAGGAATAGATTTTGATGAGACATATGCCCCAGTTGCAAGATTGGAAGCTATAAGATTATTCTAGGCATATGATGCATACAAAAACTTCATAGTATACCAGATGGATGTCAAAAGTTTATTTTTGAATGGCATTCTAGAGGAGGAATTTTACGTTCAGCAACCTCCTAGTTTTGAAGTTAAAGATCAAGAAGATAATGTGTACAGACTTAACAAGGCACTTTATGGGTTGAAACAAGCACCAAGAGCATGGTATGAAACCCTATCTCAATTCTTGGTGGACAATGGTTTTACCAAAGGTACCATTGACAAGACTCTTTTCAGAATCAATGAAGGGGATAGCACCCTGCTGGTACAAATTTATGTTGATGACATAATTTTTGGTTCTGAAAATGAATTGCTATGTGAAAAGTTTGCTAATCTCATTAAAAGAAAGTTCCAAATGAGTATGATGGGAGAAATGAACTACTTCTTGGGATTACAAGTCAAACAAATGAAAGATGGAATCTTCATTCATCAAACTAAATATACCAAGGAGTTTTTGAAGAAGTTTGGCATGGAAAATAGCACCAAGGTGTCAACTCCTATGAGCACCAACAACAGATTGGATGAAGATAAAGAAGGCAAATATGTTGATCAGACTTTATACAGAATGATGATAGGCAGTCTGATGTACCTCACTGCCAACAGACCTGATATATCTTTTGTTGTAGGTGTTTGTGCAAGATTTCAATCAAAACCAAAGGAAAGTCACTTAGCTGCAGTAAAAAGGATTCTTAAGTATCTAAAAGAGACCTTGGGAGTAGGGATATGGTATTCAAAAGATGGAAGTTTCAAGGTTATATCCTACTCAGATTCTGATTATGTTAGATGCAAGATTGATAGAAAAAGCACCACAAGAACCTGTCAGTTGATAGGAAATAGACTGGTTTCCTGGTTCAGTAAGAAACAGAATTCAATAACAACCTCCACTGCTAAAGCTGTATATATAGCTGCTGGAAGTTTTTGTGCACAAATACTTTGGTTAAGACAACAGTTAAGGGATTATGGAATTGAAGAAAGAGAAATTCCTATAATGTGGGACAACACAAGTGCAATAGCAATCACAGAAAATCCTGTTTTGCATTCAAGAACCAAGCATATTGATGTAAGACATCATTTTATAAGAGATCATGTTGAGAAGAAAGATGTTGTGGTTCTTTACATCCTTACTGAAGATCAACTTGCTGATATATTTACTAAACCATTGGATAGTGAAAGATTTGCTAAGATAAGAACTGAACTTGGCATCATAAAAGTTGACTGATATACTAATAATCAGCAGTGTACTGGAATTCACCAAGGGGATTAGTCTTTGCTATGTTGGGTGAGCTCACTTAGCAGACTCGTCATTGGTATCAACAATTCCATGTATTTATATGAGTTTGGACAATTGATCAAATGAAGTTGCCAAGGGGATTGATCTTTGTCCTGTTGGGTGAGCTCACTTGACAGATCAGTCATTGGTATTAAACTTCATCTTGTATTATCAGTTGGACAAAACTAGTGTGTATGAAGATCAGCAGAGTAACCCTGTCAGTTGGCTGGTGAGCCGTCTTAATCAGCAGGCTGCTAAGGTAACTTCACTGAAGATCAAGTCGGCTGAGTTATACGCTACAAGATAGTCAAACTTAACTGAAAGTCAACAGTAATTGGATATTATTCTTATCCTTTATAACTGTGGTTATATTATCCAACGGTTACAACGCTTTATGGAATCAATTAGTGGGTAACGTGGCAACATCACATTTATTCCAACTTTAATCGTGGTTAAATGCTATAGTACGTGTACAGTACTTTCTTTGACAGTTACTACCCACTTTCTTCTTCTATATATATAGACGTATATACAGAGATGATACATACAACTTTCAGATCGATTTTTCTCTAAGAATATACAGTGTGAGCACAGATTTGCAATATTTCTCTTCATCTTTCTCAAAATTTCTAATGGCGGATAAAGGTGATGTTCACATTGGAACGAGCCAAAGTGTTAGAGGGTTCGTTGTTGATGCTAACAAGACTGAGCTAGCTATCAACATTGGTAGAAGAATCATAAGATATGAAGGACTAGAGGATGTTTTGAATCTGAGATTGGAAAGCATATCTTATACAAATGTTACAAATTTCTGGAGAAATATTGTGATTAGAGATGATAGAGAGGCATTCACTACCACTGTTAATGCCCAGGAGATTGAAATTTCCTCAAATCTGCTGAGGGAGGTATTCAGATTTGGACCTGGAAATGGTGCTCCTAACAATCCTGAATCAATAGAGCTGTCTAGATTGGAGTTTGTTGATGCAATAAAGACCAACAAATCCATAAAATCTTCACTGAGCATCAATGGGAAGCATATCAAAATGGAGTATAATCTGCTGAGCAAGATTATTGCTAAAAACATCCTTGGATTCAGTGGAAGCCTTGATACATTGTCTGGACCTAAGATTGACATGCTGATAATCATATGCAAAAGTGTGAAGTTTGATTGGGCCGGATTCTTTGTCCATTACACGAAGAAGGTGATAATAGAGGACATAGATGGGACCAGGAAGTCCAAGACATTGCCTTTGGGTTTGATGGTGCAACCTCTACTGACCCATTTGAAGATTGCTGATGTTGCACCTGCAAAAATCAACAAGACCAGATATAAGCTAGAAATCAGTTATCTCATTCCTAGGTTGGATGATGATGAAGACATAGATACTGAAAGGACAAAGAGTGATAATGATGGAGATAATGATGCTGGTGGTGAGCAGGTTAGTCAAGTTACAAAACCTGCTGCATCTAAGAAGGCTGTTGAGAAATGAAAGACTGCTGATACAAGGAAGATTAATGAAATGTTAAAGCCTAACAAGACATGGAAACAACCAGTAGAGACTGCTGAGTCTACTGAGGTCCCAGTTGATGCTGAGGCTACTGAGCATACTGGAACTTCAAAGAAATCTACTGCTGAGATTTTGAAAGAACAACAGAAAGAAGGCAAAAGAAAGAGGAAAGCTGCTGAGATTGAAGAACAACCTGCAAAAAGAAGGAAACAGGTTGCAAAGAAGAAAGCTCATGGCAAAGGCAAAGAGCTAAGAGTTCTGGAGGAACAGAGAGAAATGGAAGAAGAAGCTGTTGAGCCTACTGAGGCTAGAGAGGTTGTTGTTGTGCAACAAACTGTAGAATCACAACAAACTGATGTTTCTGACCCTACTGTGGAAGCTACAACTCAGGGGGAAGAACACACTGCTACAGACCCTGCTGGTGTGCATGTAATTCAGGGGGAACCTAGTGTGGAACAGTTGGAAGTAGTAGGTACAAATGTACAACCTGATGAACCTACTGACCTCTTTATATCTGCTATAGATACATTAGCTCATCTTTTTGAAGCCTTTGGAGGACAACAAGTTGAACAACCTGCTCCAAGGAAGCCTACTATGCCCTATGAAAGACAAGAGAAAAAGTCAAAGAAAGAAAGGGTGGATCCCAACTTCAAAAAGGTGCAAAAATATTTTCAATGGAAGTTTGGATTCTACGAGAGACAAAAACCAGCTGCTGAACCAATGAGTGGATTTGAAGAATGGGCCTTTGATCAGTTGGGTGTGGAAAGTCTACTGGAATTGGTGGATACAACTATGCTGCAGACAAGGCTAATGGACCTACTGGAAGAAGGGAAGAAAAGTGCTAAAATCATGTTTAAGGATCCCAAGTATACACCAGATAGTGATGACTCCTCATCATCTGACTTTGATGATGATCATCCTATGTTCCCGGGGGAGTCCAGTGGAGTGGCCAAGGAAACATCTGTTGAAGCAACTGGTCAAGGATCTACTAAGGAAACAGCAGATCAGTTCACTGATGCTGGTAAGTCAACAGACTGGTATTGTGGACGAAGATATGGAGGATTTGACCATAGATGATCTGGAAGCTCTAATTAATGATGGGATAACACATGGAGACAACAGGCTAATCAGTATGTTTGACACCATACTGGTGGTTGAATCTAATGATCAGCAGACTGAAAAATTGGATGAGGAGATGGTAATTGCACATAGTGAGCGACATCGATTCAAGATTCAGCTCAATATCAGGAGTGGTTTGACACTCAGGATACCTTATCGCAAACTGCTGATGTTCTATAGAAGATAGCTGATGCTAGAGGAGTCCTAGAAGAAAATTTGGGAGAATTTCCTCAAATTCTTGTACAAAGAGTCTTAATCACTGAGGAACAAACAGTGTTAGGACAAAGGCTGGATTTGGTGATGGGTTTGGAAGGATCACCCACACATTCTGAGGTGGTTCAGGTTGCTGAGGAACAAACAGCACCTGAATATAGGTTGGAACAGGAGGTTCAGGCTGCTGAGGATCTGACAGCACCTGGACAAAGGTAGGAACCGACAATGGGTTTGGAGGAAACCCCTGCTCTAGTTGAAAAGGTTGTTATAGAACAAAGTTCTTTGAAAACACATCGATGCAGGCAAAGGCGCTCATCGATGCTAAGGCTCTGGAAGGTAATGATACTCAGCAGACTGTTGTTGATGAGGATGAACAGCTGCTGGATTATGACTTCTGTGATGAGGAATTTCAAATGCCTGAGGAAGAACAAGCTGCTGATGAACCTCAACAAGCACATGTACCAATTTTTGAAGAAGAACATATCTTGGAACCTCAACCTGCACAAGACCCTATCTTAGAAGACATCATTGGGGATGTGATTGTGGAAGGTCCTAAACCTGCTGGATGGGACAGGACAAAAGCCTTGGTTGTCAGCACACAAAGGGCACATTACAATGTTGAAGAACCTGCTGATGATGCTGCTGGACATATGGGTGGAGGCATGGCTGTTGTTGTACCAGCACATATTCTGGAAGAATTGAGAGCAATCAGAGATGACATTACACAATTAAGGACTCAACTCAATAAACAGGAACAAAGATTTGAAGATTTGATGAATCTGGTGGAAAATAAAGGAAGAACCACTGAAACTGTTGCTTCCAACATCACCTCTACTCAATATGCCATTGTTGACCTAACCAAAGATGTGAGAGGCATAAAACAAAGCAATACACACAAAGATAAATTCTTGATTGAATAGTTTGCCTCACTACACAAAAAGCTTGACAAGCTTGCTGAGGCACCCAAGCCTGCAGTGGCTAACCCTACTGGAACACCTCAACCTGCTGCATTGGATCCTAAGGTCACTAAGAGGATCAATCTACTGGAACAAACTATGGAAGGAAGGATCACTGCAGTTGACACAAGGACATAGATTATGGAAGGTCAACTTGCTAACTTGGTGATCACACAGGAGAGTGTTCATGGTCTACTGTCCCGGTTTGTTGATGATGTCAATAAGGGGGAAGAGGGCCTTACAGCAGAAGCGAAGGAGGCAGCAAGAATTTTTGCAATGAAGAGATGGGAGGATGATACAAATGAGTTCAGGAAACCTACACCTGGCAGGATTCAGTTGACTGATAACCTCCTGAAAAAGTATAAGAAGCCATACTATGGAAATAAGAGACCGTAACACCATATGGGATTTCATGAAGGACTAAATTCCTTTCTTGGTCTAAAACTTTGGGAAACAAGGGTCAAAGCACTAAGAGCTTCTTATAGAGGTGGAAGAGGAGGAAGAGGTAGACTAGGAACTGTCCAATCAGCAAAGGAGTCACTGCATGAATTCAAACACTTTTACATGGGACAGGGCTTCAGTGTTCATAACATTAGATTGACTCTACCAGAAGCCTGGAAGTGGTGGAAAGAGCTAAACCATTGGGTTGACTTTACCCCAATTGAAAACCAATGGATGCTGGATGTTGTCAAAGAAATCCATGAGTTCTATGAGAAGAAAGAAATAGACAAAAACAGAAACTAGATCAGCACACTTACATTATTCATTTCATTCTACTGATCCTAGTTTTTAATAATATTGAAAAAATATGATTATAATGAGAAATGACTGAATTTGTACTATTTTTGTTTTTAACTTTTTGCTTTGCTGTAAAGAGGGTATTGGCATCATCACTAAAAAAGGGGAAATTGTTTGACTTATTTCAAGTTTTAATGATGAGTGCCAGACTAGCTGTTATAGAGCAAAGGCAAAAAGATATCTAGATTAAATGTATAGGCTTATTAGAGTTTGATCTTTGTATAGGTTTGATCAAACAAGCATTGTAATTAGGTCAGCTGACTTTATCAGCAGACCTGTCTAGGTCAGTAAGGTAACTGAGTCAGTAAACTAGTTATGAACCTGCTGAAGACTGAAGGCTGAGGGTTTAAACTTAGTTATTGAAGGCTAATGGTTCAAACTTAGTATTTAAAGTCAATGATATGGAATTAGAATTTAGGGAAGTCTGTGATGACCTAAACTGATTACATATACCTTGTGTACAAGGTCTAAGTTCCATAAGTTAAGTGGTGATTGGAACTTAGTTATGTTCAAATTGGTGTACTCTAACTTCACAATAAAAAGTTAGATAAAAGACAGTCAGCTGAAGTGTTTTATAAACACAGCAAACTTAAGACAGCTGATTGACATGTATTTCAGCAGACTAACATACACAGGTATCTGCTGAATGTAAATATCGATTTAATCAAAGGTTACATTGGAAGATTACAAGGATAAGGATGGATTACAAGCCTTGATAGTGTCAACAAATCAATGGCCAAGATGAAAGGAATGTTGGAAAGATTCAGAGTATTAACCAATAGACATAGTCAAAGGGTGGGACAGATCAAAACTCGACAAAAGCAAATCGACAAAGGAGTAATCGATTACTATGTCTGAGGTGATGAAAGCAAGTCAAGATGGAGACAAATATGAAACGGCTATGTTTGAAATTTAAACATAAGTCACATGATTCTCACCTATAAATAGAAGACTCCTGATTCAGATACAAGTGATGAAAAATAACAATCTAATCCAAGCTATCAAGTTTCTTATCAAGAAAATCACCCTACTGACTTCACTGAGCTTAAAGCTACTGATCCAGAAAACTCTTCAAGTGTAACTTGCTATCAAGTTACATCAAGTATACACACTTGAAGACCTCAAGCTGGTGATCATTTCATCCTGATCAAGCTGTTGACTGTTGAATCATTTACTTGATTCAAAACTTTCTTTCATAAGAAACCTGTTGAAGACAGAGAAGCACTTAGGTGTCAAGAATTGTTGTTTGTGGTGGAGCTGGTGAAGAGGCAATCCTACCCTTTAAGGACCAATAGAATACTTTGAAGCAGCAATCCTACCTGTTTCACATATTCAGTTTGTGAAGCCATAGCTATTGGTGAAGGACAGACAGCTTAGGGATTTTGTAACTGCAACCTCAAAGATCTCTAGTGAATTTCCTCCCACATCATTGGAGAAGAGTGGACTGACATGATTACACCACCTGGAACTACTATAAAATTTGCCTACTTACTTTCTGTATTTAATTTCTGCATTTAGTATACTGATCACATCAACTTACTGAAACTAGCAACTGAATCACACACTTACACTACTGAGTATCTAATACTTAGTATCATATTTAAACAACAAGTAACAAGGCTTAATTTGAATATATTCCGCTGCAACAAATCCAATAAAATCAACAAATCGGTGAGACTCATCGAGTGGTCACAGACTCATGGAGCAGTCATCAGGCTACTGACCTTGCTGAGTTTGTTAACTCCAAAAAGTTTTTAGTGTTTAGTTTATTCACCCCCCTCTAAACTTAACCAAAGCCTTTTCAAGAGACCAACACTAATACTACGGGTCTGGAGTCAGCTACAGTTGGACATGTTCAACAAACAGGACGTTCACGGTTTGAGCAGGTAACTGCGCCTGACTACAACACACCTCTGTATGTGTCATTGGTTGGGGAGATACCAAGGATACATGTAACTCCAGTTGTTTCAGTATATCCCCCTCCATCAGGAGCACAGAAGTAGCAGCCGATCTATAGCCGTCCACTTGCATCAGCTTTCTATCCGCCACAATCATATGACTACACACCACAACCGACAGTTCTTACTCCCCCGCCGAGCAGAGCTGATACTTTTGTGGCATCTGGCTACACCTACCCCAGCCACAACAGCATTATCAGCCACAACAGCAGCACCAGAGGTATCACCCATATGGGACTGTTCACATAGAGGTTCCACCTCAGCAGCATATCAGCCACCGGTCTAGAATCAGTACTATGGAGGTAACAATGGACCTGTAGAATGGTACACAAAGCTGAAGAGGATCAGAGTTGAGGATTTCTTTGGTAGCGTGACACCAGCGGCAGCTGAGGTTTGGTTCAATGGTTTTGAGAAGGCGTGCAAGACTTTGCACATACCAGTTTCTGAGTGGGCACGGTTAGCAGTTTCCTGTCTATCAAGGAATGCACAAAACTGGATGGAATCAGTCGAGCAGGTAAGAGACCCAGTTACTGATTGGGCTGTGTTTAGAGATCTATTTTACATGGAGTATTTCCTGAGGACTGTGCAGACAGCGAAAGCAGCGAGTTCATACATCTGAGGCAGGGTCAGAACTCTACAATTACGCAGTTTTCTCACAGGTTTCATGAGCTGGGCAGATTTTACCCTGAGATTATGGGGAATGAAGAAAGAAAGCTGGAGCACTTTATGGAAGGCTTGGCTAGACCAATAATTCAGGGTATGAGAGGCGTGTGGCCAACCAATATGGTAGAGTTGATGGATATGGCTCTGAATATGGAGAGGTTTTTGGAGAGACCGTCAGTAGTTGTGGGAAACAAGAGGCCATTTGGAGCTTTTGAGAGTAACAATCTTGGGGCACCGCAGCAGAACTTCAAGAAGACCGTAGCACCAGCAACGGCTAATCAAAAAATTGGTGCACCTACAGGTGTCCTAAATGCAACAAGACGCATGTAGGAGAGTGTAGAGCAAGAGGTAATTGTTGTTATAACTGTGGGGAAGCGGGGAACTTCTCTAGGACCTATCCTAAGAAGTTTCCTCAGGGGAACCCAGCGGTTAACAGAGGCAATCAGAATGCAAGCCGTGGATCTTCTAGCAGACCTACCCGCGTGTTTGCTATTGATATGGAACCAGAAGAGCCTGATGATCTTGTGGTTACAGGTACATTTTAAGTGTTTGTGTTTATTATGAATATTTAATAATATATGGACGCGTATGATGTTATTTATTGTACTTAAATTGATCAACTTGCTAGGTACCATAATCATAGATAACTTAGCAGTGTCAGCCTTGTTTGATACTTGATCTTCAGGTACTTTTGTGTCTTCTAAGATAGCTAGGAAGTTAAATATACCACTTCAGGAGTTGGAGAAACCTCCAAGTATCACTACACCTTTGGGGAGAGTTACTAAGGTTGCACAAGTCTTACCTTAGGTCGACGTTAGAGTTGGAACCTATAGGTGTAAATCTGACTTGACAGTTTTGGACTTCACAGATTTTGATGTAATTCTGGGGATGGATTGGCTATCCAAGAATTTTTTTCATGTGGATTGTAGAGGTAAGAAGGTGATCTTCAAAGTTCCAGGCAAGTCAGATAAGACTTTTCAGGGTAACGTGTATAAGCCAAGTAAGAAGAGGCATCCGATAATATCGGCGGTTAGAGCCAAGAGGGCTTTGCAGAAGGGTTGTGAAGGGTATGTTCTTTATGCTATGGACATAAAGAATCATACTCCTAAGTTAGAAGAAACTCCTATAGTTAAGGAATTTCTTGAAGTTTTTCCAGATGAGTTGCCAAGAAATATGCCTGACAGGGATATAGAGTTTGAGATACAGTTAATCCCATAAGCAGCACGTACAGCTAAGGCACCTTATAGGATGGAACCAGCTGAATTGAAAGAGTTGAAAGCATAGCTTAAGGAAATGTTAGAAAGGAATGTGATTCAGCCAAGTACATCGCCTTGGGGAGCACCGGTTTTGTTTGTGAAGAAGAAGGATGGTAGTATGAGGATGTGCATTGATTATAAAGCCTTGAATAACCTGACAATCAAGAATAAGTATCTTTTGCCTAGGATTGATGACTTGTTTAACCAGTTGCAAGGGAAGAAGGTGTTTTCTAAGATTGACCTTAGGTCATGTTATCACCAGTTGAAGATCAAGGTTGCAGATATACCGAAGATATCATTTAGTACGAGGTATGGACATTATGAGTTCCTTGTCATGCCTTTTGGACTCACTAATGCTCCATCAGCATTTATGGACCAAATGAAAAGAGTCTTCATGCCTTATCTTGACAATTTTGTGGTAGTATTCATAGATGATATCTTGATATACTCTAAGGATAAGATGGAGCATGAGGAGCATCTGAGGATTGTTTTACAGACTTTAAAGGAAAAGAAATTGTATGCCAAGTTTTCTAAGTGTGAGTTTTGGTTAAATCAAGTTAGTTTTCTTGGCCTAGTAATTTCTGGAGATGGGATTCAAGTTGATCTTGTGAAGATAGAAGCCGTTTCTAAGTGGCCTAGACCTACTTCAGTAATAGAGATAAGAAGTTTTCTTTGTTTAGCCAGTTATTACAGGAAGTTTGTGCAGGATTTCTCGAAGATAGCAACACCTCTTACTAGACTTACTCAGAAAAGCATCAAGTTTGAGTGGTCAAAGGAGTGTAAGGAAGCTCTTCAGACTTTGAAAGATAAGTTGACTATAGCACCCGTGTTAGCATTGCCAGAGGTTTTTGATAACTATGAAATATACACAGATGCTTCGGGTCAAGGTTTGGGATGTGTTCTGATGCAAGCAGGGAAGGTAATAGCTTATGCATCCAGGCAGTTAAAGGTTCATGGTAAGAATTATCTGACACATGACTTGGAATTGGCAGCAGTGGTATTTGCTTTGAAACTGCGGAGGCACTATCTTTATGGTGTTAAGGCAAGGATCTTCACGGATCATAAGAGCCTTAAGTTCTTTTTCACTCAAGAGAATTTGAATATGAGGCAAAGAAGATGGTTAGAGTTTGTAAAAGATTATGACTTGGGCATTCAATACCATCCGGGTAAAGCGAATGTTGTAGCCGATGCACTTAGCCGGAGGTCGGTTAATACTATCACCACTTTGCAAGAAGTGGTCAATCAGTTAGACGGTTTGCAGATTCAAGTGGTCGAACGGGAAGGTGAAGCTCAGTGTTTGGCGCCATTGATGGCAAGGTCAGAATTGTTGGATGATATTCAGGCAAAGCAAGATGAAGACCCAGTGTTAGTTGATTTGAAGCGCGTAGCTCGAGAGAAGCCTACAGTGGGTTATCAGATGGATAAGAGTGGTCATCTATGGTATGGTGATTGATTATGTGTGCCTGATGTTGATGGACTAAGGCAGCAGGTCATGGATGAAGCCCATAAGATTGCTTTTGCAGTTCATTGTTAAGGGTGATTTTATGCGATTTATAAGGATATATTTTATATCAATATTCCCCATATATGGATGTTTTTCGTAGAATTCGAGCTTATAATCGATTAATTGAGCAAATGATGTTTTGAATAGTTAAAATGCAAAGTCAAGTAAATATCGTGGTTTTATTATCTATTTTGTATGGTTTTACGTTTTGCTCGGATTAGTCATCTTTTAGGTGCACAAATGTGGAATGGAAGAGGTCTAAATGATGTTTGATTGAAGATTAAAGTGGAAAGAAAGAGATACAAGAGGATGAAGATGAAATAAAGCTTGAGAAAATCCCGAAAGCGACTGTAATGTCGACGGGCTAGTCAAAAAGGCGTTTTCGAAGAAGAGTCCTTAATGAAAGTTGTAGAGAGTTTTCGAGAGCTTTTTATGACGTTCGGATCATAAATTTTGGAGGTCTACAACTCAAGATATGAATTTTAGAAGTTTGAGTCCATTCTCAAACCAAATGCGTTCAGAGCTTAATTTTGATCTGAGTCTTCAGATCGCTTTCAAACTAGCGTCGGACTCAGTCCATGCAGCAGACGGGCGCCCTACATCCTGCATTTAACGCCCGGCCCGAATTCTTGTAGCAACCGACTTCAATTTGCTATAAATACAGCAGCTCCCAAACCCTAATACATCGAATTTTTACACAACAGCAGCTCTTCTTTGAACCCTAGAGAAGTCAAGCAGCAGCCGGCCGGCTGAGCTTCATGCTTGGCCGGCCGGTGGTGGTTAGATTAGGTTTCTTTTTCGTTTTTTTTTTCGTTTTCCTTCCTTCTTGTTCGACTAGAGCTTGAAGGTCGAGGCGACCATGAACACAGCTTTGTGAAGCTTTTTCCAGCAGCACTCTTGATTTCTTATTCATGGATATTTTGTAAGTTTTAATTAAGATTGTTTCCTTCCTATGTTTATTTGTATCTTGCAATTCATATCGGAAGATTATTGCTTGTTGATGCTACCGTATGACGGAAGTCGTTGTAGTTTAGATCACCGTAGGAAAGATTAGATCTTTAATCTATACATAACGGAAGTTCGTAGGTTAAATATCTAGGTTTACGAGAGAACCACAATTTAATTAATTCGATGCAAGATTATCTTAGATTGGAATTGAGGGATATCACCGTTACCGGAAAGATAGTATTTTTCATGTGTTTAATTCATTATGTTGTTCTTGTTCTCTTTCATGTTTTTATGCCGCATGTTAATCGAATTTAGATAACGGAAGTTAATAGATTCGTTAGATTGCCGTGAGAGAGATTGACAATAATTATTCCAACAAACGGAAGTTGAGGGATAATGTTGTTAGATTAGGATTTAATCCGTATCTTTGATTCGTATCGATATTAGTTAAGACTGGAAGGTAAACTAATTAATGGCGTGATAAATCGGAAGAGGAAACGCTTCTTTAGGTAAGATAATAATCCAAGATAACTTATGAATGAATGTGTGTTGATCTTATTTCTTTCAGTGGGGTGATGGTTGTTGGGAAAAGGTTGATCATTGTTGGTTCATGTTGTTCAACGTTAGTTAGTTTTATTGCTTTCGTAGATATAGTTTTATTTTATTTTGTCTCAGCAACTATATTTCACGGCTTTGGATTAACAATCCTCCGTCCGATTACTTTTCCGTTCTAGTTTAGGTTTAGGTTTAGTTAATAAAGAAGAATTAATTAGATTAGACTCAACATCCCTTTTCCCTGAGGATCGATACTCGTACTTATCCAACTTTACTAGCAACTACCCGGTATTCGGCCGGTTAGGAGGTAGTTTTGCATGGTAGTATAGGTTTATAAATTTTCTTTTGTTTTAATGATGCAAAATCTCCCCAACAAAAGTGGCGCCGTTGCCGGGGAATAGGTGTCATGTTGAATCTGATCTTGTTATTTCTCGATTTTGTTACGTTTATTTTTTGTTTTAATAAAAGTAGCGTTTACCAAATCGAGAGTTTTTATTTTGCCGTGTTTCGATGACCATAAGGTTAAGAATGTGCAAAAAATTTTTACTCGATTTGTTTAAACGTGAAGTATGTGTTTTTGTGTTTTCTGATCTAACCTCTTTGTGATTTAATTGAAAGTGGCTGCTGTGATCTGTGTTAATATGTGTTTTAAGTTTTTAGGGTTTGTCTGCGTTTTCTCGCTCTCTGCTTTGTGTATTCGTTGTATGGACGGCGTTCAAGTTAGTGAACGCCCGCCCGATTCTTTAGCCGCTGAGTAAACGAGCGCTTGATGATATTGGACGCCGTCCGTTCAAATATTTTCGACTGCATTCGGTTTAAAGGACCAGACGAGCGTCTATGCTTTCTGAACGTCCGTCCGGTTGGTTTTCAAGTCAAACGAGCGTTTGTTTTGCTGAACGCTCGTCCAAAGCTGTATTTTGAGGTGAACGCCCGTCCAGTGCTGAGATTTCCTTTGAACGTTCGTCCGTAATGCAGTCCAGGTTATGTTTTTCTTGATGCTTTAATTTAACTTGGATTACTTTCATTAGAGCTTCTGTGGCTATTTCATTTTACGTAGATGTTCTGAACTTATATGTTTTTACCTTTCCATCTATGAATCCATGTTAGATAATTGATCAATTCCTTATACATGATTCATCTAGGCATGTTATAGTTACTGTCGGTTCTCGTATGCTATAACTGGTCTGATTGTTAATTAGTAGCTAATGTCGGTTTCCGTATGCTACATATCGTTATGATGAATCTTGTTAGCTTTTAAGACTTACGTGCTTCCTTTTTTTTTATAACTCATATGGGTAGTAACTGTCGGTTTTCATAATGCTACCATTGCATCTTATGAGTTATATATGTTTAGTATAGCTAACTGTTGGTTTTCCATAATGCTATCACCTTTGATGAGTCTTAAAGCGGCTACACTCGCTTCTGTAATGAACAAAGATCATCGGTTATCATAACTTGTCATTATTTGGTAGACGTTTATAATATACATGTCATGTTGCTAATTAGTGGGCTAGTTTTCTTTCTTTTATTTTCTTTTATTTTTGCGTATCATTTAGATGCATATCATCTAGTTGCATTGTTTTTGTTTTTATTTCTCTTGAGTGTAGTTAACTGTCGGTTTCCGTAATACTACCTCATTTTTTTTCCATGATGGTAACTGTTGGTTTTCCATATGCCATCATTATTTTATTATTGTATATCATGTAGATTGCATTGTAATATATTTTCATGTAGTTGCATCTAGCCCTACTCTTTTGTAATATTCCATGTATATGTTCCATCTTTATATGAGCTAAATCTGAAAAATCTTTATGACTTCTTTTCCGTGTATAATCCTCTATCATTATTAGTTGGAGTTTGATGTTTCTGTTTGCACATGTGGTCTATATTATTCTACAAGCTTCTGTGGCTTTATTCTTAGATGTCATGAGTTTAAGTGTTGATCTTTCCATCTGAGCTATTATTTCTTTTTGTGCTTATATCAAACTTCCATACTTAGACGCTTAGATGTTCTGGACTTTCCCTGTTTGATTTTTCCATCTGAAGCGATTCTATTTTGTGCTCTGTATGTTCTATTCCCCCTTGTCCCCGAGATATTTCCTTGTTTGTCAAGTGTGCAGGATCTTTGCGTTAGCAATTGTGAGCTTTTAGATGAAGTCAGTTTTCTGGTGGATGGTCCACAATCTACTGATATCCTCGAGCATTCCTGGGTGATGCGCATCATTCCAGAGTTGCTCCCTTTTCGAATTACAATAAGCTAAGTACTTTTACCTTTTCTTTCGTTTTGCACAACATGAGGACATGTTGTAATTTAAGTGTGGGGGAGGGGAATGATCGTTATGTATCTACCATTTGCTTAATACATGATGTTTTTATGAAAAAAATGAGCTGAATTTTAAAATTTTCCACGTTTTTGTTTTTGTTTTGTCCCGAGTAGGCAATACATGTTAATGTTCTTTGTTTTCGATAGTCATCTATGCTATATATCATATGTTTGGTAAGTTAGTTGTTTCACCTGACACTATTTTTCACGAGCCATAGTGACGATGAGCTATTTTATAGAGTTATTACCCCGTTTTGGATTAGTGATTTTTGATTATCTTGTAAGTCATGTGCTTAGTGCTACGTATGTATCGTGAGACTTATGATAGTTTGTATTTAGATCCAGAGTATGTTATACTATGAATATCTAGAAGTTTGAATGTGATAAGTAAAACGTAGCTATTGTCAAAGTGAAAAAGTTGAATTAATGAATTAATTGGGTGTGTCGAAAGCTAGTCGATGATTTGAGTGAGGTAGGGTGTACCACGTATGTCCTATACCACTATGATGACTAAAAGCTCACGACAGTTAGGAAGAGCTGCATTATGATTGGAGTAAGGTAGGGTATTATCTCGAAATGTCCTGGTCTACTATGAGGGCAATGGCTTATCCTAATGTGTGTTTAAAGTGAATAAGTTAAATCAACTAAGATATCGTTACGAAATTGAATATAAGGCTTAGTTTTCGTTAATCTTATCCCCAGTATAAACTGAAAGATATGATGTAGGGATTATCCTCTGAGTATTTCAGAAAGGCCCTAGATATATTCGATCATTCTTTTTCGGGATATGTCACGTTTGTAGGGTACATCTTATGAGTGTCATTTATTACTATTCTACGAGGGGGTATTAGCTAGTTTTACTTTGATTTTTCAAGTTTGGATTTAGTGGAAGTTTTCTATGGCTTTGCACACACACCGGGGTGAACCTCTAAGTTATTGAATATGTGTTATATGTGCTGAGATGTCTATCTTTTCTCGAGCCTTTATCTTGTTTTGTCTTGCTCGGGACGAGCAAGGTTTAAGTGTGGGGGAGTTCTTAAGGGTGATTTTATGTGATTTATAAGGATATATTTTATATCAATATTCCCCATATATGGATGTTTTTCGTAGAATTCGAGCTTATAATCGATTAATTGAGCAAATGACGTTTTGAATAGTTAAAATGCAAAGTCGAGTAAATATCGTGGTTTTATTATCTATTTTGTATGGTTTTACGTTTTGCTCGGTTTTGTCATCTTTTAGGTGCACAAATGTGGAATGGAAGAGGTCTAAATGATGTTTGATTGAAGATTAAAGTGGAAAGAAAGAGATACAAGAGGATGAAGATGAAATAAAGCTTGGGAAAATCCCGAAAATGACTCGTAATCGACGGGCTAGTCAAAAAGTCGTTTTCGAAGAAGAGTCCTTAATGAAAGTTGTAGAGTTTTCCGAGAGCTTTTTATGACGTTCGGATCATAATTTTTGGAGGTCTACAACTCAAGATATGAATTTTAAGTTTGAGCCCATTCTCAAACCAAAGCGTTCAGAGCTTAATTTTGATACTGAGTCTTCAGATCGCCTTCAAACTAGCGCCCGGACTCGATCCATGCAACAGCAGACGGGAAGGCGTCTACATCCCATTTAATGTCCGGCCCAATTCATCAGAGCAACCGACTTCAATTTGCTATAAATACAAGCAGCTCCCAAACCCTAATACATCGAATTTTTACACAACAGCAGCTCTTCTTTGAACCCTAGAGAAGTCAAGCGGCAGCCGGCCGGCTGAGCTTCATGCTTGGCCGGCCGGTGGTGGTTAGATTAGGTTTCTTTTTCATTTTTTTTTCGTTTTCCTTCCTTCTTGTTCGACTAGAGCTTGAATAGTGAGGCGACCATGAACACGGCTTTGTGAAGCTTTTTCCAGCAGCACTCTTGATTTCTTATTCATGGATATTTTGTAAGTTTTAATTAAGATTGTTTCCTTCCTATGTTTATTTGTATCTTGCAATTCATATCGGAAGATTATTGCTTGTTGATGCTACCGTATGACGGAAGTCGGTGTAGTTTAGATCACCGTAGGAAAGATTAGATCTTTAATATATACATAACGGAAGTTCGTAGGTTAAATATCTAGGTTTACGAGAGAACCACAATTTAATTAATTCGATGCAAGATTATCTTAGATTGGAATTGAGGGATATCACCGTTACCGGAAAGATAGGATTATTCATGTGTTTAATTCATTATGTTGTTCTTGTTCTCTTTCATGTTTTTATGCCGTATGTTAATCGAATTTAGATAACGGAAGTTAATAGATTTGTTAGATTGCCGTGAGAGAGATTGACAATAATTATTCCAACAAACGGAAGTTGAGGGATAATGTTGTTAGATTAGGATTTAATCCGTATCTTTGATTAAAGATCGATATTAGTTAAGACCTGGAAGGTAAACTAATTAATGGCGTGATAAATCGGAAAGAGAAACGCGCTTTAGGTAAGATAATAATCCAAGATAACTTGTGAATGAATGTGTGTTGATCTTATTTCTTTCAGTGGGGTGATGGTTGTTGGGAAAAGGTTGATCATTGTTGGTTCATGTTGTTCAACGTTAGTTAGTTTTATTGCTTTCGTAGATATAGTTTTATTTTATTTTGTCCGCAACTATATTTCCTGGCTTTGGATTAACAATCCTCCGTCCAGTTACTTTTCCGTTCTAGTTTAGGTTTAGGTTTAGTTAATAAAGAAGAATTAATTAGATTAGACTCAACATCCCTTTTTCCTGAGGATCGATACCCGTACTTATCCAACTTTACTAGCAACTACCCGGTATTCGGCCGGTTAGGTGGTAGTTTTGCATGGTAGTATAGGTTTATAAATTTTCTTTTGTTTTAATGATGCAAAATCTCCCCAACATTCATCCAGGATCTACCAAGATGTACAGAGATCTTAAAGAGAGGTATTGGTGGCCCGGCATGAAGTTAGATATTGCAGAGTTTGTGGCAAAGTGTGTCATATGCCAGAGAGTTAAAGCAGAGCACAGAAGGCCAGGAGGTTTGTTAAAGCCTTTGGAAGTACCGGAATGGAAGTAGGAGAACATCACGATGGACTTCATCACAAGTTTACCGCGTACGAAGAGTGGCTATGACATGATTTGGGTTACCCATTTCTTGCCATGTAAGGTTGAAATGCCTATTAAGAAGTTCACTCAGCTGTATTTGGATAATATAGTGAGACTTCATGGTGTGCCTTTATCTATTGTATCCGACAGGGATAGTAGATTTATAAGTCACTTCTGGAATGGTTTGAAAAAGGCTTTTGGAACTAAGGCAGATTTGAGTACTGACCTTTCACCCATGACAGACGGTCAATCCGAGAGGACAATTCGAGACTCGAGGATTGTTAGTAATATCATCCCGCGTGAAGCGATTTAAAGGATCTAGATCTATAAATTACACGTAATAAAATAACTAGATCTACTCTACAAGGGGGTTGTAGAACATACCTCTTGGATCTCAAAATCCAAGTTGAAGAACCGCAATAGAAAGAACGAACGAAGGTGTGAAGAGCACCACGATCTTCCGTACGTGTGATCCAAGCAACTCCCGGTGGAAGGAAATTCTCGACTCGAATCCTCCCGATATGCTACCCGGAAAATCTCCAAGATTTTCCTCCTAATCCCCTTGGCCGAATTTTTTCACTTCTTCTCTCTAAGAGGAGATGTCCAAATTTGTAGCGTGTTAAAAGGCTTGGGAGAACTCTCTTTATATAGGAGAGTAAAACTTGACCTCCAAGGATTTAATAATTAATACAAAATCAATTATAATAATCCCTTTAAATAAAAGATAATTCCATAATATTCTAGAACAAATCTAGAATAATATTTATCTTTATTTCTTTCCATAAATATTTATCCAATAAATATTTTATGCACATGTCTTATTAATACACAAGAAAACAATTTCATGTTCCATAAAAAAGAGCATGGGGCGAAATTTCTAATATTGACCTAGTCAATATTAATTTTGCCATAACACAATAATTGGGCCAAGATTATGGAAAATGTCTTTTCCACATATTTAATTATTTAGCCCAACTAATTTAATAGTCCACTAAACAATTAATTCACATATCGTTTTAATAAAGTCCAACAAGAACTAAATTAATATTACTAGGATTCGACGTCCGAGAATAGCTATGCTATATTAGGAGGCACGTCGGGGACCATGGACTAATAATCGTGCTCCGATAAATCAAATAAATAATTATCTTCTTGATGAGAATAATTATATTCGATAAATCAATCACAAGAATATGCCACCATAATCCCGTGATTCGCACTCTGCGATTATAAGATTATATTTATCTCCTCACGAGAATAACAATAAGCGTCCATTGATATAATCATTACATATGGATTAATCCTCCATAGATTATTCATTCTAAATCGGGAAGTTACCGTTAACCCTTTTCGAGAACCTCTTATCCTTATTTACCATTAACCCCTAGTGATAAATTAATTCATACAACTCATGGTAGCTAATCGGTGTAATATGAACTCCATGGATCGATCAATTTCTAGGATTAACAAATAAAGGCGTGTCTATCTACTTCCATAAATGGAAGGAATGGATTCCGTATCTGTGATAAATACGGACTACTCACTCAATCCATTACAATGCCAAGATGGGGTAATTCGGATCACAGACTCGGTGTAATCCTTAACCGTCAAGTCAAACTTCATCTTGATTCAAGCGGTTGATTGTGATCACCTCAGGATTAAGATATATCCATAAATATGATCATCCATTGATTCGATAAGAATTTCGATTACGGAATTATATCGTGAACTCTAATCAAATCGGTCCAGCCTATATGATATATCTATCATATATAAATGCCCCATTAGGTTCTCTTAACCGAAAGTCCGGATAAGACAATCACACCTATTGTGTTCTAGGCGCATTAATAGCATGTTAAAGGAGAGACCCGATACTCTCGATTAACTTCACACTACGGGCTAATTGTATTTTAAGTACATCTTCACTAACTCAATCCTCTGTGTATATCCCATACACCGAGTTAAGTGATTACATAAACGATATACTTAGGGTTTTTACGTAGTGTAAATACTATTGTCACATCGGTGAATATGAGAATAATAAATATGAATAATAATATCATTTCATTTATTAAATAAAACAATTACAAAAATTGTCTTTCGGGCATAACACCTTACAATCTCCCACTTGCACGAAAGCATGTGATTAATTGTTTTAGAGCACACCCTATTATTTAAAATACAACAAACTACATCTCCCACTTGCTCTAAAGCAATGGAGACCCATCCCGTATTCTAGTACCCATTAAGCATATCATAACCATTTCAGGATGACAAAATACACTCCGAGTGTGCCGTCGTAGGATAGGTCGGTGACTCGGGAGTACCTACATCTAAATGTCATGGGTCTTAATGATTAGTCAGGTTGTCGGCTCGAGGCGATCCGTAGAATCAAAGCGTTACCGGTCCATCTAATCATGTGGTCTTGAGTAAACACTGAGCCGAGATCGACTTAACGATCATCCTCAATCGACTTAAAATCAAATTCGATGTATCACACATATGCAAGTTCACACATGAATATGTCGCATATTGTTCCTCGTTCTCTCAAGATACTAAAGGACATACTAAACTTGCTTTGTTAACCGCCGAATCTAAGATTCGATCAAAGTTGACGTTCAATAAACGACCATCTCTTACTAGAAAGAGAATCTATCCCATTTCTCTTGATCCGAAGATTTTAGAGTCATTCACGAGGCATAGGGTAGAACTTCCTCGTTGAATGTTGCATACACAGATGCATCATCTTAACCAATAAGATGGATGGGAAACCGTTGGTGATTCTAATGAATTCGACCGAGTCAAACTCTTCGAGAATGTTGTCCAAATCTACATTGCGAGAGAATTGTGTTATTGTCGATCGGTCGACTTGAGATAACACACCCATGTTGATTCCAGCCAGTGCGGTGTTATCCTTCACAAACACTAATATATATTTATATATTCACTCTGTACTAAAATTGATATCCAATCTACAAAAGACTTATCAATATTCGGTCAAATCCACATATTGTAGAAATATATGACTTCCAATGACCGAGAGGTTTGCTTTTATCCACAAAGGACATAAGCCTTGTGATCATCTGTCATAAGTTAATAAGGCAATACCCTTTTGTTCGAATGAATCCGGACTCCGTTTGTTTGGCAAGAAAGTCTCGAGGAATCACCCTTTTTTTTGCTTTTGAACGAAATCATGCAATACTAAGTGGTAAGAGAGTTCAAGGTCTGATTAACTCTCTACTTCTTAGGGAATTACCCCTAGTCCACTTAATCTTTGCTCTGAAAGATAAACTTTCCCATTCATTCTACTCTTTTCTGTGTAGATCCAATTACTCCCACTGGGCCTGAGACACTCGGTGGTTCTACAAGAGTATGGGCAAACCCGGAGTACCGAACTCCATTCACAGGGTTATGGCTATTAAACCAACCTCTATTATCGAGAATCTATCTTTGCTCACAAAAGAGCCATAGGTCATCGATCGATCCTCAGACTACAAAGTCTGCAGAACCCGTAACGGGTAATGGATAAACCATACTCCCACTACATTCTGGGTGGATCGAAATTCTGATCTAGTTTAGTAGTATTTAGTGTTATCACCAACAACCGATGTTGGACGTGGTCTGATTTTAATCAGTTAGTAACTACCTTTAGTAAATGTACTTCAAGGTTTAAGGTTTTGTTGTTTATGGATTCTATCAGGTAGGATGCAATGAGTATAACTGTCCTTCCCGATTTCAAGAATCTTATAACAAACCTTTTCTCAATGCTACAAGATATAGAAACGATTGGTCAGCGATCGAACGTGTTCGCGAAATTTCAGACCTACCTTCAAGCACCGTGTGCTAAATGCTTATATTTATGGAAGTGGGGTGAACCGAATCCACACCTTATCCGTAAATTCCAAAGCATATTCTAGGTAGACTTCTCGGCCTTACATTTCAATGTAAACCGAAATTTCGCTTCCAATATCTTTATTGAGTTAAGCAGTGTATTGTAGCACATCTAAAAACTATGTAAAGCAATTCAACGGTTTCTCCCTTAGTGAAAGCATTTCACTATGAGGCAGGCCGAGCATCAGTCCCTAGGACTATGTGATGGCCCATTTTTGAGTAGAGAATACTCCATCTCTGACAAAATCAGAGACACCTCAGAATATTTTGGATAAACTTACCAGAGTGTTTGAATAGTTATCAGACAAGAAGTCACTACTCGGAAGCTCCTACTAACTTGTATCAGACCTCGAAGGTCGTCATGAACAAGCTATACTTCTTTATAACCATTATCCTTTCCCGATTGAAATGGAAACTTAGTCATTGAACCTTTGAGACAATCTAACCAGACTGGGAGCACTACAAGAAAATCGGCTTTTAATGAGAGGAATTCCTGTCATTAAATGTTCGATTCCCGTCATTAATGGCTTTCAATGACGGGAAATTCCCCTTCATTGCCGCCTCCGCCGTTAAAGGTAATAATGACGGGAATCGTTTTCCTGTCATTAATCGTATAACACGTTCAATGACGGTATATTCCCATCATTAAACCTTTTTTTTAATCACGATTCATCCACTCATTATAGGCTCATTTCCCCTCATTAACTAACGATTTAATCACAACACATGTCCTTATTAAAAGGTCATTTTCCCGTCATTAAATTGTGATTTAATGATGACACATACCCTCAATAATAGGTTATTTTCCCATCATTAATTTGTGATTTAATGATGACATATACCTTCATTATAGGGTCATTTCCCCTCATTATACAATGGTTTAATGAGGACACGTCCCCTTATTTTAGACTAAAATGAACCAAAAAATTAGGATAGGAACACTGCGGAAAAGAATCACAAGCCAAAATTACATGAAACCTTCATTGCCAGTTTCAAATGTTCATTATCAAATACTAACTACAACTTTACTTGGTGCATG
Source organism: Gentiana macrophylla (assembly GCA_026214975.1). Classification (NCBI taxonomy): domain Eukaryota; kingdom Viridiplantae; phylum Streptophyta; class Magnoliopsida; order Gentianales; family Gentianaceae; genus Gentiana; species Gentiana macrophylla. The sequence goes on from CM047805.1 coordinate 49,241,896, forward strand.
AATGGCACTATCACCAATCCAAAAGAACAGAACGAGGAAATAATTTGTCTATAAAAAAGAGTTGTATGTTCTGGGAAGCGATTAAAAGATAGTAACCAGACCTTTTGAGTACCAAAACACTTTTTATTTGCTTTCTCGTTCTTTCACCCCACACATAACCTCCTTCTTCATCCTTGAAACTTCACTTCTCATATTCATAGCTTGAACCTCCATTGCCTTTGTAAGAGTATCTAATACAAAACAGAATTCTAACTCACAATGAAAATGCGTATTATGTTAATATTGCAAAAGAACATGAAAATAAAACAACCACGAGTGCATCATGGATGTAGTTAAGGCTTTGATACGTTTCATGAGCAGCTCTCTTCAACGCTATTACCTCTTTCTGAAGCAAAAAATTTCATGAACTTTGCTCAAGTCAAAAACAACATTCTGTAATGAAAGAAAAAGGTAGCATAGTACATCAAAATGTTATAAAAAAACATTACATTTCATAACAAATACATAAATCAGCAAGGCACAAAAATAGAAGTAGTGAACTCACTTCTAATTGTCCCAAAGATTTATATGCTTGATCATGCCTGTAGAGGGCCTTGACATTTGTAATGTCATAAGACAAAACCTACACAACACATATCATTAAAAGACAATAGACATACTATAAAAAAATAGACAATAGATATTGTTTAAAGCCAAACATCCAGTTGAAATAATTCTTCATTGCTGCAGCTATCATATCCCATTTGTTCAACATCTCAAAACAACTCCAATCAAGAACACAAGTAACATCAATATCATGAAATTGTCTCTAATTAAATTTTTATGTAGACCATTTCAAATTTCAGCTTGACAGGTATAGTCAAAGAAACTATTGAATGTTCTTAACTTTTGTAGTATATTTGAAGGTCGATGCATTTGAGAATAGTGAATGGAACGGAACTTAAAATTCAAAATATCTATCTATTTTGTTGACAAATACGAGATATGTATGTTAGTATACGTGATAAACAACCAATATACTACATAACAAACTTCTAAGGATAGATTTAAGACATCTCAAACCTTTATCAGCTTTGATAAACACCATACAACATCAAGAGTCATAAGTCTAACAAAAAAGTAAAAGAAATGAACCTTACATTATGCAGGGAGAAACAGTCCTTCAATACCTTTCATAAGGACATCGTGCTGCTTAGCTAGATTTTCTAGTGTGAATCTTATCCTACTAAAGATGAATAGTTGCTATTAGAAAGAAATGGAGATGCAAAACAAATTACATCTTGGATGTGTAACTGAGGCATCACATCTCTAAATAAAATGACAATCTAGTTTGTTCAATATATGTCTTGATTAATAAAAGAAAAGAAACCGGGGGAAAGTAACACAAACATGGAAATAACTATTAAATCTTAGGTCTGTTTCCCACACAAAGAATCATGAATTTTAATCAGTTGATGTCACAACAAGTTCTCCAGAACACATAACGTTCATATAAGATAAAAATGTACCACAGGAGAGAGAGGAGAAGAACCTTGAAGATCAAGGTTCCCAAAATCAAGATCCAGACAGAATAAAGAGGCCCAAGTTCCTTCTAGTAAACATTATCAAGAATAGAGACCAGATCATATCAGATGCATCATAATTTAGGAAATAAGTTAACTTTTGACATTATCTTTCAACAAGAAACTCACCTTAGATTTTGTGTTCTTTATCTTGTTGGCTTCACCATTCACCATTGTTGGGCCCTCTAGGTTTTGCTTGCAATTTTCTTGCTTCCTCTAGTTCTAGGGAAAGCTTTTCACGCTCTAACTCATACTGACAAATGCACATGTGGTATCTCCACTTGGCTCAGCACTAGATTCTTTGTTCTGCATCCCTAGGAAATGTGATAAAAAGGGCCGTACATGCTTTAACTCGATGCCCATAACACCTGCACATGAAACTAATCAATTGCAAGCCTTCATACTCAACTATTTGTCGAATCCCATATATACTAATACATGCTATGAGTGGCTTTTAAAGGTCTATCACCACACATACCCATGGAAACTTAACCCTAGAATGAATTTTAGTTCCTTCTAGTTCCTTCACCCACTTTTAATGGCTATTTCTAACAAGATACAAAGACTAAGAAACACTTTTTCAATATAGAAGTATTTGAGGTAGGGTAAACCATACCATGGTTGATGTTATGCATTCGTCTGAAGGTCGAAACAATGGTCACCACTTTGAAACCATCAAGTAATTCCCTGTTACACACCAGGGCCCTCCTACGAAGACGTGCTAATAATCTTTCTAGCAATGATACCAAACCAACCAAAAGATGGACCCTAGATGTCCTCCAATCGCAGTAACAAGACATTATAACTTTCCACTTGTCCTAAACCGTAAACAACAACACTTTTTCCAAGTGTTGGATCAATAATGGCTCAATGACACTCTAGAAGGGAGGGTTGAATAGAGTGTGGGTGATTTTTAAAACTCTTTTCGAATGAACACAAGTACTAGTAAAATAAGTGCGGAAGCTTACTTATTCAAATATTCACTTGTATTATAAAAACCTTAGTGATCAAATATGATAAGATTAAACAACCACGTTGAGCAGGTTTATAAAATTGACTTATTGGAAAACCAACTAAATAAAATGTATAAAGAATTGATAATACAAACGTAGGCTGATTCAACTTCAATTAAGATAGATCAACTAGCTGGATGATCAATAGTGACGACTTAAAAAGGTTGCCAAAATGTTCAACCACTTTAAACAGGTTTGAAGTAAGTTAAATTGATGTGCAGCCAAATAAATAAAATTCTTATGTAGGTCAAAGCAAATCAGGGTTACAATACTTTTCAAGGACAAGCAGCAAAAAGTGTTTAGAGATCAATAACATATCATACAAAATATATTTGTACAATTAAAGGACTTGCATATGTCAAGATACAGGGATAATCAAGAATCAAATATAAATTTTTACAACAGAATCATTGTAGAACACAGAAGTAGATTACAGCAAATCAATAGACACAGAGCTGAACTTTCAGCTGAGTTTCAAGAGAGATAATCACGTCTATGGAGACTAGATTATCAAGCCTGAAAATCAATGCTGAATACAGTTATTCAGCTGATAGACAGAGCTAAATGCACAGGATCTCTATTAGGCTATTTTACTTGTTTCAGCAGGACTGCACAGCAGCAGATTGCAAATAGAATGCACAGATTAGATGCTTTCAGATGGAGAAAAATATTCAGCAGCAGGTCAGCAAGCTTAAGCTCTTAAGCAGATCACAAAACAAGTAAAGTGCAGCAGATATAGTGATATAGCAGGCTCAAATGCACAAGAATTCAGCCAAAATGCAGCAGCTCAAAGGAGCAAGGCAGACACACAATGCACTATAGAAAAGCGGTAGGTTCAAAGTGATTTTAAGGTGCAATATACACAGTAGATTTATGCCAGAAAATCTGCTAGTGTTCAATACAAATATGCAGCAGGTTTTCAGCAATACAGTACTACTTAGCCAATGATTCAGCAGACAGGGGAATGGCAATTTAAACACAAATCACACACGGTCAAAATCAGTAAATTAATTCACTGATTCAACGCAAGTGCATTCAATGTAACTTGACCACAAAATGATATTCAGTCACAGACACAAGTCAGGACAAAATATCCGAATGGGAATATTATAACAATAACAACCAAACCGTAGCAATTCAGGACTTGTTACTAAGGGCTAGATTCACACAAGATTGACTATCACCAAATCAGCTTCAACAAAAGCCTTTTTGTCCTCACTAGGTGGACTTGTTCAATAGATTCAATCAATCAATCAATCTTAGTACTAACCACACCTAGAACAAAACTGAATTCCACAGGGACTCAAACACACACAGACAAACAACACTTTCAGAAATACACAATTTAGAAAAGCTGTAAAAACCGAGGTAGCACACTTACTGATAAGCAGGAGAGTCCACAAGCCACTGTTCAGCACCTCTGTATGCCACAGAGTGCTAGAACTTGTATCACCTCCAACTTGATTCAAGCACAGTCCTACAAACCGATTCAAGGTCAAGCTTACAGTTCCAGCATGCCACTGATTGTAAACTTTCTTGAATCACAGACCCCACAACTTTGCACAAACACATCTTTCACGCTCAAACTTCAATGGAGGCAATGAGCAAGAAAATCAGGCACAGTCAGTTCTAAATCAGAATAATAATTGAAAACGATATCAACACAAGGAGGCTAAGACTTTTACTTCCCTGATATTCAGCGATTCGAGTATAAAGGTTCGATTTTGTGCACATGCCGAAGATAGACATCCAGAAGCTCTAACGGTTGCGTATCTCCATCATAAAAGCTTCAAACTTTCCATCCGGAATCAAACGATTAGGTTGCAAAAAGATTTCGAAACAAAATCAACCCATAAAGGTTGAATAGATACGAGGCCTTCACGAATTGAGGATTCGTTTTGCAATACAACTCGAAAACATTCCATTTGCGAGTTGATTCGGAAAATCAATTCGAGAAATTGATTTAGCGATGACTGAAAAATGAATCAGAGATTTGATTAGGGAAGAATCAGAAGTGTTTCAGCACACAGAGAACTCCGAGAAGATTTGGAGCATTCAAGATTCAATTAAGAGAGGGTTTCTCGAAGATGGAGGGGACGGCTGGATAGAAGGAGAATTCAGGTAAGGGTTATGAGAAATAGGTTTATTAGTATAAAGGAAATTAAAGGGCCGAAATAACAGTCCAATATATTTATAAATCAAATTCCAGACAGCTTAATTTAGGTGTTACCTTTTAATATGTAACATAATATATTATGTGTGTCACATTAAAAATGTCATCACACATAACTATATAACATATTAAAAATGTCATCACAAAATAATAGTGACATACATAGAATGACCGAACGAGAAGGGGTGTTGGTTTTGGGTTTTTATTAATGTGTTTGTTATTTTGTTAAAAAATTGTAAATTAAAAAAAATGTATTATGAAAAAATTTATACAAATAATGAGAGGGGTTTTTTTATTGTATTTGTAATGACAGGAAATACGATTATCAATGACGGGAATTGAAATTCTGTCATTCATCAACAAATTAATTTGTGTCCCGTCATTATAAGTACCATTTAATGACAGTTTTACATCCTGTCATTAAGTTTTCGTCATTGAATCACAGTTTTCTTGTAGTGGAGAAAGGAATCACCCTGAGCCAGTCTTCAAGTCTTGTCTTTTAGGGACTATGCACTAACTATGGGATATGAAGAAGCGTTTATCTAAATATAGAAACCAATTGCTTTTAAGAGTTCTTAAGATGTGTTTTATATACATATTTCAGCAATTGTGAGTGGTTTTGACTTTATCAAACAAAAGTTCGAGTCTTGGATTCATACTACAAATGGTATATTCACTTTCTATGCGACAAACAAATTATCGAATATAAGGTAAATCCATTCGTTCCAACGAATCTTAAACGGAAAATAATTTTCCCGCGATATCCAAGGATTGAATCCGAGATTCATTACCTTATATCACTCCCACTATTCTAGCTAAAATTAACTGCCCGTTGTTTACTCTTTTAATCGTTAAATGCACTGCTACATTGTTCTTCCAAAGAACTTAGCTCGAGAAAATTGCCATGGATTCATAGGTTGGTGATCCAAAATCACTGTCCTTATCCTATGATTTTCAATTAATTTTCGGTTCAGCCTTAAAATTTTCTCAGTTTAGGTGACTAACACTTTTAGACATATTCTCCCATTCTTGACTTTCCATGAATGGAAACAGTCTTGAACTAGCGGTTCGTTTGAGTAGACACTACTCTTGAACCGTGGGATATCTATTTCGAGTGTTACTCGTCGGGACTTCTCCGATTTTCTAATATACCAGAAAAAACAACAAATCATATTAAAGCTCCCACTTGTTTATCGGTTTCAAATACCGTCTAAAGAGCAATGCTTTATTTTTATTATTTTCCGATTTTTTCGATTAGAAAATCTTTCGTACATAGTTCCAATGTTTTCAGAAAAACAATAAATCATAGAACTCCCACTAGTTCATCGATTCCAAATATCGTCCAACTAGTGACATTCCATGACCTTCCGGTTTTTCAATTAGAACGGTTACGTGTGTAGTTAGTTACACTTTTCTAATGTTCTAGAAAAAACAACAAATCATAAAGCTCCCACTAGTTCATCGATTCCAAATATCGTCCAACTAGTAACACTTCATGATTTTCCAATTTTTCAATTAGAAAATTACTCGTGTAATTACTACACACTCAAAATTCACTAGAAGAATTTCAAAGTCCGAAATCACCTTTGATCAAACTAAGTTTGTCTTCCGTTTGACACGAATGACGCAAGTGACATGCCTATATGTCACTCTGGTCTTTTAAAAGGCTTAAGAGAAAATATCTCTTTCGAAAATTAATTTTGCATTATTGATTAACTAGTTCAACGTCCTAGTTACTTTCCACTTTTTAACGAAGTCAATACTAGTCAATTATAAATTTTAAGCAATTTAGTAAGGGATATAATGCTGTAAATAAAATGACATATATTAATTCAAGTTAAACACTACTATATTATTTTATTTTAGGAATTGTAAACTAAAAATTAAGTCTACTCTACCATTCCAAGGTTTTAACCTCGCATCTCAGTGCCGCCGTAGGGTAGGTCAAAGAGATGACGGTTAAATCAAGACAATCTCATCAATGAATAACTTGTGAGAATCGAACATCCCACGAGAATCGAACATCCCTTTATTCATTGACTACCTTCCTTTTTTAGCCTAGATATTTCCAAAAATATCCTTTATGAGTGTGACCTACTATATCGGATCTCTTAGGTACGCCCCGAGTGTGCCGTCGTAGGATAGGTCGGTGACCCGACGAGTACCGTAAATCCTATCCTTTTCGGAGACCAAGCCATTAATGTTGATAGGGGTGAACATCATCCGTAGGGGACGAAATCAAAGCGCGCGCGGCGTCACCTTCTCTCACTTACTTGTATCTATAGTAGAGGCCGTGGGGGGTTTGCCGCCTCCCCGCTCCGACTCAATAATTTGGAAGTGGTGGTGGGTTAACTAACCACGTCTTTTGATGTTAACATAAAAGCACATCAAATCAAGGATTACGAATGGTGTCGATAACGTAGGCAAGCCTACCCGTCCTATTCGTTGGAACATATGTGACAGTCGGACGAAATCGGGTCAAGACAGCCCCATTGAGATAAGAAGGAATCACCCCTCCATTCTCCGGTGTAGCTTAGTCTTGCCGGACCCCCGTGCATACATCACACTAGGAGGGTTAAGTCGGTCGAGCCTAGCTCAGTTGACCACCCAACTTTGTAAGCGAACCGTTTTATCCAAGATTTATTGTTCTTTTACCATCATTCAATCTCGTAGACACTACGAATCGAAAACGTGATCTCGTTTGGGCTTTAAGGCGGTTCACCGAGAACACACACCGAAAGGCTTAACGATTTCATAACCCGTCCTCGGATCTTTAATTAGTTACTAAATTAATTAATTACCACGTATTAATTAAATTTCAACTAATTACACGAGTTTGTATACATGCCTATTTTAATTACCAAAATTAAAATTCTACATGTATGCAAGGAGTGGATTTATGATATGATGCATGTCATGGCATTTCCGATTTTATATCTATTTTATGATCAAACACATAAAAAAATAAATTGCGGAAAATTTAAACACCGAGATGGATCGTTGGTACCCCCGACTAACCTATTTTCTAAGGAAAAGTAAAACTAATTCTAAGTCTTCAAATCTCAATCTTCGATCTTGATCTTGAAACTTCCGGATCTCAACCTTCGATCTTGACACGAACCACTGAGCAGCGAGGAGAGAGGCGTAATATACCAATATATTTAAAATATATCTATATTAGATTGTTTTATTAAAAAAAAAAATCCTTTTTTTTTTTTCTTCGGCAGTAAATTTTTTTTTTTTTTAAATTTTATTTTATTGCTTTGACCTTTAGGTCAAAGTTGAACTTTTGTTACCTAAAAACACAAACAGCCGCATAAACAATAAATTAGGTTACGGCAAAAAAAAAGATTTTTCATTGCCAAAAAAATTGCCGAGCCCTAAAAAAAAACACAATCGGCCTCCTCTCGTTTTACCTTCTTGATGATCTTCAACACATCATCTTTGTAGTCTCGAACCCGGAACCAAAATAAATACAAAAGGTACTACCTTTTACATAATTTTCGAATTCAACATAATTAAATTACAAATCCTATGCTCAATTGATACTAATCAAAAAGAGCTACAAAATAGATCTACGGGTAAACAATACCAACCCCAATCCATCTCTTCAACCACGACATTCATAACATAAAAAAAAAATATGTATGCATCGGCCCCAAGAAAAAAAAATTGGGACAAAAAATCTACATGTTTACCACTCTCTAGATCTAATATTTTATACGTATAAATATAGATCACCTTGGCGTGATACCCATTGTTAGTAATATCATCCGCAGTGAAGCGATTTAAGGATCTAGATCTATAAATTACACGTAATAAAATAACTAGATCTACTCTACAAGGGGGTTATAGAACATACCTCTTGGATCTCAAAATCCAAGTTGAAGAACCATAATAGAAAGAACGAGCGAAGGTGTGAAGAGCACCACGATCTTCCGTCACGTGTGATCCAAGCAACTCCCGGTGGAAGGAAATTCTCGACTCGAATCCTCCCGATATGCTACCGGAAAATCTCCAAGATTTTCCTCCTAATCCCTTGGCCGAATTTTTCACTTCTTCTCTCTAAGAGGAGATGTCGAAATTTGTAGCGTGTTAAAAGGCAGGAGAACTCTCTTTATATAGGAGAGTAAAACTTAACCTCCAAGGATTTAATAATTAATACAAAATCAATTATAATAATCCCTTTAAATAAAAGATAATTCCATAATATTCTAGAACAAATCTAGAATAATATTTATCTTTATTTCTTTCCATAAATATTTTATGCACATGTCTTATTAATACACAAGAAAACAATTTCTTGTTCCATAAAAAAGAGCATGGGGCGAAATTTCTAATATTGACCTAGTCAATATTAATTTTGCCATAACACAATAATTGGGCCAAGATTATGGAAAATGTCTTTTCCACATATTTAATTATTTAGCCCAACTAATTTAATAGTCCACTAAACAATTAATTCACATATCGTTTTAATAAAGTCCAACAAGAACTAAATTAATATTATTAGGATTCGACGTCCGAGAATAGCTATGCTATATTAGGAGGCACGTCGGGGACCATGGACTAATAATCGTGGCTCCGATAAATCAAATAAATAATTATCTTCTTGTGAGAATAATTATATTCGATAAATCAATCACGAGGAATATGCCACCATAATCCCGTGTTTCGCACTCCTCCGATTATAAGATTATATTTATCTCTCACGAGAATAACAATAAGCGTCCATTGATATAATCATTACATATGGATTAATCCTCCATAGACCGTTCATTCTAAATCGGGAAGTTACCGTTAACCCTTTTCAGAACCTCTTATCCTTATTTACCATTAACCCCTAGTGTTCAATTAATTCATACAACTCACTTTGGTAGCTAATCGGTGTAATATGAACTCCATGGATCGATCGGTTTCTAGGATTAACAAATAAAGGAAGGCGTCTCATCTACTTCCATAAATGGAAGGAATGGATTCGTATCTGTGATAACACGGACTACTCACTCAATCGATTACAATGCCAAGATGGGGTAATTCGGATCACAGACTCGGTGTAATCCTTAACCGTCAAGTCAAACTTCATATGCGATTCAAGCGGTTGACTATGATCACCTCGGGATTAAGATATATCCATAAATATGATCATCCATTGATTCGATAAGAATTCTCGATTACGGAATTATATCGTGAACTCTAATCAAATCGGTCGATACATATGATATATCTATCATATATAAATGCCCCATTAGGTTCTCTTAACCGAAAGTCCGGATAAGACAATCACACCTATTGTGTTGCAGGCGCATTAATAGCATGTTAAAGGAGAGACCCGATACTCTCGATTAACTTCACTCACGGGCTAATTGTATTTTAAGTACATCTTCACTAACTCAATCCTCCGTGTGTATATCCCATACACTTTGAGTTAAGTGATTACATAAACGATATACTTAGGGTTTTTACAGTAGTGTAAATACTATTGTCACATCGGTGAATATGAGAATAATAAATATGAATAATAATATCATTTATTTTATTAAATAAAACAATTACAAAAATTGTCTTTCGGGCATAACACCTAACAAGGACATGCTTAGAGCTTGTGTTCTTGAAGTATGAGGATCATGGGATGATTACCTCTTAGTGGAAGAGTTCGCTTACAACAACAGTTACCATGCTTGTTTAGGGATGCCACCTTTTGAGGCCTGGTACGGTAGGAAATGCCGGACTCCACTTTGTTGGGATGAAGTTGGGGAAAAGCAGTTTACAGGGCCAGAGTTGGTTAAGCAGGCTAAGGAGAAAGTTGAGCTGATACGGAAGAATCTTAAAGCCGCTCAAGACCGACAAAAGAGTTGGGCCGATATCAGAAGAAGACCGTTAGAGTTCGCAATTGGGGACATAGTGTATCTGCGAGCTTCTCCGATGAAGGGTGTTAAGAGGTTTGGGCAGAAATGGAAGCTGAGTCCGAGATATGTGGGGCCTTTTGATATCATTGAAAGGATTGGGAAGTTGGCATATAGACTTCAATTACCGGAATCGATGTCTTGGGTACATAATGTCTTCCATGTATCTATGCTTAAGAAGTGTTTATCTACTACGGATGTGGAATCTCATTTTGATCCGGAAATGCTACAAGATAACCTAACCTATGTTGAGAAGCCGGTTAAGATTCTTGATAGGAAAGAGAAGATGGTCAAGAGAAGGATGATTCCTTTGGTATTGGTGCAATGGAGCAATCATTTACTAAGTGAAGCGACATGGGAAGAGGAAGATGTGATGACGGTTGAGTTTCCAGAGTTTATACATCTTCCAGGTACGTTCAAGTTTCGAGGACGAAACTCCTTTTAAGGGGGGAGGAATGTAATATCCCGATTTTCGAAAAAGGGCATCTTAGTCTTTTAACAAAAATCAGAATATTATATTTATTTTAATTAATGGAATTAATGAAAAGAAAGGAAATTAAAGGATTTATTAATTAAGGAATTAATTAAAATAAGTTTTAATGTGATTAATAGGGAATTAAATTCCCATTATTCAGAAAACAGTTTCACGTTAAACCCATTGAGAGCAGGGGAGCGCAAGTTTGAGGAAAAAGGGGAGAAGAGACTTTCGAATTTCGAGGCTAATCCGTTGCTCTTTTCAACAGACGTATCAAGGGGAAAATATTCTACGGAAGGAGAGGATCGTTTTGATACCAACAATTAACCGGTTTGAGAAGGTAAAATTTCACCTGTTTTTGGTTCTGAGAAGTTATGGCTTCAAATTCTTAGTATAAGTTAGATGTTCTGAGTTTAGGTTGCTTTGATGTTCAAGAATCGTAGTTTGATAAATTTGGTTTGATCAATTTGTAGGTTGAATCGAAAGCTAGGTTCTTTTGGTGTTTTGGATCGTTTGATGCTCGCAATTAAGGTAACGGGGTTTTTATATTGAATGATTGAATGATTTATAATGTTTGGATTGTGTGTTTGTAGAATAAAGTTTATGGGTTGTTGTTGATTTTAAAATATATTTGGTGATGTTTTAGACCTGTTTTATTGGTGTTCTTGCTGTCAAAAATCGAAGGAATTGGTTTGGAATAATGTTGAGTTCGTACAGGAAAAAAAAATTAAAAAAATAGAATGCAGATGATGTCGCAAGTTGGTGGGAGGGTAACTGATAATAGTAAAAAGAAAAATATAATAATAATGATAGTAATAGCAAAATCAATAATTTCGTTCTGCAGGTGGTGTACTATTCTAGGAAAAAGGAACAAGGGGAAATAACAAAAGAATTAGATATACACTTTAGTGTATATGCATGTTTGCTGCTGCTGTATTTATACTTTCCTTTTTTTCTTTTACTTATGCTTGGGGTTGGTAACAACAGCTTTTGAAAAAAAAAAAAACATAGAAGATTTAATATATATATATATATATATATATATATATATATATATATATATATATATATATATATATATATATATATATAATGTAGTTGTTTGGTGTTATTGTGTTTTGTTATTTTATTTGATTTTTGAAAATCTGAATGTACAATTTGGTAGACAATGGATTGTGTGACTAATGTTATTTTGATACTTAGCTTGATTTATATTCTTTCTAATGAATTTAAATAAGTTGAAATAATATGAACAAGCCTCGATTGAGCTTCTGATGCATTTAGTTCCGGCACCGGATGTACTCTTAAGGAGAGTTGAAGTTCGGGACCGTCGGAAAGGCATGAAAAGGCTTGTGTTTTGATGTACTAGAGTTGATCAATGTCTGTGTAATTGCTAGCTTGAATCTAAGAGTCTAAGAAGAGGGAGTAGGGGGCTTTTTGTCATGAATGTACCTAGGTGGCTAGCTAATCACTTAATAAACGTCTTTGACTAGATTAAAGGTTAAACATCATGAGAGCTTGGATAGACACAGTACAATATCGGCAATGTGATGGTTGGCCTGATAAAGTGGTGATGATCACTGCCGGATTCTAGACCCGCCAGATAAAGTAGTGATCATTCCGCCGGACAAACTCACGAACGAGATAGACATTCACTGGTCAGCTCTCTAGGGTTGGCCAGACAAAGTGGAATGACTATCTCGGGACTGCTAGAGATTTATCTTATAGGGTTGCGTTTTTTGTCTTAGTGCATATCTCACTAAGTGTAGTGCCCTCGCGAACATGATGTAACAAAGATAAGCTAAGTTAGTAACTCTAAGGACCTCATGTTATAAAATGAATATAATGTGATAGCTTCGTGTAAGATCATTTAATAACGGATTAATAATAAGATGACGTTTACTTTCTTTTCATTATAAAACGTATTATTCAATAATTCTACTCGTTACTAAGTACGTATGTACTTACCCGTTATATGTTTTGTTTTGAGAAGATGAACATGTTTTTTATGGAGATGAGAACGATGAAGACATATGATGCATGATGCTTTTTGTTGAAATTGTTTTAAAGACTTTCTTTTATTTCAAGTTTTGATTTAACGATATTGTTATTTCAAATTGAATGTTGTTTTTGTTTGGCTCGTTTTAGAAGCCTTTGATGTAAGACTAGATCGTTTGGTTTCTTTTGGAGGTTGAAACGTTTCAGTTTCTTTCCGTTTTGGTTTTAGTGCGGCACTGATTCGTATTCTAGTTGATCTTTGAAAATTTTTCCGAGTCGTTTTGCTTCCGCATTGTGTTTATGATATATGACGTAAGACTTATGTATAATATTAGATTTTATTTGATATTATACATGCCGGACGTTTTTTTTCGGATAAGGACTAGATGTCCGGAAACGGGGCGTCACACACTTATATGAGGGTGAACATTCATTTACTTTACCCATGTGTGGGTTTACATCTCCCCACCCATTCCCCCGTCAATAGTACAAAAGAAATCTTACACTCATTGCCTTGTTGGACCGTCAAAATATTGTATGTATTATTCATGCATGTTTATAAATTAACATCATACATATGAAAACATATATTTCACAATATATAGGCTTCCATTTATACTCATGAAATTCTTGTTTGTGGTGCGGTTTTGAGAAGACGTGCACAATTTACCTTCGCTTAATTTCACAAGCTAGAGGCTCCTGACCCTCCCATCCTTCATCTGGGCATCTACACTCCGGTGGACAGATATTACAGTTATAAGTGCCGCAGGCTCCTTCTCCCTCTCCCTCTAGCGTTCTACCGGCCGGTTTCATTATCCTTGGATGGTAGTTTTCAGCATCTCCATTAGCCTCTTGTCCCACTGCGAAATGGATAAAAACGTAAACATACACTAAGACATAATTACAAACATATATATACTGTATCCGTATGTCTAATGTTATACATTCACTTAATTGATAACTCAAAGGCAGTGCCACACACACACACACACACACACACATATATATATATATATATATATATATATATATATATATATATATATATATATATATATATATATAATTTTTTTTTTTTTATTAGTCCGACATTTTAGGCACGGTAAAATTAGTGGAGTCGTTTAGAGTTAAAACACAAGGTATAACTTAATGCTTAATTAGCAATAGAAATATAGAATCAAATAAAACGATAAACTCTCTGCATGGAGAAATACATGCATAGTTCAAAACCATCATAAAATTAGTGGTTCTTAAAAATGAAAAGTATTGCTGTGCTAACAATTACGGATATAAATATATCTATATATAGTGAAATAGACAATAATGAAAAATTAAAGACTAACCAAGCATAATTAGCAGGAGCAGCACGATAACAATTTGATACATTGTTGCCATCTTTCTGAGGGTTGCTATTATGATGAGTATATAATACCGTTTTTTTTTTTTTTTTTTTTGAGGGGAAGTATATAATACCTGAAACGCCTAATTCATGCAATACGTGAGAAGTGAGATATATCAATTTATAGCCGTGCATGGGTGTTTTATTCGAGCATTATTCATTTATTTATTTATTTTTTAATTTTTTTTTTGATTGTGTTTTTCCTTTTGTCATTTTTGACCCAGCTAATTGGAAATGTGAAAAAATAACACTTCTGAAATGTTACGTTTCTAGATTTCTTTCTTCTTCTTCTTCTTCTTTTCTTTTTTTTTTTTTTCCCTTTCTGAAGTAACGTTTCTAGATTTATATAATTTAATAAAATTCAACTTTCAACTACATACCGCATCCCCAATGACAATACTAAAAATTAAATAGTGGCTAAAAGAAATCAAACAACATCTTGCGAATCTTAGACTTTCCCTATGCTAAGACCGATTCCATAAGTGTCCACTGTCTTGTACACACCCACCGCCCTACGTTATAATTATGGAAAACTTGAAAAATATTATTTGTGTGATATGATTTGTGATTTGAAATAATAATATTTATAAAATATTTCTGAAAAGCTTTTCATTTGTTGATTCGCTACGGATTCGCCATGAAATAGTTACGAAAACTCTACGAAGTATTTTTCAAGCATAATTTTCAAATGATTTTTTTGTGTCATACAACGCAAAGAACAACTTTTTTCAAGATTCCCTTATAATTAGTTGGGAGCATTGAATGATACCCCATTCATCACTTGTTTTTCTGGATTTTTTGTTTACCCTCGTCCAATTTTATGATGGAACTATCATAATTCATGACAAAACCGTCATATTTTATGACGGAACCATCAGACTTTTTATTAGCATTTTAGGGAATATTGTTTGAATAGTTAGAGTTTTACTATTTTGCCCTTATAGTGTGCCGGTCCTTGGTTAGGTTTGGTGTATCTAGTGTGCCGGTCCTTGGTTAGGTTTGGTGCATTATCAAAGACTGCTTCAACTTATCTCTTGCTTTTCGCATATATCTTTTTCTTTCATTCTAAGGGGGGGGGAGGGAGGGATGCCCCTACTCATCTTCTTGCTAAGGAAGGACTAAATACTAGAGGTAGTCATAGTTGGGGAGAAAATCCTCCTTCTTTTGTCTTATCTGCTGCATCAGCAGACTCTTCTTAATAACATTTTCCTTTAGGTTTTCAGAAAAAAGAAGAAAAAACAAACAAACAAAAAAACCTACACTACTACTATACGAAATAATAAATAATGAGTTCGTCACCGTGTCCATGATGACTAGATACAAAAGATGGCACCCAAATTCTTAACTATAAATTATGCAAATAAAATTTGTGGTCCGGCGAAATATATTATGCATATGAATAAATTTGATAAAGTACTCATTCTTTACGTGACTTGTCAGTTGGAGAAAATGCAATATAATACATACAGTTTTTTTTTACGGCTTTGTCGTAGATCTAATATGAACGAAGCCTTATGCTTGTTAATAAATGTTAAACAGATCCAAGCACGTAACTTGCATACAAATTCAAACCTAGCTATATGATTTAACATTAACAAAGCTCTCATATTAATCGTTAAAAATTTATGTGATTAAATCACTATGATCTCGTATCTAAAAACCAATATCTCGTTAATGAAAAATCAATAAAAAAAAAAACGTAAAAATTAAACCGCAAACATACCTGAATCAGTTAGGAAGATTATTGTGTTGCGTACCCATCATGGAGTATTGATTTTTCAAGGCAACCTACCAAACCCTAGATTTTTCTTTGGATGGAAAAGGAAAATTTTGTGTATATTTTGGAAACCATTACTCTCTTATCTACAAACCCTACATCTTTCTGCAGATGGGAAGGGGAAAAGTGGTATGTTTCCCGCAAATCATAACCCTCTTAATTATATATCAATTTATAATATCGTCAATCATAATAATAATAAATTACATAGGCATCAATACTTTAAATCCATATTCCTAATAAAATACTTAGAATCCAACTCAACCACAATGACCACTTTTACTTGGATTCTGTAATAGTGATACCGTATATATATATATTCAAATTGTTTTTCGGAGACATATATAATCAAATTATTAATTATAATAAAAAAAATGTGAAATTTATTATTCTAGAAAAGCTTTCAGTATCTTCATACAGATCTCTTTCTGAGTGTGCTTTCTGTTTAGGAATTGTAATTCATTCAGAATCTCATGGAATCTTGCTTCCATCTTTTTAACCGTTTCTCCAGATTTCATCTGAAAAGTCTCAAACTTCTGTACTGCCACTGATAGTTTATTGACTTTGATAGCTTCAGTGCCTTCACAATAGTTTATCAGTGTATCCCTGATTTCTTTTGCAGTTTTGCAGCTTTTAATCTTCAGGAACATGTTGCTATCAAGGGTCTTCATAGTGGTGTCCTTAGCAACATCATCCAGATTATTGATCTTTTTGTCTTCAGGCCTCCACTCGTGCTTTTGCTTCCTTATGAATGGTGTAGTTTTATTTGTAGCAGCATCGGGATTAGCCTTCATGATGCTGATCAGACCATCCTCTATCACAGTGATCATATCCTCATGGGTTGTAGCTAGATGCGTTTGCATACACATTTTCCATTCATCAAAATTTGAGATAGAAAAAGTAGGAACTCTAACAATAGTGCTATTAGACTCCATGCTGAAAGTATGACTTTTAAACTATTTTTTGAAAACACAAGAAATGGATCACTCCAACACACAGATTCAAGAAAGCGTATGTTTTTTGGAGACACGCTCTGATACCACTTGTTAGGATCAATCACTAACCATTTTACTAAAACCAATTGGTGTTAGTAAATGTGCTACTTTATTTCTTAACGTAATACAACTTTTCAGCGCCTTAGTCGAATCCTCCTACGCATGGGCAGGCAGGATACTGGTACACCCCAACAAGGATTTATTCCCTAATTCTTATTTTATTGGGAATTGGTTTTCTTAATCCGCACTCAAACAAGGAAGGTAATCCCAAGTCATTTGGGACAAGATGGAAGCGCCTCACACTACTGTAAAAGGATAGTTGTGCCAACTGTCTTCTATTACAATATTCTTGCAATATTGTAGAGAGATAAAAGAGAGCTTCTTGAGAGAGAGTTTTGGGAGGAAAGAAAAATGAGGCCTAGCAGCTGATTTTTTCTGGTAAAAATCCTATGGGATGATACCGGCAGTTGTTCATGTGGATCAACGGTAGACAAAGCAACGATCTTTCTAAGATCAATCTGGTATGAAATATTTTCTACATTTATTTCTTAATTGTTTAAACGAAATCGATCTTGGTCAAAAGGAAATCAAAATTTTAATTTTGTTGCATTCCCGCGTTGATTTCTTAACAATAAAGTGGGTGAAACAATCGTAAGTGTCCAATGTAGGACACTTTAATAGTCCCCCTCAAGTGTCGGCCTATAAAGAGAGCTTAGGCCACCTGGCACACAAAGGATATATATAAAGGGCACTATAAGTCCAACACTTGCCCCATAAATTGGTGACTTTAATACTATGTAGAAAATATAATTAAGCCTAAACCCATATAACAGGAGTGTCATCCTCAAAATCAAGACTATTAGGTGATGAATATTCATTTCTTAATATGGTAGGTAAAGCAATCACAAGTGTCTAATGTGAGACATTTTCACAACAAACCCATAACAGATAACATAACATGAATAATGGGGTTCGTCACCTTGTCCATAATGAAGCAATGACCTTTTCAAGTAATAACTTTAAGTGATATTTCATGTACAAGTGATCTAACCACACAATCAAATATGAAAACGGTCTAGCTGTGGATTTCAAAACTACATCCTTTCGTTGATAACATAAAAAAAAACACTTGTACTTGAGAGATTTCTTAAAGTTGGTGTTTGAGATAATCTTTACACGTCAATAATGACTAGGTAGTATTTTTAAGATGCCCATATTCTTAATTATCGATTGTGCAAACAAAATTGTGGTCCGGTGGAATCTATTATGCATTTGAATACTTTTGAAGAAAGTGTTCATTCTTTACATGACTTGTCAACTAGTAAAATTGCAATACTTTAATCATGGATCAGTTGTATATATAACTATTGATTTTTTAATTTTAACGGCGCGGCTTCGTCGTAGATGTAATATGAACGAAGCCTTCTTCTTGTTAACAAAAAGTTTAAGAGATCCAAGCACGTAAATTGTATACAAATTCAAACGTACACGATTTAACATTATCAATGCTTTGATATTAATTGTTAAAATTTTATGTGGAGGAATAAAGTAATTAAAGCATGAAAGTGAAGGAGAAAGACCTCTGGCATCTGTGTATATGTTAAACGTAGTGGAGAGAGCACGAAACCTACGTCTGGCTTGGGGCATAGAGTAGACATTTTCATATTGAAAACTTGTAACTATGGACTGCAAAACTGTAACTATAGCTTTGCCACGACCCTTCTTTTGATATCTTTGAACTTTTGAGTCGTGTTTCGAGCTATGCTTTGAGTCGTTCTTTGACTTGTTCTTGGAATCATTTTCGAGTCAAGTTTTGGAATCATTCCTTGAATTTTGTCTCGAACTGTTCTTGGATCGTTCAGATTTAGCTTTGCGTTTGGGACACTCGTTTGCAAGATGTCCCTTCTGATCACATTCGTAGCAGGTAGCATCTGAGATCCATTTTGCTTTGCCTTTTCCATGTTCCTTCTTAGAACTGCTCCTTTTGAATCTCCTAGAGTTCCGTTTGCTTCTCATGAAATTTGCGAACTCTTGGATAATATCTTTATCTGTTTGACGGATGATTCGTAATCGGATTCGGGTCTTCACCCTCAAGGTCGTGTTCTGGTCATATTCTCGTCACGTTTATTTAGCCGCTAGTGCATCTCGTGTGCGAGCAGGACTCCGATAAGCTCATCTTTAGTCATGACCTCTATATCCTTTCCTTCCTCAATGGCATATGCCTTGCCATCCCATTCAGGAGGTAGACTCCGAAGAATCTTAAGAATTTGGTCTTCCATAGAGACGGGTTTACCGTACGATTCTAGTGCATTAACTATGTCTGTGAATCTGGTGTCCATAGCACTAACACTTTCGTTTGATTCCATCCTAAACATTTCGAATCCACGCATGAGTTGGTTTATTTTAGATTTCTTAACTCGAGAGGTTCCTTCATGCCTTCTTTCGAGAGCCTCCCAAATTTCTTTGGCAGACTTGCATGAATTAACTGCCCGAGTTTCAGATGGACTTAAAGAGTTGATAAGGATAGCGTTAGCCTTTGAGTTCAAGGACAACATTTTGAAGTCCTCGGAATCAAATTCTTTTTCCTCTTTATCAACTTTTATTGAGAGACCACCTTGTTCAATGGTCTTCGTAGGAACTAATGGACCATTCTTTACTATTAACCATAGTTGATAGTCCATTGATTCTATATGTAGACGCATTGAATGTTTCCATTCCATGTACCCTGATCCATCAAAATATGGGGGTCTTATCAAGGATAAGCCCTCCCTAGGAGTCACGGTAGATGACATGGAAGCCATGCAAAAATTAGGTGAAGTGAAGCTAATCTATATGAAAAGCGGATTACAATGCAATATATGCACTAACCAACTAATGTAGTGATTACAATGCAAATAATTACAAGATGAATTTTTTTTATTATTTTTTTTTATAGATGGAATCAACTGAAAACGCGCAAAGGATAATCAGATTGTAAAGTGCAGTGAGTGAGTGAAGTGTGTGCACAACCTATACTTAGGTGAATTAAATTCAATTTAAAACAACCTTATACAAAATAATATCAACTATTAAATTAGGTGTAAGTTGGTATGTTTTAATTACTATCGTTTGGGTACGAGCCTAGAACTGAATAAAATTTACTTTACTAACGAATTGAACCGAAACGAATTCGAGCTGAAACGAAATGGCAGATGCAGATCGATTTGTTCAAATTTTCTGCAATAATAAATCTGCAAAACAATACTTTTGGCAGCCAAGTGTAAAATCACAGAATTGATAATTGATAAAAACTGCGATTCAGAAAATTGTAAACAAGTAGCACTTAAGGGTTAAATACACCAAACAATAATACCAAAACTGATCACTAGGTGACCAAAGCTCCGATACCAATTGTTGGATCGTAATGCGCAAACAAGTTCTGAGGGGGGGTGAAAGAACTTGTACCGTTTTTAAAATTTTTACCACTTTTAATTCAAATCAGAGTTACTACGCGAATCCTAAACACCTAAACCGCGGAAGAGAGTTTAAGTGATTATTAGAAACGAGTAGTTTTACCTAAGTGATCAAATATTATGGTGTGTTGCTAATATGCAGCCTTAAGTTCAATTTCAACACAAATTATATTCAAAAAAAAAAATCTAGGATAAAACCACAATTATTATTTTATTTTTTTTTATCTTTTTCTAATATGCAAAATTGAATACTAAGTGACAAAAATCTTTTTCCAAATAAAGCAAGTAACACAACACAAGATATCAAATTTGCAGATTTTTATCTTTCTAAGATAAGCAACCTATGTGTATCAAATAAGCAAGTATTATCACAGATATTTTTTTTAATACAGAGAATACAATAAATTCAAACTTGCTCAAAATTAAAAATACACAAGGGGATTAATTGGACTTATTAAGAAAAATACACAATATATGAATCTTTGCAGATTCAAAATATTTAACAGTGTACTAATCTTAATACAACCAAAAAGGTAACAATTTATGGGGGATAAAAACAACACTGCAGTATAATACCAAATTAAAAGGAGTCTATCACCAAATTAACAGTACCAGAATTTAAAGTATTTGTCCTCACTAGACTTTTCACCTTGATATATCAAATCAGGAGAAATAGTCAAACTTTAATTCTGCACCACTTAAATTTAAGATAGACAAACACACTTTAATTTGAATAAAAATGTGATCTAACAAAACAACTCAGTTTACCAAGAAAGAACAATTAACCAAATAAATTATCTACTACTAAAAGCGAAAATAATAAGAACTTATCGAACAAAAGAGAGTGACTCGAATCAAAATGATACCAGAAAAATGCAGCACCTCATAAATTGTACCAAAGCAAGCCAATTGAATCTAACACTGAATTTCTACACCAATGAAGATTCTCCAAAATTCAGCCACCGATCAATAATTGAACCAGTGATGAATTTACACCAACAACTTTCACACAACGAAAATGCAGAGAAAATATTTTAGAGAGGAGAAAATGTTGGATTGCTATGTTGCTAATCCTGTTAATGTATACTGGGTATTTATAGTCAAAACTTGGAGTAGATAGCTCCAAAATTTGAATTTCACAAACAAATTCAGCAAATTTTCAGGATATTTTTTAACAAAAACAGCTTGTAAAAATTGGGTCATTATTTAAAACGTTTTTTTTTTAAAGTACTATTAGTAATATTATAATATATATTGTAAATCCCAAAATATTATACGAGCCAAAATAAATTTGATGCTGTAACAAGATTAAAGCAAAAGCATCCCTGAATATATATTTTATTTTCTTTTAAATTCTCGTACTGTAAAAATATATATATATATATATATATAGTGTAACTTTTTTTTTTTAACTCATTACACAAACCTTAAATAAATACATACATATAATATATAGTTCAAAAATAGATACATAAATACCCAAAGATTGAATTCGTAAATCGTAGCTCACATTGATTACGATTTTGATTGTGAAAAATCAATCAACTCGTAATCTTATAAACCGGAAGGCAACCCGAACCGTCATGTGACTTCGATCAAACCGCCTGAGCCACTAAACCGGACCAATTTATGGTCGATCGAAACATCACCGAGTGTTAAGCACTCTCAGATATGGTCAATCTCTCATAACCGAAGCAAAGTGAGGAGAGATACTTGCAAAATCGTAACCAAATCATCATACCCGCATGATTTGTTCTTTGTAGATGAGAGAAAACGGGATTTGGAGAAAACGGGTCAAAAAGTTGTAACGAGTGTGAGAATAAGCGGCTGTGTTGTTGTGATAATAAAGATTATAGATAAGCTAAGATATTATCTGAAAAGCTGTGTAGAAGAAAAAGGGGGGCGGCTGGTTCTGGGGTTTGTTGATGAGTACAAATCGGGAGCAGATAGAAAATAAAGGATAAAAAAAAATTATAAGAAAGAAGAAAAGCAGCCGACAACGGATATGTGAAATTAGGTTTTAGAAATATATTAGATGTATATAGGTAGATGTGTATTGGGTTACATTAAAGAAATCCTGCTGGGGTTTGGGCTAAAAAGGGTTGGGCTGGTATGGGTAGTAAAAAGACCGATCATTTAAAAGAATTGGATTTGATAAAAAAATAATCCAAGTGTACCTGCAATAACTTAAAACACAATGTATTGCCATTTGATTTAAACTTTATGCGCTTCATGGCTTGTTAGTGACGGATATATCTTATAAAGTCACATACGGGGCAATATAATGAAAATTAATCAAACTTAAATAGCAACTGGAGCTCATTTTTCAACATTCTCCCTTTTGATTAATTTTCAAAATATACCTTAACGCCCCTATTTTACAAAGACTCCCTACATATGTACTCTCTCCCTTAGTTTGAAAACTAAACAAAAGGGTCATAGAGGTATCATATGGAGGTCACTACGCAACTTTTCAAACAAGGCCTGGGGTAAGGGCTTTGTGAAATATCACTACTTGTTTGCTAGCTTGGCACAAACTCAATAGATATATTACCATTTTGCACGTGGTCACGTAGAAAATGATAACGAATATCAATGTGTTTGGCTCGGGAGTGTAATACGGGATTGTGTGCCAAGTCTATCGCTATTTGGTACTATCGCACAGACGGGGACACAATCGGCGATGATATGCCGAAATCCGCGAGTTGTTGTTTGATCCAGAGGAGTTGGGCACAACAATTACTCAGGGCGACATACTCAGCCTCGGTAGTACTCAAGGCAACACTAGGTTGCTTTTTAGAGAACCATGAGATGAGTTTATCTCCTAAGAACTGACAAGTACCACTAGTACTCTTCCGCTCAATACGACAACCACCATAATCGGCATCATTTGACGCGATAAGTGCAAGAGTGGAAGCCTTGGAGTACCAAAGGCTTAGTGTAGGTGTGTGCCAAGATATCGAAAAATTTGCTTTACAACTTTGAAATGCGATATCTTTGGATTTGCTTGAAAACGTGCACATAAAACTCTACCGCGAATCGTATGTCGGGTCTCGACGCGGTCGATACAATAGAGATCCGATCATAGACCGGTACAAGTGAGAGTCAAACGGCTCACCTTGTTCATCAAGTGTAAGTTTGACCGAAGAACTCATAGGAGTTGTAGCCGGTTTAAGGTTGTCAAACTTAAACTTAGTGAACATATCTCTTATGTATTTCGTTTGACTTATGTGTGTGCCGGATCGCGGTCTGTTTGATTTGTAAGCCTAGGAAGAAATTTAATTCTCCCATAGCGTATATCTCAAATCGTGAAGACATCAAAGACTCAAACTCAAAGCAAAGAGCGGGGTTGGTGGAACCGAATATGATGTCATCGACATAGACTGGGCAACCAGGATGTCGAACTGATTTCCTTATGAACAAGGTATTATCTACCCTACCCCTAACGAAACCATTGGTCAAAAGCATCGATGACAATTTATCGTACTCACGCCCAGCGCTTGTTTGAGGCCATAAAGAGCCTTCTTGAGACGGTAAACATAATCGGGATGAAGTGTATCCTCAAAGCCCGGGGGCTGACGAACATACACTTCTTTATCGATAAGTCCGTTCAAGAACGCACTTTTGACGTCCCTTTGATAGAGCTTTAGTTCTAAGGCAGATGCAAACGCGATTAACAGTCGTATGGCTTCAAGCCGAGCAACTGGGGCGAAGGTCTCATCATAATCGATGCCTTCAGCTTGGGTATAACCCTGTGCCACCAGTCTAGCTTTATTCCTAACGACGTTACCGTTTTCATCTAACTTATTTCTAAAGACCCATCGTGTGCCTACTGAGGATTTCTCCTTAGGTAGGGGGACAAGTTCCCATACATCATTCCTTTCAAATTGATGAAGCTCTTCTTGCATAGCACTTACCCACTCATTATCTAAGAGGGCTTCATCAACTTTCTTAGGTTCAGTAAGGGAAAATAATGCATGCTGAGAAGAGGGATAGAAAGTGGACTCATGGTTCTTATACCAAAGATTTAGGATCTCCAATGATTAAGTCAGGAGTGAGAAAATGACCCCACTTACGTTGTTGATCACCAGTGTTCTCTTCTTGTGCAGCATTTTCATTTTCATCATTTTCTTCATTGTGGTCACCATTTGCTAAGGTGTCACCATCAATGGGGGTTGTTGTCTCAACAGCAGGCGGAGGTGCTACTTCTGCTTCAGGGGAGTTCACATTTTGCGCAGGTGGAAGTAGCTCCAACTCATCATCAATGACTAACTGCTGAACATTAGATTCTAAACCTTGTACACTAGAACACATGTTAGTCATGGAAACAGACTCATTGAATGACACATGAATAGACTCTAGAATGCGTCGGGAAACAGGATCGTAACATCTATAAGCCCTTGAGGTTTCTGAATAACCTACGAATATGCATTCGGTGGACTTAGATGTGAACTTATCCAAATTTCCTCTGTCATTCAATACAAAACACTTGCATCCAAAAACATGAAAGTAGTTAACTTTCGGAAGCCGATTTCTAAGAACTTCATAGGGAGTCTTGTGCAATCTATGTCTAATAGACACTCGATTAACTATATAACATGCACAAGCAACTGCCTCAGCCCAAAGAAAACGAGGCACCTTAAATTCATTCAAAGATTGTTCGAGCGGCACTCTTGTAGGTACGGTTCTTACGCTCAACAACGCTGCTTTTTGTTCTGGAGTTCTAGGTGCAGAGAACTCATGTCGAATACCAAGGTAATCACGTAACTCTATAAGTTCGGTATCGACAAATTCTCCACCTCTATCACTCTCATCGACACTACCGATATATCGAAGGTGTTTTGTAATTGCTTCACAAGAGTTGAAAATGCCTTGGCACTATCACTCTTATGAGTCAAGAACAAGACCCATGTATATCGAGAGTAGTCATCAACTACGACGAGCACATAAGACTTCCCATTAAGACTTCTAACTCTACTAGGGCCAAATAAATCTATGTGCAGAAGTTCTAGGATGCGAGTGGATGAAACTTCATGCTTTGATTTAAAAGAAGTTCTGGTTTGTTTGCCATGAATACAAGGCTCACAAATTTCAAACTCTTCTAAATCAATTGAAGGTAGACCACGTATCAGATTCTGTTTGCACAGTTTCTGAATGGTGGTGATACCAACATGACCTAAGCGACGATGCCAAAGGTTTGCACTATCATGCTTAGACATGAGGCAAGTAATCGAACAATCAATAAGTTTGTCTAATTCGATCGTGTAAATATTATGTTCACGACGACCGGTTAGAACAACCTTTCCTGATTTGTCGCTTATCTTGCAACATGCTTCGTCAAATGCAATACGAAAGCCAGCGTCACTTAACTGTGAAATGCTCAAAAGATTATACCCTAAATTCTTAACAAATAAGACTTTATGAATGACAAAAGTGTTAGGGTTACCAACTGATCCTTCACCAAGGATCTTTCCTTTTGAGCTGTCGCCGAAAGTAACTGTACCTCCCTTTGATTTAGCTTTATAGTCATGAAATAGGGAGAGTTTTCAAATATATGTCCGAGCATCCATCGCCCGCACACCACTTTGTGTTGCTTTTCAAAAGCTTTGACTTGAAGCATACCTGCAATACAATTGTTTAATAGGTACCCTTTAGTTCTTGGGTCCTTCAGGGTTAGGGTCAGATTTAAGAGAATCCTTCCGAACCCATACTTTCCTTACTGTTGGTTTACGACCAGACTTCCTAGTCCTGTTGGACCGGGTTGGCTGATCATAGTGACCATAGTAGGGATCTTGGTAGTATGCGTTATGTTGCATTCTCGTAAACTGATCTTGCCAAAACAGCATTTGGGCTAAGAAGGGGTTGATGTGTGGATGCCTATATGTGTAGTCAGGTGCTTGGTGAATGCGTGGATCATAATATGTGTAGAAGCTAGGTGTAGCATAGTTTGTATGATAGGATTGGTTCTTTTGAGTATAACTCCTTGAACCTCTTCGATCATACATATATGCGTGAGTGCGTGGAGAAGAATGCTGTGAAGTGTGTGGATGTGTCGAAGAAGCATTCTTTTGTGCTGTGGGTGTTTTCTTGGTGTGTGCAGGTGTAGAGTGATCTAAGGCAATAGGCCTTGGCTCTAAGACAGTTTTTGAAGAGGTGGGTTTAGTTGGTTTAGTACTCACTTTCGTGGGTTCTGAACCACTGACTTGTTTACCCTTAGACTCTTTGGTTGGAGGGGGTTGCTTTTCGAGCTGAGTAAAACGCTCTTCAAGTCTTGAAATGACTTGTTTCAACGAAGCAACCTCTCGTTTCAAAGAATCATTCTCTATCAATGTGTCTTTGTGCTTTAGCTCTAGTTGACTTAGTGTGTTGATAAGTGAGACAACCGTTGTCATGTTGTAGCTTAAGTTCGTTTAGTGTCTCGATTTTAGCTCTTAGAGTTCCATTATCTTTAGCTAGTATATCGTTAAGTTCATGCAACTCGTCTATAGTGAGAGAAGGGCTTGACGATACCCCACTCTCACTATCAGTCATAGGTCGAGAGTGACCCATGAAGCACATGTTAGCCTGTTCGGAAGATTGTGATGATGTGTCGTTGTCTGATTCAGAACTGTCCGACCAAGCTGCCGCCATAGCTTTGCCACGACCCTTCTTTTGATATCTTTGATCTTTTGAGTCGTGTTTCGAGCTATGCTTTGAGTCGTTCTTTGACTTGTTCTTGGAATCATTTCTGGAGCTGTTTCTGGAATCATTCCTTGAATTTTGTCTCGAACTGTTCTTGGATCGTTCAGATTTAGCTTTGCGTTTGGGACACTCGTTTGCAAGATGTCCCTTCTGATCACATTCGTAGCAGGTAGCATCTGAGATCCATTTTGCTTTGCCTTTTCCATGTTCCTTCTTAGAACTGCTCCTTTTGAATCTCCTAGAGTTCCGTTTGCTTCTCATGAAATTTGCGAACTCTTGGATAATATCTTTATCTGTTTGACAGATGATTGAGTAATCGGATTCGGGTCTTGACACTCAAGGTCGTGTTCTCGGTCATATTCTGTCACGTTTATTTAGCCGCTAGTGCATCTCGTGTGCGAGCAGGACTCCGATAAGCTCATCTTTAGTCATGACCTCTATATCCTTTCCTTCCTCAATGGCATATGCCTTGCCATCCCATTCAGGAGGTAGACTCCGAAGAATCTTAAGAATTTGGTCTTCCATAGAGACGGGTTTACCGTACGATTCTAGTGCATTAACTATGTCTGTGAATCTGGTGTCCATAGCACTAACACTTTCGTTTGATTCCATCCTAAACATTTCGAATGCACGCATGAGTTGGTTTATTTTAGATTTCTTAACTCGAGAGGTTCCTTCATGCCTTCTTTCGAGAGCCTCCCAAATTTCTTTGGCAGACTTGCATGAATTAACTGCCCGAGTTTCAGATGGACTTAAAGAGTTGATAAGGATAGCGTTAGCCTTTGAGTTCAAGGACAACATTTTGAAGTCCTCGGAATCAAATTCTTTTTCCTCTTTATCAACTTTTATTGAGAGACCACCTTGTTCAATGGTCTTCGTAGGAACTAATGGACCATTCTTTACTATTAACCATAGTTGATAGTCCATTGATTCTATATGTAGACGCATTGAATGTTTCCATTCCATGTACCCTGATCCATCAAAATATGGGGGTCTTATCAAGGATAAGCCCTCCCTAGGAGTCACGGTAGATGACATGGAAGCCATGCAAAAATTAGGTGAAGTGAAGCTAATCTATATGAAAAGCGGATTACAATGCAATATATGCACTAACCAACTAATGTAGTGATTACAATGCAAATAATTACAAGATGAATTTTTTTTATTATTTTTTTTTATAGATGGAATCAATCGAAACGCGCGCAAAGGATAATCAGATTGTAAAGTGCGGTGAGTGAGTGAAGTGTGTGCACAACCTATACTTAGGTGAATTAAATTCAATTTAAAACAACCTTATACAAAATAATATCAACTATTAAATTAGGTGTAAGTTGGTATGTTTTAATTACTATCGTTTGGGTACGAGCCTAGAATCGAATAAAATTTACTTTACTAACGAATTGAACCAAACGAATTCGAAATAAACGAAATGGCGGATCTGATCGATTTGTTCAAATTTTCTCGCAATAATAAATCGCAAAACAATACTTTTGGCACCAAGTGTAAAATCACAGAATTGATAATTGATAAAACTGCGATTCGTAAAATTGTAAACAAGTAGCACTTAAGGGTTAAATACACCAAACAATAATACCAAAATCGATCACTAGGTGACCAAAGCTCCGATACCAATTGTTGGATCGAATGCAAACAAGTTCTGAGGGGGTGAAAGAACTTGTACCGTTTTTAAAATTTTTACCACTTTTAATTCAAATCAGAGTTACTACGCGAATCCTAAACACCTAAACCGCGGAAGAGAGTTTAAGTGATTATTAGAAACGAGTAGTTTTACCTAAGTGATCAAATATTATGGTGTGTTGCTAATATGCAGCCTTAAGTTCAATTTCAACACAAATTATATTCAAAAAAAAAAATCTAGGATAAAACCACAATTATTATTTTATTTTTTTTTATCTTTTTCTAATATGCAAAATTGAATACTAAGTGACAAAAATCTTTTTCCAAATAAAGCAAGTAACACAACACAAGATATCAAATTTGCAGATTTTTATCTTTCTAAGATAAGCAACCTATGTGTATCAAATAAGCAAGTATTATCACAGATATTTTTTTTAATACAGAGAATACAATAAATTCAAACTTGCTCAAAATTAAAAATACACAAGGGGATTAATTGGACTTATTAAGAAAAATACACAATATATGAATCTTTGCAGATTCAAAATATTTAACAGTGTACTAATCTTAATACAACCAAAAAGGTAACAATTTATGGGGATAAAAACAACATCGCAAAGATAATACCAAATTAAAAAGGAGTCTATCACCAAATTAACAGACAGTAATTTAAAGTATTTGTCCTCACTAGACTTTTCACCTTGATATATCAAATCAGGAGAAATAGTCAAACTTTAATTCAAGACCACTTAAATTTAAGATAGACAAACACACTTTAATTTGAATAAAAATGCGATCTAACAAAACAACTCAGTTTACCAAGAAAGAACAATTAACCAAATAAATTATCTACTAACGAAATCGAAAATAATAAGAACTTATTGAACAAAAGAGAAGTGACTCAATCAAAATGATACGAGAAAAATGCAGCACCTCATAAATTGTACCAGCAAGCCAATTGAATCTAACACTGAATTTCTACACCAATGAAGATTCTCCAAAATTCAGCCACTGATCAATAATTGAACCAGTGATGAATTTACACCAACAACTTTCACACACCGAAAATGCAGAGAAAATATTTTAGAGAGGAGAAAATGTTGGATTGCTATGTTGCTAATCCTGTTAATGTATACTGGGTATTTATAGTCAAAACTTGGAGTAGATAGCTCCAAAATTTGAATTTCACAAACAAATTCAGCAAATTTTCAGGGATATTTTTTTAACAAAAACAGCTTGTAAAAATTGGGTCATTATTTAAAAACGTTTTTTTTTTAAAGTACTATTAGTAATATTATAATATATATTGTAAATCCCAAAAATATTATACGAGCCAAAATAAATTTGATGCTGTAACAAGATTAAAGCAAAAGCATCCCTGAATATATATTTTATTTTCTTTTTAAATTCTCGTACCTGTAAAAATATATATATATATATATATAGTGTAACTTTTTTTTTAACTCATTACACAAACCTTAAATAAATACATACATATAATATATAGTTCAAAAATAGATACATAAATACCCAAAGATTGACCCGTAAATCGTAATTTCACATTGATTCGATTTTATTGTGAAAAATCAATCAACTCGTAATCTTATAAACCGGAAGGCAACCCGAACCGTCATGTGACTCAGTCAAACCGGCCCTGAGCCACTAAACCGGACCAATTTATGGTCAGACCGAAACATCACTGAGTGTTAAGCACTCTCAGATATGGTCAATCTCTCATAACCGAGCAGTGAGGAGAGATACTTGCAAAATCGTAACCAAATCATCATACCCGCATGATTTGTTCTTTGTAGATGAGAGAAAAACGGGATTTGGAGAAAACGGGTCAAAAAGTTGTAACGAGTGTGAGAATAAGCGGCTGTGTTGTTGTGATAATAAAGATTATAGATAAGCTAAGATATTATCTGAAAAGCTGTGTAGAAGAAAAAGGGGGGCGGCTGGTTCTGGGGTTTGTTGATGAGTACAAATCGGGAGCAGATAGAAAATAAAGGATAAAAAAAAATTATAAGAAAGAAGAAAAGCAGCCGACAACGGATATGTGAAATTAGGTTTTAGAAATATATTAGATGTATATAGGTAGATGTGTATTGGGTTACATTAAAGAAATCCTGCTGGGGTTTGGGCTAAAAAGGGTTGGGCTGGTATGGGTAGTAAAAAGACCGATCATTTAAAAGAATTGGATTTGATAAAAAAATAATCCAAGTGTACCTGCAATAACTTAAAACACAATGTATTGCCATTTGATTTAAACTTTATGCGCTTCATGGCTTGTTAGTGACGGATATATCTTATAAAGTCACATACGGGGCAATATAATGAAAATTAATCAAACTTAAATAGCAACTGGAGCTCATTTTTCAACATTCTCCCCCTTTTGATTAATTTTCAAAATATACCTTAACGCTCCCCCTATTTTACAGCTCCCCCTACATATGTACTCTCTCCCCCTTAGTTTGAAAACTAAACAAAAGGGTCATAGAGGTATCATATGGAGGTCACTACGCAACTTTTCAAACAAGGCCTGGGGTAAGGGCTTTGTGAAAATATCAGCTACTTGTTGCGCAGTTGGCACAAACTCAATAGATATATTACCATTTTGCACGTGGTCACGTAGAAAATGATAACGAATATCAATGTGTTTGGCTCGGGAGTGTAATACGGGATTGTGTGCCAAGTCTATCGCGCTGGTACTATCGCAATAGACGGGGACACAATCGACAGATATGCCGAAATCCGCGAGTTGTTGTTTGATCCAGAGGAGTTGGGCACAACAATTACTCAGGGCGACATACTCAGCCTCGGTAGTACTCAAGGCAACACTAGGTTGCTTTTTAGAGAACCATGAGATGAGTTTATCTCCTAAGAACTGACAAGTACCACTAGTACTCTTCCGTTCAATACGACAACCACCATAATCGGCATCGCTGTACGCGATAAGTGCAAGAGTGGAAGCCTTGGAGTACCAAAGGCTTAGTGTAGGTGTGTGCCGAAGATATCGAAAAATTTGCTTTACAACTTTGAAATGCGATATCTTTGGATTTGCTTGAAAACGTGCACATAAACCTACTGCGAACTGTATGTCGGGTCTCGATGCGGTCAGATACAATAGAGATCCGATCATAGACCGGTACAAGTGAGAGTCAAACGGCTCACCTTGTTCATCAAGTGTAAGTTTGACCGAAGAACTCATAGGAGTTGTAGCCGGTTTAAGGTTGTCAAACTTAAACTTAGTGAACATATCTCTTATGTATTTCGTTTGACTTATGTGTGTGCCGGACTGTGTCTGTTTGATTTGTAAGCCTAGGAAGAAATTTAATTCTCCCATAGCAGACATCTCAAACTGTGAAGACATCAAAGACTCAAACTCAGTGCAAAGAGCGGGGTTGGTGGAACCGAATATGATGTCATCGACATAGACCTGGGCAACCAGGATGTCAGAACCTGATTTCCTTATGAACAAGGTATTATCTACCCTACCCCTAACGAAACCATTGGTCAAAAGCACTGATGACAATTTATCGTACCACGCTCTAGGCGCTTGTTTGAGGCCATAAAGAGCCTTCTTGAGACGGTAAACATAATCGGGATGAAGTGTATCCTCAAAGCCCGGGGGCTGACGAACATACACTTCTTTATCGATAAGTCCGTTCAAGAACGCACTTTTGACGTCCCTTTGATAGAGCTTTAGTTCTAAGGCAGATGCAAACGCGATTAACAGTCGTATGGCTTCAAGCCGAGCAACTGGGGCGAAGGTCTCATCATAATCGATGCCTTCACTTGGGTATAACCTGTGCCACCAGCCTAGCTTTATTCTAACGACGTTACCGCTTTCATCTAACTTATTTCTAAAGACCCATCGTGCCTACTTGAGGATTTCTCCTTAGGTAGGGGACAAGTTCCCATACATCATTCCTTTCAAATTGATGAAGCTCTTCTTGCATAGCACTTACCCACTCATTATCTAAGAGGGCTTCATCAACTTTCTTAGGTTCGAGAAGGGAAAATAATGCATCTTTGAAGAGGATAGAAAGTGGACTGCGGGTTCTTATACCAAAGATTGGGATCTCCAATGATTAAGTCAGAGTGAAAATGACCCCACTTACGTTGTTGATCACCAGTGTTCTCTTCTTGTGCAGCATTTTCATTTTCATCATTTTCTTCATTGTGGTCACCATTTGCTAAGGTGTCACCATCAATGGGGGTTGTTGTCTCAACAGCAGGCGGAGGTGCTACTTCTGCTTCAGGGGAGTTCACATTTTGCGCAGGTGGAAGTAGCTCCAACTCATCATCAATGACTAACTGCTGAACATTAGATTCTAAACCTTGTACACTAGAACACATGTTAGTCATGGAAACAGACTCATTGAATGACACATGAATAGACTCTAGAATGCGTCGGGAAACAGGATCGTAACATCTATAAGCCCTTGAGGTTTCTGAATAACCTACGAATATGCATTCGGTGGACTTAGATGTGAACTTATCCAAATTTCCTCTGTCATTCAATACAAAACACTTGCATCCAAAAACATGAAAGTAGTTAACTTTCGGAAGCCGATTTCTAAGAACTTCATAGGGAGTCTTGTGCAATCTATGTCTAATAGACACTCGATTAACTATATAACATGCACAAGCAACTGCCTCAGCCCAAAGAAAACGAGGCACCTTAAATTCATTCAGCATTGTTCGAGCAGACTCTTGTAGGGTACGGTTCTTACGCTCAACAACGCCGTTTTGTTGCGGAGTTCTAGGTGCAGAGAACTCATGTCGAATACCAAGGTAATCACAGAACTCTATAAGTTCGGTATCGACAAATTCTCCACCTCTATCACTCCTTACTGACACTACCGATATATCGAAGGTGTTTTGTAATTGCTTCACAAGAGTTGAAAATGCCTTGGCACTATCACTCTTATGAGTCAAGAACAAGACCCATGTATATCGAGAGTAGTCATCAACTACGACGAGCACATAAGACTTCCCATTAAGACTTCTAACTCTACTAGGGCCAAATAAATCTATGTGCAGAAGTTCTAGGATGCGAGTGGATGAAACTTCATGCTTTGATTTAAAAGAAGTTCTGGTTTGTTTGCCATGAATACAAGGCTCACAAATTTCAAACTCTTCTAAATCAATTGAAGGTAGACCACGTATCAGATTCTGTTTGCACAGTTTACGAATGGTGGTGATACCAACATGACCTAAGCGACGATGCCAAAGGTTTGCACTATCATGCTTAGACATGAGGCAAGTAATCGAACAATCAATAAGTTTGTCTAATTCGATCGTGTAAATATTATGTTCACGACGACCGGTTAGAACAACCTTTCCTGATTTGTCGCTTATCTTGCAACATGCTTCGTCAAATGCAATACGAAAGCCAGCGTCACTTAACTGTGAAATGCTCAAAAGATTATACCCTAAATTCTTAACAAATAAGACTTTATGAATGACAAAAGTGTTAGGGTTACCAACCGATCCTTCACCAAGGATCTTTCCTTTTTCAGTCGAAAGTAATCTGTACTCTCCTTTGATTTAGCTTTATAGTCATGAAATAGGGAGAGTTTTCCAGTCATATGTCTGGAGCATCCACTGTCCAGACACCACTTTGTGTTGCTTTTCAAAAGCTTTGACTTGAAGCATACCTGCAATACAATTGTTTAATAGGTACCCTTTAGTTCTTGGGTCCTTCAGGGTTAGGGTCAGATTTAAGAGAATCCTTCCGAACCCATACTTTCCTTACTGTTGGTTTACGACCAGACTTCCTAGTCCTGTTGGACCGGGTTGGCTGATCATAGTGACCATAGTAGGGATCTTGGTAGTATGCGTTATGTTGCATTCTCAGAACTCGATCTTGCCAAAACAAAGATTTGGGCTAAGAAGGGGTTGATGTGTGGATGCCTATATGTGTAGTCAGGTGCTTGGTGAATGCGTGGATCATAATATGTGTAGAAGCTAGGTGTAGCATAGTTTGTATGATAGGATTGGTTCTTTTGAGTATAACTCCTTGAACCTCTTCGATCATACATATATGCGTGAGTGCGTGGAGAAGAATGCTGTGAAGTGTGTGGATGTGTCGAAGAAGCATTCTTTTGTGCTGTGGGTGTTTTCTTGGTGTGTGCAGGTGTAGAGTGATCTAAGGCAATAGGCCTTGGCTCTAAGACAGTTTTTGAAGAGGTGGGTTTAGTTGGTTTAGTACTCACTTTCGTGGGTTCTGAACCACTGACTTGTTTACCCTTAGACTCTTTGGTTGGAGGGGGTTGCTTTTCGAGCTGAGTACAACGCTCTTCAAGTCTTGAAATGACTTGTTTCAACGAAGCAACCTCTCGTTTCAAAGAATCATTCTCTATCAATGTGTCTTTGTGCTTTAGCTCTAGTTGACTTAGTGTGTTGATAAGTGAGACAACTTCGTTGTCATGTTGTAGCTTAAGTTCGTTTAGTGTCTCGATTTTAGCTCTTAGAGTTCCATTATCTTTAGCTAGTATATCGTTAAGTTCATGCAACTCGTCTATAGTGAGAGAAGGGCTTGACGATACCCCACTCTCACTATCAGTCATAGGTCGAGAGTGACCCATGAAGCACATGTTAGCCTGTTCGGAAGATTGTGATGATGTGTCGTTGTCTGATTCAGAACTGTCCGACCAAGCTGCCGCCATAGCTTTGCCACGACCCTTCTTTTGATATCTTTGATCTTTTGAGTCGTGTTTCGAGCTATGCTTTGAGTCGTTCTTTGACTTGTTCTTGGAATCATTTCTGGAGCTGTTTCTGGAATCATTCCTTGAATTTTGTCTCGAACTGTTCTTGGATCGTTCAGATTTAGCTTTGCGTTTGGGACACTCGTTTGCAAGATGTCCCTTCTGATCACATTCGTAGCAGGTAGCATCTGAGATCCATTTTGCTTTGCCTTTTCCATGTTCCTTCTTAGAACTGCTCCTTTTGAATCTCCTAGAGTTCCGTTTGCTTCTCATGAAATTTGCGAACTCTTGGATAATATCTTTATCTGTTTGACCGGATGATTTGAATCGGATTCGGGGTCTTGACCTTCAAGGTGTGTTCTGGTCATATTCACATCACGTTTAGCTGCTAGCAGTGCATCTCGTAAAGAAAGAGGACTCCGATAAGCTCATCTTTAGTCATGACCTCTATATCCTTTCCTTCCTCAATGGCATATGCCTTGCCATCCCATTCGGAGGTAGACTCGAAGAATCTTAAGAATTTGGTCTTCCATGTAGAGGCGGGTTTACCGTGACGTTCTAGTTGCATTAACTATGTCTGTGAATCTGGTGTCCATAGCACTAACACTTTCGTTTGATTCCATCCTAAACATTTCGAATGCACGCATGAGTTGGTTTATTTTAGATTTCTTAACTCGAGAGGTTCCTTCATGCCTTCTTTCGAGAGCCTCCCAAATTTCTTTGGCGGACTTGCATGAATTAAGCGCCTGAGTTTGAGATGGACTTAAAGAGTTGATAAGGATAGCGTTAGCCTTTGAGTTCAAGGACAACATTTTGAAGTCCTCGGAATCAAATTCTTTTCCTCTTTATCAACTTTTATTGAGAGACCACCTTGTTCAATGGTCTTCGTAGGAACTAATGGACCATTCTTTACTATTAACCATAGTTGATAGTCCATTGATTCTATATGTAGACGCATTGAATGTTTCCATTCCATGTACCCTGATCCATCAAAATATGGGGGTCTTATCAAGGATAAGCCCTCCCTAGGAGTCACGGTAGATGACATGGAAGCCATGCAAAAATTAGGTGAAGTGAAGCTAATCTATATGAAAAGCGGATTACAATGCAATATATGCACTAACCAACTAATGTAGTGATTACAATGCAAATAATTACAAGATGAATTTTTTTATTATTTTTTTATAGATGGAATCAAGCAAAACGCGCAAAGGATAATCAGTTGTAAAGTGCGGTGAGTGAGTGAAGTGTGTGCACAACCTATACTTAGGTGAATTAAATTCAATTTAAAACAACCTTATACAAAATAATATCAACTATTAAATTAGGTGTAAGTTGGTATGTTTTAATTACTATCGTTTGGGTACGAGCCTAGAACTGAATAAAATTTACTTTACTAACGAATTGAACCGAAACAATTCGATTTAAACGAAATGGCGATCTGGATCGATTTGTTCAAATTTTCGCAATAATAAATCGCAAAACAATACTTTTGGCGCCAAGTGTAAAATCACTGAATTGATAATTGATAAAAGCTGCGATTCAGAAAATTGTAAACAAGTAGCACTTAAGGGTTAAATACACCAAACAATAATACAAAATCGATCACTAGGTGACCAAAGCTCCGATACCAATTCTTTGGATCGAATGCAAACAAGTTACGAGGGGGTGAAAGAACTTGTACCGCTTTTAAAATTTTTACCACTTTTAATTCAAATCGAGTTACTACGCGAATCCTAAACACCTAAACCGCGGAAGAGAGTTTAAGTGATTATTAAAGCGAGTAGTTTTACCTAAGTGATCAAATATTATGGTGTGTTGCTAATATGCAGCCTTAAGTTCAATTTCAACACAAATTATATTCAAAAAAAAATCTAGGATAAAACCACAATTATTATTTTATTTTTTTATCTTTTTCTAATATGCAAAATTGAATACTAAGTGACAAAAATCTTTTTCCAAATAAAGCAAGTAACACAACACAAGATATCAAATTTGCAGATTTTTATCTTTCTAAGATAAGCAACCTATGTGTATCAAATAAGCAAGTATTATCACAGATATTTTTTTTAATACAGAGAATACAATAAATTCAAACTTGCTCAAAATTAAAAATACACAAGGGATTAATTGGACTTATTAAGAAAAATACACAATATATGAATCTTTATGATTCAAAATATTTAATGAGTGTACTAATCTTAATACAACCAAAAAGGTAACAATTTATGGGGATAAAAACAACAACTAGCAAGTATAATACCAAATTAAAAGGAGTCTATCACCAAATTAACAGTACAGAATTTAAAGTATTTGTCCTCACTAGACTTTTCACCTTGATATATCAAATCGGGAGAAATAGTCAAACTTTATTCTGCACCACTTAAATTTAAGATAGACAAACACACTTTAATTTGAATAAAAATGCGATCTAACAAAACAACTCAGTTTACAAGAAAGAACAATTAACCAAATAAATTATCTACTATCAAAATCGAAAATAATAAGAACTTCTTGAACAAAAGAGAAGTGACTCTCAATCAAAATGATACGGAAAAATGCAGCACCTCATAAATTGTACAAAGCAAGCCAATTGAATCTAACACTGAATTTCTACACCAATGAAGATTCTCCAAAATTCAGCCACTGATCAATAATTGAACCCGGTGATGAATTTACACCAACAACTTTCACACACGAAAAAAATGCAGAGAAAATATTTTAGAGAGGAGAAAATGTTGGATTGCTATGTTGCTAATCCTGTTAATGTATACTTTGGTATTTATAGTCAAAACTTGGAGTAGATAGCTCCAAAATTTGAATTTCACAAACAAATTCAGCAAATTTTCAGGGATATTTTTTAACAAAAACAGCTTGTAAAAATTGGGTCATTATTTAAAAACTTTTTTTTTTTTAAAGTACTATTAGTAATATTATAATATATATTGTAAATCCCAAAAATATTATACGAGCCAAAATAAATTTGATGCTGTAACAAGATTAAAGCAAAAGCATCCCTGAATATATATTTTATTTTCTTTTTAAATTCTCGTACCTGTAAATATATATATATATATATATATATATATATATATATATATATAGTGTAACTTTTTTTTTAACTCATTACACAAACCTTAAATAAATACATACATATAATATATAGTTCAAAAATAGATACATAAATACCCAGTACTGACCCGTAAATCGTAGCCCATATTGATTCTGATTTTGACTGTGAAAAATCAATCAACTCAGAATCTTATAAACCGGAAGGCAACCCGAACCGTCATGTGACTCAGTCAAACCGGCCCTGAGCCACTAAACCGGACCAATTTATGGTCAGACCGAAACATCACTGAGTGTTAAGCACTCTCAGATATGGTCAATCTCTCATAACCGAGCAGTGAGGAGAGATACTTGCAAAATCGTAACCAAATCATCATACCCGCATGATTTGTTCTTTGTAGATGAGAGAAAAACGGGATTTGGAGAGAACGGGTCAAAAAGTTGTAACGAGTGTGAGAATAAGCGGCTGTGTTGTTGTGATAATAAAGATTATAGATAAGCTAAGATATTATCTGAAAAGCTGTGTAGAAGAAAAAGGGGGGCGGCTGGTTCTGGGGTTTGTTGATGAGTACAAATCGGGAGCAGATAGAAAATAAAGGATAAAAAAAAATTATAAGAAAGAAGAAAAGCAGCCGACAACGGATATGTGAAATTAGGTTTTAGAAATATATTAGATGTATATAGGTAGATGTGTATTGGGTTACATTAAAGAAATCCTGCTGGGGTTTGGGCTAAAAAGGGTTGGGCTGGTATGGGTAGTAAAAAGACCGATCATTTAAAAGAATTGGATTTGATAAAAAAATAATCCAAGTGTACCTGCAATAACTTAAAACACAATGTATTGCCATTTGATTTAAACTTTATGCGCTTCATGGCTTGTTAGTGACGGATATATCTTATAAAGTCACATACGGGGCAATATAATGAAAATTAATCAAACTTAAATAGCAACTGGAGCTCATTTTTCAACACAATATGGTATTAGAACGGAAGGTCGTGAATTCAAACGCCGCTTCCCCTACAATTTAGTAAAAAAAAACCAAGTACTGGATCTCTCTCTTCTTACACGCCCACATTTCCCAAACAAAAAAAACAAAAAATAAAAAAAATCAAGTGTTGAGCCTCTATCCGCTCTTATAGGCCCACACTTGAGGGAGGCGAATTGAGATATAAAATGTTAATTATCTATATCAGCTTAAACTTTTGAGAGAGATGATAGTACAACAATCTTCTATATACAAAAAAACATGACATTCATTAAATCAAGCGTATCATTTGCACTGTACGTGTAGTATTGGTCCACGTTTATTAATATCATACTTTAAAAAAATCGCCATCAAAAGATTATAATAAGCAAAACGTGTAAGAATAATTATGTCGTGGCTTTTATTGGGCCCGATTAATTTCCTTCCCCGTAATAGTGGTCTTATAGGAAATTCGTTTTTCCTAGGAAATATGCTATTTATTATTTATTGGTTATTTAAAATGAGTTTTAATCCGATTAAAACTCGGCTTTGATGGACGGCCGAGATTAATGCTTAACCCTAGGTCATTCGGATTTGGCCTCTCGTCCTTTATAAAAGCAATGCTTTACTCCATCATAAAGATATGAAAGAAACCAACACATAATGGTTGTAGGCAGCGAGAGAGAGATGTCGGAATCCTCTCATCAAGACAGAACAACGGAGGCGTAGTCGAGTAACAAATGGATGTAGGAAGCGATCCTGATGATTTCTTCCGATATTAAGGTACTCTGAATTTACCGTTTAATTTACATGTGGTATCAGAGCCAACCTATAATCTTTGTTATTCGATTTATGAATAATTCTATATATGATGCTGGTTGCTTTCATTCTGTGAAAATCCATGCCCGATCAGATCTATTATTCATATCGTTCGACTGGTGACATAATAATAACGTAGGTTATATTTTGAATACTTGTCGGTAATGGAATTAATTGGCTGTCCGCAGCCGTCCGTTTAGCACTTTCATATTTATTTGCAACAGCAATATGATCAGTTCATCGGAATTTTAGTTTGCCGGACTTATGATCAAGAGGGTCATACGGTGCCTGCTGATTTTATGTGCCAAAAAAAAAAAAATATATATATATATATATATATATATATATATATATATATATATATATATAAATTCCTGCAGGACGGTTGACGTTTATTTTATTCCTCCCATTATTGTACCATGGGGAACTTCTGCTGCATTGATGATAATTGATAAGCGGCGGCGGAAGAGTTAGGGTTGATGCAATTTTAATTAGCTAACTACCCCTGTAAGAGTAAAAAAAAAAAAAAAAAAAAAAAAAAAAAATACATTGAAGGTTTGCCGCCGCATTAATTGACCACAGGAATGGTCCCATTATTTACCTTACGTGACTGCTTCATTTTATTGTTTTATTATTTTTTTATTTTATTTACCGTCTCCCAAAAAAAATAAAATAAAATAAAATAAAAATAAATAAATAAAAATTGAAAAGAATATAATTGCAATTTGTATATTATGTTGCTCATGGATTAATACAAAAATTATTATTAAGCGTATTGAATTATATAATGTTCTATGCCACTTGATGATTGATACATATCTTATGTAATTTAATGAGAAAGATATAGAAACGTGTTGCATACAATGTTATATGTCTCATATAGTGATGATACATTGAACAACTAGTCACATAAAATAAAGTGATTAATTATGCTTATTTGTTTCTCCCATATATGTTTGAGAAACATTATGTGTTCATATGTTGTTATGTAATTGTGTTTGTACATATATTTAGGGATAAGTTTACTCACAAAATAAAATAAAAGAACGATAACAAAGATAGAGGGGCGATGCCTTTTGGGTTTGCATTACAGTATTCCCGCAACCGTGTCTTCAGTTTTATGATATTTGTTGATTCGTTGCATGTTCACATTAAATTGCGATATTACGAGGCAATT
Organism: Gentiana macrophylla; assembly: GCA_026214975.1. Taxonomy (NCBI): domain Eukaryota; kingdom Viridiplantae; phylum Streptophyta; class Magnoliopsida; order Gentianales; family Gentianaceae; genus Gentiana; species Gentiana macrophylla. The sequence goes on from CM047805.1 coordinate 49,283,708, forward strand.
TTGGTAAAACTAAAATCATGAAGATATGAATGTGTTGTGACATTAGCCTGCACATGTATGGTTATAATCAAGTGTACATTATTATTATTATTATTTATGTGCATATTAAGTGGAAACAATCAAATCATACCTTATATATTCCATAAATACTAATTTATCACCTACAATGGTGATAAATGGTGACACAAAGAAATTAGTCACACAAAGCTAATTGATTAGCATATTGCTCTCTTTTTAAATAAATGATTATTTAGCACATTAAGTGATAAATAATATGTGACTAATGTTGTTGGTCCCTTTTATAATAGCAGTTTATTCATTCTTTTACTTTCGATATGTGTACTTAGAGTGAACTTACCTTGTGATGAGTTGTAATGATTACTCTTTTGAATATTAGTTGTCACATATTGTGTGTGTTTAACCATTCATTATTGTTAATGATTAAGTTATGGCATCTGAAGCAACAAATTCACATATTGATAAAGTGACTAAATATCATTAAAGTGCAAAGTACATATTTTGTTGATATTTGGTTCATATAAAAGTTGTGACATATCATAAAGTTTTAGTCTTTAAATTATTGACTTTTGCAAAGATTATAAATATGTCTTATAGCCCTGTCAAGTTTAGAGTATTGTCACAGCAGCTCAAATTCTTGACATATGAAGACTATTCACATTATATTTAGTGATTAGATCATGACATATTTATTTTGTAAGTCTATTAAGGCATTATACATGTATACTTGAACCATATTTAAGTATTACATTGCACATGTATATGTCAACATAAGGTTTAGTTGACCTATGTATGATTGTCAATGTTTTGAGTGTCAATGGCGTCAAATGTTGGGTGTAGCCACAGCAGCCTGACATTATAATGAATTAATGTTTTGATCACATTATGTGAAGTGGTTGAAATTTATTGATATTCAGTTGAATTGACAAATGGTTCAAATAAATGGATATGTCAATTTAAGGAATACATTGATATTTGACCCTAATTAGTTGATGTTTGCAGTTGTTAGCTTTTAAGTGTAGCCCTTTTGTACAAATTTAACATGATACTCCTTTTGATGAAACTCGTCATTACCATCACAACATAAAGAATTATAGAGTGTGTATATGAAGGTCAAGGATATCCACAGATACCTTGTTCGTCTTCTTTACAAAAATATCACTCAATTATGTGTGAGTATCTCGACATTATGTGAAGAATTTATGGTGACTACCCACAGGAGCACCTTATTTTCTTGTCTATACTCTACTCTTATGTAAGTGTTGTTTAAATTAGCCTCATTAAATATTTTGTATTTCAATTTAGCCACAAGAAATACCCAGCTTCTTGAAATTATATATACATACATTTGTAGACCTTTGATGCTCCCACCTTTGGAGGAGAAAAGTATTTTATCACCCTTATCGATGATTATTCACATTATTGTTATCTATACTTGTTTCATGACAAATCTCAACATGTGGACACTTTACAAATGTTCATAACTGAAGCCGAGAGGCAACAAGATAGAAAGGTGAAAATCATAAGGTTGGATAGAGGTGGTGAATTTTATGGAAAGTATGATGAAACAGGACAACATCCTGGACCTTTTGCAAAAAAAAAAATTCTCTAAAAGCTAGAATCATTGCTCAATACACAACGCCTGGATCCCCATGGCGGAATGGTGTAGTAGAAAGGCAGAATCGTTCGTATATGAAAATGGTTAGATCTATGATGAGTCATACTGACTTGCCTATATCATTGTGGATGGATGCTTTACGGGCAGCTGTTTATATTGCAAATAAGGTTCCCAGTAAGACAGTTCCAAAGACACCTTTTGAATGGTGGAAAGGGTGGAAACCTAATTTGAAGTATCTCCAAATATGGGGATGTCCAGCTGAGGCTAGAATTTACAATCCACAAGTAAAGAAATTGGATTTAGAAACGTTAGTGGTTACTTCAAGGTTACCCAGAAAAATCCAAAGGATATAAGTTTTATTGTACTAACCATATTATGAGAATTGTTGAAACCGATAATGCTATATTCTATTAGAATGGCGAAATCAGTGGGAGTGATAAAATTAGTGATGTGATCATAAAGGAAATAAAGGTACCTGTCCCTTTTAACCCTATTCCGAAAAGTATTGGGAATCTCTCCATTGTTGAACTGTTGAACAATGATGAAAATTCAATAAATGATCAACAACTCCATGATGAGATCATCGCCAATGAAAATAGTAATGAAGCACCCTAGGAACCGGCATTAAGAAGATCTCAAATACAAAGGAGATCTGCTATTCCTAATGATTATATGCTTTATCAAGTAGAATATGAACAAGGGACAAGTAAAGATCCGGTTTCATTTTCACAAGCCATTAAGGAAGTTAATTCTAGTAAGTGGATTGATTCCATGAAATAATAATTGAAATCTTTGGATGAAAGTCAAATATGGGAAGTCGTTCAATTACCTTCAGGACACTAACCAGTTGGCTGTAAGTGGGTCTTCAAGACCAAGCACGACTGTCATGGAAATATTGAACAATATAAAGCCCGACTTGTTGCCAAATATTTCAATTAGAAAGAAGGCGTTGATTATAATGAGACTTTTCCCCTGTGTCCAGGAAAGACTCCTTTAGAATTATCATGGCACTAGTAGCTCATTATCTCGAGTTACACAAGATGGATGTGAAAACAGCCTTTCTGAATAGAGACTTGAAAGAAAAAGTCTATATGCGTCAGCCTAAAGATTTCATGTTGACGGTCATGAAGACATGGTCTGCAAGCTTAAGAAATCAATATATGGACTGAAACAAGCTTCGAGGTAACGGTACTTAAAGTTTCATGAAACCATTACTGTTTTCGGTTTCAATGAGAACACAATCGACCTTTGCATATACCTCCAGATCAGTGGGAGTATGTTCATATTTTTGATTCTGTATATTGGTGATCTATCATTGGCCAACAGTGATCTTGGTGTATTACATGAAACCAAGGCCGATCTCTTCAAGAACTTTGAAATGAAAGACTTAAGTGGGGCTTCCTATGTGTTAGGGATAGAAATATTCCGTGTCAGGGCATTTAATATTTAGGATTGTCTCAAAAGCCTATATTGATAAAGTTTTGGAAAGATTTGGCATGATGACATGTTCTTCCATTATTGTTCTAATATTATTCCGCAAAATGAGTTAGAACGTAAAGATATGGAAAAACATCCTTATGCTTCTCTTGTAGAGAGTTTACAGTATGTACAGGTTTGTACAAGGCCTGACATTTGTCATGTTGCTGGCATGATAGGTACATTTCAAAGCAATCCAAGAATGTCTCATTGGAAAGCTGCTAAGAAAGTACCGAGATACTTAAAGGAACATGAATTACATGCTCACATATTGAAAACCAGGACACCCACAGGTGACTGGTTATTCAGACTCGGATTTTGGAGGATAAACTGACACCAGACTTTGTACTCTTGGCTACATGTATCTTCTAAACGGAGGTGCCGTATCACGGAAAAGCCAAAAGTCATAGTTGACTTACTCATCCACCATGAAAGAAGAGTATGTGGCATGTTATGAGGCTGCAGTCTAGGGGACATGGATCCTCTAAGCATGACATGATATCTAAGGGACCAAAACACATGGACCTTAAATATCTATTACTGAAGCAAGATGTTAGAAGAAATTTGTTTGTCATTGAACATATATTGACAAATCTTATGGTTGCAGACATATTTACGAAAAAAAACTACCACCAAGACATAACAGAGAGACACTGAAAGCATAGGTCTTGAGGATAGCTCCCAATTATCGTGTTCTGCCAATTATTTTGTACTTACGTTTGACATTTTGTTGAGCTCTTAATGTCACTTTTCTACATCATTATTGTTTTCTGTTTTCCTTTGTGTACACACCTTACGAATGGAATTATTAAAACAGAAATTGTCTCTTGCAAAGACATAACGGGACCGTTTATGTAATCTTCGCTTATGGTCTAGTTAAGGCGGTTGTCGGTGTTGTGGTACATAGAAGGAGCATGTTGCGAATGATGTGTAACCGCTTATGACTCCCATTGATGACTAGATTAATGATGACACTTACGCTAACCAACGAAAGAAATTGTTTAGCATATAATGCGCGGTTTATGTTCCTTTAAAAGGAAAACACTGATGAAATGTTCCTATCGACCAAGTGGGAGAATGTAAGAATAATTATGTCGTGGCTTTTATTGGGCCCGATTAATTTCCTTCCCCGTAATAGTGGTCTTATAGGAAATTCGTTTTTCCTAGGAAATATGCTATTTATTATTTATTGGTTATTTAAAAGGAGTTTTAATCCGATAAAAACTCGGCTTTGATGGACGGCCGAGATTAAAGCTTAACCCTAGGTCATTCGGATTTCGGCCCTCTGTCCGCCTATAAAAGCAATGCTTTACTCCATCATAAAGCATATGAAAGAAACCAACACATAATGGTTGTAGGCAAGGAGAGAGATGTCGGAATCCTCTCATCAAGACGGGAACAACGGAGACGTAGTCGAGTAACAATGGATGTAGGAAACGATCCTGATGATTTCTTCCGATATTAAGGTACTCTGTACGTGTAGTATTGGTCCACGTTTATTAATATCATACTTTAAAAAAATCGCCATCAAAAGATTATAATAAGCAAAACGCACAACGTAACTTTAGTTGATACACATGAAATTCTTATTTGTATTGTGGTTTTGAGATGATGGCGAAACTTCCATTCACTTCTTATTTGTAGTGTGGAAGCGTGGGTCGTGTTCACATGGCAATGCAGGGGTATCAGTATCACCCGGCCAGTATCCTTCATCTGGGCACCTGCATTCTTCTATTTCGCAGTTATTACAATTATACTTTTTACAGTCATCCTCAGGAATTGGTCTCAACATTATCCTTGGATTGTAGTTGGCAGCATCTCCCATAGCCTCGTGTCCCGCTGCGAAAATGATATAAATACATATAAAAACACCAACACATAGTCACATTTATACTTGTCCATATGAATAATTTAATCGTATACTAGCAGGTTAAAAGAATATTTGAGGTTCATAACTCATATGTGAAGCCATGAGGTTGTTAGTGAAGTGAATAAGTTCCATACTGCTGCTGCTGCGTTCGTTCAGAGATTATGGCGAACACTTTCAACCGTTTACGGTGGTTGTTGCAACAGATTAGAGTTCTTGTAACAACCTAAATATAAATTAAGCCTTCAACCTACCTATGTATAGTATGAATTGAGTACCTGAAAGACTGATTGAAGCCTTCAACCTAACTATAAATTAAGCCTTTAACAATATATATTATTAATATTGTTATATTTTTCTCACAATGCAACAATTCATGGTCTCTTATGTCTATCTATTTCCCCGGTTATAAAGGAAGGGGTTGCTATTATTTGCACCACACTGAATTTACAGAATCAAAAAGGGTTATATTACTTAGAAAAAGAAGAGAAAGATTATCAAGGAATAACTCTTTGACGAAAAAAGATATAGTAGTAAGGAATCTTTTGTCTTCAGGGTTGAGGAAGGGAGAACTCACAAACTTGGAATCAGAGAAATTTACTAGCTCAGGACTTACCATAATGTGGATCAAGACTATTTTCTAGTTTTTGATCTTGTTGAAGATGTTAACACTATCAAGCAAGGGTCATTGTCTATTGTTTCTTAGTTCACAAAGCTTAAGGCAAAATGGGATGAAATAATGGTGCTGAAAACAATCCTAGTTTGTGAGTGTGGACATCATTGTAGGTATAACATTGCCAAGAAGTTGAATAACTACATTGAGCTAATTGTGTCATACATTTTATGAAAGGCCTTAATGAATCCTTTGCTCCAGTCAGATCACAGGTTTTCTTGACCACTCCTCTTCCTACTTTGCAACAGGCTTTAGTTATGGATATTAAATTTGGAAGGCAAGCCTTGTATGCAATATACGGCATCCTCAAAATTCAGAAGTACTAGCCTTAGCCTCTCAAGCTTGAGGGTTTTCTAGGAAGCCTGCTACTAACAATGTCCCTGGAAATCAGAAATTTCAAGGTTCTAATGATTGAAATATAGGATTCAAGAAACCAGGGCAACCTAATGCAGAAAGAAAGTTTAGTGTTCTTTTTGTCGGTATAATGGTCATACTATTGACAAATTCTATAAGAAGCATGGATATCCCCAGGTTTTATGTGAAGGCCTACGGCAAATATGGTATGATAAGAGGATGATCAGGGGCTATCATATGATGCTGATTTTCAAGGCTCTGATCAGTCCTAGATTGCTTTGCTCCAAAGAAAAGTTTCTCAGTTGATGAATTTGGTGGAATCTAGAGGAGATCAGATGCCACATGCTACCAATCAAGTCACAACATTCGCCACTAACTTCAAGCAAGATCCTACAGAGGTTCATGGTAACTCTCTTGTTCATTGGGTTGTAGATTCAGGAGCCACAAATAATATTATCTATAATCATAATATTTTCCTGTCTAGTAAAAAAGTTTTTGGTATTTCTGTGACTTTGCATAATGGACAAGATTTGCCTATAACTTCTATAGAAGAGGTATAAATTATTGAACATCTTGGTTTGTCTCAAGTTCTTTGTGTTCTAGGTTTTAGATACAATCTTTTTCTATTAACAGACTCAACAAGGATTCTTGTGTTCCTGCTGTGTTTCTTAATGATCAATGTGTGTTGTAGGACAACCATATTGGGAAGATGATTGGATTTCCATGGCACTACAAGGGTTGTATACTCCATATTTTTGACAAGTATTCTATCAAAAATGTTGTTGTTTGTGCTCAAGTGCCTATGTGTGATAAGATTCCCAAAGACCCTTGTGGCACTATGGCTAGGACACCTGTCAAATAGTAGGATAACTACATTACATAATGTTTGCTCATATGTTCTTTTGTCAAAAGACATTTTTGTTATGTTTGTACTTTTGCCAAACAGAAAAGTTATATTTTCCTTTAAGTTCTTCCACTACTGATACTGCTTTTTCCTTTGTCCATATGGATATCTGGGTCCATATAAGCATCCTACTATTCATAATCAGTCTTATTTTTTAACTTTGGTAGATGATTGTACCAGATATACTTTGGTTTTCTTGTTACAAGAAAAAAGTGAAGTAAGATATGTTATTACTGCATTCTGTCATTATGCTTTGAATCAGTTCGGCCAGTCTATGAAAATTCTTAGGTCTGAAAATGGGTTAGAATTTGATTTTAATGAGTTTTATAATTCAAAAGGCATCGTACATCAGACTAGTTGTGTAGATGCACCACAACAAAATGAAATTGTAGAAAGAAAGCACTAGTATATACTTAATGTTGCTAGGGCCTTGAAATTTCAAGCCCGATTGCTTATTAATTTGTAGGAATATTGTGTTTTACATGATGTACATCTGATTAATATACTGCCTACCCCTATTTTGAATGATCAAACACCTTATTTCCTGTTACATAACAAAACATCAAATTATAGTGAACTAAAGGTGTTTGGTTGCCTTGGTTTTTCTACACCTCTTCCACATTGAAGAACAAAGTTTGATGCTAGAGCCATGACTTGCATTAATTTATGGCATGCAACCAACCAAAATGGGTATACTTTGGTACATGTTCTTACAAAGGATATTTTTGTGTCTACAAATGTAGTATTTTATGAGCACATTTTTCCCTCTATAACTCTTAAACTTCAAACATCTATTGAGCATTGTTCTTTCCCTATCCATATCTTATTGATTGTTCATTTCATTTATCTGCTTATAATCTTCAGACTTCACACTCCCAGTTAGCAGTAGAATACATCAATGATACTATGCATGATCGTGCTAATTCCACTGACACTGATAGTGTGCATTCTAATTCCACTTCTCATGATCGTAAAACTACGGTTGCTGCTGTTGTTGTTGAAACTATAAGATATAAAAGAATACATTTGTAACCAAGTGACCCACGTAACACCTTATTCCTTAGATAAATGTTTTTACCTATACTAATCTATCTCATAATTAAGTACATGTCTTTTGTCATGTCTGTAGACGTAGTAAAGGAACCAATCACTTACACTCAGCTATAAAATTCCCAAAATGGCAGGAGGCCATGTAAAAGGAGATTGATGCTCTAGTGCAAATTAATACTTGGGACGTAGTAGATTTGCAAGAAGGAAAGAAGCCAATAGGCTTCAAACGGGTGTACAAAACCAAACATAAGGCAGATGGTACAATAAAGAGGTACAAGGCAAGACTAGTGGCAACGGGCTATACTCAAACCTTTTAGCATCGACTATGAAGAAACCTTTTCCCCTATTTCCAAGATGAACACTATAAGGATCATGCTTGCCATAGCTGCTGGAAAAAGCCTATATTTACATCAAGTAGATGTAAATAATGCCTTCTTGCATGGTGATCTCAATGAAGAGTTGTATATGACACTACCTCAAGGTTTTTAGGCAGAGAAGGGCATAGTATGCAAGTTAGTAAAGTCCTTACATGGTTTAAACAAGATAGTCGGCAATGGAATTCAAAGCTTACAACAGCCCTACAACATTGGGATATGTGCAGTCCAAACATGACTACAGTCCGTTTATCAAGAAGACTTCAACAGACTTTATAGCTATCTTGGTATATGTGGATGTAATAGTTCTTGGAAGCACCAACATGGATTTGATTAAACTAAAGGGTATCTAGACAACCTTTTCAAAATTAAGGATCTAGGTGAATCGGAGTATTTCCTTGGCCTAGAAATAGATCGGACAAAATCAAGAAGCTCTATTTGTCAAAGGAAGTATGCACTTAATCTCTTGAAAGAATATGGCTTTTCTGGTTGTAAACCAGCAAAAAATCCTTTGCAAAGCATGACTCACCTCACCAATGGAGATTTATAATTTCTTTATGATAACACCATGTATATAAGTTTAATTGGCAAGATGTTTTACCTAACTATATATATCCGGACTTGATCTGTCATATGAAGTTAATCAAGTTAGCCAATTCTTGGAAGCTTCAACTATAAATCACTTACAGGTAGCTAATAGATTACTAAGATACATTAGATTTACTCCTGCTCAAGGTCTTCTTTTTCCTGTAGACAATGAATTGACCCTCACTGCATTCACAAATTCAGATGGTTGTCAAAAGACTAGAAAATTAATTACAGACTATTGTATGTTCTTAGGACTAGCTCTAATCTCATGGAAGTCTAAAAAACAGCCTATAGTGAGTTGAAGTTCAGTAGAGGCAGAATATAGAGCAATGGCATTAGGGGATTTCTTACATTCTTCAAGACCTACAACTTCCTTTACAACAACCATTTCCTATGTACTGTTACAATGAAAGTGAAATTCATATAGCACACAACCTAGTGTTTCATGAACGCACAAAGCATATATAAATTGACTGTCATGTAGTTTGAGAAAGAGTGCAACCCGGCCTAGTGAAGTTACTACCAGTCGAGACTCAGCACCAGTTGGCAGATATTCTAACAAAACCCTTGGATGGACCTTTATTTAGCTCCATCCTACATAAAATTTCAGTTTCTAACATTCATGACTTCCGTAGTCCGTCTTGAGGGGGTTAAAGCGAATAAGTTCCATACTTCAGCTGTTACGTTCGTTCAGACATTATGTCGAGCACCTTCAACCGTTTACGGTTGAAGGTTGTTGAAACATATTAGAGATCATGTAACTACCTAATTGTAAATTAAGCCTTCATCCTACCTATATATTGTATGAATTGGGTACCTAAAAGACAATTTGAAGTAATTCCGTGAAAATCTCTATGTTCATCTTCTTCTTCTTTACTTACGTTTTCCTGTTTTTCTATTTTTTTTTTTTCAAATTTTTTGCAAACTAGAACTCTAACCTACTACGGAGGTTAAATTTCCCCCGTTAGTGTATATATATATATATAGGATAAATGATTAAGACACATAATTTTATACTGAAAATGTAATCTCATGGTTGTCTAATTTTTTTCTTTTTCTTCTGTTTTACATCACAAACCACATTGTATGGTGTAGATGCATTTCCTGTGTATTTTTCTGTACAAAATTCTATCCCTAAATCATTATTCATATATATATTTGAAAATGTAAGAAGTAGCGGTAAAAAGTAGTGGTTGTTAAAAACTAAATGTATCATACCCTTGAAAAACTTTGGTAGTGTTCTTGCAACTGCAACAGAATCGCAAATAATGAATAAGCAAAGCACAGGGAGCCATCTCCTTATCCTATTTTTGTGTCAAGAAAAAATATGGTAGACTGGATGATATTTTGATCAGTTAATGAAAGAGCCCAATGCAAAAAAAATGCATGTTGGGTCTTTGAAACAGTTCAGATCATGTTGTGCTTAGAACCACTGATAATGAAAATTAATTAACAACAAGATCATATGAAATAATGGAGAATAAAAATAGTATTATGTAATAATATATTTTGGATTATCCATTGATTGATTCTAATTGATTGTATGTAATATTACGATTCTAATCGCTTATTGTATTCACATTCTAAAATGTACTATAAATACCCCTTATACCTACAAGTAATTTTCCTTTCTTCTATACTTTGTATTTCTTCTTGTTCTTCCTCTATTATTCTCTTAGGTTTATAACACGTTATCAGCACGAGTATCTGAACCACGAATTTTAACTAATCAAAATTGTTTTGATGAGTTAGGCAACCTTCGAAAAAAAAAAAAACACCACAAGAATCACCATTCATAGATTACCATAAGGACTCAAGTTGGGCAATTGGTATATTCTATACTTCCATATCTCGATGCAGGTAAACATTAAGGTAAAACATTATTTATTTAAATTTTTTTATCGTGATCAATATATTAAACGAGCATACATGGAGATTATTTCCATTTGAAAATGTCAAAAACTCATAAAAGTGGACGTAAAATTCACAAAAATAGATCTGTCGATGGCTAATAAAGTGAATATGAAATTCATATAAATGTAAGACATGTCAAAGAATAATGAAAGTAATTATGAAAAAAAAGACATGTCATTTGCCAAAATAAATGAGGACATGAAGTCTATTGAAAAGACATATCCATATGAGTGATCTAAAATTCATAGATAATAAATCGCGGTGATCGAATAGATCATGAGATTTTATGACCACCGCTTGTGAAAAAAAAAACTTTTATCGTGATAGCATGCTAATGCAATAGCAATATCGATAAAAGTGTTTTAAGACGTGAATGTCTTTTCACTCTACCAAATATCTTAATACACATATTTTTGTTTCCATTTTAACCTTCAAATTTGTGTTTTTCTGGACTCATTAATTCTGACCGAATTTCGGACAGAATGCTCGATGTTTTCTTGACTAAATTTTAGACATAAAATCTTTCTGACTGGTATTGAGTATAGAAACGTTCAAAATTATGACTTGCAGTGAGTCAGAATAAACATTATTTTCTGACTCAAATTGTGTTAGAATAATTTGTTGTATGAAAAGATATAAAAAGTAGTTATGATGTCTATATCATAAATGAAAAAATAAATTCCACCAAATATGGAATAATAAAAATATATATAAAGAGTTATTATCGTCAACTCTTGTGTCATGACCAATTGATGACAATCCATTCATCGTATTGAATGTTTGATATTGGTAATGGTTGTGGATGAGGACATCATTAGTGCAGTCCTAACAAAAATATATTATATGATTAACATAATAATCATGACATGAAGAATAAAGTGATTGTTAGAGGTTCACGCCACATATCAAAATTGTTTGCAATGTTTATAAATTATTTCATACGATGCAATTGAAATTTAAGCATCGTTTATGCATAAATAAATAAATTTTTTCTTGTCTTGTCCTTATTTTCATACGGCTAAAGTTTTTTGTGATATACAAATAGGAGCTATGGAATTATTATTTTTCAATTGTGTATATTGCATATGTGTTTCTAGTTTTCATCTAAAAGGAAAAAAAAAGGAAAATAATTGTATTGTCATTTATTTTAGGTAAGTGGATCTTGATATTGACCACAATAATAATAATATATGAGTGTTCAATCACTAGATTAATCAATGTAAATAGTACTTTTGGAAATCATATTCATATTAATTTAAGTATATAAAATCATTTTGAATTGTTAAAATTAAATAGACTATATTTTGCTTGATTGTGTAGTTATGTTAATCGCTTACGCGGTGCACATATATGATCTTTAATTGTAAATTGCATTTATTTGCTCTATATTGTTATTGGATTCAAAATTGGATGCCTAGTTGTTGAAAATTAAAATATGACAACAAATTATAATGCTTAATAAGTGAATGAAATTTATATATGCCAGTCATAACTAGCAAAATGATGATTCACTAATTGTAATACTGAATAATTGTCTCTTGGATTACTTAGCAAATATAACTCTAATTTATAATAGATTGCTTCAAACAATAATAAATTTATTATTGTATTAATCTATTTGTCAACGAATTAATTAACTGTTGTGATATATATTCGCGAACATTATTATTTGTTGGGAAATTGCTGTTTTTCTCTACTATGGCATAATTTTATTTCTTTTTAAAGAAGAAATGAAAGTCAGAACTCAGAAAGTTAAGACCGAAAAATGGTGATGACAATGTTTGTCTCACGACAAAGCACATTATTATATTGGATAATAAAGTGGATTTCTCAAAATAAAATTTGGGAGAAGCAAAATTAAATGCATAATATGCAAGTGGTATAAGGCTTTGAAAGAACCATTGAAACAAAGTTGTTTGAAATAAAGCACTATGCTCTCTCAAATTTAATTTTTTGTTGAGTAATTTGAGTATAATATCGAGACTAAGACAAATAAAGAGTAATATGTTTGAAAATGATGACACATGTCCATTCCTATAGGAGAATGTGACTAATACTATATACATTATTAAACAATTATACTATACAAGTCTCATTCTGTGAAGTGAATGGCACCAAAATATAATGCATCGAATCGGTTCTATGAACGAACATAGAAAAATTACATCCTTCTAGTGATATTTATCACCGTGGTTGTTACTGTTTTTTTTTATGAGAAATGAATATGAAGTTTATATATGAATAGTCATGATTAACTCACACAATAAACATAGTGTTGACACAATTTACTAGAATTATATAAGGACTCTAAAAGAATTATCAATTATTCTGGTAATATAGAAGTCCTGGAAGGACATGTTCTACAATAGCTATATAACATATTCACATATGGGACACAATAAGTATAGTTTTCTCATGAGGGGGATATATATTCTAAATGCATAAAGATATGATATATATTTTTTCCATAAGATATAAATCTCATAAATTTGAGATATTTAAATAAATTTTAATATCATTGGAAACAAAAGTGAAATAGCACGTGATCATGAGGTTGATTTAGAGAAACCATTGTGTTTTGAAATGTATAAATTGCTGAAGCAAATAATAGAGCATAAGTCTACAGCTAGGTGCAATTATTGTATGTATAATGAAGATTATTTCCTGGTATTAGGGGGAGATAAGGAAAACCTCATCTTAGAATAATAGTGCCGATAAACTCTATAAACTACAAAAGATATTCCATGCATCAGTCAAATTGAACTGAAAATTCTGAGAATAATTAACTTGTTGTATTTAGCAAGTAATCTGACAGATGCCCTAATTGAACAAAAATGAGTGACCATATAAATGCAGCAAAAGTATTATTAGAAGACCTATCGGTGTAAAAGATCAAAATCCGTGGAAAATAAATTCACATTCTGTCGCTCATGAAATCTCTTAAAGAGATTCGTCTTGAAGACGAAAACACCAATATAAAACAGCACGTCTATCAAATGATTAAATATTGGGTTGCGGAACAAACAATCCATACATTGATAAAGATTTGGTTTATGCTAATATCGAATTAGCAATGAAATTCATGAGAAATGTTTATAATAAAATATCATAGTAATCGAAGACATATTTGCCTCATAGTTTGCTAATAATCTGGGTCCAGAACCCAAGTCAGTAGTAGAGTGGCAGAAGCACATACACTGGGTATTCTGTAGTGACCAAATATTGATTTTGATAAATTAAATTCTCTTGTTGTTACTAACTTTATGTTCCTCTACTTAATGATTATGGCAGCAACTACAAGTCTATATATGATGTCATGAACGCCTATTTATGGGCCATTAGACGTAAATACTTATATTAAAATCCCTGATGAATTTCATTAATGAAAATTACCACATACATATTGTTCAGTTGCAAAGGTCGTTACATTGACTTAAACATTTATGTTGGATGTTATACAAACAATTGAGTAAATTCCTCTTGAAGAACGAGTATATGAATAACCAATGCATAATGATGCGAATTATACGATATTACATCCCTTATTGTTTTTATTATGACAATGCTGATTGTGTTGCACAAATGCGTAGTGGTATGACTCTTTTTAGCCATACATTCAATTATCTACATGAACTCCAAAAAAGAGTTGATATTTAAAAGTACGATGTAGTGACAATCTGTCATATTTGTTTACTAAGATTATTCCTACATCTATTTAGAATAAAATTGTTTTATTACTGGAATGCGTACATTTGAAAAACTGTTTTCGTTAAGAAGAGCGAAAACTTCAAAACTATTTTAAGTATTTGGTCCTAAAGTCCAATGGTTGTACTTGTTTTCTTTTAACCATGTTTTTTCCCATAGGGTTTTCTTAGTTAAAGGCTTTAACGAGGCAGTCAGTGCAACACATAGAAACGCATATAGCATGAATTATTTACCTTGTTTAGTTTTTTTTTTCCACTGTGTTTTTCTAGCAAAATTAATAGTACATGACATATACGTTATGCAACTACGATCGAGAAGATCAATTTAGTCATTTATTCATTGAGACATTGTCTACTTAAGAAAGAAGATCATTCAACTGCATTATATGAAGATAATACATTTCTCATATAGTTAATTGTCAATTAGGACACATTTAGAAAGATGTCCGGATTTTAAGATTATAAAAAAAGATTTTTGTCAAAAATGACATTTCATCAGTGAAAGTGAAAATGAAAGTGAATTTTGTTGGTTTTGTGCTGAAAAGCAATGTAATTCATTGATAGAATGTCATTTTTGACAAAAATCATTCTTATAGTCTTTTTTGCCTGACATATTCCATATTGTGTCCTTTAGGACCCTTATTCCTTTCACATATCTCAATTGAAGTGTCTATATAATAGGGATTAACAAAACAAATTTCAGCTATGTTTTACTTACTCATGATTTGTAAAAAAGTGTACAGATTAATGTACAACAGATCCGGTCACCTGATAATCTAGCAGAATTTTTTATCAAGACATTGCCGACTGCAACATTTGAAAGACTGATGAAGAGCATTAGGATGTGGCACTTGAAATATCTAAATTGATGCTTCGTTCAGGGGGAGTGAATCAAACACATATAAATTTGTACTATTTTTCCTTAACTAAAATTTTTCTCCTACTGGTTTTTTTTGTAATATTTTAATGAGGCATGTCTTATTTGTTGTTTGTTGAACAGTAAGGATCCAAAAGGTCTATTATGAAATAATATATTTTGGATTGTGTATTAATTGATTCTGATTGATTTTATTTAATATTACGATTATAATCACTTATTGTATTCACACTCTAAATTGTACTATAAATACACCTTATACCTTTGAATAATACACAAATAATTGTCCTTTCTTCTATACTTTGTATTTCTTCTTGTTCTTCCTCTATTATTCTTTTAGTTTTATAATACATAGAAATTATTCAAAAAAAAAAAAAAAAGACTAACCGAATAAAACGAGGAGAAGAACGATAACCATTTGACATGTGCTTGCCATCTTCATAGCTTTAAGTTGTAGTGAGTATCTCTTAATTGAAAAGCCTCACCAGTTCAATGAAATGAATATGGCAGATATCAATTTATATCCATGATGTTTTATTGCACCAGCTAATGGAAAGTGTGACAAAATAACAGTTTGAAGTTGTTAAATTATGAAATTACAATATTTTAATAAAATGCAACTGTCAACAGGAAACCACATCCCCAATGACAATGAATAGAACAAAATATAAAGGCAAAAAATAAGGGAAAATCACTTGAGATCTTACACACTCCTGTGCCTAATTAGGACTTATTTCTTAAATATGTCTTTTGAAATATTCGTTTCATTTTATTAATTTATTAATCAAGCTGAAGGGCTGCTTATTAAAAAGAAAGCAGGTATTTTTTATGAGTGTTATTGTAATTTTTTATATATGTAATTTTTGGCTGTTGTGCTGTTCTCTTTTTCGATCCAATCTTGTTTTACATCACTTTTAATATATATTTTCATTGCTGCTAAAAAAATCTTTAAATATATTTCTTCATTGCTGCTAAAAAAATGTAAAGGTTTAAAACCACTCGTATTAGATATTGTAAATTTTTTAAAAACTCTATTTTAGATATTTCAACAAGAAAGAAACTCTATTTTAGATTCTGTAAAACTTTCTTTATATCTACCGAATTCAACCAAAATTTCTAAATTTTCCTTTATATCTACCCACAATGTAAAATCAAAAATCTGATTCATTTAATCTTGAATAGAGATTCTAGTAAACTAGAAAAACGTGTATTTAAAACTATAAAATAATGTATTCATTAGGAGGATCTAATGCGAGTGCTCTAATGTTCGGAAATGACATAGGATTCGTAAAGTTGGAAACATGTATGTGTCATACTCGTAAATCATGTAATGGAACATCAATGAAAAACGGAGTTCTGAATATATAAAATGTTAATTATCTACCTCTCCATAAACTTAAACTTTTGGAAGAGATGGTAGCTCAACATGGTATTAGAGCAAGAGATCTTGGGTTCTAACCCCGCTCCTAGCACAGTAACCAAAACAAAAAAAACAAAAAAGTGTTTGGCGTCTCTAAAAAAATACAATAGGCCCACATTTGAAGAGACGTGTTAACCATGATATCGAAATATAAAGAATAGTTGAAACAAGAAAGGTGGACTAGAGCACCCACATCACATCATCTTAATGAATTGTCTATTTTAGAGTTTTAAATACATATTTTTCTAGTTTATAAGATCTCGATCTAAAATTAAATGCTTCAGATTCTCTATTTAAATAATGCGGTAGATATAAAGAAAAATTTACAGAATCTAATCCGTCTTTTCGTTCTCCAAATAATTCATACCACGGAAATCACCACGACAAGACGAACATTTTGATACAAGAATCACTCTATATGAAGAGGTAGTAAAAAACCCCCTCTTTTTGGAATGTGGGTTCTTGAATTTTTATCTAAGCAATTAGGCTTTAATAGTGAAATAACGTTGGTAGTAGGTTGTTAATTCGGTGTAGGAATCGAGGAATCACCATATAAGCAATGGACTGTAAGTTTTTATTTCAATTTCAAGCATTTCGACAATTCAATATGAGGTAAATGGGTATTCTAACCGAGATGATTAATTTTAATTATGCTCGTATATTGTTTGATGTGTACCTTATATAATACTACAAAAGTCCCAAAATGTAAGTCCGTTTGGAGTTTTTCACACAGATTAAGAAAATTTGTTAAATTTGTATGTCATTAATATTGATGAAAAGTCTAAAATGACCTTTCATTGTCATTAATGCAATGTGGTGAAAAATGGGTGAGTACGTATACAATAAATGTAAGGTAAAAGGATGAAAATGTAATAATTGGTTTTCTAAATAGACTTATATTATGGGACAAAAACCAAAAGGTATTGGACTTAGGTACTACGAGGTTAGCTGGTTAGCTTAACTATGTGTGAATATATTTGGAGTCTAAAAGATTAAGAACACTCTTCCTTGGTGAGACACGTTTCTTTTTCGAAGCCGAGAGGGTTGACGCCTAAGGGTCTATTAGACTTATGTTATTGGACTCCATTTAAGGGCTAGCCCTATGCCATATGAGGGCTGAATGTGTCGTGGTGAAATGTTCACCTGGCAATAAGTGTCCTTGGACTAGTGTGCAACTCATCCATTGCTTGTTTGAGTTTACTAGGTAGACTAGTTGAGGGAAGTATTACTATTCATATGTGGTAGTAAGTAAACTTATTGTTATTGGTGTTGAATATTAATCTTGCTTATATTGTTGTTAATGTTAAACACGGTTCTTCTACTATGTACTGTTTATGTTTGTACTCACCTTTATTTTTATTGTTTTCCCACCCCAAGAAGGTGGTATGTTAAGGTTGAGTTTGAGATCACTATGGAGTGATTTCCGAAGTTGTTACTGTAAAGTCCCACATCGGTAAAATAAGAGAATGCTCACCCCCATATAAGTGTGAGACATAAATGTCTTGTCAACTCAGGTTAGCTCTTTTAGACCAAGCGAGGATGGCGGTCTAAGCAGTTGACCGGACATTTATGACTCATTTAGCGCTACCAGGCCCAGGGTCTGGGGGCGTTACATAATGGTATCAGAGCCGACTATCAGACGGAACTATGCGCTGCACCGTACAAGAAGACGGTGTAAGGATGGCCTCTAGTTACCTCTGGTAGGGATGATCCGGGAAACAGTCTCGGCCGTCCTGGCGAGGACGCCAGTCCCTTATAAGGGGGGAGAATGTAAAGTCCCACATCGGTAAAATAAGAGAATGCTCACCCCCATATAAGTGTGAGACATAAATGTCTTGTCAACTCGGGTTAGCTCTTTTAGACCAAGCGAGGACGGCGGTCTAAGCAGTTGACCGGACATTTATGACTCATTTAGCGCTACCAGGCCCGGGGTCTGGGGGCGTTACAGTTACTGTTTAACCTCTCGTAAATCTGGTATAGAATCTTATTATCGTCTCTACCGAATGGCAACAATAGTAGTTCTTAGTTATAAACACAAGAGTTGTAACATATGAATTGTTGGTGATTTAAGTATAATCACAAGCCATTGAGGTATCGGGGTTTAGTGCAAGGATGGCTATGCTCGTAACGCTATATTATAAGTATGGAGGTGCGGAGTGCACGCTTATATAAGTGTTTACGAGTGTACGGATGTAAAATGAGCAAGTGGAGTTCGTAAAACAAGTGGAAATTCATTTTTGGAAAATCAGTGTCACAGGCGCCAGCCTGTGACACTAGGCGGCCGCCTGTGGTGTTTTTCTCAGGCAAAAAGTTGGACAGGTTCATGTTCAGTTTTCTAGTGTTCACAGCGCCCTTTGTCACTCATCATAAGCGCCCACTGTGGGCCCAAAACTGAATTTTTGGTGTCTCTTGGTCATTTTAAGTGGGTACAACCAAATGGGACCTTTTCATTTGGTGTCTATCACTTAAGGGACGAATTCTCTTGCTCTCTTTCAGATCCAAGTGCTATATATAAGCAAGTTTACATTGTTAAAGAAAGAACAACAAATGTAAGCATCCTTGTTTTGTCATACATATATCTTAAAACTTCTAAGTGCTCTTTAATATCTTTTGTCCAGAATTAAAGGTCTCTCTCTCAGTTTGTATCTCACTTAAATATTCGTGAAACCCGAGACAAAGAATAAGGGTCGAATAATTTAAGAAGGACTGCGATTATCGTGAAACTGCGAGGATCCAAGTCTTATTATTTTGCAGGAATTTCAAGATTGTTGATCATATTTACACCCAAATACAACATTCTTCTTAAATTATTGTTCTGATCACAATGGTGAATGCAAAGGACTTGATGATGAATTTCGGGAAACTGGACAAGTTTGAAGGCGTTGATTTTCGGAGGTGGCAAAGGAAGATGCATTTCCTTTTCACAACATTGAAAGTGGTATATGTTCTTAGCACTGATATACCAGAAGTGGATGATGATGCACCATTGGAGGAATTACGAAGGCAGAACAAATGGGAAAATGATGACTACATCTGTCGTGGTCACATTGTAAATGGTATGTCTGATTCGTTATTTGATATTTATCAAAACTTTGCATCTGCAAAAGAATTATGGGATGCACTAGAAACTAAGTACTTAAATGAAGATGCATCCGCTAAACAGTTTCTAGTTGGAAATTTCATGAAATACATGATGGTAGATACACGGTCTGTAATGGAACAATTCAATGAACTTCAACGCATCTTAGGCCAGTTTGCACTGCACAAGATGGAAATGGATGAAGCCATTTCTGTCTCTAGTATCATTGATAAACTACCACCATCATGGAAGGATTTTAAGCATATGTTAAAACACAAAAATGAAGAACTCTCATTGGTTGAACTTGGTAGCCATCTGCGTATTGAGGAATCCCTCAGGGCGCAGGAGGGTGTGAAATCCAAGGGAAAGGAAAATGATGAATCGACATACATTCATGAAATGGAGGCTGGGGAGTGTTCCAAAACAAACAAGGGAAAAGGTAATGGTAAGAAAAAGAAACCATACAATGCTGGCAACAAAGAATCCGGAAAAAGGCCAAAAGGGGCCTGTTGGATTTATGGCAAAACAGGGCACTACAAGGCTGATTGCCGAGCGCGGAAGAACGGAAAGAGTAAGGGTCCAGAACAGGGGTCGAAAGACCAAGGACCACCAAAGCATCAAGGTCAGAATATTAATTGTGGTGTTAATTCGGTTGTGAATTATGTGCCATTTATTTCTGAAGCATTCTATATGCAGGATGATGATGTATCGTGGTGGATCGACTCGGGAGCAACACGACATGTATGCAAAGATCAAAGCTGGTTTGAAGATTTTGAACCGGTGAATGATGGCTCCATACTAAAGATGGGAAACAAGTCAATGGCTGTTGTAAAAGGCATTGGAAATGTTATTTTAAATTTTAGTTCTGGAAAATTTGT
Source organism: Gentiana macrophylla (assembly GCA_026214975.1). Taxonomy (NCBI): domain Eukaryota; kingdom Viridiplantae; phylum Streptophyta; class Magnoliopsida; order Gentianales; family Gentianaceae; genus Gentiana; species Gentiana macrophylla. Next base: position 49,304,502 of record CM047805.1, read on the forward strand.
AAAACTCATTGATGTATTATTTGTTCCGTGCATCCGGAAAAACCTTGTATCCTGTGCACTTTTATGTAAATCGGGCTATAAACAAGTGTATGAGTCCGATAGGTTTATATTATCTAAGCATGGTGTGTTTGTAGGATTTGGTTAGTTATGTAATAATATGTTTATGCTTAATATTGTAAATAATAAAGTTAATCAAGTTATGCATATTTCTGATGTTAATATCTCAAAGTTGTGGCATGCACGGTTAGGTCACGTGCATTATAAACGTATGCAAGTTATGTCTAAAAATGCATTAATTCCCCCGTTTGATATCAATATGGATAAGTGTACTACTTGTATGCTTACTAAAATTGTAAGACAACCATTTCGTGGTGTTGAAAGATCGTCTACAATTTTGGAACTTATCCACAGTGATTTGTGTGATTTTAATGCCTCACCGTCTTTGGAAAATAAGAAATATGTGATTACTTTTATAGATGATACTCGTTTTTGTTATGTGTATTTACTTAATACCAAAGATGAGGCACTTGATAAATTCAAGATTTATAAAAGTGAAGTAGAATTACAATTGAATTCTAGTATTAAACGCTTTCGTACCGATAGAGGTGGAGAATACTATGATCCAACCTATTTCGGGTCGTGTGGTATTATACACGAGGTTACTGCACCGTATACGCCACAACAAAATGGCATTGCGGAAAGGAAGAACCGTACTCTAAAAGAGATGGTAAATTCCATGTTATTCTACTCGGGATTGAGTAGTGGGTTTTGGGGTGAGGCCATGTTAACGACCTGTTATCTACTAAACAGAATTCGTAATAAAAAGAATTCTGCTACCCCGTATGAACTTTGGTTTAAAAAGAAAACAAACTTGAATTATTTAAGAGTTTGGGGCTGTAGGGTGGTTGTTAGACTTCCCGATCCTAAAATTAAAACTTTAGGAGAAAGAGGCATCGATTGCATTTTCATTGGATATGCTAGTCATTCCAAGGCATAAAGGTTTTATGTTATAGAACCTAGTGATTCCATGGCTATACATTCGGTTGTAGAATCACGTGATGCTATATTTGATGAGAATAGATTTACATCTATTCCTAGACCAAAGGGTATTGCTCCTACGATTGTTGGAGTGGAGAATGTGGAGAATAATGATTCTCAAGTCGAGTCTTCTAAACTTCAAAGAAGTAAGAGGGCTAGAATAGCAAAAACATTTCCACCGGATTTTGTTACTTATTTGGTGGAAGGTTCGAGAAATGAAGTTGGATATCAATACTCATATTGTTACAATATTGAGGATTATCCAAGAACATTTTCTGAGGCGATGGAATCTCAGGATGTATCATTTTGGAAAGAAGCCATCAACGACGAGATGGATTCCATAATGGGTAACAATACGTGGATTCTTACAGATTTACCACGTGGTTGCAAACCGTTAGGTTGCAAATGGATTTTCAAAAGGAAAATGAGAGTCGACTGATCTTTGTTGACCGATATAAAGCCCGGTTAGTTATACAAGGCTTTAGGCAAAAGGAAGGTATCGATTATTTCGATACTTATGCTCTGTTGCTAGAATCTCTCAATCAGTTATTGATTGCCTTAGCCGCAATTCATAACTTGGTGATCCATCAAATGGATGTTAAAACAACATTTCTAAATGGAGATTTGGATGAAGAAATATACATGAAGCAACCGGAAGGATTTATTATGCCCGGTAACGAGCATAAGGTATGTAAACTTGTAAAATCATTGTATGGACTTAAACAAACTCCTAAACAATGGCATAAAAAGTTTGATGAGGTTGTCTTGGCTAGTGGGTTTAAACTCAATCAGTCGGACAAGTGTATTTATAGTAGATTTGATGATACCGGCAAGGGTGTGATAATCTGTCTATATGTCGATGACATGTTGATTTTTGGTACGAACCAAAATCAGGTAGATAAGTGTAAAGAACTCTTATCTTCTAGATTCTCTATGAAAGACATGGGGGAGGCAGATGTTATTCTTGGTATTAAAATCAAGAGAAATCAGGGAGGATTTTCACTAACACAATCTCATTATATTGAGAAAGTGTTGAAGAAATTAAATTGTGAAAATTGTACTCCCGCAAATTCTCCCATTGAGCCTCATGAGAAACTTGGACCTAATAAAGGTGAAACCGTGAATCAACTTGAATATTCTTGAGTCATTGGTTGTTTCATGTATGCAATGACTAGTACACGACTGGATATTGCCTATGCGGTTGGGAAACTAAGTAGATATACGAGTAACCCAGGTAATTGCCATTGGAGAGAGGTTGTTCGTGTATTGAGATATCTTAAGTCTACCAAAGACTTTGGTTTGACTTATGTTGCATATCCTTCGGTGATTTAAGGATATTCGGATGCTAGTTGGATATCTAATGTAGAAGATCATTCTTCTACTAGTGGATGGATGTTTGTTTTAGGTGGAGGTGCCATTTCATGGGCTTCTAAGAAACAAACAAGTATATCTAGATCGACTATGGAGTCGGAGTTTATTGCCTTGGCAGCAGCCGGTAAAGAGGCAGAATGGCTTAGAAATTTGATTCATGAAATTCCTTTATGGCCTAAACCAATATCACCGATATCTATCCATTGTGATAGCTCATCTACACTGTCTAAATCTTATAGTCATGTGTATAATGGTAAGTCGTGACACTTAGGCGTTAGACATAGCGCGGTACGTGAGTTGATCTCTCACGGGGTGATATCGGTTGTTTATGTGAGATCTCAAAGGAATTTAGCGAATCAATTGACGAAAGGATTAGCTAAGGACTTATTACAAAAGTCGGTTGTCGGGATGGGTCTACAACCCGTATAAGTTTCTGATAATAGGACGCCCAATTTCCCTTTGGTACAATGCCTTAGGCTAAATTCAATGTGGTAAGCCTGTTATTGGGAACTTGAGCACATGTATTAATCCCGAAGGTATGTGCAATATACCTGTGTGGTTAGGTTGAAGTTTTACCTTCTTAATGAGTCTTTTGAAAGTGCTGATGCAGGTGCACGGTAAATTAAAGATTCACCTATATGAGTATGAGGTATGGCCGCTTCAAGGAAAGTTGGCTTAGCTTTCTATATGCTCAAGAATGGATATGGACACAAGGCCGGATTTCAATAAATGGTGTCAAGAATAATACTTTGGAGTAGTCTCAATTCATGTGTATTGTTATGTACATGTATTCAAAATGTGTAAAGGGGTTCAATGCTTAGACACACCCCAATACTCGAATATTTGCGTGTAATAGTACTAGATGTAAATTCAATCTTTGTGATATTTTCATTGAAGCATGTGTTGGTTTATATTATGACTTACACTTAAATGGGGGAGAAATGTTGGTGATTTAAGTAGAATCACAAGCCATTGAGGTATCGGGGTTTAGTGCAAGGATGGCTATGCTCGTAACGCTATATTATAAGTACGGAGGTGCGGAGTGCACTCTTATATAAGTGTTTACAAGTGTACGGATGTAAAATGAGCAAGTGGAGTTCGTAAAACAAACGGAAATTCGTTTTTGGAAAATCAGTGTCACAGGCGCCTGCCTGTGACACTAGGCGGCCGCCTGTGGTGTTTTTCCCAGGAAAAAAGTTGGACAGGTTCATGTTCAGTTTTCTGGTGTTCACAGGCGCCCGCCTGTGGCCCGAAAATTGAATTTTTGGTGTCTCTTGGTCATTTTAAGTGGGTACAACCAAATGGGACCTTCTCATTTGGTGTCTATCACTTAAGGGATGAATTCTCTTGCTCTCTTTCAGATCCAAGTGCTATATATAAGCAAGTTTACATTGTTAAAGAAAGAACAACAAATGTAAGCATCCTTGTTTTGTCATACATATATCTTAAAACTTCTAAGTGCTCTTTAATATCTTTTGTCCAGAATTAAAGGTCTCTCTCTCAGTTTGTATCTCACTTAAATATTCGTGAAACCCGGGACAAAGAATAAGGGTCGAATAATTTAAGAAGGACAGCGATTATCGTGAAACTGCGAAGATCCAAGTCTTATTATTTTGCAGGAATTTCAAGATTGTTGATCATATTTACACCCAAATACAACATGAATAATATTTTGATCTTTATATAATAGTTAGAGGATGTTGTTGTAGATGCAACTTGTGTTCTTTTCGAACGCTTGTGGTGGCGTTATTGAATCCTGAGTATTTTTTTTGTTTCCGTTTTTACTCTGATGTTGATTTCCTAAGGCTTACATATATAATTAGATTAAATTTTACTTATATGTGTCGGGCATTCTATTCGGATAAGGACTCAATATCTGGGAATGGGCCGTCGCAATTGGTATCAGAGAGAAGTAACACCGCTGCATAGGTTTAAAATCGATTAAGACGTGATCTCGTTAAGTTTTGAGACATATTTGTGGATTTTGAAGTTAGGTTTCTTAAGTGTTGACCCAGTAAGTTAGTCCTCTAAGTGTTGAAACTCGTGAGGTTGGAACTTTAAACTTTAGTAATGCGACATTAGTATGAATCCCCTTAAGTGGCGTTTTGAGGTAGGTTTTTTAGGCTGACGTCTTTTAATATTGCAATATTCTTAAGTTGAGTTTCTTCTACACTCCTTAAGTGGCGTTTTGAGGTAGGTTTTCCTTTTAGAACCTCCACTTTCTGTTTTTGCTATTTGACTGAGTTATCGCTTCCCAAACTCTTGGTTCGATATTGCTTATGATGGACTGCACTTAAATACATTACGACATTTCCCTTTATAAAAACACACCGTTTATCCCGATAAATTATTTTTTTCTTATTTTTAGAAATTTCCTTGCCTCTAACATTTGGTTTCCGTCACCCTTTTTGTGGCTTGGCTTTACGCAACACATGTAAGTGGTTGTGTTCATGTATTTGATTTTGGTGTAAAATCACTCCACATGCTACATAAATTCTGAAACTTTTACACCACATAAAATATTTTCCTTTCTACATTTTATCTATTTACATCAACTTGATATTTTAAATTCATTGTTCTTAAATTGCAAACAAAGCTGAACTTTCTGTTCAAAAATCTGGTGCAGTACATCCTCTTCACAATCTGTTGTGAATACGCTATACCCATTAAAATGACCTAAATTATTGATATGTTGTATACAACACTCTAATATATATTCTTCCTTTTGGATCCAAGTATAAATGCGTTCTAGTTTGGTCACAATTAGCAATACAAGTTAGTGTATGCAAACCTCAAAATTCTGACAGCTTGATGTTGTCGGCAGAAATAATTGATTTGATCAATCTACACATGACCAAAAATTGTGATTTCTTTTCCTTTTTACATCATGTTCAAAATCCTTTCTTTTTAGGCTTCACACCAACACCTTCAGGCTTGATGTAAATATCAACTTCCATCCGCAGAACCACATTATCTTGAAAGAGTGATCCGTACCTTGTGACTCTAGGGTTGAAGCATGGAGAGTGATAACTTATGAAAAATAGTTTCAAGGAGATGATTCCCCTAATTTCGTGACAAATTTGATAGATCAAAAAGTATATTTTTTTCATCTCCTTCCTTCACCATTACACCCAATATTTATACGGGAGCGGATCCCCAACGGTACACACAGTGCGGTACAAAGTGCCGTGCACCGTTTCCGTCGGAAATTTCGACGGATCCGTCGAAATTTCCGACGGAAACGGTGCACAACACTTTGTACCACACACCTTGTACCGTTGGGGAGAGCCATACACATTTAATGCCCGAAATACCCTTCAAATACAAATAATAACCATAACACTATGATTTCCGTAATTACCCCCCTCAAGTTGGAGCGTGAAGATCACTAACGCCCAACTTGTGTAACAAAAATTCAAATTGCTGTTTCCCCAAAGCTTTCGTGAAGATATCCGCCAAGTGGACTCGCGTAGGCTCATAATTCGGTGCAATAAGCCCCTCGGTAATCGCATCACAGACAAAGTGACAATCCGCCTCAATATGCTCCGTTCTCATGGAACACCAGGTTCTGCGCAATATATAGAGCGGATTGACTATAACAATGAAGAGGGATACCGATCGGGATTTTTACTCCTAATCACCAAGAATCTGCCGAAGCCACTTTAACTCACAGGTAATGGCAGCCATAGAGCGGTACTCCGCTTTGACAGAGGACCGAGACACCGTCTGTTGTTTCTTAGTCTTCCACGAGATCGGTGAAGTTCCAAGCACCATGAACCAACGACTCAAGGACCGACGAGTAACCGGGCAACTCGCCTAATCTGAATCACACCATCCTTCTAGGGACAAAAGACTATCTGCACATAAGAGAAAACCCTATCCTGGATTTTTCATCAAGTACCGAACTACCCGCAACGCAATTTCCCAATGTTCAACATGTGGTTCCTGCATAAACAAAGACAATATATGAAGCGAGTACGCCAAATCAGGACGCGTAACTCCAAGGTAAATAAGTCTTCCAACTAAACGCCTGTATTTTCTAGGATCATCCAACAGGTCACCTTCTGCAATCCCCAAACGTGATTCTGGTCCATTAGAAACTCGGCTGGTCTCGCCCCTAATAACCCCGTTTCTTTGATAATGTCTAACGCATACTTTCGCTGGGACAAGTATATACCCTGTAAGCTATGAGCGACTTCCAAGCCTAGAAAATAATTCAAACGTCCCAAGTCTTTCATTTTAAAACAGCTTCCCAAATAGTTTTTGAAGACCTGCAAAGCTGTTGAATCGTTCCCAGCAAGTACCATATCATCAACATAAACTAAAACTTCGAGCCGTACCTCACCTCGAACAAGGGTAAATAACGAGTAGTCCGAGTATGACTGATGGAACCCATACTCTTTTAAAGCTGATGCTAGCTTGGAAAACCAGCAGCACGGTGCCTGTTTGAACCCATATAGGGACTTTCTCATGCGACATACCAAGCTTGATCGGTTTTGCTCAAACCCCGGAGGTATTTTCATATAAATTTCTTCATCAAGATCACCGTGCAAAAATGCATTGTGCACATCAATTTGATGGATCTCCCATTTCTTAATTGCTGCAACTGCAAGAAAAGCTCGAACCATTACCATCTTTGCCACCGGTGCGAAGGTCTTGTTATAGTCTATCCCTTCCACCTGGTGGTTCCCAAATGCGACCATCCTTGCTTTTAAATGTTTAAGATTGCCCAGCAATCGTATTTTTCAGTGTAGAACCATTAGCTCCCAAAGGCCTTCTTTCCAGGAAGCAATTCCTTTAATACCCATGTGTCTTGTTCCTTTAAGGCACGTATTTCTTCTGCCACAGCTTTTCTCCATCCCTCATATTTTACTGCCTCTTTAAAAGATCGGGGTGGATTTCCTGCAGTCATGTTTGCTAGATATCTCCTGTGGGCATCTGAAAAACGAGAATAATTAACAAAATGCCTAAGAGGATATAAACTACCTGGGAAGGTCGATGGACATGAGGAGTGCGTCGAAGGACTTTTCTTATCCACTGCCGTATGTGACACGAACTCTCGATATCTGGAATTAGGATCTTTTGTACATTTCCCTCTCCCCAACTCTACTGTTTTTCCCTCTCCCCAACTCTACTGTTTCTCCAGATGATTGCTCACTCACAACCACCCCACTGTGGGTAATCCATAACCCCCTCACTTGTTGGTGCCACCTCCCCTGCACCAATGTCTACGTCATCCCCACTAAGTGGAGGAGGCTCCAAAATCGGATCATCAACCTCCGCATAAAAATTGTCATCTTCAGCCTCCGGAAAGATACTCAGAAGAGGAGCAATTTGGGGTGACTCTCCCATAGGAAATATATATATGTTCAAAAAAAATTCACATCCCTAGACACAAAATTTCTTCCGTTTCCAAATCAAAGAGGGTCTATCCCTTATTAGCAGATGGATACCCCAAAAACACGCACTTGCAACTCCGACTCTCAAATTTATCCCGAAAGGAATAAAGATTCGGTGGTTTACCAAAAAAACAATCATAAGGTGTCTTATAACTCAATATGCTGGATGGGGTGCGATTAATTAAATAACAAGCGCTCATAACACACTCTCTCCAAAATTTGAGCGGAAGGTGTCCCTCAAAATGCAAAGCCCTAGCCACATTCAAAATATGTTGGTGTTTTCTCTCAACCCTACCAATTTTTTGAGGTGTTCCCACACACGAGCTTTCAAAAATTATTCCATCCTTTTCAAAACGAGGGAGCAATCGTTTGAACTCAGTTTCATTATCACTCCGGACACGCATAATTTTCACATTATACTGACGCTCAATCAAAGCCATAAAATTCAGAAAAAAAGATTCGACTTCCCATTTATTATAAAGAAAATACACCCACACCGATCTAGAATAATCATCAACAATCGTAAGAAAATACGATGCACCGCACGTAGATCTAGTTCCATACGGACCCATAAGTCACAATGAACCAACTCAAAAATTTTACTAGCTCTACTATCACTATTTGGGAAACTTTTCCTAGGTTGTTTCGCCCTGAAACAGACATCACACCCATCTTTATTCAATTTACTAGACTCACTAACATTGGGAAGTCGTTTAAGCACTTTTTCCGAATAATGTCCTAATCGCTTATGCCACAATTCCGAAGAATTCTTCCGATCAATTGCCATAACCGTCGCGTTTGGAATCCCCCGGAAAAAGAAAAGTCCATCTTCGCATTCACCCAGTCCAATCAAGCACCTCGTCGTTCGGTCTTGCAAAACACAAAAAGTGGAGGTGAAATGAGCCTGACAATTTAAGTCATCCAATAATTGAGTCACGGACAAAAGGTTGCATGCCAAATTAGGCACATAAGGAGCATTTTTAAGTTTCAATCCTCCCTCAATATGTCATTTACCTCATGAGTGGCATGTGAAGTCCTACCATCCAGAAGCCCAACCGAACACTTCTCAATTATCTGCGCATCCCTGAGATTATGCAACGTACCGGTCACGTGGTGGGTGGCCCCCGTATCAATAATCCAAGAGTACCCACCTGTTAAATGATCTTTAGGCTTAGCCAAATTTAATATATCGAGTATTAATTCCTTGCCATTGGGCTGGACTCAGATTCGCTAGACCGGCCTGTTTAGCTGTTCCATATTGCCGCTGCCCACCAGAATTCGAAGTTGTCGAATGCACGGTGGTTTTATTTGTTTGAATCGATCTCGGCTCCGCTCGACTCGTTGCGGTTCTAGTTCCATATCCTCTCCCTGGTCCAATTGCTGAACCCATCCGCCCTACACCTCGATTTCCACGGCTGCAATACTTCACCGAGTTGTCCGCCTTTATTTTTGCCCGAGCATCGGACTGAATTTTAAATGCCATCATCGCATCTTGTTCCTCTTTGTGCTGGCTGAAATTTCCCGGATTATCCATCAGCTTTCTTCTTTTGTTCGACACCTGCCGCCATGTCTTGGTCGTAGTTTTTTTTTGTTTTTTTAATTTGCTCAACAACAATCTAGTGTTCGAACTGTTGTTGGCGTTCTTCAGGATGCTTTTGAGAAATTCATTGACCAACCAATTTCAACCTTTTGCTACAATTGAATTGATGAATTGCTTCAGGATGCAAAAGAATGCCCGGTGAATTGCTGCCTCCTGTTCCAAAGCTTCGGCCCTATTTTTTTCTCAATAACCTGGCTCTGCTACCTCGACAAATTTGATAGATCAAAAAGTATATTTTTTCATCTTCTTCCTTCACCATTACACCCAATATTTATACCCCCAAACTAGGAGCCCTACTTTACATTTAATGTCAGAAATACCCTTCACATACAAACAATGACCATAACACTATTATTTCCGTAAGAGTTTGAATTTTTTTCTAAGGAATAAAATAGACACTACAAAAAATAGACCTTTTCGTGACAAACAAATTTGTCGCTAAAAGTGCTGATTTTCGTCAGTAAAAGTTTTTGTGACAAATTTTTTTTGTCAAGGCGTTTGTTGCGTAAGCAGCGACACTAAAGGTGTCTCTTGTGACGATCAATGAGTTAGTCGTTAAAAGAGTTCAATGGCGACAAATCTTATATTTTTGTCATCAAAGCTTTTCATGACAAAGCTCCATCTTTCTCACCAGAAGGTTTTTCTTGCTACGAAACTTTTGTCACAAAATAATGAACATTTTATCACTAATTCAGTGTTGTTGTCACCAAAAGGTTTAAACACATTTTTACATTAATGGTTAATATTAACAAGGGCTTTGTCACTATAAGTCATATTTTAATAATAATACTCCCTCCGTCCCATTTTATTTGTCCATGTTTCCTTTTTGGTTTGTCCCAAAATAAGTATCCACTTTGTGCATTAATTGTTAAATTTCTTCAAATACCCTTCACTCTTTACAATATTTACAATAAAAAGTGTGTAGCATTAAATGTTCCAACAACAACTTAAAGGGCATAAGTGTAAAAATATTGGATTATTTAATGTGATTCAAAGCATTAACTACACTTTTCTTAATCTGTGTGAAAAGTCAAACATGACAAATAAAATAGGACGGAGGGAGTAATATATTATTATTATTATTATTACTAGCCATTAACCCGTGCATAATGCACGGGTGATATAAAATTAAAATACAACTTATAAACTTTAATACTTAATTGAAAAATTACGTAGCCAACTTGATACTATAACCAATTCAAAATATCAAGCTATCAGAGCATCTCCAAGGAGGAATGACTCAGGACTATTGCACCATTTTAGTGCAATGGCCATGCTCCAATGATACACTTTTCTCCCATTTTACCAAATCCTTTTCTTGTATCACCATATTTGGTGTCGGGTCGACGCGACACCATTTACCACTTTAATCACTGCAATTTTTTTTTTTTAATTCAATGCATTAATATTGAATATTCTTGGAATTTTATTTTGGTGTAAGATTTGGTGTTAACGGTTGGAGAATAATGATGTAATTTTACATCATTTTTTATGTTCTGGTGTAAAAAAAGGGGGAAACCCCTTTGGAGATGCCCTTAGTTGCAAAATTTCTACAGCACCAACATTCATAATGAACATATAATCATTTCTTTTCCAGACATGAAGTAGTCTGTTGCTATTAGTAAGTGTAAAAATAAACCTAACAATGCATTATACACTAAGCATGCAGATCTCATTACGGTCTCATATAAAGATAAATAGTACGACAATTTGACATAGCTACGAAACCATAGCAAGAATGATCTATAATGTAGAAAAAGTGGGAAAAGCGGTTTTGGGATCAACTCAAAGCAAATCCCGAACTTCACCTTTATTAATTAATAAAAATTGTGTTGTGGTACTTTATTGTAACCATTTTGTCGTGACACCCTCAAAAAATATCAAACAAAGTAGGCCTAATTACCTCAACCTTTCCTAATATGAAAGATAGTCATTGACCATTTCAAAACAAACTCTAAGAAAGTTGTCAACCAGAGAAATGGGTAAACCAAGTTTTTCTATGGAGTAAGATTAAGTAAAACCGAAATGCCCACAAATATTTCTGCACTCCATATCATAAATCTCAACATCTGGAAAAAAAATCCCTTTTGGGTGGGTCGGAGAAAGCAATACCTAATTACATGAGTGGTACAAAAATAAGATCCATGGTCACTTTTTGCCCTTGATCCACCGTTGATGAAACCTAACTAAAGCAGAGGAAAATATTCAAACAAACTATATATAAATCAATTCAGTCAATGAACCACCAAGAAAAATAAGATATATATTCTGACATGTTTTCAAACAATCATCAAAAGATAGACCTTTAACTAAACCATGGATTAACGAAAATGAGAGAAACAAAAAAAAATAAAAACCCTGATTCTCTCTTTCATTGGAAGGATGAGGCAAAGGTCTAGAAGGCGATAAGAAAATATGAACAAATGATGCCACGCTCTCTTCATATTTGGATTGAAATTCTTGGAATTTCTTGGTTGTCGATTTCAAATTTCTGGCCATTATCGCCACCAATTTCGCACCAGTAAACAATTGGCGTTGATAAGATTTGCTTCATTCAAAATTTAAAAAGATTTGCTCGTCAACCAAAATAAATTTAAAAAGATTTGAAACGATGGAGATAGATGTAGATAAAATTTGTAACAAACAGGTCAGAAAGTTAGAGGAGATTTTGGAGTTGTTGAGATCTTGGAGATAAGATTGTTTCAGACTTTTCCGGGAAGGTTTGATGGTGCGTGTGGCTATTTTCTAGATACGGGGCGGGGAATTACCGGGTACCGGTTAATTTTTCAGGTAATTGGGTTAAAAGTGTTCTTCTTTCTTATATAGTGTAGATTATTATTAATTAAATAATAATAATAATATTAATAATCTACAACCTATAAAAAATATACACATACCTTACAAAAGAATAAAAAAATAATACAACACACAATAAAATATTAAATAATTATTAACAATCATTTTGCAAGTATACAAAAACTTAACATCGACTCTAAAAATTTCAAAAAATACTTAAAAAAATTATGATAAATCATATAATTCAGAATCTAAGGAGCCTGCAAATTAATCTTCATGTCATAAATTAACTTCCTAAGACTACCAAGAAGCATAAGAAACAATACAGGGACAACAAGTATCACTTACAGTGAACTCAACCTCAGCAAACTCCTTCTCCTTGAACAATCTTGTAATTTGCCCATTTATATATGATATGCATATTAGTGGCCAGTTTTCATTTTCCAATAGTATTTTAAATCAGATTCACACCCTAAAGTCATTTTATGTAGGTACAACATCAAATGTACTGCATAGTGTTCAGAAACTAGATCATTCAAAAAAGAACAACCTCAAAAAACGTATCTGAAAACCCGATAACCTCAGAAATCCTTTGTAATGTACTTTGAGGGCCCAAAATAAAGCTTTGAAGAGCTACAAAACAGAGCAATGCAACAACAAACTTAAAAAGGATCTCAAATATGGTCACACAACAGTTCACAAACTTATACCTTTTCTCTTCTCTATTTTGGGCCATGGTAGTCTCACAGTTTTGTTTCCTTTTTTTCATAAAAAGATCTCTTGTACTCCTCTGCTTCTTCAATTATCTGATTCCTCATTTCCTTCTTGTTCTTTTCCTTCTCCTCCAGATATATTGCATTTTGGCTACATACAATCATTAAAATGTGATTAAGATCAAGCACAAATAAAGCGCAAATGCATACATATATATATATATATATATATATATATATATATATATATATATATATATGAAGAAGCTCACCGGCGCCATTCACGAAAAGCGGCACCTTCCTCACGCATCTGGTTCGGATCCGGAAGAATCGGTCCATCAGAAGAAGGAGCATCCACAGAGCTAAAAATCCCCTCATTATCATTCCCAATATCATACCCTTTCATTTCTCCATTCGACTGAGAGAAATGATGATGATGATGACCACCACCATCAGGCTTTGGTGAAGAAGAGCTAAACCCGTATGCATCTGCCGGAAAACCATCCAACGGCGGCGGCGGTGGTGGTGTTGGAACATTTCCTCCTCCTACGTATTCATCTTGAGGTGGCGGCACACTGCCCATATAGCTGGGAAGGTAGTTGTTCCATTGGGTCGACATAGCTACCACTGCCCATATAGCTGTTGTCTGGTCATTAAAATAATAGGAAAACCAATTAAATTAACTTGATGAACAAAACATCTGATCCTTTGTTGAATCAGCCCAACCATAAATTACCAAAGCAGAGAGTAGTTACAAGAGATGGAAACTTGCCATATATGCGATTCCCATCTCCCGGTTCTGTGATAAAAAGTAACACCTCGATACTGTGAACTACGAGATCTCGGACCTCTCCTACTCGATCAATACTTGACTAGGTTCTGCTTCCGCCTGCATTTTAACACACCCTTCACTGTTTTGTTTGTAAGACATAAATTTTTAACGGTAGTGCTACATACACTACATTTACCTCCACTACATCATCCACAACATCATCCACACCACACATTTATTTAGGACCCACAAAAAAAAAACATTTCTCTCTCCAATCTGTGGACAGGATCATCCACTACATCATCCACTACACTTTTGTGTAGTGGACATAGCATTTTCCAATTTTTAATCATATTATTATTTTAAAATAACAGAAATATGTCAAACACAGATTAGAGCTTCTCAAAGATAGCTCAAAGGATATCAAATATTTCGAGTTGGTCAATAGCATCAGTAGAAACCACAATTAGAATAAGGAAGAAGCATAAGAAGAAGATCGTGGCACCACACAAAATTTACCGTTTTGGCACACAAAATCCCTCAGAAGCAGTTACGCCCACATAAACTTGTGGTAACCATTTCATTGTGCAAGCATAAGCAATCCACTTTCTTATGAACACAGGTAATGTCATTAATGAAGTTTGTAGTCATGCTAAACATCAGTATGCTCAGAGTTGAACTTAATCAAATTCTAAAGCTGTAAACTTAGATTTTCATCTGAAAAGGAAAATCCTATACTCTGCAACATAATGATTGAAACGGTAGCAACTGGATAATGAAGCAATACTATGCACACATACATCCTAAAATCATATAATATCACACATCATAGTGTCTACATGGATGTGTAGGCAATAAGAAGCAGTTTATCAACTTCAAATTTCTTCATATAAGAAGGAGTTTGTCAAAATCATGTACGAAGCTAAGGTTTCTACCTGTTTATACTAAGAGCAAACAAAAACAGGTTATAAGAAACCTAATTACGATGAGAATATAGAAAACCACAAAGCATTCCATTTGGAATTAAGAACATACTTAAGTATCAATTGTGCGAACAATCTTTCCACAGCAAATCGGAACGCGCAATCTGGTTTCGCGATCAGAAAATAATGCTTTCTCAGAAAATTTCCTCAAATCGCACAATGTGATAGACGAGAGGGATTAAGAGGAATCAGGAAACGATTTGTTGAAATTGAAACCAGGATTACGAAGAATCAGGTAACAATTTGCTGTAAATTGAAACTTGGATTATGGAGAATCAGGAACGTCAGAGGTTGGGATTCATTGAATGAGGGGGAACGATGATTGAGGCATCAACTGAAAGGAATCAGCTAGGTTAATTTGGAAGGACCATTTTACTATGTAAAGTATAAAGTATTGGGTGAAGAGGATAAAGGGCCGGGTAAAAATAGTATTGGGCTTTCCTGCATCACTTTGTATTTTTTTTTAAGTTTATAGAGTATCATATTTTGCCGGGTAAATAATTCAAATCGAGTCGAATATTAAGATTATCGAGTCGAACAATATTTAAATTTTACGAACAAAAATTAACGCATGAACTTAAAATAACTATCGAGTCTATTCGGTCTCGAACCAAACTCAAACCGATCACAAACCCATTAAGTTCATTTGTACCCCTAATTAATCGTGACAAAATACTTGTTACGTAAATCATTAAGGATTTCATACAAAAAAAATTATGTTGTCACTAAAGCCCTAAAACAAAGTTTGTCGGACATCACACAAGTGAAACCCTATATTTTGTGACAATCCATCAAGTTTTTCGTAACAACATCTTTTTTTCCTCACTAATTAGTACACATTTTCGTGACAAAATAAAACATTGTGACAAAATAAAACATTGTCACTAGAAGCATCCCTCTTGTGACAAAACTCCTCTTTGTCACCAAAGATTTGTCACAAAAAAATCTTTTTTTTGTAGTGAGAAAGGCTGCAACGGTTAATACCTTGACACTTTCCGGATGTGAGAAGCACCAAGAAATTACTTTCCAACATTCCACTTTCGTTGTCCACACTTTCATTTGTTCAGTAACTTGTGTCTCAATTAACTTCTCCACTGAAATCTTTAAGTTTGGTGTTGTTTCGAAAGACTACTGCCTTATGCTTTTGTTCTGAAGAGATCTCACTATTTTAATTTTTGAATCAAGAAAATGATCCTTCTCTAGCTCTGTCACATTTTCAACTGATCTCAGCCTCCCCTTCATTGCAAAACATTTTTTCTTACTTATGACCATTCTCAGCATTCCTCTTAAAAGTTGTTTTGATGCAGTAAGCCTTTTTTCTCAATGAGACTTTTCCTTTCTATGTATATATGTATCTCATCTGTTGACCGGAAAGATCTTTATGCCTTTCATACCATACATCTTCAGGCACGTATCTTCAGCCTTCAGGAAAGACTATGCGAACCCTTGCTTTAGACATAAGGCATGTTAACTGTTAAGGCCATATTTATATGATTATTAAGGGTTATATTTCATTATTATTTCCCCACATTTGCATATTTACATGGGAATTAAGGGTTTAAGTGTAATTATTTAGTAAGGATGATTTTAATATGGTTATTTGCAAAATTGATTATTTTATGTGTTAAATTAATGGAATTATTATTATTTGAGTTTTATTACATTTTGCAATGTTTATTTATCCTTTAGGAGGCTGAATTTCGAGTGCTATAAGTGGATTAATGAAGCTCAAGTCGAATTATTCAAGATAGAGTTGGAATTGGCTCAAAGAAATTGGATAAAGATGAAGAAATCCGACCTCAAAGCAGTCCAGCCGAGCGTCTGCATTCCGTCCATTCCAGACGGGCGCCCGCGATCTTGGACGGCGCCCGTATGAATCAAGGCCGGCGTCCATGCAGCGTCCAGAATCGTATTTTACATACAGAGTCTTCAGACGTTGGCTAAACTAGCGTCCAGCTCCGTCCAGAAGTTTCTAGACGAAGCGTCCGGACATTCAAGCGGGCGCCCAACCCGATTCATCAGTAGCAGCCGACATCAAATTCCTATAAATATAGCAGCAGCCCCAACCCTAATTCCATACTTTTTACACAACATTGAGATCGCAATTTTCACCAAAAAGCTGCGCCCCAAAACCACTTTGACATAGAGATGAACTTCTCCAACCCAACAATCATCTTCAATATGATTGTTGGCTAGAAACCTTGCAGTGAGACGACGAAGGAAGCTCATCATCAACACAACCAACTAGAGATTTTATGCCTATGTTTAGTGAGTAAAAGATTTAGTTTTTCATTACTTAAACGCTGGGTTGCATTGTTATGTTTTATTGGATTATGAATTTGATGAAACGATCTATTTATATTTGATGCTTGGATTAATATATGAAAATATATTGTTTAAGTTTGATTCGTTCAAAGTAATGCAATTAATTGTGTTTTAAGAGATTATGCATGTTTAGTTGAGTAAAAAGCTTGGAAACGATCTCGTGATTACGTTTTGATTGCTGTTTAGTTTACTTGAAAAAGATAAACGAAGCCTTAGAACTTGATTAAAGAAATTTAGTCAACTTCGCGATAGATCACTACTAAAAACTATGTCTTTAGATCACCATCTAGTTGGGGGTTGTTTGTTGATGGGTGGATTCGTTTCCTCGCTGTGTTTTCCTTTAATTGTTTGAATCAAATCGTTTAGATTAAGTTTAGTTTAAGTTCTAGTGTTATAAACCATAATTTCCTGCTGTTTTCCTGCACTTTTCTGCTTCAATTCATAGTCAGACGCTCGTCCGCAATAGCAGACGCCCGTCCGTTAGATTAAGCTTTCAGACGCTCGTTCACTTTAGTGAACGCTCGTCCGTCTTTTTGCTTTCTTATTTTCTGCTTGTTTTTATTCCTGTTTTAGTTTTAATTCTTAGGTTTAGGTTTTAGTTAGTTTCAGCCTTAGTTTAGATAGATAATTGTGACATAATCGATATAGGTTTATACTTGAATTCGATAAACATTCCATTCCCTTAGGACGACCCGTTAACATCCTTTACTACAGATCCTTATACTTGGGGTGTTTCGGTTTATAAATTTTAAAACTAGTTTTTTACCGAACAAGATTTTGGCGCCGTTGCCGGGGAATCGGTAACGGTTGTCGGATTCTTTTAGGTATAAAATTTTATATCGATTCTAATTTTAATTCGTAGGTCTAAATTTTAGAATTACGTTTATTTTTGTTTTCGTTTTACCTTGTTTTATTTAATTTTATTTTCCTTCAATTATTTTCTTTAATTTTTGATAGTTATATTAGTTTCTATAATTTTAGATTTGTTTTTTTCGTAATTTTAGATTAGCCTTTATTTATTTCCGTACGTTCTTTTTAGTTTCCTTAATTATTTCTATTTCGTTTTTAAGTTTTAAGCCTTAGTTTTAAATTTCGAAGTCTGGACGAGCGTTTAATAACTTGAACGCCCGTCCACTTCAATCTGTTCTCAACGACCGTTCATAAATCAACGAAGCGTTTCACTCGAACGAACGTCCACTAACACTGGACGCCAGTTCAGTCTGTTCAATCATCACTTCTTTTCTATCTTCTCTTCTCTTATCTTTTCTTTTCTCACTCTAAACCATCAAACCTTTTCTAAACCTGTTCTAATCAACCCTAAGGTTGATTTTTTCCCTTTTCTTTTCTTCTGGTTTATGCAAACGAGAAGTAAGAAGGGACTTCTGATCTTTGATCCTGAACCTAAACGATTGATCCTAAGAAGGAGACTTCTTCCTGATCTTGACGCCATGGCAGATCAAGATCCAGTTCAAAATCCTCCTAATCCAAATCCAGACCCTCAAGCTCAATTAGCTCTAATTCTGCAACAAATGCAAGCTCTGCAGCAACAGCAGAATCAACAAGCTGGCATAAATCAACAACTTCAACAATTTCACGAACCCGACTTAATCAATCGAACCAGGACCCTACACCCCCTATATCTAAATTAAGACTTTCTCGAGGGGCATAGACTATTCGCCCTCCCGACATGGGAGGAGTGAACTTTGATCTAAAGAACGGAGTAGTTGCTCTAGTTCAGAATAGCTCTTTCCATGGTACTGCTCAGGAAGATCCACACGACTTCTTGTCCACATTCGTACAAATCTGTGAAGCAGGCCATTATCCTGGTGTTGATTCTGAGATAGTCAAGTTAAAGCTATTTCCTTTTGCTTTGAAAGGTGAAGCAAGTCGGTGGTTTAAGTCGTTAGCACATCATTCCCTCCATACATGGAATGATGTCAAAAGAGCCTTCGCTCTCAAGTGTGTTTCACTGAGGCAAGATTATGGAGATGAAAGCGGAAATAGCTACTTTCGAGCAACTAGAGGATGAGGACTGTTGGCAAAGCTTGGGAGAGATTAAATCATTGATGAGGAAGTGCCCCAATCACGGATATATGATGCAGACATGAGTTCTTTGGGGCTGTTCTATAGAGGTGTCTCTCAACCTAATAGAGACTATCTTGACTCACGACTCATGGATCCTTCTTAGGGGAGGTGATGATCGCCACTGAGTGGTGAGACCATCGCCAAGAACAATATGTGGTCGACTCCCAAGAAGACCAATGTTGTTAAGAAAGAAAATCTGCATGCAAGCGATCCCGATACAAAGTCGTTGGTTGCTCGGATGGAATTGATAAGCAAGCAGCGGTGGCCAATCTTCGAGACAGTGACCTTACGATCTTGGAATGCAGGTAGGGACGGAGATGACGGAAGAAATAAATCTAATGGATAATCAAAACCAACCCTTCCGAAACTTTAACCAAAATCAGAACTACTCGGGATTTCAACGACAAAACTTCAATCAAGCCAAGTTACCACCTGGCCCTTCAAATTCGAATTCTTTCAACTCAAACTATCAAAGGACAGCTCCTAACTCCCAAAGGCCTCAAGGTGGATGCAACCAAACTCAAAATCATACCACCTCATGTGTCCCTCAACACAAATTTGATGAGCTGGTAGACATGGTGAAGACTCTGTCTACTAGTGTTAAAGCTATTGAGAGACAAGTTGGTCAGATGGCAGACCAGCAAGCAAGCAGACCTCACGGTAAACTTCCGAGTTATACCGAGAGAAATCCGAAAGCTGATGTGAATGTTTGCACTGCCATTACACCTCAGTGGGAGTATGGACAAGAAGAGGAGTTGAATGTAGTAACGTTGAGAAGTGGTAAGAAGGCTGAATCCGGAAAGATGTCGGGAAACGAGTAGCCCCTCCTGACGCCATGAGTTCAAGAGGGGGAAATCAGAAACCACATGGCGAAGAAAGCAACGATGAGGAGCTTAGTGACAATTCTTCGGAGGACGAAAATAATTCTGATGATGAGGAAAGAAAGGAAAGTCAAGGGGCGGTACCCCTGACTAAGAAAAAGGAAGAAAGGTTCGTAAGATGGAAGGATAAGGAGGATGAGGCGATAAAGAATCAAGCTACAGGGAATGATAAAGCCCTTCCTTATCCACCAAAAAGGAAAGAGAAAGCCCTCACTAATGACAACAAAGATATCTTTGGAGTGAGGAGGATGCTTAGAGACACTCAAGTTAGTATGCCATTAGCCGAGGTATTAGCCGAAATGCCTAAATGCTCTAAGTATCTTAAAGAATTTCGTGGGAGTAAGAGAAAGCCAGGATGGATGGAAGAAGAAGTGCTCTGTGAAGATTGCGTGATGGTTTCACTGAAAGTTGTTTAGCGAGGTGACCTGGCGGACCTTCAATCTCCGTGAGATCGAAGGCCATTTGTTCGAGAATGTCTTATGCGACTCGGGGGCCTCTATTAATGTGATGCCATTAAACGTATGCAAAAAGCTCGGGTTAGATAAAAGGATGCGGAACGCCCGATTTCTCTTGAGATGGTGAGCGGATCTAGCGGTCTGCGGCCGGTTGTGTAGCTAATGTTCTCCTTCAAGTTGAACATTTAGTCTTCCTACCGACCGGGTTATTCTAGACTATCCACGATAAGGAGATGCCTCTAATTCTAGGCCGAACCTTTCTAGACACTTCTAACGCTCTCATCGACTTACGCAAAGGATGATTACTCTTAGAGTCGATGACACATCCGTCACCTTCACACGAGGACAAGTCCTGAAAGAACCATAACTCGATGAAATATCGTTTGTTGAAGCAATTTACGAGGATGAAAAAGATGCCTACTACGAAGAAGCAGAGAGAGTTGTTGAGAGATAGGTGTTTTTGAAGTCATGGACATTGAAGATCAAGGCGATTGCGGACCATCTTCTAATTCATTTCAAGCCGTAGGCATTGACGAGTCATCTTCACTCGCTCACACTGAGCCTGTTAGTGAGTTAGAAGCATGGAGATGCCCAGCAACAAACAATGATCTCAAAGAACTGAGTCAGGAAGACTTCATCCCTGGTGAAGAAGAAGCTCTGATGGGTAGTTGGGACAAGGTAGACTTTTGGAGAGAGACTACTCATTGGGAAGTAGATGATTGGGAAGAGCTGGCAGAAGAGCTTAAAGATGAAGAGTTAAGAAAAATGATCGATCACAAGAAAAAGGAAGCAAGTGTTGACCGGAGGATTCCGATGGATGATTTGATCCAGTACCTTTCTGGGGTTGAGCCTCGGGAAGATGAGTTATTCTTTAGTCAACCACTCCAAGCTCATAAAGAGAAAGGTGGCCTTAAAGTCTAGTATTGAGCAACCACCTCATCGATTTAGAGCTCAAACCGCTTCGAAACACCTTAAGTATATCTTTCTTAAGGATGGAGATAAATTGCCTTTGATCATTTCTTTCAAACTCAACTCGAGCAAGAAGCACACGGTGATAGAAGTGCTTAAAAAAGAATATCCTCGCGTTCGGATGGCAAGTGGGTGATATCCGAGGAATCATCCTGGATGTATGCATTCATAAAATCCGAACGGAGGAGGAGCTAAAAGGTTAGACAACCTCGAGAGAAGGTGAATCCGTATACGCAGGAGGTTGTCAAGAAAGAAGTGATAAAGTGGCTTGACATGGGCATCATCTATGCAATCGCCGATAGCGAGTGGTTCAGCCCTACTCAAGTTGTGCCAAAGAAGGCGGAATCACGGTCGAAAAAGAATGAAAAGGGGAGGAAGTTGCCTTACGACTCGTGACGAGGCTCTGAGTCCGTATTGACTATCGTAGACTTAATGAGGTTCTCGCCAAGGACCACTTTCCCTACCCTTCATTGACCGACTTATTGAACGATCGAGTGGTAATAAGTATTATTGTTTCCTTGATGGCTATTCGGCTACTTCCGGATAGCCATTGATCCTAATGACCAAGAGAAGACAACTTTTACGTGTCCATCCGGTACTTTTGCTTTTCGCAGAATGCCATTCGCCTATGCAATGCACCCGCGACTTTTCAACGGTGCATGTTAGCCATTTTTGATGGACTTGTGGAGAAATGCATGGAGGTCTTCATGGATGACTTCTCGCCACGGCGATAGCTTTGATGAAATCTTAAAGAATCTAGATATGGTACTCCAACGGTGTGTTGAGAAAAATCTGGTGCTTAAGCGGGAAAAATGCCATTTTCTAGTAGGCGAAGGAATCGTTTTGGGACATAAGGTGTCCAATGCTGGTATTCAAGTTGATAAGGCTAAGGTCGAAGCCATTGAAAGGATGACGTACCCTAAGACAGTGAAAGAGGTACGAGGCTTTCTAGGTCATGTTGGCATCTACAGGCGTTTCATTAAAGATTTTTCTACCATCGCCAAGCCTTTATCAAATCTTTTGAAAGATGATGTAGATTTCTTGTTCGATGCGAAGTGCAAAGAAGCTTTCAATTGTCCGAAAGACAAGCTTATCGATGCCCCTATTTTAGAATTTTTTTTATTCGACCAAGCCTTTCGAGTTGATGTGCGATGCCTCTAATTACGCCGTAGGCGCAGTTTTAGGTCAAAGAGTTGATAAAAGGTTCAGGCCCATTTATTATGCGAGCCGCGCCTTGAACCCGGCTCAATGCAATTATACCACAACTGAGAAGGAATTCTTAGCCGTTGTTTTTGCCATTGACAAGTTTAGAAGTTATCTTCTAGGGTCTCAAGTTGTTGTATGGACCGATCATGCGACCTACGCTACCTTATGGACAAAGCGGATGCAAAACCAAGGTTACTTATTTGGATTACGATTTTACAAGAGTTTGACCTTGTGATTAAAGATAAGAAAGGTAGTGAGAATATTGTGGCTGATCATTTATCTCGCTTAGTAAATGCGGGTGCAGAGAATCACAATGATATAGGCATTGATTTTCCGACTGAGCAATTGATGAAGCTTGAAACGGTTAGGCCGTGGTATGCTGACTACGTCAACTATTTAGCGAGTGGTCATTTAGAGGACATGACGTATCAGGAGAAGAAAAAGTTCTTTTCTGATCTTAAATATCTCGTATGGGAAGATCCTTATTTGTTGAGTGCAGAAAGACGGATTGCTTCGAAGGTGTGTTCGGAGCATGATCGAGTGGGATATCCTAGAACAATGCCATAAGCGGTCCTACCGGAGGTCATTATGGAACACGAAGACGGTTGCAAAGATCCTTCAAGTTGGATTCTATTGGCCGACTCTGTTTAAAGATGCGTGAAGCCTTTTGTAAAGGTTGTGATAGGTGCCAGAGAACTGGACGGCAGAGTAGTAGGATGGAAATGCCACTTAAGCCCATTCTTGAATGCGAAGTTTTCGACGTTTGGTGCATAGATTTTATGGGACCCTTTCCATCTTCGTGCGGTAATAAATATATCCTCGTCTGTGTCGACTACATTTCCAAGTGGGTTGAAGCCATAGCTACCAAAACTAATGATCATAAAGTCGTGAAGAAATTCATGCAAAAGAATATCTTTACCAGATTCGGCTGTCCGAGAGCACTCATTAGTGATGAGGGTACCCACTTTTGCAATGCGCCGCTTGATAAAATCCTTGAAAAATATGGTGTCAAACACAAAGTTGGTTCACCATATCATCCCTAGACCGATGGCCAAGTCGAGGTAAGCAAACGTGAGCTTGAAAAGAATTTAGAGAAGACCGTGAACAATAATCGATCTAATTGGAGTCTTAAGTTGGATGACGCGTTGTGGGCTTATCATCATGCATTTAAAACCCCGATGGGCACGTCACCCTTCCAAATGGTCTATGGCAAAGCTTGTCATTTACCTGTCGAACTTGAACACGAGCTTTCGGGCAATTAAATTCTTAAATTTCGATAGCCAACTCTGTAGGGGAGCTTGATTGTTACAATTGAACGAGCTCGATTTAATTCGGACTCAGAGCGTCACGAGAATGCTAAGCTTAGCAAGGAAAGAACAAAGATACTCCATGACGCTAAGATCAAGGACCGAGAATTCAAAGTTGGTGAGATGGCTTTACTCTATAATACTAGACTTCACCTGTTTCGGGTAAACTCAAGTCTAGATGGTCCAGTCCTTTGAGATTCTCGAGGTTAATCCAAGTGGAGTAATTACTTTGAACGGGTATGGTAATCAAGCTTTTAAAGTGAATGGTCATCGACTTAAGAAATATTTTGGGCAACCAAAGGAAAAGCTGAGACTCTTTATTTCCAAAGAAGAGATGAGAGTCTGAGATGTCTGATTTGTGAAGAGATTCCATCTTATTTCTTTGAGTCGATGATGACATTCCTACCTCTACACCGTGAGGAACCTTCTCTTGAGACTCACGAGCATGTTAGCACACCTACGCCTATCATCCGCAAGAACACGAAGAAGAGAGTCGAGTGTAGTTTGGAGAGAAAAATTTAATGATCTTATAGCACACTTGACTTGTTGTTGTGGTGAAAATCATTTCCGCTTGAGGTGCTCTCGATTACGACATCGAGGTGGCGGTAGTCAAACCAAAGTGGCCCGATCCGGGTTGATCTTTTGAAATCTGTGTCAAGCTATTGACATTAAAAGAGCGCTCCTAGGAGGCAACCTAGTTATTTGTTTTTTCTTAGGTTGTTTTATTGTTTTTAAGTAGTACTTTAGTTGATTATGTGTTGATGGTTATTCCTCCTACATTCATTGTAAGTTTTTGTGTTATGTGTTGCTCATATACCCCGTGTACCCGAGATTATATGGTATGTCGAGTGTGGCGAGATACTTTTGAGCGAGTTCGCAAGCTTTTATGTCCAGTGTTGTCTATTCGAGTTGTCGCGGTACATTCATGCTCGGCCCGACCTCCGCCAACTTTCATCCGACAACCTTTGTTGAAACCAGCTAAGTTTTCTTTTTCTTTTATTCTGCACATTCTGAGGACATAATGTGATTTAATTGTGGGGGGGGGGGGGGGGTAAATTGGGTATGTTTTTATGCTATATCCTTTGAAATATGAGTGAATGTTAAATTTCCACGAAATTTAAATTTTTGTTAGTCTCGAGCATGTGGTTGAAACTAAATGCTTGCTAGTTGTAGTTTTCTAACGATGATAGTATGTGACTTAGTGAGATAATTATAGCATGTCTTTACTTTCATGGAGCTAGTATTCATTTTTCACGTTCACGAGAGCCTTTGATATTGAAGCAAGATTTTTGAACTATATCCTTTCATTGTTTTAGTGATTTATCTTAGGAAGGTCAGTATAGTAACACCTTAGTTAGACCGTGTGCTGTGAATATCATAAAGTTTGAATGTGATAAGTGAGATGTAACTTATGTCTTGAAAAAAATAATGAATAAGTAGTGAATTATTAATAAATACGTTTGTCGAAAGCTGGTCGATGATTTGAGTGCGATAGGGTATACCACGTATGTCCTATACCACTATGATGACCAGAAGCTCACGATAGTTAGAAGAAGCTGCCTTATGATTTGAGTAGGTAGGGGATTATCTTGAAATGTCCTACTCTACTATGATGGGTAAAAGCTCATTCTGATATGCGTCAAATTTGAAAATTTTGGAAATGATGAGTAAAAATAAAGTGAAGTCTTTGTTATCATGGATCTTATACCCAGTAGAACCGCATGATATGCTGTAGGGATTATCCTACTGAGTGCATGGGAAGGCTTTGAGTGGAGCTATTACTGCCTATATCTAGGATAATCATTGGATTTTTGAGAGGATATTTCTTTGAAAGGCTTGTTAAATTTGAAAAGGGCTTGTCACACATACACTGAATCTATCTCTGTGATGGTATTGTTTGCTATAGTTGTTGTATCTTTTGTTACGTGAGTTAGAGATCTATGTGGATTGCATGAAAGTTGAGCTATAGTTTTGATTGTTTTGTCCGAGGACATACAAAAAGCTAAGTGTGGGGGTGTTGTTAAGGCCATATTTATATGATTATTAAGGGTTATATTTCATTATTATTTCCCCACATTTGCATATTTACATGGGAATTAAGGGTTTAAGTGTAATTATTTAGTAAGGATGATTTTAATATGGTTATTTGGAAAATTGATTATTTTATGTGTTAAATTAATGGAATTATTATTATTTGAGTTTTATTACATTTTGCAATGTTTATTTATCCTTTAGGAGGCTGAATTCGAAAAGTGCTATAAGTGGATTAATGAAGCTCAAGTCGAATTATTCAAGATAGAGTTGGAATTGGCTCAAAGAAATTGGATAAAGATGAAGAAATCCGACCTCAAAGCGATCCGGAAAGGCCTCGCATTCCGTCCATTCCAGACGGGCGCCCATCGATCTTGGACGGCGCCCGAAGTGAATGGCGCCCATGCGGCGTCGTAATCATATTTTACATACAGAGTCTTCAGACGTTGGCTAAACTAGCGTCCAGCTCCGTCCAGAAGTTTCTAGACGAAGCGTCCGGACATTCAAACGGGCGTCGCCCAATTCCATCATCAGAGCGGCCGACATCAAATTCCTATAAATATAGCAAAGCAGCCCCAACCCTAATTCCATACTTTTTACACAACATTGAGATCGTAATTTTCACCAAAAGTCTGCGCCCCAAAACCACTTTGACATAGAGATGAACTTCTCCAACCCAACAATCATCTTCAATATGATTGTTGGCTAGAAACCTTGCAGTGAGACGATGAAGGAAGCTCATCATCAACACAACCAACTAGAGATTTTATGCCTATGTTTAGTGAGTAAAAGATTTAGTTTTTCATTACTTTAACGCTGGGTTGCATTGTTATGTTTTATTGGATTATGAATTTGATGAAACGATCTATTTATATTTGATGCTTGGATTAATATATGAAAATATATTGTTTAAGTTTGATTCGTTCAAAGTAATGCAATTAATTGTGTTTTAAGAGATTATGCATGTTTAGTTGAGTAAAAAGCTTGGAAACGATCTCGTGATTACGTTTTGATTGATGTTTAGTTTACTTGAAAAAGATAAACGAAGCCTTAGAACTTGATTAAAGAAATTTAGTCAACTTCGCGATAGATCACTACTAAAAACTATGTCTTTAGATCACCATCTAGTTTGGGGTTGTTTGTTGATGGGTGGATTCGTTTCCTCGCTGTGTTTTCCTTTAATTGTTTGAATCAAATCGTTTAGATTAAGTTTAGTTTAAGTTCTAGTGTTATAAACCCTAATTTCCTTGCTGTTTTCCAGCACTTTTCTGCTTCAATTCATAGTCAGACGCTCGTCCGCAATAGCAGACGCCCGTCCGTTAGATTAAGCTTTCAGACGCTCGTTCACTTTAGTGAACGTCGTCATCTTTCTCGCTTTCTTATTTTCTGCTTGTTTTTATTCCTGTTTTAGTTTTAATTCTTAGGTTTAGGTTTTAGTTAGTTTCAGCCTTAGTTTAGATAGATAATTGTGACATAATCGATATAGGTTTATACTTGAATTCGATAAACATTCCATTCCCTTAGGACGACCCGTTAACATCCTTTACTACAGATCCTTATACTTGGGGTGTTTCGGTTTATAAATTTTAAAACTAGTTTTTTACCGAACATTAACAAAGGAGCCTTCCAAGCCATCCCAACTGACCACCAGTTGAACCCTAAAAGTTCTACTAAGTTTTCGGTTTCGGACTATTGTAGTTTGGGTCAAAAAATCCACCAAGAACTTGATCGTCGAATCGTTGATAATGCTCATTCAGGCCATTTTTAGATTCATGATTCATCAGATACACCCCTTAATAGATCTTCTTTTACAAATGTACATTTTATAACAATTCTGATACACTAGATGACCTATTTGAAATTATCCTAGTCTTTCCCTTAAGCTTATTTCGAAGGATATCATTGAGATATTTCCTCTTAGAAATGTTTTTTTTCCTCTGATTAAGTTATCCCTTGAACTCCTGGATTTGGTTATTTCAATGACTTCTTAAACTTCTTTGGAAGATCGAAATCTTATGAATCAAACTTCATTAGGCACCCCTAAGTGTCTTTTTCTCTTTTACGCAATAGTCTCCCTCATTGCAGACCCTTTCCAAAATACTTGGCTTCCATTATGAAAACCTTGAGGAAATTTTCATCATCTTTCAGTTTTCAACTAAAAATTTTGCAAATTTTTCTGACCTTGAATTCTTCTTGACAAGTTATTTAAACTTTTGTGGAAGAATACACATATATATAGTGTACTTATCCCTCCTAAGGAAAGGGAATTCCTCCGGGTTCACACAGATGACTTTAAGTAGCATCATATAAATCACTCTGAGACCACTCATTTTATTGTTTTTTTAACTCATTAGCTTCTTCGCTGTGAAACTTGTTTCATTCTCTTTTTGGTTTCTCAAGTTTTTTTACCAACCTAGGTGCCAAACATCGCACTTTTCAATCACGTGTTGTTAAATGAACACCTTCTTGTACTCATGTGAATTGAAAATCTTCTTAGTTTGCAAAACAACCTATTCTGATAATCTAACCCGTAGCGGTCAAGATGACTACCCAAACGTTCTTTGGTCCGATTTTTCTTTCCTCTTCGTTTTGAGTGTCACATGTTTGGCGTTTAATGTCTTCTCTAATGGTTCCATTCTCAACAGTCGCTTGTATATATTTCTTATATAACTACAAACAATAGACCTTTTCGTGACGAAGAAATTAGTCACGAAAAGTGCCATAATCGTGTCAAAAAATATTTGTCACAGTGTTCATTGCGTATGCAGGGTCGCTAAAGGGTTCTGTCATGATGAGTTTATTATTCATCAAGAAAGCATTGTCTATCACGACGAACCTTTAATATTTGTCATTAGAGATGTCAAGATCTTTTGTGACTATATGTCATTTTTGTCGCCAGAAAGTGTTGAATGTGACAATATTATTGTTTCAAAAGACTCAAAAATTTGTCACTAAATAGATTGTCACCAAAGGGTAGAAAGACATTTTACCTTTAATACTTAATATTGACAAACACTTTGTCACTAGAGGTTATATTTATCCAAAATAAATAATAATGATAATAATGATAATAATAATAATAATAATTATTTCCTAAAAAAAAATAATAATAATAATAATTATTATTATTATTGAAAATTTTAATTAAATAATATAATAAAATTTAGAAAAATGATATTAATAATAATAATAGTGAGAATCCACAGATTCCTTATACAAAAAATATACACATACCCTATAAAAGAATAAAAAATTAATACACACAAAAAACCTATTCAACAATTATTAACAATCATTTATAAAGATATAAATCTTAACATCCAATAAAAAAAAACAAATAAATTAAATAATTGATAATAAATCATACACCTTCACACCCCAAATCTAACCTGCAAGAAATGTGTAATGTACACATGAAGTTCTACAAGGAATAATCATATGGCAAGTCACCTTTAAAACGGAGAAAAAAAAAAAAAAAACCAAGAAACAGACTTAATTTCCCTCTTCAACACAGCCTTTATCCTAGGTATGTACCTCAACTTTACACTCTAGCAGCCTGGCTAAAGGAAAATAAAACTTAAATGAATAAATGGGAAATAAAATGAAGAGTGCCCAGAACTTACATGATTGAGGACTTGTAAGTTGCCTATAATTAGCTTTTCCGGTTCTCATGTCAGCTGCATGGCACCTCAACCAAACCGGAACTTATAAGTATGAAAAAGGAAATAGAAGAATTATTCAGGGAACATGAAGGAATACTAATAAAGAGGTAAATCCAAGGGATGCATCTTAGCTTCACCAACAGGATTTTGTAAATATTTTGCATGATAACAAAAGGAAAGGGACTTTAGGTGGAAAAACATGAAGGAATATGATCCGCGTGTAAGCCAAAAAATACGCACGAAATACTAGCAAGAGTACTAGGTCAATAATAGTATAGTAGGTGCGAGTCAATGTTGATCGATCCCACATAGACAATGCAACGTAGATAATAACCATTAAATCTAAACAAGAAGACAAACAGAGGTCTCTCGACCAACATAAATACAGAAAAGCTAATTGGTGTATCTCTCCTTTCCGATCTCCTAACTTGGTACCATTAATCTTTATGTATACTTTTCCTCGTAATTTCCTAGATTAACCAGAATAATTTCTAATTCAGTTTAGCTACGGGTGCAATCTCATAACCTTATTTGCTTCCATGGAAAGGACATCAGGCGTCTATGTGCAGTTAACCTCCTTCGTTGGTTTTATTAACTCACATGCAATAAGTGTTAGAAAGTGCCAGCTCAAGATCGAGAACCTCCCTAAGCAGCTGTCGTGGATTGACTAGCACGTTCCTAGTGATTGATCCAGACTTTGTCCTAATTAATAGTTCACTTTATCGCCCTTCATGTTAATTTATGAATTACAATAAGTAGATTGGCCAGATCTAACCTACTGTTAATTAAACCTGTCGATCAACGTAGCTGGCGCCGAATCTTCAGAATTTGGTTGACCTAAGTTGTCGCGGTAGCGATATAGACCGTCGCAGGCTCGGCGGCGTGGTTCCTATTTCTAAAATATACAATGTTATGTTCTGATTATTCTAGTAAATTATGAATCGTTTAGAAATGCACATTAATTACAACATGTTAATCTAACTATATCTATCATGATCAAAATACGAAGGAACATTTAAAGCTTCATACCTTTATCAATGGAGACCTAGCTTGATCAACTCAAGCAAGTTTATGGATTGGAGGAGATAACAAAGAAACGAACTCAAAGAACAAACTCTTTATTTCATAAATCTAATAGTTTGAAGTAATAAAAAATGTGTATTGAAAAGCCGTCCTCTTGTTTACAATGAATTCATACAGCTTTATATAGAGTTGTAGCCGACTTATAGACAAGCTAACCCTAATCGACTTAATGCAAATTACGTCTCTCTTCTCTTCGTGTCTTCCAAGCTGCCGCGGCTGTGGCTTGGGCTTCCGCAGCCTCCGGGCCTTCTTCTCTTTTTCTGGTCGAGCAGACTCCGTATTGACTTCTTCTGACTTCGGCCCAATGCATCTTTCCCTAATCCGGATCCATCTTTTTTTATCCCATAATATGGAATTCCTGAAAATCTCATAAAATGAGACGAAACATTACCAAATATCGGGATAAAATATAAAGATACAGAATTAATAACCGATGAACCGACATTAGGCGATTGACAAGTATTTCGTACAATATTCCAACTATCACTAATAAATTGAGCATGATTCGGGGCAAATAAAGGTATGATTTAGAGTATCATTTTCAGTGTGGTCAACTACCCCCCACTTAGCTTTTGGTCGTCCTGAACAAAAAAGCGAAAGAAAATGAACCCGGACCAATATAAAGATTAATTAAAAACAATCACGTGTCACAAATCTGGGATAAGAACCATGCCAACTCATATTCATAAGCAGTGCATTAAACAATTTCCAATTCATGAACCGATGCGTGAGTGCAATAACCTTCCGACCACAGTAATGTAGAAAGACTCACATCATTCTAACACATAATTTAGCTAGTAGTCTCGAGAGTGTTCGATCC
Organism: Gentiana macrophylla; assembly: GCA_026214975.1. Lineage (NCBI taxonomy): Eukaryota > Viridiplantae > Streptophyta > Magnoliopsida > Gentianales > Gentianaceae > Gentiana > Gentiana macrophylla. The sequence continues at coordinate 49,335,998 of CM047805.1, forward strand.
TTTATGCCATATATTTTTTTAGATTTTTATTTTCATTGCATAGGTCAAGTCAATTGCTAAAGGTGGATCGGGAACTGAATACTACTCCAAGGATCACGTTTATCGGTCTATTTTGTGCGAGGGTCATGCATCTTACGCTCCGAGTTTGCTTCCCTCCTGCCAAAGAGAAAAAAAATAGTATATAATCATTTTTCTTTCTTTTTCTCTTTTTATCGGCACATAAACTCTCAAAAATTTACCTATCCTCACGGTCTACATTTTGATAAACTACCGAATCCATTTTTCCCTTTTCCCTTATAAGATCCACAACTTGACCTAAATGACCATAGGTGGAACAAAACTCGTAAAACTAGGGTCAACCATAAGTCAAAATAATAATCCTCCAACGACATACTAAAGATCGTGGGTTATACGCGCTTAAAAGGTGGTTCATAAAAAGAAAATGCGGTTAATACACTACTACTTCAAAAGTAGCCCGATTTTTATTTCATTTATAAAACAAGGATATAGTTAATTAACTTCAAACGGTCAAAGATATCATATCCTCACATTCGTGTTGGAGACTACTCGAAAAGACTAAGTGGTGAAAAATGCATCGAAAAGAATCGTGATAAATCGAAAAGTATTGACGAAATTCATAGTCATTTGCTAAGTGATGTTCGTACCCCCCACTTAAGCGAAGCATTGTCCCTAATGATGAAAAGATTCTTAACGAAAAGGAACTTAGCTTGGTTTTAACGAGGAGCGAAGTAAATGAATCTGTATCGAACACGTCTCGGGCTCAATGTCGTCGAAAGTCCTGCAAAAACCTGTGCTAAAATTCTGACATACAAAACTCGGGCGAAGTACTGGTGACATAAGAACATAAAATATTGAACGGCAGTAAGCAATTAACAAACAAACAAACAATTTAAGCCATAAAATACTTTATTGATTATAAAGAAAGACATTAATTGCAAAGTCATTAAAATACAAAATAAAAGAAAGAAAAATAAAAATAATAGAGGAGAGAAATAAAAAGTAAAAATGACTAGAACTATGGGACTAATCAGAGTCGATGTCCTCATAGGCTTCGTCCCAGGTGGTGCAGCAGAAGAAGGGCCGGCCCCCTAAGAAGATTGAGCATGCCTAGGGTCTCTCGGTGGTGGGACATAGGGTGGAATATTTAGATGCCCTATCATATGGTTGATCATACCTTGCATGGTTGCCAACTCCCTAGTTACTTCAGCCTGAAACTCATGTTGAGGTATAGCATGCCCTTGTGCTGGTATCATTGCACGTCACCTCTGCCTTCCCGTCCTTTGGACTAACGCACTATCAAGGATTGGCAGTGGCTCGACTCTCTCATCAGTAGCCAGAACTGTAAACTCCATTGCCATCGCCAATGGATCGGTCAGGTTGCCATACGGTAAAATCTCTCTCTTCATCAGGGCGACCTGGCGAATCCAGTTTTGTATCAATAGACCGATGTTCATGTCATTCTCGATATCGAGATAGTACATGAATAGGTGTCTTAAACCCAATCGGGTTGGACCGGATCCGACCAGGTCGGCTCATTTACAGTATATTTTAGTTCGTGTACGTAATAACTTTATTATGAATAATAAAAGCACTTTTGTTATTATATATTGTTTATCTTCATGTTATTAGTTGTATATATATAGTAACGTCCCTAGTGTCAAACTGTGATAGAGAAACAATGATAGTGATTATGGTTGATGAGATCTCTAATCACCTTAATAAGTTTGATGCTTAAATGTCTCTAGTCATAAGTACTGTCAAATGGGACATTGATAGTATGATCAGACTAGCACGTATTGTATGTCTTCTATCTTATTGAAGGTAAGGATAGATCTCATCTATAGAAGTGTAGAGACACTTGGACTGTACATGGACGTGTATTAGAGTATGTGTACATAGACTGACCCACTTACATTAAGTGTCACACAATGTGGCGGTTGTGTAATTATCCTTAAGACCGGAGTCTTCATGGCATCACTGTGTGGATTATCATGCTTTGACACTATTGAGATTTCCCTTATCCACGGGGTGATCTTGCGGTGGTGATTGGGTGTGATATTGAAGCATGCGGAGTATACAAGTTTGGTCGTCCGGGAATCGCATATCCTATGATTGGGATTGAATATCTGAAATGGCCTTCTTATAAGGAATGTCAAGCTCTCGAGAATCTTTGCAAAGTGGGAGTAAATGTGTTATTCCGAGAGAGCATGATATCTAGATTATAAGATACGATCATTAATGTATTGACACTCGAGATACGATTGTATGGATATTGTTACAGCGGTAGGATTGTAATTTACATGGTTAGACGGTTTGTTGCTAGACGCTATCCCGTGATCGTTAGGCATGAAGGGCATTTTCGTAATTTGCACTTTGTGTCTATGGACAACATATTCGGAAGCCTATCGGGTCACACACATATGAACATTGAGTCAGATTAAAATGTGGTTATAGTTGATAACCAAATAAGGAAAGTTTGTCTCTAGACTATAAAGGTTATAGTGGTAAATTAATATGGTGGTATTTATTTATTATGAATAAATATAATACAAGATATTAATTATACATAAATTATATTAATTAAAGTATATTCTGGATGCCAATTAATTGACATTTGGGGCGCCACCTTGAAGTGTATAAGATACACTTGGATTGTGCACTTTAATTAATAAGATTACCATAATATTAATATTGGATATTAATTGATTTTGGAAAAATAGATTTATGGTAATAAGATAAGAATATTCAATATAAGATATTGGCAATATTATGATTTTATTTAATATAAGATATTATAATTAAAGAGATAAATCAATTAAAGCGATTATCCTTATTTTATTGGGAAAAAGGTTTTTCTCTCTCATCTATCTTGTAGGAAGCTTCTCCTAATCAGATTAGGGGACTAGGGGGCGCCACTCACCCTATAGAAGAAAGGGGTTGGCTACCTCTTTTGTACATCACAATTCCAAGAGCTAATAGTTCTTGTGTAAAATAGAGTGCTTCTTACAGAGAGTTAGAGAGAGAGAGAAAAAGGCCGGTCTAGCAACCGGATTTTTCTGATTGCAATCCAAGGAGGATTCCGGCAAGGAGTTCGTGTGGATCAACGATAGAGACCGGACGCATGGACGGCTTGCGCGCAGGACTACTCTCAGTTGACGGTCAGAGTGATGATCTTATAGATCATTCAAGGTATATTCCGTCAAACTACTTAATGTGTTTATTGCATTAAACGAAGACGATCTAGAAAAGGAAATCAAAATTTTAAATTCCGCTGTGTTAAACTAGTGATTTCCTAACAGTTGGAGTAGAAGGTAGTTGGGAAATTGTTGGCGCCGAAGTCCCACTGCACATAGTAATATTCTGCAATAGTCATCAAGCGCTCCAAACTATACTCATTAATGGCAGCGGTGAACTCCTCATCATGAAGTGATGTATTGATAATGCCATAGCGGGCACTGATAGTCTCGATCGAGAAATCAATGGGGACCCATCGAACCATAGCAACATTAGACTCGGGGCTGGCCGCTACATAGGCATAGAACTCATGAACAATGGTGGCATTAAAAGCGGCCGGAATGAGAGCCATATCCACTATGCCATGAAACTGAAGAACTCATGGTATCATGTCACCACAATCATTGAGGTCTACGCCTCTTTCCCTTGCAACCGACCGATTGTTCCAATGAGTCCTGAATGACTCATAAATGGGAAAAGAGGTGAATTGGTCGACACCATTGATGGTTGGCATGACATCGCCGTGAAGCCTTTGTTGGCCTCCTCTGCGTCTCGGAACAAGGTTGCCTCTACCAGCCATGACAATTGATGAGCTGAACTTTGTTTCTGCCTGTAAGAGCTTGCCGCTGCTGTGAGAGGGTATCTCGCTGCTTCCTCATAATCATTTTTCTGGGTTCTGGATTTCTAGGAGCTCTCTGCAACTCATAATGAATGAAAATGGAATCAAATATGCAGAAATTAGGTCTTGATTATGGCAAATGGAAGGGGATGTTGGAAATTTGGTTTATGAAAATAGTGGTTTTGGTGGTGGTGTGGCTAAATTATGGTGCTTCTATAATGGTGGTTTTGGCCGGATTCTTAGAAGAAGAAGAATAAGAAGACAGAGAAAATAATGTCGTTGATGAAGGAAATGGTTTGGTTAAGGGTGGTTTATATAGGAGAAAGTATAATGAATTTGAATTTTTAATTGGTTTGAATATGGATGGTTTGTGTGGAGAAGTGGGAGAAGTAATGGTGGGTGAGTGAATTGAGGGAGAAATTGATGGGATTGATGAAAGGTGAAGTAATGGTGGAGTGATGGGGAAGAGGGAAAGGTGGAGTAATGGAAAGAGGTGATGGGATGGTTTCTCTGCCCGTCAATTTTTGATGCAGTACGTGGGGTTCACACGCCATCCTGAGTCTCCAGAATTCAATCAAGCCTCGGGAACTGGGTCAAAGTACTCTCGCGGCTGTGGGAGATTCTGTTAAGGGTGATTTTATGCGTTTTATAAGGATATATTTTATATCAATTTCCCCCATATTCGTATGTTTCTCATAGAAATCGAGCTTTATATTGAAATATTGAGCAAATGGGTTTTAAAAGTCTTTAAGTGTAAACTTGAGCTAATTTCGTGATTTTATTGGTAGTTATCTATGGTTTTACACTTTGCGTGTTCTTATGGTTTTGAAGGTACATTTACATGTCATGGAGAGGGATGAAAGGAGCTTAAAAGATGTTCAAGTGATGATTTGCATGGAAGGAAAGAGATAGAGATGAAGTTGGAATGAAGATCAAGATGAATTTGGAAGAAAAAGAGTCTGAACTGGCGTCCAAGTTCCGTCCAGTCTGGACTGGCATCCAGAATAGTGGACTGGCGTCCAGGCTGAAAAGTTGATTCAGAAAGTTTGGACGCAGCCTGGACGGGCGTCTGAAGGAAGTCCAACAAGACCGAACGAGCGTCCAAAGAAGTGGACGGACGTCCGTCCGCCGACTTAGCCTTGGCCGACTTAAATATCTATAAATAGCATGCGGATTCCAACCCTAAAGACATACAATTCGATCCCTCTTGACACACAAACATTAGAGAGGAGTTTTAGCTGCCCCAAATTTTTGGGGAGGCTGGGGTGGCGGTTAGATTAGGTTTTATTTTCGTTCTTTTTCTGTTCTTGTTCGTCCATGCTGATGGTCTTCAAGCTGTGAACTGGAGCATCCATGGTTACTTTTCAGCAGCGTTTTTGATTTCTCTCTTGGATAATCTTGTGAGTTTAATTTAAAGTTTGTTTCTTTCCTTTGATTATTTGTTTATGCAATCAATATCGGAAGATGTATTGCTATTTGATGTTTACCGTATGATGGAAATCGGTGTAAACCTTAGATCACCATAGGAAAGATTAGACTTTTAACCTTGACATAACGGAAGTTGATAGGTTAGATTTCTAGGTTGTTAGATCTAATAAATCTTGCACCTTGTTTTGAGAGCGTTAATCTCTATAGATCGGAAGATGATGAGATTGATAGACGGATTACTTACGGAAGTAGGAATTCATACCTTTGATTAGGTGAACCACAACTTTGATTGAATCATCATAAGATAATCTAGGGAAGAATTAAGGGTTGCGGGATGGTGGATCATGTTTGTTCTACGTTGATTTGCTTCGGTCATGAGTTAGTTTTATTGTTTTCTTAGTTGTAGTTTTATTTTATTTTCTTTTGTTCGCAACGATATTTTCCTGGCTTTGGAGTGACAATCCTCGCATGTCGATTTATTTTCCGCTTTAGTTTAGGTTTAGGAATAATTGTATCAACCTTAGGAGAATTAATGAACTAGATACCCGATTCCTCGTGATCGACTCCGGTATTAATCGCTATACTACGATCCCTACACTTGGGGAATACCGGATTTATAAATTTTATTACTTGTTTGCTTTGTTAGATAAAATCCGTGACAAGTTTTTGGCGCCGTTGTCGGGGAATCGGTACGGTTGTCTAGTTCTTATTAATTTTTTCTAAAGTTGTTCTGTTTTGTTTTTCGTAGGTAGTTTGTGTTATCTAGAGATTCTTAATTTTTCATAGGTTTGTGTTTAGGTTCCAATTAGGGTTTTGTTTAGTTTTCGTGTTTTGTTTGGACCTGTTTTCGTGTTTAGCAGCGTTTATGTGTTTCAGTTTGAACGTAAACGGGCGTTCTGAGCTATTGGACGCCCGTTCGTCCAAATCGATCGTCTCTGTTGTATTTTGTTTCAGCGCATTTAGCGCCCAAAGAACTTGACGCGCCCGTCTGTTTCTTTCTCCAGGCAGACGTCCGTCCAGTAACTTGGACGCCCGTCTGGCCTGTCTGTCACCAGTTTTTATTTATTTATTTTTGTTTTAGGTAGATATCGTGGTTTAGGGTTTCTGTTTTTCGTAGGTAGGTTTCGTAGGTAGGGTTCTGAGGTTGAATTATCTTACTCCACGTTTTTCACGGTCAAATTTTTGGATAAAAGGGATCGTTTTAGCACTCATTAGTATTTTGGCCGTAACTTTTGGCTCGAGTGTCCGTTTGGAACGCAGGACCCCAATTCGGAAAGCTCGTTCCGACGCCGACGACATATTGAACGGCCATAGGCCGTTCAGTGCTGTTTTCGAGGTCAAAATCCACTGTTTTCCCTTCCATTTTGGGCTCAGAAGATTTCAACACGTTTTTTTTTTTCCCTTTTATCGTTTTCTTGTTTTTTGTTTTAAATTTTTCGTAGTTCAGGTTTAGGTTTCTGTTTCCGTATCTTTTTAGGTAGTTTTCAATAAGAGTAGCGTTAAATAAATTGAGAGTTTTTATTTTTGCCGTGTTTCGATGACCGTTGGGTTAAGAATGTGCAAAAAGTTTTTTACTCAATTTATGAGACGTGAATTTAGGTTTCATAGTTTTGTTTTCGTTGTTAATAAACACTAGGGTTTCTGTTTTAATGATATGGTATTAGGATATGATATTAGGGTTGATGCTATTTTCTGGTATCAATCGAGTCTGCTGTGCTTTTCTGCTGAGTCAGATGGGCGTCCATAGTAAGTGAACGTCCGTCCGCCCTGAATATGTTGTGAACGCCCGTTTGGTATGTTGAACGCACGTTCAGGTTCCAAATTTTTCTTAACTTGATTTTTAATGCTTTATCTGACGTGGATCCTTCCATATGAGCTTCTGTGGCTAACTATTTTTACGTAGATGTTCTGAACTTGCATGTTTACATCTTTCCATCTACGAATCCATGTTGAATAATTGGTTAATTTTTATGTACATGCTTCATTAATTGACATGGATGTTTTATTGTGAGCCTCTGTGGCCGTTGTGTATATGCGTAGATGTCCTGTTCTTTCACCGTTATGGTTTTCTTTCCATCTATTGCAATCCATGTTGAGTAATTCACCTAGCTAGACGTGATTCTAATATGACTTATGTTGTTCCTGTTGTCGTCTATCTAGGGTGTCATGATTCATCCATGCATGTTATAGTTACTGTCGGTTCTCATAAGCTATAAATGTTCTTATTGTTGTTTAGTAGCTAATGTCGGTTTCCGTATGCTACATATCGTTGTGATGAATCCTGTGAGCTTTGAGACTTATGTGCTTTCTTGTTATTTTTGTAGCTCATATGGGTAGCTACTCTCGGTTTTCCGTATGCTACCATGTCTTCTTATGAGTTATATATGGTTAGTATAGCTAACTGTTGGTTTTCCATAATGCTATCACCTTTGATGAGTCTTAAGGCGCGTCTACACTGCATATGATGGATAGTACTGTCGTTTATCGTAAACTATCATTATTTGGTAGACATTTATTATATACATGTCGTGTTGCAAATGAGTGGGCTTATTTTCTTTCTTTTATTTTCTTTTATTTTTGCATATCATTTAGTTGCATGTCATCTAGTTGCATTGTTTTTCTATTTTTCTTTTATTTTTCTTAGGGGTAGTTACTGTCGGCTTGCCGTACGCTACCACTTTATCATGTAGATTGCATTGTAATATCTTTTTCATGTAGTTGCACCTAGCCCTACTGTTTTGTAATGTTCCATGTATAATTTCCATCTTTATATGGGCTTAATTTGAAAAATCTCTATGACTTTTTTTCCATGTATAATCCTCTATCATTATTAGTTGGAGTTTGATGTTTCTGTTTGCACATGTGGTCTATATTATTCTACAAGCATCTGTGGCTTTATTTCTTTTTGTGCTTATATCAAACTTCCGTTCAGTTGTGTTTAGACGCTTAGATGTTCTGTACTTTCCCTGTTTGATTTTTCCATCTGAAGCGATTCTATTTTGTGCTTTTTATGTTATATTCCCCTATTTCCCGAGATCTTGCCATGTTCGTTCAAGTGTGCAGGATATTTGCGATAGCAATTGTGAGCTTTCAGATGAAGCCAGTTTTCCGGTGGATGGTCCACAGTCTACTGATTTCTTCAAGCGTTTCTGGATTGGATCTCTGGCCACTTCCAGAATTGCTCCCTTTTTCGAACTACAATCAGCTAAGTTCTTTATCTTTTCCTTTTAATTCTGCACAACATGAGGACATGTTGTAATTTAAGTGTGGGGGAGGGGAATGGTTTCATGTATCTACGTTCATTTGCTTAATTAGTTGTATTTCTATGAAAAGTGCTGAATTTTAAAAATTTGTTTGCTTCGTCCCAAGTGAACAAAGGCATATCTTTATTTGAGTTTTTATATCATTGGTGCGTTATTTTGCATATTTAGTAAATTTAGATGTCTCACCCAACACTATTTTTCACGTGCCATAGTAAATGATGAGCTATAATTTAAAGCTATGCCCATTTGATTAGAGATTTTTGATGATTATCGCATGATTCTTTGCTTACATACGAATTTTGAAAATTTTAATAGTTTGTGTTTAGAATTAAAGTATGACATGCTGTGAATATCTGAAGGTTTGAATGTGATAGGAGGGATATAATTTAAGGTTTGTATACCAATCTAAGATGAATAATATGAATAAGATATATATGTATGTATAAGTGTCGGAAGTAGCTGCCGATGATTTGAGTGCGGTAGGGCATTATCACGAAATGTCCTATACCACTATGAGGTTAATAGCTCCCGACTGCCTGATGATAGTAGTCCAGCTAGGGTGTTATCACGAAACGTCCTATTGCTGGGAATGAGGGCATATGCTATACGTGTGTAATTAAGAGCACTTTAAGAAAAATTAGCAAATAGTATTGTGAAAAGATGGTTGGAAACCGTAGTTATCTTCTAACTATCCCCAGTATAAACTGAAAGATATGTTGTAGGGATTATCCTCTGAGTATGTCAGAAAAGGTCTTAAATACCCTCTATCATTCTTTTCGGAATATGTATGTTTTGTGAGGTGCATGTTATAATCGTTTTTATATTTCTAATCTAAATGAGATGTTGGCTAGTTTTGCTTGAATCAATTTCAAGTGTGGATTTAGTGGAAATTTGTTATGGCTATGCACACACACTTGGGTGAACCTCTAAACTATTGAATATGCTTTATGGTTGCATGAATGTTTATATGTCTCGAGTCTTGATTTTGTTTTGTCTTGCTCGGGACGAGCAAGGTTTAAGTGTGGGGGAGTTGTTAAGGGTGATTTTATGCGTTTTATAAGGATATATTTTATATCAATTTCCCCCATATTCGTATGTTTCTCATAGAAATCGAGCTTTATATTGAAATATTGAGCAAATGGGTTTTAAAAGTATTTAAGTGTAAACTTGAGCTAATTTCGTGATTTTATTGGTAGTTATCTATGGTTTTACACTTTGCGTGTTCTTATGGTTTTGAAGGTACATTTACATGTCATGGAGAGGGATGAAAGGAGCTTAAAAGATGTTCAAGTGATGATTTGCATGGAAGGAAAGAGATAGAGATGAAGTTGGAATGAAGATCAAGATGAATTTGGAAGAAAAAGAGTCTGAACTGGCGTCCAAGTTCCGTCCAGTCTGGACTGGCGTCCAGAATAGTGGACTGGCGTCCAGGCTGAAAAGTTGATTCAGAGAGTTTGGACGCAGCCTGGACGGGCGTCTGAAGGAAGTCCAACAAGACCGAACGAGCGTCCAAAGAAGTGGACGGGCGTCCGTCCGCCGACTTAGCCTTGGCCGACTTAAATATCTATAAATAGCATGCGGATTCCAACCCTAAAGACATACAATTCGATCCCTCTTGACACACAAACATTAGAGAGGAGCCCTAGGCGCCCCATCCCCCTTTTGGGAGGCTGGGGTGGCGGTTAGATTAGGTTTTATTTTTGTTCTTTTTCTGTTCTTGTTCGTCCATGCTGATGGTCTTCAAGCTGTGAACTGGAGCATCCATGGTTACTTTTCAAAGCAGCTGCGTTTTGATTTCTCTCTTGGATAATCTTGTGAGTTTAATTTAAAGTTTGTTTCTTTCCTTTGATTATTTGTTTATGCAATCAATATCGGAAGATGTATTGCTATTTGATGTTTACCGTATGATGGAAATCGGTGTAAACCTTAGATCACCATAGGAAAGATTAGACTTTTAACCTTGACATAACGGAAGTTGATAGGTTAGATTTCTAGGTTGTTAGATCTAATAAATCTTGCACCTTGTTTTGAGAGCGTTAATCTCTATAGATCGGAAGATGATGAGATTGATAGACGGATTACTTACGGAAGTAGGAATTCATACCTTTGATTAGGTGAACCACAACTTTGATTGAATCATCATAAGATAATCTAGGGAAGAATTAAGGGTTGCGGGATGGTGGATCATGTTTGTTCTACGTTGATTTGCTTCAGTCATGAGTTAGTTTTATTGTTTTCTTAGTTGTAGTTTTATTTTATTTGCTTTTGTTCGCAACGATATTTTCCTGGCTTTGGACTGACAATCCTCTGTCCAGTTTATTTTCCGTTTTAGTTTAGGTTTAGGAATAATTGTATCAACCTTAGGAGAATTAATGAACTAGATACCCCGATTCCCTGTGATCGACTCCGGTATTAATCGCTATACTACGATCCCTACACTTGGGGAATACCGGATTTATAAATTTTATTACTTGTTTGCTTTGTTAGATAAAATCCGTGACAGATTCCGTCGCAGCTTCCTCAGATTTTCTTTCCAGATTCTTCAATACCTTAAAGCAACTTCACTTGTCATTGAACCCTTGATGATTATCAATCAAAACCGACTCTTCATAGACTAAGTCCTTACCTTTCTCGTATTTTCTTCTCCGACTCAACTAACCTACTTCACCGGACAGCCCAACAAGTAAAAAAACCTTCCCCCTTCCTTCAGCACAAAACCTCGGGATGCGGTAGGATAAACAAAAGCTTGTTGTCCAATCCAGCTACTTTTATTTGACTCAAAATAACCTAAGGGTAAGAAAATGGTTGTGAATACAGAGTCGCCAGGTCGACTTTCTTTCGACTCTCACTTAGTCCGATTTTTGGGTTTTCACACGCCAGCATTGCACTAGAGAGGCTTTAACCGAGGTGCATCTTCCCTCTCTTTCTACTAATGCTCTCATTGGGCTTGTTATTCCCAAGTAGACGTATTCCTCCTTTCTATCCAAAAGCGCTACTTCTCGAACCTCTTCAGTAAAACCTTGAGCTTTCGGCCATGCATTCTTGGCCTTCCCACGACTCCTCCGAGATTTGACCTTATTGCCAAAAGAATTTACTTGTTCCACTGTTGACCTCAAACCATCACTACGCGGGGTGGATTTGTCTAAGATTACTACCTCCCTAGGCGCTTTGTTGTGAATTGTTTTATCTTTTTCCCGAAGCAGAACTGTCATGAATTCATGCTCTCCGGTTTCTACTACCACTTGACTCGTTTCGTCTCGAATATCCTGTATCTCGATGACATTAACTTCTCTGGAATTTGACCTGACACGACACTGTCCTAGTGGATTGGAGAGTGGCTCTAGGATTGTATAGGTTTTTGCATCATTTTTTACCCTAAGCGTGATGTCGTAGTTGTCGTAATCCAAGATTGCTTGGCTGGTCGCTAAGAAAGGATGCCTCATAGAATGTTTGTGCTCAGATCATCGAGGATGTCCATGAATACAAAATTAGTTAGGAAATCGAATCTTCCCACACTAAGCTTACAGTTTCTTAGCGTGCAAGTGAGCATATCTATCTCACGATTGACAAAATGCATATTGCGCATCTCATTCAACTCGACCTTAAATTTTGCATGCTTACAGAGTGAAAGAGGGAGAATATAGAAACTGGAGCCTGAATTGCACATTCCTAGTCCTAATGATACTCAATCAATCGAGACCGGGAGCTTAAATGTACCAGGGCCTCTTAGTTTCTCTATCAAGTCAGAGTCAGGGTAATCCTTTGATTTAGAGAACATGGTATCCGGATCCTCTTTAGGATCGGAATTAGTAGAAGATACGTGAATTAACTCAATAGGAAACTCACCTGATCGATACGTCTCGTAATCCCTTAGATCGGCTTCCTGCTCTTCCTAAGGTCTGGCTTCTTTCTTCTCTTGTTCCACTCTCCTCTTGTCCTCTTGGTATTGCTTGTATATCTTCAAACCTAGGTACATTGAGATGGGAACATCATTTAAGAGTGTTCATGGTATTGTGCTAGCAGGTTTTGGAATTCTTTCGATTTTCCTGGTAAGCGTCGAAAGTGTTCTGTATCCCAGCAAGACAGACAAAATAAAACAACAACACGGTTAGTAATTTTCCACTTCAGTTGGGTCAATACCCAACTGCTACAGACCTACTAACTACTAACATACTGGGATGAACACACAAAGAAATGATCAGAATCAGATTTACAAGTTACCGAGGCTGCGGCAATGCATGTCGCGGCTTTGGGAACTATTTCCCCTTCTTGATTGTAAAATGGTGTAGGTGTGATAAAGAACAAACTCTGAACTTTAAGACTAAATAACAAACGAATAATTCTTATTCAGATTTAATGAAAGTATTATCTACATTGGCCATTGTCCCCGGAAATGGCGCCAAAAACTTGATCCGCGTGTAAGCCACTAATACGCATGAAATACTAGTTGATGAAGTTTATAGAATTATAAAAACTGAAAGTAAAATGCAGAATTATTTTGATAATCTGAAAATTACAAGTTAGTTTTCAATGTAGTTGATCATGGGGTATTTATAACTACATACACCTCATGAATCAGTTAGAAGTTAGTTACAAACGGTTGCTACAAATTATAACTGAATAACCGCTTTCTATATTACACAATACTAGACTGATTCAGTAGGCTGCTATCCGCATACTCTTAGCAGTTTAGCAGGCTGCTGTCCTTATATTGTCAGCAGGGTGCAACAGCTGACTGCACTCAGCATTTCCTTCAACATGAATACTGTAACACCCCCTTCAAGCTGAGAGTGGTACATGAACAACTTGCATTCAGCATTCCCTTCAGCTACTTAAACTCTAGAAGATCTTTGAAATTCCCAATTTGTCTAGTAGATAGGAGAAAATAGGTGCATTCAAGGTCTTGGTGAAGATATCAGCTACTTGTTCTTTTGTGTTGACGCGAAGAGTTTGACATGTCTTGGTTTGACTTTGTCTCTTACAACATGGTAGTCAATTTCAATATGTTTTTTTTTCTTTCATGAAAAAATGGGTTATGAGCAATGTGCATTGCACTAGCATTGTCAAAAAATAACACAGTGGGCAACTGAACTAGAACCTGTAAATCCTGTAGTATATAAATCAGCCACTGGATTTCATAGACTGCATTTGCCATAGCCCTGTACTCAGCCTCTGATGAGCTTCTAGCTATAGTTGTTTGTTTCTTGGCCTTCCAAGAGATTGGAGCATCTCCTAGAAACATCATATAACATGATACTAATCTTCTTGTTTCAGGACAACCAGCCCAATCACTGTCTGTAAAACCTTTAAGTACAAGATTGTTGTCTAATGAGAATAAGATTCCTTGACTAGGACTAGTCATCAAATACCCCTGATCGTGTGTAAGTAACTAATGTCGATATTACTAACAAGAATACTAGGTACATCGGAGTATAGTAAATGCGAGTCAAGGTCGATCCCACAGAGACAATGCCACTATAAGTATAAACGATTCTAACCTAATTAGAAAGCAACAGAGAGGCGGTCATTGACCAACAATAACATAAAACAAAACAAACTTGGTATTCCTCTCCCTCTTCTCACCGATCTACTAACTTGGATTAGTTAATTGTTATGTTTACTTCCCCACATAATTTCCTTAAATTAATCGTGAGCTTTAGTTTTAATTATCATTATCAGCTACGGGTGCAATTACTACTCCTATCTACTTCGACAATGAAAGTAGACAATCTACATGCAAGCTACCCTCCTTAATTGGTCTGTAATAGCCCATATGCATAAAGAACTTGAATTGCCGATATCGAGCGCTAAATCATACCGCTAACCCGCCTAGACAGCTGTCGACATTGACCAGCACATTCCTAGGGACTATTCTAGACTATGTCCAAACTTAGCACTTCACTATTCGTATTTCATGCCAGTTTACGATTACAATAAGCAGATTGGGCAGATCTAACCTACTGTTAATTAAACCTGTCGATCAAAGTAGCTGTAGTGAATCCCAGTTTAGGTTTTCTAAATATTGCCTCTGTAAACCGGTATAGACCGCCGGGTTACCGGGGGCAGCTTTTCCTAATTTCTGGATCAACATCGCTCTATACAATTAAAATAAGTAAATTATGGGGTCGTTAAACATGCAGATTAACTAAAACACATAAATACGAACAGATCTACCATATTGAAGACAATAAAGAAACGTTCAAAGCTTCATACCTTCAACAATGGTGATCTAGCTCGATCTACTCAAGCTAGAGATGATGGAAGAAAAGGAGGAAACTATAAACTACTTTTCCAAAGCTTGAATAACTTTATTTCATCAAATTATGTAATGTATATGAATATAATTGAGTGCTTATGAAAACTTATACAATAATCTGTAATTGCAGCCTTATATAGATACAATGACCGACTTATGACTCTCTAAAACCCTAACCGACCTAGATAATGTGGCAGAATCAATTTCGTGTCAAACAAGTAGCCGGTTTACCGGGCCTAGCCTTCGGGTTACCGGGCCTACTTTTCATTTCTTTCTTCAACAGGCTTCTTCTTGGACTTTAATCACTCGGCCCAATGCACTTCTTTCGGTAAAAACGAGACAAAACAGTACCAAATCTTCGGGAAAATAGCATAGATGCAGAATTACGATCCTGGAAACACTCATATAGCATTTAACATATATTCCACATAATAACGGCCCTATCTATCATCTCTTGAACAAAATTCGGGGTGAATAAGGGTATAATTATTGGTACCATTTAGAGTGTTATCAACTACCCCCCACATAGCTTTTGATCATCCCGAGCAAAAAGGCGAAAAGAAAACAACACTCAGATCAATATACAAGTTAATTAAAAACAACTATGCCTCACTAAGTCAAGATCAAGATCATGCGACTCATATACATTAGCAACGCATTAAACACTATTCATATCATGAGCCAATGTGTGTGTGCAATAACTTTCACAACCGCTGGTAATGCAGACAATATCACATTACGTCAACCCGTAGTGGAACTAACCAGTCTCGAACATGTTATTTATTAATTAAATTAGCTGGCAAGGCGGATCGAGAACCGAGTATATATTACTCTTAGGCTCGCGTTTATCGGTCTATACAAAAGTCGTGCGTCTTACGCTCCATCGACTAAGATATTGCCAAAGAGAATATGGATGTATATATTGCAATGCACTTCTCTTTCTTGGCGGGTGAACTCTCATTGATTTAACTATCCTCACGGCCCCACTCATGATAAACTACCGAATCCAAAATTCCATTGCCTTTATAAGCGTTGGTGGAACATGATTCGTGATGAAGCCAGGGTCAACTCTATTCAAAGCAATATGCTATCAACTACACACCAAGGGAAGTGAGTTATACGTGCTTAAAATGGTGGCTCATAACAGAATATTCGCTTAATACGCCACTACTTTAGAAGTGGACAATTACTCTTACTCGTACAAAGTAAAACAAAGATGAAGTCAATTGACTCGAAAAGATCAAAGATATCATAATTTTTCAAAATTCTGTCGAAAGGAATCAAAGTCAAAGTGGTGAATCGTGCATCAAAGAGAATCAAGATAATCACGCAATTTACGAAATATAATGCTAAGGAGCTAAGTGACGTTCCCTTACCCCCCCCACTTAATCGAAACATTGTCCCTAATGTGTAAGATGAAAAATGAAAAACGAAAAGGAACTTAGATGCGGTTAAGGGTGGAACCAAAGAAGAATCGGATCGTCGTATAAATCATCAGGATTAGGTAAGTAATCCATGAAGAATCTGTGCTAATTATCTCAAACAAACCAAGAATAATAGCGGTGACAAGAAACTATATAATAAAAAGGGCGGTAGTAAAAGAGAAAATAATGAACTCTAAAACAATTTAAGCCGACAATATCATTATATTAAAAAATTCTTCTACATCAACTAAGTAGGAAAGAAATAAAATAAAAACAAGAAAAAGGAAAACAACAACGAAAAGAAATAAAAACTAGTCCTCATCATAACAATCCTCTCAGTTATCTCTAGGCTCAAACCCGGGAGGTGGACCAGAACTCGAGCAAGCAGCGGCCGAAGAAGAGGCTCGGTGATGTGGGGCAGTCCTAGGTGGTGGGGTCGAGGAAGGTATGCCAAAGTAATCTATAATTCTGTCCATCTTGCGGTGCAAACTCGCAATCTCTCGCGAGTGCTCCTCTAGCATAACTCTC
The DNA here is from genome assembly GCA_026214975.1 of Gentiana macrophylla. Classification (NCBI taxonomy): domain Eukaryota; kingdom Viridiplantae; phylum Streptophyta; class Magnoliopsida; order Gentianales; family Gentianaceae; genus Gentiana; species Gentiana macrophylla. Next base: position 49,352,771 of record CM047805.1, read on the forward strand.
TGAGTCCGGGGTGCTCCGAGGACCGGAGTACGCTCCCTTTCTGCTCTGCCAAACCGTCTTGGTGCTTTCTGAACCGACTGCAAACTGAGCTTTGGCTCAGGGTCTTCCCAATCATCACTGACGAGCATCTTCACCTCGTCCTCCAGGGCAAACATGTCAATCATCGGCCCATATGGCAACAGTTCGCGCTCAGATGCGGCAGCAAGCACGTGGATACGTCTATGCATCAGAAGACCGATGTTAACCGGAGATCACTTCTCCAGATAAAACATCAACTCCGCCCTCTTGGTAGTGACAGAGACCTTGTGCATGGTCGGTAGATTGTGGGCACAAACAAATCTGTTGACCATCTTCCGGTCCTAAGATAGCTCATTTTCTAGGAAGATAGTGGGGGCTCCCATAGGGTTGCGCTTCCATTTCACCCCAAAATATTCAGCTATCATTTCCATCCTCTCGAGATCTTCAATGTTGCTCGAGGATGTGTACTCATCCTGGCCCACCGGTGGATGTCTAACCCTAAAATGAGCATTGATCCGCTCAATAGAGAAGTCAACCTTGATACCGTGAACCATAGCATATGTGGCTCCAGGGTTATGCGAGCCGTAAGCATAAAATTCCCTTACCACCGTGGCGTTGAACCGAGTAGGTGAATCCGCCATATCTTGTGCTTGTAAGGCTCCGGGCAAGATCGAGCCACAATCGTCCAATTTTACCCCTCGTTCTCTAGCAACTGGCCTTGCGTTCCAATGGCCTCGGAATGACTCGTAGATAGCTAAAGAATGGAACTGCTGAACCCCATTTATCAAAGGGTTGGCATCTCCATAAACAGTCTGATAAACACTGGGATGAACAGCTGAATGGCTACAATTTGGATCCGTCCTGAATGAGTATAGGAACTGATACCGGTGCTGATATTGAAAAATTACCCTCGGTAATCCGGAGATAGGGTGCGGACTGTGCGGTTTACCGACCTGAAATTTTCTGATTTTCTTTCTGGGACTGTGCTCTGATGATAAAAGATGTAGAATTTCAACACTTCACTGCAGCAGCAGCACTACAGATCAGCAACAGGGGTGGAAAATGGGTGTTTAGGTTTGTTTAAATGGAAAAAAGGTTTGATTGTAGTGGTGGTTTGGTGGTGATGGTGGTCGAATTTTTGATGGAAGAAAAAATGGAAGTTTGTTGAATGAAAGAGATGATAGTGATAAGAATGATGATATTGGTGATAAAGGGGTGGTTTAAATAGAAGATATGAGTAAAGGTGGAAGGATTTAGTGGGATAGTGGGTAGAGAAGTTATTAGGGTGAGGGATTTGAGGAGGTGATTGATGGGATTGAGGTGAAGTTATGGTGGAGTGTGGGAAAGGATGAAAAATTTGAAAAGAGGGAAAAAGGGTGGCGTTTTTGATGACTAGTAATGCCTAGTGCAACGTGTGTCCTCCACGTGGCTCTAAAAATTCAGCTTTATAACTTGACGTTCAGAAATATAAAAATCCAGCCTCGGTAAACCGGAGGTAACCTAGGGTTTACCGGGGGTACTTTATCCCAGATTTTTTTGTCTGCCTTCAGTGCACACTTTGCTCAACCTCTCTACTCAATTATGACCTCAAATTGACTAGCCTCATACTCTTTCAATTGCTATTTCCGACTCAAAACCTAACCTACTTCACTAGAATCTGCAACGAGTAAAAAAACCTTTCCACGACCATTCGGTTTCAAGCCTAAGGGTACGGTAGGATGAAAAAAAGCTCGTCCCTTCATCTGGATACTTTTATTCATTCCTAATCTACCTAAAGGTTTGAAGAATTAGTTCTGAGTTTATAGTCGCCAGCTCGACTTTCTTCAGATTTCCGATCATTCCGGTTTTGGAGCTTTAACTCGCCAAACTTTCGCTCTAGAGGTTTGTACCTTTATAGAACCTTTTTGAGCTCTCTTCCTAGCACACCTCTCTTTCTTTGCTTGTGTACTAGGTCTGCTCTGCGTCGAGATTTAAACTTTAAACACAAGGACTCCACATTTTCCACTTTTAGCACAACTCGTTCACTACGCAACACGGAAGGACTAGCTTCCATGAGAATCTTGTCGTGGTCCTTCTCTTTTCTTTCTCTCAGCATTAGTCTCATGAATTCCTGCAACGGTTTCTACTACAACTTCTCTACATCTATGCCCCTCTATTTCCATAATTTCCACCTTTCCTGAAGCATACGTCATCTTACAACTTTCCGGTTTATTTTCTAGGGTTTCTAAGATCTTAAAAGATACAGCATCATTATTCAACCTCAAAGTAATCTCCCCATTATCAATATCCATAACCGCTCTGCTTGTCTCTAAGAAAGGTCTCCCTAACAAAACTGGGGCACTTGGGTCCTCTGGTACGTCTATGACCGAGAAGTCAATAGGATATGTGAACCCTCCTGCCCTAATCGTACATTTTCTAAGTAGACCAGCAAGCATATCTCTAGTTCTATCGACGAAGGTCATGGTCCTGGTTTGATTCATTACAACCGGAACCTTGATCTTTTGACAGAGGGAAAAAGGTAGAATGTTGCAACTCGAGCCAGAGTAGCAGAGACCTAATCCTATTGATATACCATTAATAGAAATCGGGAGTCGGAACGTGCCAGGGTCTCCTAACTTCATTACGGTGTCTGAGCCTGGGTAATCCTCAGGATCAGAAAACATCGTGTCAGGATCCTCTTCAGGATCATCAAAATCATAATCCAAAGATGATATGTCAATTAACTCATAAGGGAACTCACCTGGACGATACGTACTATACTCCTTTAAGTTCTCTTCCGGCTCTTGTTTAATTGCTTCTTTCTCTTTTCCCAACCGCTTCTTTATAGCTTCATAATGCTCTCGTGCTTCAGATCCAGGATACATGGAAATCGGTGTGATGTTCAATATTTTCCTAGGCATATTGCTTGACTTGTTTGCTCTTTTTCAACTCCAGTTTGATCGAATTTCTGAAGTGTTCTGATCTTCCTGCGAAAAGACAAAATAAAACAAAGAAAAGGTTAGCAACTTCCCCTTCAGTTGGGTGTGATCCCAACTGCTGCGGACCTACTAACTACAATCAACAGGGAATAACACAGAATAACAAAGGTTGTACAAAATACGATTTTTCAGGCCTCAGTAACCCCGGGGTTAGCCATGGTAAACCGGCCCTGAAATTTGTTTTTCTGGCAGTTTAACAATGCAGGTTTGATACAGAACGACTCAAGACTCAAAATAAAATAAATTAAATAAAAACGACTTCTTAATTAGAATTAAAACGTTTATATTTAAAATTGGCCATTGTCCCTGGCAACGGCACCAAAAATCTTGATCGCGTGTAAGTCACTAACGTCGATATTACTAGCAAGAATACTAGGTACATCGTTGTATAGTAAATACGAGTCAAGGTCGATCCCACAGAGACAATGCCACTATAAGTATAAACGATTCTAACCTAGTTATGAAGCAACATAGAGGCGGTCATTGACCAACAATAACATAAAAAAAACAAACTTGGTATTCCTCTCCCTCTTCTCACCGATCTACTAACTTGGATTAGTTAATCATTATGTTTACTTCCCAACATAATTTCCTTAAATTAATCGTGAGCTTTAGTTTTAATTATCATTATCAGTTACGGGTGCAATTTCAACTCCTATGTACTCCGACAATGGCAGTAGACAATCTATACGCAAGCTACCCTCCTTAATTGGTCCGTAATAGCCCATACGCATGAAGAACTAGAATTGCCGATATCGAGCACTAACTCATACCGCTAACCCACCTAGACAGCTGTCGACATTGACCATCACGTTCCTAGAGTCCATTCTAGACTATGTTAAAACTTAGCATTTCACTATTCGTATTTCATGCCAGTTTACGATTACAATAAACAGATTGGCCAGATCTAACCTACTGTTAGTTAAACCTATCGATCAACGTAGCTATAGTGAATCCCAGTTTAGGTTTTCTACATATTGCCTCGGTAAACCGGTATATACTGCCGGGTTACCGGGGGCGGCTTTTTCTAATTTCTGGATCTGCATTGCTCTATACGATTTAAATAAGTAAATTATGGGGTCGTTAAACATACAGATTGACTAAAACACATAAATACGAACAGATCTACCATATTGAAGACAATAAAGGAACGTTCAAAGCTTTATACTTTCAACAATGGTGATCTAGCTCGATCTACTCAAGCTAGAGATGATGGAAGAAGGGAGGAAACAGGAAACTACTTTTCCAAGCTTGAATAACTTTATTTCATCAATTATGTAATGTATATGAATATAATTGAGTGCTTATGAAAACTTATACAATAATCTGTACTTGCAGCCTTATATAGATACAATGACCGACTTATGACTCTCTAAAACCCTAACCGACCTAGATGATGCGGCAGAATCAATTTGGTGTCAAACAAGTCGCCGATTTACTGGGCTTAGCCTTCGGGTTACCGGGCCTACTTTTCCTCTCTTTCTTCAGCAGGCTTCTTCTTGGACTTTAATCACTCGGCCAAATGCACTTCTTTCGGTCCAGATCCACTCTCCAATGCTCCAGATCCAGTACATCCTATAAAACATGAAAAACGAGACAAAACAGTACCAAATCTTCGGGAAAATAGCATAGATGCAGAATTACGACCCTGGAAACACTCACATAGTATTTTACATATATTCCACATAGTGACAGGCCTATCTATACTCTCTTGAGCAGAATTCAGGGTGAATAAGGGTATAATTATTGGTACCATTTAGAGTGTTATCAACCCCAGCAGCCTATATGCTGCCTTCATATGATTTTCAATAGGAATATCTAGAAATTGACTTAGCTATATATTGAACTGCAAATGAAATATCTGGTCTGGTAAAGGTAAGATAGATAAGTTTTCCCACTAAGTATCTGGAAGTAGTATTATCCTCTAGAAGGGGTGAATCACCGTGCTGTAAAGTTTACTTAGACTCTATAGGTGTCTTAGCAAGTTTTGCTCCCAAAAATTCATATTCTTTTAGGAGATTATGGGTGTATTTTCTTTGAGAAATTGATATGCTTGCATGTGTCCTAGCAGCTTCAATGCCTAGGAAATATCTCAATTTTCCAAGATTCTTAATAGTGAACTGCTGGTGTAGGGCATCCTTGACCTGCAGAATTAACTTCTCATTGGGGCTTGCTGCTATGATGTCATCTACATAGACCAGCAAAGCAATAAAGGAATGTCCTGACCCTTTTGTGAAAAAACTATGGTACTTTTTGGATTGAATGAATCCTTGAGCCTGCAAAGATTCAGTCAACTTGTAATTCTATTGTCTGCTGGCTTGCTTGAGGCCATACATTGACTTGGTGAGTCTGCAAACTTGATTTGGTTTAGTTGTTGCACAACCTAGGGGGTAACTGCATGTATACTTCTTCATGAAAATCTTCATGTAGGAAAGCAGTGTTGACATCCATCTGATGTAAATGCCAATTATTAGTTCCTATTGCTGCAAGTAATGTTTTGACTGTAGTAATCTTGACAACATGTGAGAAAGTTTCTTGATAATCAAACCCATATGTTTGAGTGTAGCCTTTTGCTACTAGTCTAGCTTTATATATCTCTACTAAACCACCAAGGTTGTATTTGATTCTGTATACCCATTTGCATCCAGTGGGCTTCTTACCTAGGGGCATATCAACTATTTCCCATGTGTGAGTCTTCTGTAGAGGTTCAATCTCTTTTTGCATTGCTTCTTTCCATTCATCATGTTTAATTGCTTGATTGTAAGTCTTAGGCTCTTTGACAGCATCAATAGCATTAATGAATCTAGCATAATCTACTGAGAGATTTTCCAGACTCATGACTGCACTCAGCAGGTGTGGAGTCTGCTGAACAGTATGAGCCCATCTTGATAAAAGGTTGGTTATTTCCTTGTTCTTGTGGAACTTCTTAATTGTGTGGGTTCAGGTGCCTAACTAGTGCATGCTCTTTATTAGATGCCTCAGCTGCAGCTGACCCTATGTCTGGCTGGTCTCCTGACTCATTCACCAGATCATCAAATGTTCCCATTATTGGTAAATTAAAGGAATGGGCATGTCAGCAATATATATAGCCTTTCCTAACACCTGTTGAAATAGAGGAAAATATATCTCATGGAATTGAGTATTTCTAGCAACAAAAATATCTCTATTAGTAATGTCTAAGAGAATAGCACCCTTGGATGTATTTGAATTCCCAAGATAGACACAAGTCCTACATCTTGAGATAAATTTTGTCCTGTACTGTTGAATTGTGCTAGAGAAGACCAAGCAACAAAAAACCTTAATCACAGAATAGTCTGGTTTAGTTCCATAAAGCACTTCATGTGGTGTGCTTTCCTTCAGTAGTGGTGTGGGTGTAGCATTAATCGATCAATTTTACAGAATGCAGAAGACAAAAACCCCAATATTCAATTGGTAAATTACTCTGGAACCTCATCCCCTAGCAACATTCAGCAGATGCTGATGTTTTCTTTCAACAATGCCATTATGTTCAGGTGTGCTGACACAAGATGTCTGATTTATGATGCTCTGCTGAGCATAATAATCAGTGAGCTGGAACACAGCTCCATTATCAGATCTAATAACTTTGAGAATTTTGTGAAATTGTGTAGAAACAAATTTAACAAAAGATTTAAGATGGTCAGAAATTTCAGATTTGTGCCTCATAAGAAAAACCCAATTAAATCTAGAAAAATAATCTACAATAGTTAGAAAATATTGTTGTCCATTCACAATATGATGTCTTAAAGGACCCCAAATATCCATATGAACAAGATCAAAAATAGAATGTACAACAGTGGTACTTAATGGAAAATGTTTTTTCTTTAGTTTCCCATGGGACAAACATAACCGAGGTCATGATCACAAAACTTGACATCAGCAGACTGTGAACTAATGACTTGCAGCCTCTTATCTGGAAAGTGTCCTAGTCTGTAATGCCATAAAAGAGCATCATCTAATTTATCAGATAAGGTGTGATTTTCTACGGCATTGGCAACAGAAATTCTTATTGGTTGATCCATGACACAGAGTCATTTGTGTAACTCAGCAGAACCAATCACTTTCTTGTTCTTGTCCTGCAAAACACGCTTGTTAGCATAAAAAACAGTTGTACCTTTTGTATGATTAATAAAGGCAAGTAAAGAGAAAAGGTTATACTTAAAACCAGGAATGCAAAACACATCATGTAGGACCAGCTGAGGGTTTACCCTTACTTGTCCTATATGTGTGACAGAAACATTATTTCCATTAGGTAATCTCATCTTCATACCAGCTGAAGGTTTGGGATTGCTTAACTGATCTAATGATCCTACAAAGTGATCTGTGGCACCAGAGTCCAAGATCCATTGTATAGATCTTACTAAATTTAGAACACATATCCCTGTAGCAGGTGAGTAGTGTGTCACAATCTCAGCACGCTGGCCAATAGCACAACCTGCATGTATAGGAGGATCAGAACTCAGCAGAGCCATCAACTTATCATGTTGTTATGCAGTAAGATTTGGAAACCCTGGTCCAGTAGACCTGTTTTAGGCCTGATCTTCTTCTGCTGATTGTTCTTCCTCTACCAAATTAGCCCTTTTTGACTTGAAACCAGGATGATAGCCATGTTTCTTGTAACAAGTCTCCTGAATATGACCATTGAATCTGCAAAACCTATATTGCACGTTTTTGGGACTCTTAGGTCTGGGATTTGCAGCAGTGTTAGGTCTGCTGACTATCTGATTTTGCCCCTGTCCATTTTTCTAAGACAAAAGAACCAGAGATTCTTGATTTTTGGCCCTATTAGCTATATATAACTTCTGTCTATCAAATTTAATGGCCATTGCAAAGGCATTATGGATTTTAGGAAAATGTACCATCAACATTGACTGTGAAATCATTGTCTCAAACTCATCCCTCAAACCTTTTAGGAATTTCATGACATGTTCAGCCTCCATATGATCAGTTAGTGTGCTGATTGCATTGCAATGACATTGAGGATCAGAAGAACAAACTGATACATGCCTGATAGTCCTGATTTCTTCCCAAAGAACCATCCACTTTGTGAAATATTGATTGACAGAATCACTACCTTGTTTCAGCAGATGCATCTTTTCAAGAAGATCGGAAAGCCTCAAGGCATCAACATTAGAAAATCTAGCTGCAAGATTCTTCCAAACTGCATGTGCACTCTTGAAGTACATCAAACTTTGTGCAATGTTGTTCTCTACAGAATTCAAGATCCATGATCTCACCATTGTATCACATTGCCTCCATGCATGGAAATCTGCTGAATCTTCTTCTGGTCTTTTGATTTCCGTCTACGAAGCCAATTTTATTCTTGGAAATAACACCATCTCCATAGACAGTTTCCATGGATTGTAGTTGTTGCCATTCATCAATGGCTGAACAAGAACTAGAGACGGATTCTCATTAAGATGAACATAAAATGGACTGGAGGGACTTAGCTACCATGGCTATCAAGAACTCAATAATTGATCACAAATCAACAATGAAAGTGAAATTACAGAAAATTCGAACAAGAAATGATCAAAAACTCTGGAAAGCGATGAATATTTTTTCTCAAGAAACTGAAATCTCAAAAAAGGTGAAGAACACTCTCAAGATTCTTCAAAGATTGGAGAGAAAATACAGGAAAGCATTTAGAAATTCTCAAATTTCTGCTTTGATACCATGATGAAGTTTATTGAATTATAAATTGAAAGTAAAATGCGGAATTATCATTGATAATCTGAAAATTACAAGTTAGTTTTCAATGTAGCTGATGATTGGGAATTTATAACTACATACACCTCATGAAACAGTTAGAAGTTAGTAACAAACGGTTGCTACAAATTATAAGTGAATAACCGCTTTCTATATTACACTTTACTAGACTGTTTCAAATGGCTACTGTCGTCATGTTGTTAGCAGTTCAGTTGGCTGATGTCCTTATAATGTCAGCAGGGTGCATCAGCTGACTGCACTCAGCATTCCTTTCAGCCTGTACTCTGTAACACTAGCAAGAGTACTAGGTCAATCGTAGTATAGTAGGTGTGAGTCAAGGTCGGCCACATAGACAATGCAACATATATACTAACCATTAAATCTAAACAATAAGACAAACAACGGGAACTCGACCAACATAAATACAAAAAAGGTAATTGGTGTATCTCTCAACTTCGATCTCCTAACTTGGTGCCATTAATCTTTATGTCTTCTTTTCCTCGTAATTTCCTAGATTAACCAGAATGTTTTCTAATTCAGTTTAGCTACGGGTGCAATCTCCTAATCTTATCCATTTCCATGGAAAGGACAATAGACGTCTACGTGCAGTTAACCTCCTTCATTGGTTGTATTAACTCACACGAAATAAGTGTTAGAAAGTGTTGGCTCAATACCGAGAACCTCCCTAAGTAGCTATCGTGGATTGACTTGCACGTTCCTAGGGAATGATCCAGAATATTTCCTAATTAACACTCAATTTATCGTCCTTCATGTTAATTTTCGAATTACAATAAGCAGATTGGCCAGATCTAACCTACTGTTAATTAACCCTGTCGATCAACGTAGTTGGTGTGAATCTTAAGAATTAGGGTGACCTAAGTTGTCGCGGCTGCGATATAGACCGTCGCAGGCTCAGCGGTATGGTTACTATATTTGAAATCTACATCATTCTATTCTGATTATTCTAGTTAGTTACGATTCGTTTAGACATGCAGATTAATTACAACATGTTAATCTAACTAAATCTACCATGATCAAAATACGAAGAAACGTTCAAAGCTTCATACCTTTATCAATGGCGACCTAGCTTGATCAACTCAAACTAGTTGATGGATTGGAGGAGATAACCAAGCAACGAACTCAAAGAAAATAACAAACTCTTTATTTCATAAATCTAATAGTTTGAAGTAATAATAAGCGTGTATTGAAAAGTCGTCCTCTTGTTTACAATGAATTCGTACAGCTTTATATAAAGATGTAGCCGACTTAGACAAGCTAACCTTAACCGACATAATGTAAATTACGGCTCTCTTCTTTCCATGTCTTCCATGCTGCCGCGGCTTCGGCTAGGTCTTCCGCAGCCTCCGGGCCTTTTTCTCTTTTTCTAGTCCAGTAGACTCCGTATTGACTTCTTCTGACTTCGGCCCAATGCCTTTTTCTCTAATCCGGATCCATCTCTCTTTAGCCCATAATATGGTATTCCTGAAAATCACATAAAACGCGACGAAATAGTACCAAATATCGGGATAAAATATAAAGATGCAGAATTAATAACTGAGGAACCGACATTAGGCGATTGATAAGTATTTCGTACAATATTCTAAATAGCGTTAATCAATTGAGCATGATTCGGGTCAAATAAAGATATGATTTATACTATCATTTTCAGTTTGATCAGAATACTAATAAAGAGGTAAGTCCAAGGGTTGTAGTGAGCATGTAATCACTGCATATATTACTTATACTAGATACAAGCACACACACACACTGGTAGAAAAGTCTATTACCTTATAAATTTCAGACCAAAAGTAGCATAACTAATCTAAAAGAATTAATCCACAAATCTATGAGAGAAATGACTAAACGTAAACTAATTGACCATAAAAAATTCGTGATAAAAACACATTTTAATTTCAAACAAAAGCAATAATAAAGTGGAATCCAAAATACAAAATAAACCAGCCTGAAAATAACAAAAATCACCAATATTTTTCCTGCCTTATCTACCTTCTTAATATGAATCTGCTTAGAGTTTGTAGGATTTGATTGAACCCATATCTCCCATGGACAAACTGCTAAGAAACAGATTCTACATGATTACATATACGATCATTCAAGAAATAAACTTAATTCACGGCCTATTACTCTTACCTCTATAACCATGTCGATGTCTCTAAAGCTTGCATAATCCAGTTCTCACTTCAGTAAAGATAGTGTCTTTTTGAATTTCTCTAGACATGTATTCCCTTTTTAACCAGGCTTTGCAAATTGGCTGAATTACACCATGTATGTTAGCATTTTACATGTAGGAAAATAGATAGTCAAATATGATTTCGAATTTAGTCTCAAGCCTAACCTTTCACTCTATTAATCTCTTCTTGGAGAAACTGCTCGTTAACCGTGAACAAAAAACCGTGTCAATATCAACAAACCTTCTAATTTCTTTTGTTCTGATTTATATTGAAGAAACAGAGAGAAAATCAGGTTGACTACTCTTAACAACAGAGCAAACGAGGACACTTAGTTGAACATGTAACAGCATAAAAGATAACATGCAACAGTTGTAGCAGACTCAATTTCTCAGTACATAAGCATAAGAATCTGAATAGATAAAAAAGATAACAGAAAGCATACATGTCAGCAAAGTGACTTAAACTTTACTTCTGGTAGAACTTATCTGGTAGTCAGTTGAGTGATGGTCAGCTGATAAGTGTATCCAAGTCTGTGAAAGTCAGCTGCGAAGTCTGCTGAGTTTCTTCTGGTGTCAGCAGCCTGCTGAGGGTCTGCTGAGGTTTGGGTGCAGCTGAGTTCTATGTATGGGCAATGATCAGCTGAGTTGAGTCAGCGGAGTGATTCAGCATCTGGGGCATTTATTGCAATCCGACAAAGATTCTTGGCGGTTAGGGTTTAGGGATCTATGCCTATAAATACCAACTGTAATGATCATTGTAAAGTGTGTGTAATCCATTTGAAATTCAGTGGATAAAAAATATCTCTTTCTGTCTGTGGAGTAGTCGGCACAATGCCGGAAACCACGTTAAATCTTGTGTTCTTGTAGAACACGTTATTTTTGTTTAATATTATTGTGAGATTGCATCTGTTAGTTATCTATCCTTCATCTACATTCCCTATCCTGTTACAACAAACTGGTATCAGAGTGTTGGTTTAGGAATCATCTCATGCTGATCAATTTTATCTTCACCAAGACCTCACGATTGCTAAAGCCACGTGATAAAAGTTCTGTTCTTTGGCAAGAAAGATGTCTGCAGTTAACGTAAAATCGATAAATTTATAGGAAGAAACAGTTTTAGTCTGTGGCAAATCAAGATGAGGGCCTTGTTAAAACAGCAAGGATTATGGGCTCCTTTATCTGGTAAATGAGATTCCAGTTCAACAGAGATTCTGCCAGTCTGGAAAAGAAAGCACATTCAACCATCATGTTATGCTTATCTGATGATGTTATCACTGAGGTTGCTGAGGAAGACCAGATGCCAAGTTGTGGGCAAAGCTTGTAAGCCTGTATATGACTAAGACATTAACCAACAAGTTGCTGCTGAAGCAGAGCCTGTTTAGTTTGAGGATGCATGAAGGAGGTCTACTGAGGGAACATCTAGATCAGCTAAACACAATATTACTTGATCTCATGAATATTGATGTTAAAATTATAGATGAAGAAGCAGCCATAATCCTGTTGGTGTCATTACCAAGTTCGTACGAAAACTTTGTGTAGTCCTTCATAGTTGGGAAGGATACAATGGCTTTAGAGGATGTAAGGGCAGCCTTGCATGCCAGAGAGCTGAGACACAAAGCAGCAGGGACAGACAATCAGGCTGCTAGACTAGTAGTCAGCAGCAGCAGTGGGAAAGGACATGAACATAAGAAGAAATCCAAGAAGGGTAGTTCCTAAGGTCCTAATTCCACATATGTCTGTAATTACTGTAAAGAGCAGGGGCATTGGATGTCCAATTATCCAAAGAAGAAAAGCGGCGAGAGAAGCGATTCGCACGCTGCTTGGTGTGGTGCTGAGCATTCTGATGAGGATTTGGTTCTAGTTGTTGGGGATTCGACACATCATGCTGATGTTTGGATCTTAGATTCTGGGGCATCCTATCATATTTGTCCTCAAAGGGAGTGGTTTTCTCCTTATGAGCTGATAGATGGTGGTCATATTTTTATGGCAAACAGCAAGGTCTGCAAGATAGTGGGAATTGGCTAAGTCAATTTTCTGAATAGAGGATGGTAGATTTTGCACCCTGAAATATGTTAGACATGTTCCACATATGACCATGAATTTGGTATCTCTTAGTCTACTGGACAACAAGGGGTTCAATTTCAAGGGAGAAGGTGGAGAGCTGAATGTCTACAAATATTTAGCTATGGTCCTCAAAAGTATCAAGAAAGGAACCTTGTATATACTACAAGGCTCTCATCAGATCTGCTCTCGCTTCGAGGCATCCTCGGCAGATTCATCGATCCACAATGAGACTCAGTTGTGGCACATGAGACTTGGTCATATGAGTGAAAGAGGAATGCAAGTCCTTTCTTCAACAGGTTTCTTTGGGGGCTATAAGGTCAAGAATCTGGATTTTTGTGAGCACTGTGTGTTTTGGAAGCTACATAGAAGCATGTTCTCAGCAGGCATACACGGTACAAAGGCATCACTTGATTATATCCATTCTGATTGCTGGGGTCCATCAAAGGTGGAATCATTGGGTGGGCATAGACATTTTGTGTCATTCATAGATGACTATTCAAGAATGGCTTGGGTGGTGATGATGAAACACAAAAGTGAGGCATTCAACAGTTTCAAGCAGTGGAAGGATCTAGCGGAAAATCAGACAGACAAGAAAATCAAAAGGCTCAGAACAGATAATGGTCTAGAATTCTGCTGGTCAAAGTTTGATACACTATGTAAGGATGCGGGTATTGCTAGACATCATACAGTCAGGAATACACCTCAGCAGAATGGTGTAGCTGAAAGGATGAATGAAACTCTTCTAAAGAGGGCAAGATATATGCTCTCTAATGCTAGTTTATCAAGGAGATTTTGGGCAGAGGCTGTAACCACAGCTTGCAACTTAATCAACAGGAGTCCCCACACAGGGATCAATCTCAAGACATCATTTAAGATGTGGTCAGGCAAGCCTACTGACTACTTAGTTCTAAGGGTTTTTGGAAGCACAAATTACTATCATGTGAGTGAAGGGAAGCTGGAACCAAGGGCCAAAAAGGAGTGTTTGTGTGGTATGGTGATGGAGTTAAGGGTTATAGAATTGGGTCATCATCAGAGTCCATGGTCATACTCAGTAGAGATGTGGTCTTTGATGAAAATTATATGATTAACTCATCAGTGCGGAGGTCTGCTGAATTTGAGAAGGCTGAGAAATATGTGGAGCTTCGAGTGGAGTCAGCTGAATTACAATAATCAGCTGATCCAAGTCAGCACTCATCTGATCTGGTTGCTGAATCAGAGTCTGATCCAAGCCAGTCAGCTGAACAAGAGTCAGCTGAGCATCAAACAAGGAACATTGGTCAGCAGAGTATAGCCGTCAGCAGTTCTAGAAGATCAAATGTTGGGGTACTTCCCAAGAGGTATGGTTTTGATGATATGGTTGGATATGCACTTAAAGTTGTAGAAGAAGTGGATGGTTTTGAACCTTCTACTTACAGGGAAGCAGTGATATGTTCTGAAGCATCTCAATGGCTAGCTGCCATGGGTGATGAAATGGAGTCATTAAGGAAGAATCAGACTTGGGATCTAGTTAAACATCCAGATGGTAGGAGAGTTGTTACTTGCAAGTGGATCTTCAAAAAGAAGGAAGGAATGATTGAGTTAGAAGGGGTCAAGTATAAGGCATGTTTTGTTGCAAGAGGGTTCAGTCAGAAAGAAGGGGTAGACTTTGATAAGATATTCGCACCAATGGTCAGACATATTCAATCAGAGTGTTATTAGCAATGGTGGCACAGCAGGATCTTGAACTTGATCAGTTAGATCTGAAGACATCTCTTCTACATGGTGAGGTAGATAAGAAGATATACATGACTCAGCAGAGGGATTTCAAGTTCCTGTCAAGGAAGATTTTGTGTGCAAGTTAAAGAGGTCCTTGTATGGACTAAAGCAGGCTCCTAGACAGTGGTATAAAAGGTTTGACAGTTATATGATCCAGCTGGGTTATAACAGGTGTCTATATTACTGTTGTGTATATCACAGTCAGCTGAAATATGGATCACATATCTATCTTGTCCTATATGTGGATGATTTGTTGATAGCTGCTGAAAAGAAGTCTGATGCTCAAAATCTAAAGAACCTTCTCTGTGCTGAGTTTGAAATGAAACATTTGGGTGCAGCCAAAAAGATTTTGGGGATGGAGATTTGGAGAGATAGGAGTCAAAAGAAGTTGTTCTGGTCTTAGCAGGGTTATGTACAGAAGATATTGGATAGATTTGGCATGTCTGCTAAAAAACCAATAGATACTCATATGGCATCTAATGTTCATTTGTCTGTTTATGCTTCACAGTCCGTAGAGGAGAAGGTGTATATGTCAAAGTTCCCTATGCTAGTGCAGTTGGTAGTCTAATGTATGCCATGGTGTGCACTAAGCCTGATTTGCTCAGGCAGTCAGTGTTGTCAGCAGGTTCATGGCTCAACCTAGAAGGGAACACTGGAAAGCTGTGAAAAGAATGTTCAAGTACCTTAGGAGTACAGCTGATGTTGGTCTCATTTATAGAGGTGACACTCAATGTCTGATCATAGGATACTGTGATGCTGATTATGCAGGTGATGTGGACAGTAGGAAATCAATGACTGGTTATGTTTTCATATTGGGGAATTCTGTTGTCAGCTGGAAAGCAATTCTTCAGGCAACAGTGTCTTTATCAACTACTGAGGCTGAATATATGGCTCTTACTGAAGCAGCCAAAGAGTGTATCTGGTTGAAAGGGCTAGTCAGTGTTTTGGGGCTACATCAAGATCAAGCAGAGATTTATTATGACATTTTGAGTGCGATTTGTCTAGCTAAGGATCATGTTCATAATGAGAGAACCAAGCATAATGATGTGAGGTATCATTTTCTGAGAAATGAGAAAATGGTTCAAGTGAAGAAGATCAGCACCAAGGATAACCCTGCTGATATGTTTACTAAGCTGGTTCTATAGAGCAAGTTTCAGTTGTGTCTAGACTTGCTGAATATTCAAAGCTTATAATCTGGAAATCTAGAAGCTCAGCTGGGGCAGGTCAGTTGAGTGGATTCAGTGGAGTAATCTAGTACAGTACATCTGGCATTGACGAATTCATTTGGTACAAGTACATCAGTTTATGCAATCTGGTTGACTGTGAATGAGAGTTCAAGTCAATGTGGAGATTTGTCAGCAAAGTGACTTAAACTCTACATCTGGTAGAACTAATATGGTAGTCAGTTGATTGATGGTCAGCTGATAAGTGTATCCAAGTCTGTGAAAGTCAGTGGGAAGTCAGCTAAGTTTCTTCTGGTGTCAGCAGCCCGCTGAGGGTCTGCTGAGGTTTGGGTGTAGCTGAGTTGAGTCAGCAGAGTGATTCAGCATCTGGGGCATTTATGGCAATCCGACAAAGATTCTTGGCGGTTAGGGTTTAGGGATCTGTGCCTATAAATACCAACTGTAATGATCATTGTAAAGTATGTGTAATCCATCTGAAATTCAGTGCATAGTAAAATATCTTTTTTCTGTCCGTGGAGTAGTTGGCACAATGCCGGAAACCATGTTAAATCATGTGTTCTTCTTGTTTCTGTTATTTCTGTTGATTATTACTGTTAGATTGCATCTGTTAGTTTTCTATTTTCCATCTGGATTACCTATCCTGTTATAACAATACCTATGCTAGAATAAGAAGGGAGCGATATATCACCTTAATGCCAAAAAAAGGTTCCAGTAATCAACTCGGGAGAGATCTGCCCACTTCCACCCAAATCATGATGGGTCTCTATTACCCTACCAGTAATACGGATTAGAGAAACTAGACTTGTTATGAATTCCATGTTTGCTTTCTGCACATTATAGACAATGATTCTCAAAAAAGAAATTTGATAATGAGTACGTGCTAACGACCGTCAAAATAGCAAATTCCCCGTTTGAAGGTATATTGTCAGCTTTGTATGAACCACCGACGAATGATGCCTAAAGATAGAATGCAAGGATATACAGTTATCAAATCAACCAACCAACATTCACAACAAGAAATCAGTAAGAAAGAAAGAAAAAAAAAAATCAATATAAAAAAGTGAACAAAGAGAAATGACACAACAATGAGGATGAAACAGTCAACACCGACAACATCACGCAAATCTTTGTCTGAGCATCCCTCATTAGTTCCAAAGATTAAGACATTGTTCAAATTTATCTCTGATACTTGATCGTCTTCTGCAAGAAAAAGGTAATATTATCATAGGTACTTGTCAACAAGCGCAACAGGTCAACAAGAAGAGGCAATTACCATCATGGTTCAAAGTCGCGGTCGCGGTAGCCGACTCGGTGACCACTGAGTCACATTATTCGTCGCGTATCGGTATCGTTTCGGACGAGAAGAGTTTTCTCCCAAATAATATGCTTAAAAAAAGTGAAAAAAAAATCTCAAAAAATGTTTAAAAACTATAAACAACTGAACACAACATCAAAATATTCTAAAAAAACAATCATCAATTTAAATTTTTTTTTAGATAAATACACCAATGTGGGCACTGTCGCATTAATTACGATTTCCAAATTAGACATGATACACATTGTTTATACATCAAATCTTCAAATACATATCAAATCTCTAATATACACATAACGGAAATGCATAATCATGACTGAACATCTTCAAGGAATTTGTTATGATTTTTCAAAAGCCTAATTATATTCTTTTTAACAATTCCACGATAACATAATTCAAACAAACATTAAATTACATTCATATACATATTACTGAGAAATTGTAAGGCTCGATTATTTGGTATGTGATATAATAACTTGTTCAAAAAAACTATTATTAATTATATGTCATCATACTTAGTATTATATCATTGTCATCATTATTTATGAATGATATTCTAACGACACTACAAAAAAAATACTTTTTTCCTGACAAAAAAATCGTCGCTAAAAGTGCTTCTTTTCATCGGTAATGGTTTTCGTGACGAAATGTTTTTTTCGCGGCGTTTGTTACGTATGCAAGGTCGGTAAAGGTTTCTATTAACCAGAGTATTAGTTCAGTCGCGACGAATCTCATATTTTTGTCACCAAAGCTTTTCATGACAAACATCCTGGCTTCTCACCAGAAGGTTTTACATGCAACAAAATTTTTGTCACAAAATAATGAACATTTTATCACTAATTCAGTGTTGTTGTCACCAAAGGGTATAGACACATTTCGGAAATTTTATGGTGGTCCTGGACCAAGTATGACTTGGTGATCCAGGACCAATATAAATCCAGAAAAATACACGGGACCCACCGTGTAAAATATAAATGCCATGTTTTTACAAAATTGCCTCTCTTTTAAGAAGTCTTTTGGATGACAAGTATGATATGGTGGTCCTGGACCACCATAAATATAATAATAATAAAAATGATAAACAGACACATTAGAAGTCATAATTAATAAGAATATCCTGCAACCATAATAATTATTAATAAATATAATAATAATAATTTTTTAAAAAATATTATAATATTAAAAATAAAATAATAATAATAATAACAAAAACAACATTAAAAGAATAATAAAAAATTAAAAAAAAAAACTAGTTCCCACAGTCAGAGTTAAATACACTCCAACATTAAAAGACCCATGAGAATTTCTATATTAAGCTCTGAATGAGAAAAAGGAAAAACAAACTAGCAGGATTTCATTCATAGGGCAAACATGCAACCACGTCTCCTACACAAGAGGATCCACAACAGCACCTTAACATTAGAGGATATGGTCTCATAAAAATGACATAAAAACTTTAAGGGTGACTGACTAGTCTAACGTCCAAAAAACATATACAAATCCCAAATTAGCAAGCAACATCAGACTAAAACAGGCTAAATTACAATTTTGGTACTCTAACTAGACACGTTTTTCGATTTTGGTCATTGTTTTTCTCCGGCGACAATTTTTGTCAAATAAGTGGTCTTTGTTTTGCAAAAATAGTCCTGAACGCCGGAAAAACCACTTACAGGACTAAAATTGTCGCCGGAAAGACCACTTACAGGACTAAAATTGTCGCCGGAAAAAACCAATTTTAGTCCTGTAAGTGGTCTTTCCGGCGTTCAGGACTATTTTTTGTAAAAAAAGACCATTTACAGGACTAAAATTGTCGCCGGAAAAAAACCAGGACAAAAATCGAAAAACGTGTCTGATTAGAGGACCAAAATTTTAATTTAGCCGACTAAAACACGGCCATTTAGTTCAAAAACAATAAAATCCACGGAAACGTAAGTGTAGTGCTAACCGCAAATAAGTGATTTCTTAATTTATTTTTGAGAGGTATGATTTCTTACTTGAGTTCTCGAATTTCTGCTTCAGTATGCTTCACACTGTCAAACAAGTACTGCTTATCTTCAATATTATCCCTATAACACCAACAGAGTTAAAGGTACAACTTTTTGAGGTTGCGTTCTTTCTTGAAGAGAAGACAACAAACAATGATAATATAACAGTAAAAGAAGATCATACTCACCGAGTTCATCAAGTTTCTGTTGCTCCCTTTTCTTCAAATATTCTTGTCATGAGCATTCCTTATTTAGTAAGTATTCTTAAATTTAGAGAATACGAACACAAAAAATGAAGTGGAAGACGACTTACCAGCCAAAGAAGGTCTAGACACTAAATATAGGATTAAAAACTGAAGTACAACGTTTAAAGACAAACCTCAAAGTTTGAGAAATAATTGAAGGATTGTACTTTAGAAATGAATGAGACATGTATTTGTCTGTTGCATTTTTAAAAGTTTTGTTACGTTTTGAATCATGCAGAATATATGTTATATTGGTCGACATGGACGGAGAAGAGAACCATATCAAGGTTTCTACAACATTTGGTTATGGTGCACATTGTTCCTCTTTGAGCAGAAGCTAGATCTGCATAGGCAACTTCTTGCAAGTAGTTGATTTGGGTGGCTGGTGAACTCTTACAGAATCCATTTGTGAAGTTTTCAGTGACGGTGGTGGCTACCCCAATGCTGAAATCATTGATTCTTGATATTTACATGGTTTGCCGCTATACCGATACTTTTGTGGTTCACTTTGCTTTACTTTATTTTAAGAGCTTCGTTCAGCTTCTTTTGGATAATCAATTTTTTTGTTGTTTTGCTTTGTGGTGTCCTCTTAGTGCTCTGGTTGGTACTTCATCTGCGCGACACTGATCATCAAAGCATTGCCCCACGATTTGTTCGAATGTTGTTTGCCAAAATTCAGCAAGTAGGTTTTGTTTTCTTGTCAGATTCTTATTGGTTTCTCTAAATAACCTAGCTAGATTACTGTAAGATCAAAACTTTTATCTTTAATGCCTAGGACAAAGAAAACACAGACATCTTTTCTATTTCTAGCTTCTTTTCTTTAAGGGTTCTGTTTGAACTCCCTTAGCCTTAGACATGTCAATATTTCTCACAAAATGAGGCTAACAGATTGTCAAATTGCTCACAAATGAATCATGTCCTTTTTCCTTACATACAGGGCCTTTGGTGTTTCTGAAAATGGTAAACGTGTAGTGAGGGGAGAGAGTTTTATATTATGACTATAAGTTGCTTTTGTTGAAATCTTAATTTGTTTTCTATGTAAATCTGTAGTTCGAAGAAGCCATGCTGCTTGAAAATCATGTACGAGGTTAAAGCATTTTACCAACACTAATCCTTCTTGGGGTAAGTCCTATGATGTTTGATTGCTAATTTTTTTTCTTTTATTTTCTTTACGTTTTTATTAGGGTTTTTTTGGTTTCCGTGTTCATCATTTTTCAAAGTGCTCAGGTTGACAGAGGGAAACAAGCACACTACTGTTATGATGATGCAGAGCTTAAAAAACACCAAAGTCGTGGAATATCAAATAGCAGAGCGCGCCTTAATTCAAGTTGGTGTGTACTCCCTTAAGCATTTCATTTGCAGAAGAGTTCTTATTTTTATCAATTCCTATGTTTTCAGTTAATTGGGTTGTTTTATATGTATTAATATATTGAATTTGTTTGCCCTTGTTTTACTTACATTCTGTTGGCAATGAGTGCAGCCAGTGACTAGTTTGGGGAGTGTTTGCTGCTAAACATTACCTGCAATCTTCAATGGCTAAAGATCAACAATTACATATTAGATCTAATATAAAATCTGATCCAAGTATTAAATTTATTGTTATAACTCCTAGTAGACTGAATAATCTTCAAAATTCTGATTCGTATTTTTCCATCGTTACACGCAAATATATGCGTGCTTTTGATCACCTTCAGCACAAAAAATCTCCTTCTGATAAGTTTATTTCCGAGAATTCAAAAGTGTCTAGACTTCTGCCTAATGCTTTTACTTCATGTTGAATGGAGTATTCTGTTTTAGGTTGTGATGTTGTTTAATATGCTTTCTATCAGGCTTTTAGTCCAGGTTTTGCATCAGGTTCTGACCTTTATTTGAACTTGAGTTGAGGTACTTGAATGATGATCAATTTATTTATTGTATATAACCGACTCCTTGTTGTTATTTCGACTTAGGAACTTCCAGAATGTGTATCAACCTCTTTACCGTATGGGGAAGCTCAATAATATGCCCTTTTAGAGAAGGCATTTATACTAAGAAAGGCAATTTGTAGCTAGATGCTTAATGGATCCATTCAAATGTTATTAAATCAAAGCTTTGAAGCCTATATTTGCGGTGACGGTTAACATCACTTGTATTGCAGATAATTGTTCCGCATGGAGAGCCACTTACTGTTGATACTTTTTTTTTTGGCTTGGAAAGAGAAATTTGAAGCAGAGTTAGCCATGGAGAGAGCCAAGTAAGATTCATGGCTTCCTTAATCTATGTCCTTTGGAATAAAATAAATAGCTTATATTTGTATAAAAAATATTATGGCATCTGGCCTTTACTTTCTGGATTTACATCATGCCTTTGTTATCGATCCAGTTTGCATTAGGTCTTTAAGCAACGGTAAATTTAGAAGATTTCAAGTGATAAATTTCTCATAATTTGTAATTGATTTATTTGGGCGCAATTAAACTACTGGGTCAGCCTTTTATGGGCTGTTGAGTCGTTTTGGAGTGTGGCATCAGGAGGCTTTTGAGGCGTTTTAAAGTGTGGCATCAGGAGGATGTTGGAACGTTTATCGATGAGGTTAAGAGGATTTTTAGCAGCGTTTCAAATCGTGGTTATCTACGGTTTTCGTGACGTTTTAAGGCATCCGTTTCAGAGTCTCGGGGGACATTTTAAAATGCTGTAATTAGCTGTAGAGATATAAAAAGTGGTGACTATGTAGAACGCCACTACAATCGAACGCCTATATATATCCTTTTTTGAGACGTTTTCTGAAGTCACTAAACCTCATTTTTCTTGTAGTAATCCTTTGAGTGGCAAACCTAATGTGGGAAAATCCAACGCATACAAGGACGGATGGTGGGTTAATGGATTATATCGAGTATATCAGGTGGGTTGGATTAATAATATTTTATGGATCAAACTAGACTACATAGATTTTATAGTGTAATAATTTTTTTGTTCGTGTGGGCTTAGCCCCCCCCTTGTCCATATATTGGCTCCGTTCTTGAGGGCATAGGTAACAATACAGCACCTTACGCTTCCAAAAATATTCTGTTTCGTTTTATCCTTCCTTTATTTTATGTGAAATCCTTGTTTCCCTTTTCTTTCGTCACAACTTACTCTCAGTTCAACAATTTGCTAAACACAATACTGCTTATTTTGAATTTCACGGCTCTTATTTTCTTCTTAAGGATTATTCGGGTCAGGTTCGTCTTAGAAGCTATGCCAAGGACGGCCCTTAACACTTCTCAACCGCTCTCACTCCTCAAGATCTTTCCTCAACTCATTCCATTTAGCTCCCATGGCATGTTTGTCTTGGTCACAACCATGTTCGCACGTCAACACCGTTCTCCGCTCTATTGGTCAACCAACTCTTCCGGTTAACAACACCCATGTATATTCGGCTTGTCAAATGGCTAAAAGTCACTCCTAAACTCTCCACTTACCATCATTTACTTCCAATAAACTCCTTGATTTAATTTATTATGATGTATGGGGGACCTTGTCGTGAATTCTCGAATTATGGCTCTCGATACTTTGATTACATTTTCTATGATTTTATGAAAATTTATTTTGTGGTATCCTATTACATTGAAATCTGATGTTGAATATTGTTACTTTAGATTTTAAAATTCGGTTGCATGATTATTCAAAAACCGTATTAAGTCTATTCAGACAGATTGGGTGGTGAATACCGCCGTCTCAATACTAATTTTTAGCAGGTAGGAGTTTCTCATAGAATTACTTGTGCTCTTACTCCTAAGTAAATTGGAGCCGTTGAGAAACGTCATTGTCACATTGTTGAAATAGGACTTTCCTTATTATCTTTTGAATCTACCACTCCTATTTCGGGTGGTTGCTTTTGAAAATTTTGTCTATATTATAAATAGGTTACCTACTAAGGTTATCAATGGCAAGTCACCTTACAAGCAGGTATACAATCGTCTTCCGGACTACAGTTTCTTTCGGGTTTTTGGATGTGCATATGTTGGCCATATCTTCTTCTGTATAACTCTCATAAAATGGATTTTCACTCCAAATCATGTATTTTTATTGGCTACAGCTCGGATAATCATGGATATAAATGCATCGGCTTATCAACTAGAAAAAAATTATATTGCTCGACATGTCGTATTTGATGAGTATTCTTACCCGTACACACCTCCTCCCTTACCAACCCACTACACCCCTGCAAATATTCTTATCCCCACAAATCTGGTTTTACCTAATCCTTCCAATCATAGCCCATCTAATTTTCCACCTCCTGCTCCTCACGTCCATTCCTCCCCTTCACCTCCTAGCTCCAATCCAAGCCCTAAGACCATGCAAACCACCAAACCTAACTCACCTACCCCAAGCCCGGTGCTATCTTCACCCCTAAGCATCCAATGTTAACCTGCACCCGTACTCAATCGTTTAAGCCAAAGCCTCTGCCTGCCGACTTTATACTATACCCACCTCCAAAAGCTCACTTAACTACATCATCCGCTCATTTATCAAACCCACCTATTTCACAAAAGACAATCTATCTCCCCTAAGCTGTGTACTGCGAGTTTTCCATGCAGGAAGAACACAATGCCCTCATTCAAAACCAAACAAGGACCCATGTTCCCCCTCCCCGGGCAAAAATTTCATTGGTTGCAAGTGGGCTTACCATATTAAAAATAATGTTAATGGTATGGTTGATCCTTACAAGACTTGTTTTGTTGCCAATGGATTTTACCAAACCGAAGGTCTTGAATATAATGAAACCTTCAATCTTGTCGTCAAACCTCACTATTTGTACCATTTTCTCTCATGTTATTCGGTTTAATTGGCACATTCGCCAACTTGACATCAAAAATACATTTCTCCATGGTCACCTTGATGAGATTGATTACAAGCAACAACCTCCTGGCTTTGTTCACCTTGCCTTTCCTGATCATGTCTGTAAACTAGAATGTAGTCTATACGGCCTTAAACACGCCCCTTAAGCCTGATTTGCTAGCCTAGCCCATTTCCTATACACTCTTGGATTTCAAGCCTAGTCTTCTAATGCTTTTCCATATTACCTCCATCACAAAACAGCTACCATCATTATTCTGAATAATGTTGATAACATCCTCATCACCACCAGTCGTGATAATCCAGTCAACCAAGTCATTCACCAACTATCCACAGAATTTCCAGTTAAGGATCTCGGGCCCCTATTTTACTTTATTGGCATACAAGCTACTCGTACCACTACTGGCCTTTATCTCTCCCAAAGATATACATTTCAAATCTCTTTGATAATGCCAACATGTATGAAGCCAAACCTTTCAACACTCTTATGTCTCATAATACTTCCTTGTTCAAATTTGCAGGTACAAGTCTTCTGATCCCTCTCATGATCGGAGCATTGTTAGTGGTCTCAAATATCTCTCAATCCCAATATTGCTTATGTTAGAAATAATTTGTTTTTGTTTAGATGATAATGTTTATTTATCTGTTTTCAACCCCATTGACGATGTCCTGAAACTAACTGTTATAGTGAAAAGCTAAAAGATGTCTAGAATTTAATTGGGAGTTACTAGAGTCTGATTATTGTATAGGTTAAATCAGAAAAGCACTGTAATAGAAATGTTATAGGTTTTAAGGGAGTCTAAGAATTTTGCTGAAATCTAATCTAGATTGTCTGTTGAGAGATCAGACTAAAATGACTTTATCTAGTACTGAAGCTTAAGGCTGAGGGTACAACTCAGTTATGAAGGCTGAGTGTACAAACTCAGTTATGGAAGCTAAGGGATCAAATTGTGTTTTTGATGACTGAAGGCTAAGGTTCTTGGACTTAGTTATTGAACACTAAGTCTATGATGACCTGGACTGACTTTATAGAACTTGTACTGAAGGTCTAAGATCCATAAGGACGTTGTGAGAGGATATTAGTTATTAATTTTGTATAAAATGGTTTACTCAGATCTCACAAAATCAAGATCAGATGAAGAGAAGCATAACAATTGAGAAATAATGAAAAATTGAGTTTACGCTAAAACCAACTGACTGATGAGAGGACAAGGACATCAGCACAGCTGAGTAAAAGTTAGCTAATCAGATCGACATAAGGAAAATTCGAACGTTGAAAATCAAGCTTTTTGATTGGTTGATGATCTGACCATGTCAGTAAGGACACTGGCATTCAAGTAGATGTTGGCATATTCTATGGAATCCAAAGAAGGACCATTAGAAATTTGAAAATTTGAACCTTGGATTTCATACTATAAATAGAGGACTTAGCAACATGGTTCAAACACCTTTGCACACCGAATTCTGTACTACAGTGCATTGAAGTTCTGCTAAGTCATCACCATCATCTTTGTTCCTAAGTGTTCTACATTGCATTCAAATGCCTAAGTGTTCAACGATCTTCCCAGTTTCTAAACACTTGAAGGTTCTAAAGTTGAATTACTTTCTTGATTCAACCCAACTTTGATTCAACCAAAGGCTAAAGACTGTGAAGCATCTGGTCTATGGTTTTAAGGACAGTTGTTTGAAGTCAGGTAGACTGTGTGTAGTGGAGCCAGTGAAGAGGGAATTCAACCCTTCAAGGACCAGTGAAGCATTTGAAGAAGCAGCAATCCTACCTGTAATCCAAGAGCATAGATTGTGAAGCTAGGAATTAGTGAAGGACAATCAGACAAGGATTTTTGTAACCGTTCCTCAAAGAGACTAGTGGATGTTTATCTCCAACATCACAGGAGAATAGTGGACTGACATGATTACGCCACCTGGAACCACTATAAATATTGTGTTTTTATTTGTGCATTTACTTTATGCAATATACTATATCGGAGTTAATTTTATAGTATTTTTTGCAGCTTGAAACTGATTACATACAAACTGATTGAACCACACCAAGCACCCAGCTGAGTTCACCAAACTCAGAACAACATATTTTCAATAGAACAATAAAAATGTGAAAAAGACTCAATAATTATTCCGTTGCATTTAAACCAGTTGCAGAAATAGTCAATAGACTAAATCTTAGCTAAGTTATAAAAACTCCTTAAAAAGTTTCAAGTGACAAGTTATTCACCCTCTCCATTTTGAACATGTCTAAAGCCTTTCCAAGGGACCAACAATTGGTACGAGAGTAGTGTTCTTTAACAAAGTTCTATTTTAAAGAGATTCACTCTTGTTGTTCTTGCTGAAAGTTGTGAAAACTTTGCTGAGTTTAGTTTTTCTTATTTTTGCATCATGGACAACATGGACAGATTTGATGAGTATAAAAGACATTTGCAGGCATACCTACAAGCAGTTGATGAGATGATGGATGTTTTGACTGACGGACCACTTCAGATAACACATATATAGTTCATTGAAGGTGGGGGACAAGTTAGAGTAACAAAGCTAAAGAATCAGTGGAATGCTAAAGATAGAAAGCGAACCATTCTGAACAACATTGCAGTAGATGTTATGTATATGACCATAGTGTTAGGAAAATTTTGTTGTTTTGATGATGGTCATACTAGCTGTTATAGCAAGCCTGAAATAAGTCTAAAGGAGTTAGTAATGTTTGTATAAGACTTTACTTAGAATCTGAAATTTTGTATAAGTTCAGTCAGACAAGCACTGTACTAGACTGGTAGGACAACTCAGTAAAATGAAGAGCAATGGACAAGCTGAGTGAAGACAGCCAAGTACCAGCACAGTGAACTGAAGATGTTTATGGACAGACTTATAACCAAGGAAGTCTGTGATGACCTTGGATAAGTCTAAAATATACATTACAAGTGATGGATTTGTTTTAAATTTGGTGTACACTGATCTCACACAAAACAAGGATCAGTGAATTGAAGCTCTATCGGCTGTACAAATATAAGTTAAGAAACACAACCAGAAAGGAAGTAGCAGACTGATAGCAGCCCATAGTAGCCCAGTGACCAGCAGATAAGTAAAGTAGTCACTGGACCGGCTAAGCAACATCCGAGTGAAGAAACATCAAAGTCAAGTATACTGTCTTTGCTTGATTTAGAACATGGAAAATATTTAAATCAAGCAATTAATGCAGAATCAATCAAGGATAGATTTTAAGAAGATCGTTTAATGAAAATCCGGATCACTAGAATCAAGGAAAATGAAATCAAAGAAGAATAAAGGATTATTCTCCGCATTAAATAGCCAATGGACCAAAATTCAATATCAAGAAATCATGGGTATAAATAGAAGGCATTAACAGGCAAGAAAAACACATGAAACGACTGATCATCAAGAATTCTAAGTTCCAAACTCTGTCGAATTCTATAGCCTTCATCTTGATCTACATTGTTTAATCCAGAAAAGATCAACTCAGAATCCAGGCTTCAAATACATATCAAGTACTGAGATTGATCAAGCCTTGTGAATTCAATTCACATTTGTTTGCAACAATTCAATCAGATTGTTTGAGAAGGAATTGCAACCCAGTGTGATAGCTGCTGAAGGTTTGTTCTCAAAGAGCAGTGTCTTGAAGACTGAGTCACTGAAGCTTTTGTGGACAGGGAGTGATAGTCTTGAGATTGTGAAGCTTGTGTATTCATTGACAATCATACTAGTGTATTGGTGAAAGACAATAATGAATTCCTCGAAACATCACAGGAGAAGAGTGGATTAGGGGATTACACTACCCTAAACTACTATAAACCTTGTGTTATTTACTTACAACATTTACTTTCTGCATATACTTTTAGTATTCTATTTTACATGTGTGTGATTGCTTAAGAGTTTTGAAAATACGTTCTGAAAGGTTTAATTACCGCTGAACAATAGCTTTTCATCAAGAAAAGTTTTTGAACTCCCAATATAGTCATTGACCCCCATTTGACAATATTTTCACCCATTTCTGGGACCAACAATTGGTATCGGAGCAGTGTTATTTGTATCGGAACCTGTTCAGATCTGATTTATGGTAACAAGGAGATCATTTTTTTAAAAAGTATTTTCAAACGCTTTCAAGTAGAATTAATATTTATAATCATATTATGTAGTCCTCAAACTTTATGTCCAAAATTCCACTTTTTAATGTCAATAATTTTGATGAATACAAAATAAGAATGTTGTCTCATCTTGCAGCAACTCATAAGGAGATGATGGATGTTATCATTGATCGTCCTCTTAAAATCATGACTATAGAGACTACTCGTCCAAATCAAGGGAAAGCCATTGAAAAAGCAAAGAAATATTTGACCAAAGATGACATAAGAAGAGAAAATATGGACTTTGCTGCTAAAGATATGATTATGAAAACTCTGGACAGTAACATGTTCATGAGAATCAAAGATTGCAAAACTCCAAAAGAAATGTGAGACAAATCGGCACTCATCAATGAAGGATCAGAGGCAATCAAAGAAAACTAATTATATGTTGCAAAGCCGAAATTTAAAAACTTCAAAATGAAGACCGGTGAATCCATTGATCAAATGGACAACATGTTTTCAAGTATCATCGGTGAACTACAACAACTAGGACATAACTACCCACAAAAAGAAGTATGCCTGAAGATCTTGAGATGCTTGCCAGAAAGATGGAGAATCATAACTTATGTACTTAACGGCACATTGGATCTTGCCAATATTGATACTCTAACCTTAATGTCACAGCTGAAAGCTCATGAATTTGAGCTAAACAATGAGAATGGTGCACCAGCTGAGCCACACATGGCTACTGCACTGGTGGCACCCCAGCAAAGTAAAGCAGCTGACTCAACCAGCAAAGAGACTCAAGAATTGAAATGGCAGATTGCCTAACTGATCAAAAGATTTGACAGATTCAAGAAAAGACAGTACAAAGGGAGTTCTTCATCCAAAAACAAGACTTAACATTGCAAATATTTCAAGAAGAAAGATGATGAACTCAGATGCTTCAACTGTAAGAAGAATGGACACTTCAAAGCTGATTGTCCATATGAGAAAAAGAAAAGATACAAGTCATCAGATAAAAGAAAGATCAAAAAGGCGTTAAAGGCTGAAACAAGCAGTAAAGATAGTGAAACAACAGGGTCATCTGAAAGTGACTCAAATGCCAATAAAGACACCGGCTCAGACAATGATAAGGCATGTTTATGTCTAATGGTGAAAGAAGTTGAAGAAACAGAGGTACTATCGAGTGTATCCTCATCTAATGCATGTACAGCTGACACTGCACAATCTACCATTTTCCCTCTAGTACATCTGATTCAAAATCTCATGAGTAGATTTGAAGAAATTCAATCAAATCATGAAATTCTGGAACGAGAATGTAAGAATCTAAGGAAGGAAAATGAGAAACTAAAAAGAGAACTAGATATGCTAAAATCACACTTAACTACTAAGGAAGTTAATTTAGCATTCAACAAACTGTAGATGGTCAAACATCTATTGTTGATAGACCAGCAAAGGAAACTACCTCACCAGCAGAGATGATTTCCGCACCAGCTTACTAACACCCAAATAGGTTTGGATCCAGATGTGGTCTTGGTTACAATAGACAAGATGAGGGAAGACACATTGGTCAACATAAGAATG
Source organism: Gentiana macrophylla (assembly GCA_026214975.1). Lineage (NCBI taxonomy): Eukaryota > Viridiplantae > Streptophyta > Magnoliopsida > Gentianales > Gentianaceae > Gentiana > Gentiana macrophylla. The sequence continues at coordinate 49,382,723 of CM047805.1, forward strand.
AATGAAAGACCAAAACTGGTCCTAAATTCAGAAAAAAGACAGGCCACTGTGTCAGCTACTCATCCGGCACCATTGAAGGCACAGACTAGTGCAATGAAACAGCAAAACAAATCATCTTACTAGCCTACTAAAGGTAAGGGCATACTAAAAGGTAAGGGTCAAATTTACCCTTTAGAAGATGATTGGAATGTTCCACCCCCAATTCATAAACAATCTTATGGATTCAGGAGATACTAGAATCAGACTGGCCTTGGATACAAAGGACAATACGAGAATTGACGATCAAGGAACTGACACTAAGCAATTGACACATATTTCATATAATAATCTGACTATCATTTATCAATCGAGCAGGATTCGGGGTAAATATAGGCATGATTTATAGTACTAATTTCAACATGATCAACTACCCCCCACTTAGCTTTTGGTCGTCCTGAACAAAAAGGCAAAAGAAAATGAACCCTTCACCAATATACAAGTTAATTAAAAACAGCTGAGCGTCACAAAGCCGAGATAACAACCATGCCGACTCATATCCATAAGCAATGCATTAAGAAATTTTCAATTCAAGAACTGGTGTGTGTGTGCACTAACAAAATATCCTGAGTAAATTTGAAGAAATTCAAACAAATCATGAAATTATAATACAAGAATGCGAGAATCTGAGGGAAGAAAATAAAAGAGTAAAAGAAGAACTGGACAAGTTAAAAGCTGAATCAACTAGTAATGAAGTACACTTAGATGATCAACAAGAAACATATGATCACTTATCTGGTGTTGACAGACCGGCTGAGAAATCCTCCCTACCAGTTAAGACCACCACCGCACCACTTTATGCACCAGCTTACAAACCCCGAAAAAGGTTTGGATCCAGATCTGGTCTTGGCTAAAATAGTAAAGATGAGAAAGGAAACAATAGACAACACAAATATGAACCTAGGACCAACACTAGACCTAAATTCAGAAAATGACAGACCATAGTTTCAACTACTCATCATGCACCAGTGAATCGATAAACCAGTGCAGTGAAATAGTAGAGTAAATCATCTTACCAGCCTACTAAGGGCAAAGATTTACTGAAAGGTAAGGGAAGACTTTACCCTTTAGAAGATGATTGGAATGTTACACCTCCAAAATACAAGAAGAAATCACTTCCTGCCACGCAACCTATGTTTAGGAAAATCCCATCCAGGCATGTGTAGGAAGTAGGAGCTTAGATCTAAACAAATTAGATCTATGCGCAGCAGATGGATCACGATTCATATATTATAACACATAAACAAAGGATTTAATTACTACAAGGGAGTTAAGAAAATCATACAAATAGTAAGGAAGATAAACTTTAATCTTCGGATGAGAAGCCTTGATCTTCCAATGTGTTCTCCAAACGGTAGTTGCTGGACACCCTTCTTGATATGAGAGCCTCCTCGATATGCAACGCCAAGAAAAACTTGTAGTTTTTCTTCTTCTAAAACCCAAGACAAGAAAACTAATTTTCTCTCTCCTTTCTTTGGTGGTGGCCGAAAAATCTTAAGTGTATTTTACACTTGGAACAACTCTCCTTTTATAGGAGAGTAAATCCTTGGTCTCCAAGTTTTAATTAATTAAAAAAAATAAAAAGATATTTTCCTTAATGAATAATTGTGACATGTCAATGACCAATAGGAAACCAAATAACATGTCATACAACCAATCACATAACAAGAATATCTTTTATTTTCCAAAACACAAGAAAATCAATTCTTGTGCTAAAAGAGAACCAAAAAATGCGCCACTTACCCTAGGGTTTAGAAGCCCACATAAAATGTCTTTTATGTGTATTATATTATTTAGCCCAACTAAATAATATCCATGCATATCAATTAATTGGCCCAACCAATTAATTATTTCTGAGGCCCAAATAAACAAGAATATTAGCCCGAATTATAGAAGCCACATTGGGGACCATGGACCTATAACCAGTAGCTCCAATAATTAAATATAATATTCATCGAATAGAATAAATATATATAATTATTAATTCCGGGATTACGCCACCATAAACCTGAAACTGAACTCTACCAAATATAGATATATACTTATACTCAACCTATAGAGTGAATAAGCGTCCATTGATATAATCACTACATATGGATTAACCCTCCATAGCCTCTCCACTCTGTGTGGGATGTCTCCGTAAACCTGACACATAATATCTTATCCTTATTTACCATTAACCCCCTGATGATCAATTAGTGCACATATCTGACTAGTAGCTAATTAGTCAAATGTGAACTCCCGGGATTTATCACTTTCTTAGGGCTAACAAATATGGGGACCGTCTCTCTACTTCCCGCAGGAAGGAATGGATTCCATATCTGTGAAAATCAGAACGACTCACTCATCAGGAGACAGTGTCAATGAGAAGTGACTTGGAACACATATTTAAGTGAACCGTAACTAACACATCAAACACTACCCCGAGACAAGTAGCACCCTGTGATCACCTCAGGATTAAGGTTGATCCATATATGATCATATAATGATTTAATAAGATTCCTCAATTACGGAATTATATCGAAAAATTCAGATTAAATCGGTCCAGTCCTATATGAATGCCATCATATATAAATGCCCCACGTAGGTACCCTCTACCGACAGTCCGGATAAGACTATCACACCCTAAGGTGTTCTGGGCGCATTATTGGTGTTTTAATCAAGAGACCCTAAACTCTGATTAAGTTCACCACGGACTAACAGTTTAAGTATATCACCACTCACTTAATCCTCATGTGCATGGCACACACTGAGTTAAGCGGTTACATACTGATATACTTAGGGTTTGCATCAGTGTATTACTTACAAGCACAAAGCAAGTAATAAGGTGAGATAAATTCTGTTATAAAAAACAATTACACAAATTGTCTTTCGGGCACTACACCTAACAATCTCCCACATGCATGAAATGACAAGCAACGATTGTTTTTAGAGCACACCCTTTCTCATCTTATTCACAACACTCTCCCACTTGCTCTAAAAGCAGATGAGACATATCCCTCAATGCCGTACCCTCCAAGCACTTGACTTGGTATACTGATTAGTTAGGTTGTCGGCTCGAGACGATCTTTAGGATCGAAACGTCGCCGGTCCATCTAATCAGGCGGTACTTTCTCTCAATATGCTTTTGACCTCTAGTGACTGAGAAGATCCTTCTAAGCTATCTCTTCACTGTTTTAACAATGAAGTGATATTGGCTCACCAGACCTGGAATTACTCCCAGATCAGGAAGGAAATTCCAAAGCTATATCGCCACTTCAGCTACCCCGAAAGTTGCTACGTATCTGATTAATTAAAGTTGAATTGGCGGTGTAGGATTTCTCCAGACTATAGCTCTATCACAATGAGTAAACACTAAGCCCGAGATCGTCCCAATGATCATCCTTAATCTGACTATAAGTCAGAATCAGTGTAGTCAACCAGATTCAAGTTTGCACTCGAATGTACAAGCACATTATTCCTCGTTCTTCAAAGGTACTTGAGGACGTACTAAAACTGCTATTCAATGCTCGAATCCGAGATTCAAATACTATTGACTTGTGATAACCTGACTAGCCGTTATCCAAGAGAGACACTATCCTATTTTCTCTTTATCCGAAGATTTTGAGAATCATTCCTGAGAGGTAGGGTAGGACTACTCTCATTGAATGTTGCATCCGTATATGCAAGATCATATTAACCAATAAGATGGATGGGATAGCCAATGACTCATTCTTGTGAATTTGACCGAATCAAATTCTTAGAATATAGTCCAATTCTCTCATCCAGAGAATCTTGGCGTGTCAGTTTCCGACTTCAGATAGCATACCCATGTTGTTTCCATCCGTTGCAGTGTTATCATTCATGAACACTAATACTACTACTTTACCAATATTGATATCCAGTCTATGAAAGACTTATCAATATTCTGGTCAAGTCCACATGTTTTAAAACATGTGGCTTTAAATCACCAAGAGGTTCTCTTAAATCCACATAGGATATAACCCCCGACAGTCATCCTGCCATGTGCTCTAACCAAGATCCTTCTGTTCTGAATGAATCCAGACTCCGTTTTTTCGGCAAGAAAGTCTCAGGGAATCACCCATATTTTCTGCTTTCTAACGAAATCTAGCAAGACTGAGTAGTGAGAGAGTTCAAGGTCTGGTTAACTCTCTACTTTTCAGGGAATCACCCCTATACCACTCATCTTTGCACTGAAAGTTTAAACTTTCCTATTCATTCGACTATTTTCCGTGTAGATCCAATTGCTCCCACTGGGCCTGAGACACTCAGGTGGTTCTACAAGAGGCTGAACTGAACTGGAGTACCAAAAACTCTATTTACAGGGTTTAGGCTTTCAAACCAACCTCTATGATCAGAATCCTATAAGCCCACCAAGAGCCATAGGTTATCAATCACCCCAGCAGACTGTAAAGTCCACAAAACCACAACGGGTCAACGGTTAAACCATAATCCCACTGCGTGGTGGATTGACATTCTGATCCAGTAGTATTTATCAGTGTAATCACCAACAATCAATGTTGGACGTGGTCTTATTAAATCAGATAGTAACTACCTTTGGGTAACCATACTCCAGGGTCTAAGGCTGTCACTTATAGATTCTATCAGAAGGCTTGTGACAGTTCAACCATCACTTTCTGATCTCAAGAATCTTATAACCAACCTTCACTCGTCTCATTAAGATATTTCATGAACAGTCACAATCTGAACGTATGCGCAAAATCTCCTGTCCTACCTTCAAGCATTAAGTGCTAAATGCCTACATTTACGGAAGTGGTGTGAACCAAATTCACTCCTTATCCATAAATTCACTAGCATTTTCTAGGTAGACTTCTCGGTTTACATAATAATGTTAACCATTATTTTGCAACCAATTATCTTAATTGAGTTTAGCAGTGTATTGTAGTATATCAATAACTATATAGGGCAAGTCTATGGTTTCTTCCTCAGTGAAAAATATTCCACTAGAAGGAAAGCCGATCATCAGTCCCAAGACCATGTGATAGCCAATTTTTGAGCATGGAATACTCTATTCTCTGCTAAAATCAGAGACTCCTCCTCGCATTCTTTAGATACACTAAATCGTGTTTCGAGTAGTTATCAGACAAAATATCACCACTCAAAAGCTCCCATTAGCTTGTATCTCTCACTAGACCCAGAAGGTCAATATGAACAAGCTACATTACTTCTTCAGATCTATTACCCTTTCCCAATTGAAAGGTAGCTTAGTCATTGTTCCTTTAAGACATTGTTCCGAGACTGGGAGATAGGAATCACCCATAGCCAGTCGTTAGGTCTTATCTCTAGGATATATGCACTAATTAATAGATTTTGAAAAATCGCTTATCTTAATACGGAAACCGTTTGCCTATAATAGTTTAAGACGTGTTTCATATACATTTTCAGCATTTCTTAGTGGTTCTGACTCTATCAAACAAAAGTCCGAGTCTCGGATTCGTACTACAAATGTCATATTCACTTTCTATGAGGCAACAATATGTCGAGTTGAAAGTGAATCCATTTGTTCCAACGAATCTGAAAACAGAAAAATAAATTTTCCGTCGAATTCAAAATTCATTTCCTCATACCACTCTCACTATTCTAACTGAAATTACTACCCATTATTACTCTATTAATCGTTAAAACAAAGCTTCCTTGTTCTTCCAAAGAACATAGCTCCTGAGTCGAGTTACTCGGTTAAGAAAGTCGCTAAGGATTCATTGGTTAGTGATCCGAAATCACTTTCCTTATCATATACTTTCTTTAATTAATATTTCAGTTTAGCCTCAAACTTAGTTTAGATGATTAACACTTATAGACATTCTTTCCCATTCTTGACTTTCCTTAAAAGGAAATAGTCTTGAACTAGCAGTTCGTTTGATTAGACACTACTCGTGAACTGTGGGATGTCTAATGAAAGTGTTACCCAGTGGGACTAATTTTCTAATAAATTAGAAAAACAACAAAACATAAGATTAAAGCTCCCACTAGTTTATCGGTTCCAAATACCGTCTAACTAGGAACACTTTAATTTATGATTTTCTAATTTTTCTATTAGAAAATTTCTAGTGTAGTCACTACACAATTAAAAATTCACTAAAAGAATTTTACCGTCCCAATCATCTTTCAAACTAACTATGGTTGTCTCTCGTTCAACACAGTGGCAAATGACTTATACTTATTTACGCCACTTAAGTCTTGAAGGCTCAAGAGAAATATCTCTTCCGAAAAATTAATCGCATGTAAGATTAATAAGTACAACGTTCTAGTTACTTACCACTTTTTAACGAAGTCGTTACTAATCAATTTAATACATACACTAGCAGTCTAGTACCCTAGAGAGATAATAAATAATTGTAAATAAAAATGACAGAAAATAAATCCAAATTATACACTACTAATAAATTTTAGGAACTATAAACTAAATGTATAGTCTATCCTACCGTTCTAAGGATTTAGTCTCACACCTCAGTGCCGCCTTAGGGTAGGTCAAAGAGGTGACGAGTAAATTGAGATCTTTCTCTCTCGATGATTAAAATGGAATCGAACATCCAACTTTAATCCCCAATTACCTTTCTTTTTCAGCCAAGGTATTACCAAAAATACTCTTTATGAGTGTGACCTACTGTTTCTGATTTTTAGGTAGACCCCGAGTGTGCTGCCTTCGGGTCGGTTAGTGACTCGGTGAGTACCCAAAATCCTATCCTTTCGGAGACCAAGCCTTGAATTTTGATAGCGGTGAAGGCCTTCTTTAGGGGGCCAAAATCAAAGCCGGCACGAGGCGTCACCATTCTCTCACGGTGCTTGAGTCAACAGTAGAGGTTGTGGGGTCGGCTGTCGCCTCTCCCACACCCACTCAATATTTTGAAAAAGTGGTGGGTTTACTGATTTCGTTTTTGGAATTGATGTATCTTTAAGGATCAATAAATCATAGGCCCGAATGGTGTCGGTTATGTGGGCTAGCCCACCCGACCTATTCGTTGGAGCATATGTGGCCGTCAGACGGGTCAAGCCTAGGGGAGCTCCGTTGAGCCATAGTGGCTCGTCGGATGGCTCAGCCTTGCCGGAGCCCCGTGCAAATGCCACACGTGGAGGGTTAAGTTGATCGAGCCGTGGCTCAGTTGACCACCCAACCTTGGTTTGACCATTTTCAAACCATATTCGCCCATAATTGTCCAATCCCTTAACATCAAACTTTCATGTAGAAACTACAGACAAAAACGAAATCTCGTCTAGGTAAGGTGGAATTCACCGAGAATCCAACACCTTAACAATGAGGTTTCAGGATTTTACTCCCTATGCTTTCGAGAGTGGGATTCACCGAGAATCCATCACCCAAACTCGACGATTGATAAAACCCATGATCCTCGGTTTTTACCCTAATTAGTTTCTAATTAATATCAAACAATTAATTAAAACTAATTGCGTGTTGTATACATGCCTAACTAATTCCTCGAATTAATTTCTACATGTATGCATATGGAGTGGAATTAATGATATGATGCATGTCATGGTAATTTTCTGGTTCTACACATACAACCTAAGCATGCATACTAGTGCGGAAAATAAACATCAAGATGGACCGTTGGCACCCCCGTATCTAACCTATTAGAAAATAAATAAATAAACCCTAACTAGGGTTTACTAGTTTCTAACATAATCTGTAATTTGTTCAACCGATGATCGGAAACCAAACAAACTCGGATCGTGTGAAACATTCGGACACTGTTCTTCACTCCTAAAACTTCAATATGGGCGGTTGGATTGGAGTTTCGGCGTGCCAATTTTCTTGATAAGCCGTCGAATTTCTTTGTTGAATCGTAATGCAGCGGTAGTATATGATGACTTCCCGGAGCCGATCGGGCATCGAGATGAAACTCGATCGACCTGAACTTTTATGGCATGTACATAACACCATGGTAAATAATCTGGTCGGATTTTCGTTTCAACGGTCCAAACTCTTCTCGAAAGACGAGGAAGTCACAGCTAGGGTTTCTGTGAATCCTGTGTTTTTCTGTTATAGTAGAAAATTTATTGCAACAAACAGATATCGAGACGGACTCCGATCAACCCCAAATTTGGAGGGCATGTTCTTCACCTTTTAATCTTAATTCTGACTGGAGGGATTGTCGTTTCAATGGCTCAATCAACGGGAAAAACGGAAATACCAAACAGAAACAACACCGATCTACTTCTAGGAAATTAAAATTGCAACAAAGAATAAATTACATAATTTCCTATACTCATATGAACGAATTTTCTTCATTTATATGAGTTTACAATAGATCTAACGGGTAAACAGTGCCAACCCCAATCCATCTTTTCAACCACAACAACCAATCATTATCTATGCATATAAAAAGTTAAAATTTATCTACATGCTATTCCACTCCTTTAAATCGTTTATTTATGATTATAACTACATAAATCGTGGAACCTCGCACCGATACCACTTGTAGGAAGTAGGACCATAGATCTAAACAAATTAGATATTTGCGCAGCGGATGGATCACGATTCATATATTATAACACATAAACAAAGTATTTAATTACTACAAGGGGGTTAAGAAAATCATACCAATAGTAAGGAAGAGAAGCTTTAATCTTAGGATGAGAAGCCTTGATCTTCCAATGTGTTCTCCAAAGGGTAGTTGGTGGACACCCTTCTTGATATGAGAACCTCCTCGATATGCAACACCAAGAAAAACTTGTAGTTTTTCTTCTTCTAAAACCCAAGACAAGAAAACTAATTTTTTATCTCCTTTCTTTGGTGGTGGCCGAAAAATCTTAAGTGTATTTTACACTTGGAAAAACTCTCCTTTTATAGGAGAGTAAATCCTTGGTCTCCAAGTTTTAATTAATTAAATAAATAATTAATTAATTAAATAAAATAAAAAGATATTTTCCATAATGAATAATTGTGACATGTCAATGACCAATAGGAAACCAAATAACATGTCATACAACCAATCACATAACAAGAATATCTTTTATTTTCCATTACACAAGAAAATCAATTCTTGTGCTAAAAGTGAACCAAAAATGCTCGACTTACCCTAGGGTTTAGAAGCCCATATAAAATGTCTTCTATGTATATTATATTATTTAGCCCAACTAAATAATATCCATGCATACCAACTAATTGGCCCAACCAGTTAATTATTTCTGAGGCCCAAATATACAAGAATATTAGCCCGAATTATAGAAAACACATTGGGAACCATGGACCTATAACCAGTAGCTCCAATAATTAAATATAATATTCGTCGAACAGAATAAATATATATAATTATTAATTATAGGATTACGCCACCATAAACCTGAAACTGAACTCTACCAATTATAGATATATACTTATACTCAACCTATAGAGTGAATAAGCATCCATTGATATAATCACTACATACGGATTAACCCTCCATAGACTGTCCACTCTGTGTGGGATGTCTCCAAAAACCCGACACAGAATATCTTATCCTTATTTACCATTAACCCCCTGATGATCAATTAGTGCACATATCTGACTAGTAGGTAATTAGTCAAATGTGAACTCCCGAGATTTATCACTTTCTTAGGGCTAACAAATAAGAGGAATGTCTCTCTACTTCCCGCAGGAAGGAATTGATTCCATATCTATGAAAATCAAAACTACTCACTCATCAGGAGACAGTGCAAATGAGATGTGACTTGGAACACATATTTAAGTGAACCGTAAATAACACATCAAACACTACCCCGAGACAAGTAGCACCATGTGATCACCTCAGGATTAAGGTTGATCCATATATGATCATATAATGATTTAATAAGATTCCTAAATTACGGAATTATATCGAGAAATTCAGATTAAATCGGTCCAGTCATATATGAATGCCATCATATATAAATACTTGCGTAGGTACCCTCTACCAGCAGTCCGGATAAGACTATAACACCCTAAGGTGTTGCAGGCGCATTATTGGTGTTTTAATCAAGAGACCTTAAACTCGATTAAGTTCACCACGGACTAATGATTTAAGTATATCACCACTAACTCAATCCTCGTGTGCATGCCACCCCTTTGATTCTGTGGTTACATATTGATATACTTAGGGTTTGCAGCAGTGTATTACTTACAAGCACAAAGCAAGTAATAAGTTGAGATAAATTCTGTTATAAAAACAATTACACAAATTGTTTTTCGGGCACTACACCTAACATCATGTTCCTGGATACATGAAGCAGTATGAAAATAGGTTTCCTCCTGCATATTGGGGAGTGAAATAGGATGCAAATACACCTAAAGGTAGAGAATTGTATCAGAATAATTCTATCAAGAAGTATTATGCCATGCCTTATACATATGAGGTTTATGACTTCAACCATCCAAGGAGAAGATCCTTTGGATTTACACTTGGAGTAGAAGGGATGACTGCTAACAGGTATGGACCCAAACCATGTTGGGTATCTAAACATGCATAATTTGTTTTGTAGGATGTCTGGTATATAGACAGTGGATGCTCCAGACATATGACAAGAAACAAAGGATGGCTGACTGACTCTAAAGATTTTGATTGACCAAAAGTTACCTTTGGAGGCAAATAAAACCCCGGAAATATTAAGGGGAATGCATCATGTTGAAGAACAATCTAAAGATTCAGAATGTGTCTTATGTCAAGAGATTGAATTTCAATCTTTTAAGCATTAGTCAATTTTGTGACAAAGGCAATGCGTACTCAGCAAAGAAGGATGCAAAGTGATTCACAATCAAACCAGCACAGTTGTACTTGCAGGAAAGAGAGAAGACAAAATGTATGTGGTAGATTGGAAGATAGCAAAAGTAGAAACTTGTCTGCTTTTCAAGAACAAACAATAAACTAGATGTATTTGGCACAAAATATTGAACCATCTTAACCTCAAGACCATCAACAAGTTATCAAAGAACAAGCTAGTAGAAGGCCTACCTAACATTACCTTCAAAAAGGAAAGTCTTTGTGATGCATGTCAGAAAGGAAAACAGATCAAGAGTTCTTTCAAGTCAAAGCCACAACAATCAACAACCAGGATTCTGCATCGCGTACATATGGATCTTTTTGGACCTGTTACACCAGTGAGTGTAAGTGGAAAGTAATACACTTTAGTAGTGGTTGATGACTTCTCCAAGTTTACTTGGACCATTTTCATGAACAAGAAAAGAGAGACACTCACGAAGCTACCAGACTTACTAAGAATAATTCAAAATGAAAAAGAGTTGAAGATCATCAAGATAAGATCAGACAGAGGCACAGAATTCCTAAATGAAGTGATGAGAACCCACTGTAAAAAAAATGGAGTACTATATCAACTATCAGTAGCAGGAACTCCTCAACAAAATGAAGTTGCAGAAAGAAGAAATAGAACTTTAAAGGAAGCAGTTAGAACCATGATAGCAGAAGCAAGCTAACCAAAGAGATTTTGGACTAAAACAGCAAACACAACATGTTTTACTCAAAACAAATCTATCATCAACAAACATCATGGGAAAAAACCATATGAAGTGTGGAATGGAAGAAAACCTAACATATCTCACTTACATATGTTTGGATCTAAATATTTTGTTTTGAACAGGAATCAGCTACATACTTTTGTTGGAAAGGCTGATGAAGCAATATTCATGGGATATTCAGACACCAACAAAGCTTTCAGAGTACTCAACAAAAGAACTTTGGTGATTGACGAATCAATTCATGTAGTGTATGATGAACCAGACACCAGCAGTGAAGATTTACACACTTTTGAAGAAGAAGTTGCACAAGGACAAATCTACATGAATACAACAGTACCAGCTACCATTCTAAATCACACTTTTGATAATCAATATGAAGTACTAGTTTCTATAAAAACAGAGCCACAAACACATACTCAAGAAGTTGATGCGCAAGCAGGAACAATTGAAGCACCAGAACAAGCACATCTCCATACAGGTGTTAGAACCAGAAGACAACTGGAGAGTATGCTAACTTGCTTTCTATCACAAGTGGAACCCAAAACAATAGATGATGCAATACAAGATGCTGATTGGATAACAGCCATGCAAGAAGAACTCAATGAATTTGAGAGAAATGAGGTTTGGGAACTTGTTGATAGACCTAACATGGAAGACATGATTAGAACAAAATGGGTATTCAGAAACAATATGGATGAACAAAAAACTGTTGTCAGAAACAAAGAAAGACTAGATGCAAATGGATATTCACAAGGATAAGGCATAGATTATAATGAAACCTTTGCACTAGTAGCTAGATTGAAAGAAATTAGACTTTTCCTATCTTTTGCACCCACAAGGACTATAAGGTATATCAAAAGGATGTCAAGAGTGTATTTCTGAATGGACACATGAAAGAGGAAGTATATGTGGAGCAACCCCCTGGTTTCCAACTCAAAGGGAAGAAGACAAAGTTTACAAACTCAAGAAGGGACTATATAGACTCAAACAGGCACAGAGCCTGGTATGAGACACTGTCACAATTCGTAATCCATAATGGATTCAGCAAAGGAACCATTGACAAGACACTTTTCAAACTAGAAGATGGAACAAGCACTTACTAGTTCAGATATATGTGGATGATATCATTCTTGGATCAGAAGATGAAAAACTATGTGAAAAATTTGCAAATCTGATGAAAAGGAAATTTCAAATGAGTATGATGGGTGAACTCAACTACTGTCTTGGTTTACAAGTGAAACAAATGGAAGATGACATATTTATCAATCAAGCCAAGGAGACAAAGGACATGATACACAAATATGAAATGGAAAAAAGTGGCACATCAGACACACGCATGTGTGCAAGGACAGTTCTTGGAAAATATGAGAATGGAAAAGATGTTGACCAGAAGCTATATAGAGGAATCGTTGGCTCACTACTCTACTTAACTGCAAGCAGACCTGACATTGCTTTTGCAGTAGGAGTATGTGCAAGATTTCAAGCTCAACCTAAGGAATCTCACTTGCTAGTAGCTAAGAGAATCATCAAATATTTGAAGCACACAATCAATGTAGGAATTTGGTATCCCAAAGATGGTGGATTCAAACTAATATCTTATTCAGATTCAGACTATGCTGCATGTAAAATTTGACAGAAAAAGCACTTTAGGAACTTGTCAAATGCTAGGCAGCAGACTAGTAGCATGTTTTAGTAAAAAACATAATTCTATAGCTGCTTCAATAGCTGAAGCAGAATATATAGCAGCAGGTAGCTATTGTGCACAAGTACTATGGATCAGACAACAGCTAAGAAACTATAGAATTCAGTAGAAGACAATTCCAATCATGTGTGATAATACAAGTGCAATATCAATTACAGAGAATTCAGTGCTTTAGTCAAGAACAAAGCATATTGATGCGAAACATCATTTTTTCAAAGATAATGTCGAAAATGGAGATGTAATCTTGAGATATATATTTAAAGAAGACCAATTTGCTGATATCTTCACAAAACAACTCAGTCATGAAAGATTTTGTAAGTTGAGAACTAAGTTGGGAATGATAGAAATTGACTAAGTTTCAAGAGCAGCTAACGGGAGTAATCAGCGTAGTCACTTCACCAGCTGAATAAACCTTTGCCAATTTGGGTGCGCTCACTTGGCAGGTAAGGCACTGTTACCAACAAAGTCCGCTTCACTGATTGTTAGGAACATTTTTTTTGTTGCACCAGCTAAGTAAATAGCTCCAGTGAATCAGCTAAGACAGTCACGTCCACTTCACCGGCCTAGTGATCAGCTAAGACTCTCAACCGCTATACACTATAGAGAAACAAGTGAAGTTTAGCGTGAACTCAATTAGCCTTTTTCACTTATGTGAAAAATCCAAGGATTAATATATTTATTATGGAAGATTACCCACGTGGATTTTATTTTGTGATCGTGGAGGTTATTTTTGAATTGAAGGTATAACGGCAATGCCTCAATTCCTGGGATTGATCATTACAAGCCTCAATCCTCTCCCCTGCTACACTCAAATACAATGATTTACATACACAAAATCACGCCATTACTTCATCAAATCCTTCCATATTCAACCACATTCACACTTTCAAAACCTCTCATATATAAACAACACTTAAAGTTTTTCAGAATTTTTACGCCCTCCTTGCATTCTATAAAATCTATTATCTCTGAAAATTCGAAGCTTTTCTCCTCTCAAATTTCCTAAGGCAAGGCAATGGCATCATCTTCCTCAGTTCAAAAATCCGGCAAGCAGTATGAGAAATCGATCATCACTGTAATGTTTTTTAGACATGAGCATTACCTTGCTCTGTGCAACAATGATTCGCAAGCACAACGATCGGTGAATGGATGTACCAATCTAGGGCTATTGACCTTCCTCAACTCATCAATCTCAGGAATATGGTATGAAACCCTAATCGCTTTTTGGCAAAATTCAAAGTATGTTCCTGGCGGAAAGAATAGTTCCTTGGACAGCATTACGAGCAATATGTTTGGACGAGAACTGGTAATCACTACAGGCCTCCTCCATAGATGTCTTAATCTCTCAAAATCCGGACCCATTGAGATAAAGAACATGGAAATCAACATCAATAACTTCTGGGTTGAGATTGCCAAGAACACAAACCGGGTAGCCAAGAAACTCAACTACCCAAGATCGGCGCTCAAACAGCCGTTTGCCAAATTTGCTCACTTGATCACTAAGAGCATTAAAGGGAAGAAATGATCTATGCATGGCAAGACCTAGGTCAGGCCCAAATTGATGGCCATTATCTATCAAGGCCTTCAATTCAAATAGTCAGTGTTCTTTTTCAACAGGCTAAAGGAGCAACTTCAATGATAGATTGAGCTGGGTAAGTTGGCAGCAAAGAGAGGCCAGCAGAAGCAGGACCTCTTCTGGGAGAAGAAATCGTATGAGATTCCTCTCCAATATCTGTTTGATTTAGTGAAAGTGATGCCTATTCACCTGTACAAACTGCATGAGGCAAATGTGATGTTCACTTATGTCAAGCCATCCCAAAAACAACAGACAGTATCTGGAAAGAAGAGAAAGAAACCAGCAAGAAATAGTTTTAGGATCGGGTGAAGAACCAGATCTCAGTCTGCCAAAGCTCAACACAGGAGTCTACCGAGAAATGAAAACAGACCCCTTATGATTCGTGAGGATGAAGAAGATCCAGAGGAAGAGACTCATCTCGAAGAAGAGGAAAAAGTTGAGGAAGCATATTATCTGACCCCAACAGATGAAGATGTAGATGAAGAAGAGAAAGGGGATGATGAAGACATTCATCTTGCAGAAGATGAAGAAGCAGAAGGTAATCATCACAGTGATGATCAAGACAAAGAAAATGACACTGATGATGATTTGACGCTCTAATATTTCATTCGAAAGAGCAAATATTTTGAAGAAAAATAGCTGAGTGAACCAACTGAGGAAATTCACTCAGCTGACCCTGAAAGGACCCCCAGCTTTGACCAAGAGGGAATACCAGCCGAAGAAGTTGAAGCGACAGTACAAGAGGAAGCAGCACAGTCCCCAACAGGCTTTGGAGATGAGGGACACTTTTAACAATCTCTATCTAATCAAGAGACTGATGAAGAAAAAAAAGAAGAGGAACCGGCTGATGCATCTGTACCAGCACATGAATATTCAGAAAGAGCTTTTATTCTAGATATCAATCCACTGATTATGGACATGGAAAGGCAGAGTCTGAGCAGAGAGAATCTCAAAACTATTTTGAGAAGGAAACTTGCCACCATGGATCACAAGATTGAGGCCTTGACCAGTCACATCAAGGTACATGATGCTGTGATGGAAAGACAAGGAGACAGGCTATGCCAACTGTCATCTATTATCCCTCAGCATGTTCATGCAAATCTAGATTTTCAGCAAGAGCAGTTGATGACAAGCTCAACCCCATGGTTGACACTCTGAATGATCACTCTGCTAAAATTCAATTTGTTGAAACCATTATGGATGACTCCCTCAAGCAGCTTGACAAACTCATACAAGTGTCAGAGGCCACAAACAAGATTCTAGAAGAGAGGTATGATGCTACCAAAAGGGGGAAGGTAGTAATAAGCCTGGGAGCTCCAAAGGCAAAGGTAGTGAAGGGACAAGCAAAGGTATCAGGTTTCAAGAAAAGTAGCTTGTAATAAACCTTCTCTATGCTTTACCATAAGCTTTTATTGCCCTTTATGGATGAATAAAATTATTGAGTTTTATTCTTTTATTTTATGAGAAAAATTCTTACTTATGTTCAGGCTTATGAGGGTTTTGGCATTATCAAAAAGGGGGAAATTGTTATGAACATTTTATTTGTTTTGATGATGGTCATACTAGCTGTTATAGCAAGCCTGAAATAAGTTAGAAATATTTGTATAAGTTTTTACTTAGAGTCTGACATGTTGTATAAGTTCAATCAGACATAACTTCTATATCTAGAAGAGAAATGTCAAATCACAAATTGAATCATAGTTATTGATTCAATTCTCAACTTTGATTTTATCAAAGGTGTTACACTGTGAAATACCAAGAAGGTGTGAAGGACAGTTGAGCTCTGATCGGGAAAATTTGTGTTTGTGATGGTGGTGAAGAGGCAATTCAACCTACAGGACCGTGTAGCAAGCTTAGTTCAAACATCAATTCTACTGTTGAAGGCGAAAAAGTGGAAGATTGTGAAGCTAGGGATTAGTGAAGGACAATCAAGTGTCTAGAATTTACTTTGTGTCTTGTAACTGTAAACCTCAAGAACATAGTGGATTTGGCCTCCGCATCATATGAGAAGAGAGGACTGACAGGATTACACCACCTGGAACCTCTATAATTCTTGTTTACTTACATTTCGCATTTACTTACTGCATTATAGTTATATTCATCTAGTTCACCAGCAAACACCAAAAACTGAGTCATCATATTAACTGATAACTCATATTTTACAAGGCTTAATTTAATCCACTGCCGGTTAACTCAGCTAAGTTAGCTTAACTACGCACAAGTTTTAGTTGAACTAAATCTAGTTTAAGATTCAGTTTCCAGTTAGGTTTTTGGTGACAAGTTTATTCAACCCCCCCCCCCCTCTAAACTTGTGTAAGCCTTTTCAAGGGACCAACACATCCATCAACTCAGATCTTGCTAACAATAGTGCATAAACTACGGTCATCAATCGATCAATGCCCGGATTTTCAACCCATCTAACCTTTACGCTTCATCTTGGCGCTTGAAGCGCAAACACTTGTTTTCTACTCAGCGCGTCTGCAACCATATTTGCTTTACCGGATGGTAATGAATATCAAGTCATAATCAAATTACAATCTCTAACCATCTCTTTTGTCTCGTGTTTAGATTCTCTGGGTGAAGAAATACTTTAAGCTCTTGTAGTGCAGTATAAATCCTAGGCAACTCTATACAAGTAGGGCCTCCAAATCTTTAATGCAAACACTACATTTGCCAACTCTAGATCATGTGTTGGGTAATTCTTCTCATGCACCTTTAACTGTCTGGATTCATAAGCGATTACTTTTCCTCCTTGCATCAACACACAACCTAAACCTTGTCCTGAACCATCTATATAAACATCGTAGTTATCAAAGATTTCCAAAACAGCCAAAACTGGGGTTGTAGTCAACTACTCCTTCAACGTCTGGAAAGCATCCTTGCACTCACTTGTCCACTCAAACCTCACATTCCTTTGAGTGAGCCGGGTAAGTGGTGTAGCTATCTTTGAGAGTCTTGTAGAAACTTCTATAATAGCCGACCAAACCGAGAATACTCTAACCACAAAGCGTAGTCGGTGCGGACCACTTCTCAACTACTTCAATCTTTCTTTGGATCAACTTGAATGCCATCTCGAAATGACATGACCTAAAGCGACTTGATCAAGCAAAAGTCACACTTTGAAAACTTAGCATACAACTGGTTCTCTCTCAAAGTATCCAGCACTATCCTTAGGTGTTCTTCATGCTCCTTCTCATCCTTAGAGTATACGAGGATGTCTTCCATGAACACTATCACAAACTTGTCCAAGTATGGCATGAAAACCCACTGCATTAAATCCATAAATGTAGATGGAGCATTAATGAGTACAAATGGCATGACCAATAACTCATAATATCCATACCTCGTACTGAAAGCAGTCTTCGGTATATATGCTACCTTGACTTTCAATTGGTGATAACCAGACCTAAGATCGATCTTGGAAAACAGTCTCTTGCCTTACAAATGATTAAATAGATCATCAATCCTTGGTAAGGGATACTTGTACTTGATGGTGAGGTTATTCAACGCTCTATAGTCTATACACATCCTCATGCTACCATCATTCTTCTTAACAAAGAGAACTGGGGCTCCCCAAGGCGAAGTGCTAGGCTGAATTATATTCCTCTCAAGCATATCCTTAAGCTGGGCTTTCAACTCTTTTAATTCAGCCTGTGCCATTCTATAGGGTGCCTTAGCAACTAGTGCCACTCCTGGCATTAACTTGATCTCAAACTCTGTCTCTCTATCCGGCATGTTTCCTGGTAAATCTTCTGGAAACACTTCAGGATACTCTTTTACTATAGGGGTTTCTTCTAACTTAGGCTTCACTTGTTCCACATCCACAGCGTATAACAAGTAGCCTTCACAACCCTTTTGACATGCTCTTATCGCCTTCACTGCTGAATTTATAGGGTGACACTTCTTACTAGGCTTGTAAACATTACCTTGATAAGTCTTAGCTGATTTCCTGGGTATCTTAAAGGTCACTCTCTTTTCCCTACAATCCAAGTGAACATAATTCTCGGATAGCCAATCTATTCCAAGAATTACATCAAAATCTGAAAAGTCCAAAACTGTAAAGTCACTTTTGCAACCATATGCTCCTTCTCACACATCCACTTGAGGCATCAACTTGGCTACCTTAGTCACTTTTCCTAATGGTGTTTTTATTTCCAAGGTGTTTCTTAAAGTTTCCATTGGTAAGTTAAGCTTCTTAGCTATCTTAGCTGACACAAATGTTTTAAATGCTCTAGTATCAAACAAGGCCGTAACCGCTAAGTTGTCTAATATTATTGTACCTGAGATAACATTATCATCCGGTTCTGCGTACTCTGCATCCACGGAGAAATATCGAACAGGCCGACTCGGGCCGCCTTTCCTGCTTCCTTGATTTTGAGTTCTCTTAGCACCATTAATAACTGAAGGCTTGTCCTTGAAGGTCTTAGTTTCCAAGACCTTGTTCAACATTTCAGCCATGTTCCATGGTGTGCTTCCTAACTTTCCTACTTAGATATCATGGGACAAAACATTCTTGAACAACTGAAACTGCACTATTCAACTTCTAATCAGTGCATTCCTCACCGGAAGGTGCTTCCTTATGTTTACAATCCATATAGACAAAATTCTTGGATAGCCGACCTATACCAAGAATTACACCATAATTCGTAGAATTCAAAACTATAGGGTCTTTTTCTTCTTCTTCTTTTTATACGGTAAACTCCAACATGATCATCAACATCTTCTAGATTAACCACAACTACTAGACCCCTATCTTCAACCAAACCACTCAAGCTTCTTGCTTTGGCCTAGAACTTCAATTCCAAACTTAACAACACGAGTATCTACGAGGTTACCTAACATTCTGAAAGAACAAAAAGAATCAGAATGTTACTATGTGGCCTAAAGAGATCTTATCTTAAGGAATGAAGCCTAAAGGACGCTTCGCTCTGATACCAACTCTAATGCCCCGTTCCCGGACACCGAGTACTTATCCGGAAAAGGAGCGTTCGGCACGTATAAAATAAAATAAATTTCACTTTATACGTAAGCCTTTACTACGTCGTATCGATTTAAGCATAACGGAAGCAAAAGACTCAGGTAATATTTTTCAAATAACCAAGAATAGAAACTCAATATCTAAAGAGAGAAATGTAACATTTATTACATTGGAAAGCCAAACAAACCAAAATGTACGAAACCTCCAAAAAGTACTAAAAGGAAATTACAACATTTCCAAACAATTCTAAATTATAAATGAAAGCAAAAATAAGTAAACTCTTAAACTTCGGCGTCCTTAAACGTCGTCGTCAAAGTCCTCCTCGAACTCCGGATTTACCTGTTCTTCTTCTCTCCCCCAAACACATAAATAAACATGCATTCGAGGTAAGTACATTGTAAATAGTAAGAAGTAGAAGCTACAAATTAACTAAGGCTCTTTAACAAGTCTTATTATAATAATTATCTTTATGAGACCGACTCGATCTGAGCTTCATTTCATGCCCATCGACACGTCATGACTATACGTTTCTAGCTTACCTTATCTTAGTTACTTCATTACTCAAGGGCACTATGGGTGATGCGTATCCACCATGAGATATACTTGCCAACTATGGTTAATAGCACCGATAGTCCCGGGATCTCCCCGGTATGCATATACGTTCGATGAATTTCCCTTACTACCCCTTGACCTTGCAGGCGGTGGCGTTGTTCACCTATCTGAGCGTATCACATCGCCAATATGAATTAGTGCCTAACCAAGAATAAGTGACATTTTATCTTTTATTACACTTATGTAGTTATTTTGTGTATTAATTAGCCACCTAAGTTTTTCAAAGGAAACCCACCTTACCAACTCTACTCCCTCACTTAGGCGGCTAGACATCACATCTATCAAGTACCACAGACATTGATGAACTACGGCTCATCAAAGCACAAGCCCTTTCATGCCCTTACAGCAGATCGAACTTCAACTCCACTTTATGAGTACATCTGGTGCCAAAACTAAAAGAATCGGAAGCTCAATCGAGGCTTGTTCAAGCTTAATTAATGTTATAAGATTTAAGAACAATGTTTAAAACTCATATCATAGCTAAAATCAACTTATTCATCAAAAAGGAGGTCCAGTACGACTACACTAGGTTCGATCTGTGTGGCCCGAGCCTCTGTATATAAAATTTGAGTTTCTGCTTGTCGGTCGCTAGAACTAGTGCGAATGCCTTTGCCTTTGGGCTCGAGTCGCTTGTACTAGATCTGGTGCACCCTCAATAACTCTCTGAATGTAAAATTTCATGTTCAAGACCTCCAGT
Source organism: Gentiana macrophylla (assembly GCA_026214975.1). Lineage (NCBI taxonomy): Eukaryota > Viridiplantae > Streptophyta > Magnoliopsida > Gentianales > Gentianaceae > Gentiana > Gentiana macrophylla. The sequence goes on from CM047805.1 coordinate 49,403,788, forward strand.
TTTTTAACCATAATCGATCCCTAATCATTCTCAAACTTTTTCAACATCAATATACTCAGAAAATAGCAGAAAAACTTGACCTTTATAGGACCATAACATCCTATGATTCTTAAACAACTCGTAGCATGACGTCTAACATCCAAAACATCAACAAATCACAACTTAAACCCTATAAGCCGTAATGAACGTGTAGGAAGACCCTCTTACCTTTTAGCAAGCTAATCCAAGTCCAATCCTCAAAAAAAACTGCAGAAAACACCTTTTGCAGAGAAACCTCGAGAAAAGCTCCAACTTTCTTATGTTGAAGCGACACCCTCTCCCACGGCGATCCGGCGCTCTACTCAAATCTGAAAACGGTTAACATTCGACTTAGAAAATGGAATAAATCTCTCAGCCCTTCTTTTCAAACTTCCACACGCAGGAAGAAGGAGATAGGAGGAGAAAAATATGATTTTTCTAATATGTTTTTTCGTATAATGGGAATTATTTTTCCTTAAATAGGCTTTTCCCAAAATAACCTTTCCCTTAATTACCCTTAAAATAAAATTTTCCTTATATATATATATATATATATATATATATATATATATATATATAAAACTAAAAACTTAACTCAATAAAAAAAGTCGACATAATAATATTTTGTTTTTATAAAATGACACGTCTGCCCTTTTCCCGAAAATCAGAATATTACAACTTCACTCGCCAAGATATTCATTTTCTTAGATTGCAGTTGGAACATTATGAGTATGATATCATTCAACAACAGAAGTTTCAGGGAATATCCACTATTGAAGATTTGTGCCAGAAATTAGTTGAGACAATTATATAGATCTCAAATATATTTTTTGATTGAGTGGTTGATTCGCCTTATTCTAACTCTTGAAGTCTCAATGGCTACCATGGAAAGGGCATTTTCAGCAATGAAACATGATAAATCCACTCTCCTTAATAAGATGGATGAAGAGTTTCTTGCCGATTCCATGATAGTTCATATTGAAAGGGAAATCTCTCAAAGTGTTCATGTTGAGTTTGTTATTGATACATTTAATTCTCAGAAAGCTCGTAGGGTGCAACTGAAGTGATTTGGCATTTTAGCTGTATCGGCACTTAATAAAATCAAGTTGAAAGACGTATCTAGCGTGTCATCTGTTAGGAATTCTACGCGGGAACGCAGCGGAATTTAAAATTTATTTCCTTTTAACCAAGATCGACTTCGTTTAAGCAATAAACAAATAAGCTAGTGAGGCGGTGGTTACCTTACTTGATCTAAAAGATCGGCGCTTTGACCGTCTAAGAAGTGTAGCGATGCGGAGCCACCCAAGTGTTCGGCCTCTACCGGTGATCCACACACGAACAGCCCCTTGAGAAATCCCATCATGGATTCTACTAGAAAAATTCGGTTGCTAGTGACTTTTCTCTCTCTCAAGCTATCTATTTTCACAAGAACTATTGGCTCTTGGAATTGTGATGTACAAAAGAGCTTGGCACCCCATTGTTTATATAGGGAGTGGTGCGCCCCTCTCTAGTCCCAATCTGATTAGGATTAGCTTCGAAGTAGATTGAGGAGAAAGTTCCTAATAAAATAAGGAAAATCCCCTTGATCAATTTTCTCATTTAATATTCAATATCTTATATTAAATATTTTCTCAAGATATATATTGACAATATCTTATATTTAATATATCTTTATCTTATTACCATAAATTTATTTTTCCAAAATCAATTAATATCTCATATTCCAGGCTCAACTTGGGCTCGTTTGCTCTCTATCCGTGAGGTGTGAATGTATGTGAGTACTGTTGCGGGATCACTGACTGATACCCCAATCATATCATCCACATAGAATTTTGCTCGTTGGTGGGGGATAGAGACAACCATTTGGAATTGTCTCAACGCAGGTGCTCCGATGATCATATTATAATTTGGTCTTACCATATTCATTAGGCTTGTTCCTGGCTGCTCAACTTAGGCCCGTTTGCTCTCTGTCCGTGAGGTGTGAATGTATGCGAGTACTGTCGTAAGCTCACTGACTGATACCCCAATCATATCATCCACATAGAATTTTTCTTGTTGGTGGGGGATAGAGATGACCATTTGGAATTGTCTCAAAGCAGGTGCTCCAATGATCATATTATAATTTGACTGGAGATCTACCACCAGGAAATTCACCGTTTCAGTTCTGAAAGGCGCATAATCCCCCATTTGTACATCAAGCTCAATGGCTCCCTTGACCTGTATTCTGTGGTTTGTAAAACCCTCAAGAGTAGCATTGTGTGGCCGTAAGATGGAATCACCAAACCCCAACTCCTTGAAACAGTTGTAATACAAAATATCTCTGCATGCCCCGGTGTCTTCCATTACTCTGTTGACTCAGAACCTGATCGTGACTAGTGAGATACTCAGACATGAGTCCTCTACATTGGTTGTTGTTACGAGCTCATTTTTGGTGAAAGCTAGTGGTCGCTCACTCCCCCGTAAGATGGGAGGTGTCTCCACATGTTTGTTCATAGACCCTATCATGTACTTGATCTGATTGTTACTGGGAGGACTTACAGTGATGATATGGATTTCTCGATCATATTGACGTGCATGTCGTTCGTTTCGGTTTGCTCCTCCGCCATTTCTTCGGTAATGATCGTGACAACCTCGGGCCAACAATTTTCAAATTCTCTTTTTAATTGGTAGCAGTTCTCGGTATCATGACCCCTGCCCTCGTGGAAAGTGCAATATTTTGACGGATCACGCCTTCTGTCCGTCTTCAAGAGGAAGGGCTTAGGCAACTCATCCTTTATCTCGTGTATTAACTGTGTGTAGGAAACCATGATGGGAGTCCAAATTTTCTCCTTAAACTTTTCAGTCTTCTTGGGGTCCCGATCCCGCTTTCCTCTAGAATATCTTGGCGGGCTTTGCTCAACCCCTTGCTTCCCCTTGTGGGATGATGAAGTACCCTCACTTCCTACCGTCGCAACGTACTTCCTGGCTGAACTTAGCATTTCTTGGAGATTAGACGGCGGGTTGAGCACGAAGTAGGATTTGAGGTACCCCGGACTTAACCCTGTTTCAAAGCCAGTCATTACCACATTGTCAGCTAAACCCCTTTGTTGGACTTATTTTTATGTTTTAGTGGTGAGTGCCAAACTAGCTGTTATAATGCAAAGGCAAAAAGATGTCTAGATCAAATGTATAGGTTTATTAGAGTTTGATCTTTGTATAGGTTTGATCAAACAAGCCTTTGTAATGGTCAATTTGGTTTATATCGGTAGACTGGTCTATATCAGTAGGTGTCAGTAGACTAGTCAGGAACTTACTGAAGACAGAAGGCTGAGGGCTCAAACTCAGTTAATGAAGGCTAAGGGGTCAAACTTAGTAATTAAAGTCAAGGATATGGAATCAGAATTTAGGGAAATGCATGATGACCTAAGCGATTACATATACCTTAATAATACAAAATCTAAGTTCCATAAGTTGGATGGTATTTGGAACTTAGTTATGATTAAATGGTGTAATCTAACTTCACAAATAAAAGTTAGATAAAAGAAGTCAGCTGCATTGTGTTTTAAACACAGCAAATTATGGATCAGCTGACTGATATGTATCTCAGCAGACTCATGAACCTGCTGATACATATACCTCAATTTATTCAAGATTACATTGGAAGAAAACAAGGATAAGGACAGCTAACAACCTCTAATTTTATCAAACAAATCAATGGTTTATATTAAATGGACGTTGGGATGATTCATGACTCTATCCAATGGATACAAGTCAAAGGATGGACAGACTGCATTCTATCAAAAAGCAGTCTGACTGTGTCAGTACTATGAACAGTGATAGAAAGCAAGTCAAATGGGACAAAACATGGAACGGCTATATTTGAATTTCAAATACAAGTCACAAGGACTCCTACCTATAAATAGAGGACTCCTAATTCAGATACAAGTGATGGAAAATAAGGATCTATCTTTAGCAATCAGAATTAAATCAAGAAAAACACATGCTGACCCTACTGAGCTTAAGGCTACTGATCCAGAGAAAATCTTCAAGTGTAATCTATATTCAAGCTACATCAAGTTTACACACTTGAAGACATCAAGCTGCTGATCATATCATCCTGATCAAGCTGCTGCAACATAATCATTTACTTGATTCAATCATTCTTTTATAAGAATCTACTGAAGACAGTGAAGCATCTTTGGGTGTGAAAGACTGTTGTTTGTGGTGGAGCTGGTGAAGAGGCAATCCAACCCTTCAAGGACCAGTGGAAGACTTTGGTGCAGCAATCTTACCTGTTCCAAGTGTTTAGTTTGATAAGCCATAGTTATTGTTGAAGGACAAGCAACTTAGGGATTTTTGTAACAGCTACATCAAAGATCTCTAGTGAATTACCTCCAACATCACAAGAGAAGAGTGGGTGCGAGGATTACACCACACGGAACCACTATAAAATCTGCCTACTTACTTTCTGCATTTATATTCTGCACATAGTTTATATAACAAATCGATCTGCTGAATCTAGCAATTGAATCACACACATACACTACTGAGCATCTAATACTTGGTATCACATTTAACAACAAGTAATAAGGCTTAATTTTTTATATATTTCCGCTGCACAAATTCGGTAAACTCACGGTCGGTGGACTCTGAGTATCAAGAAATTTCTTTGAAGTTCTTGATTTTTAACTCCAAAAGTTTTAAGTGTTAAGTTTATTCACCCCCCTCCTATAAACTTAACCAAAGCCTTTTCAAGGGACCAAAAATTGGTATCGGAGTAGTGCTTCTATTCTGAAGTAATCCTACTTGTTGTGCTTGTGAAAATACTTTGAAATTTTTTTCAAGTTACTGATTTTCAAAGCTTTGCATCATGGATATCAACCAGTATGCTAGAACAATGTTGATGTGTTCTTTAGATCGTTTTGATGAGTATAAACGTCGTATGCGAGGCTTATCTATTTGCAACACATGATGAAATGATGGATGTCTTTGGTGATGGACCTTTGGAGATTACCAAATCGATATGATGGGAGATGCGACCTGATACATTCCAAAGCCAAAAGAGAATGGAATCTTTGAAGATAGAAAGAGAAAATCTTAACAATATTTCTATTGATATCATATCTCGAGAACTACGGATAGCAATATGTATATGAAGGTGAAAGATTGCAAGGCGCAAAAGAACTTTGGGACAAGATACAATTAATCTGTGAAGGCCTTAATGCAATCAAGAAGAACAAAATCAGTGTGGCCAAAAAGAGGTTTCAAAAGTTCAAAATGCAACCAAATTGAGCAAATGGAATCAAGATTCAATACAATCCTGGATGAACTCACCTTACTGAGTGTAGCTACTCAAAAGAATAAATCAACTCAAAAATCTTGGAAGCATTATCTGAAAAAGAAGTTTGGGAGATGAAGGTTACTGCCATAGAAGAAATGAGAAAACTACATGAAGAGGATACCTTCAAATTATTCTCGGATCTTAAAGCTTATGAATTCGACAAGAAATTGGCACCTACCTGCGAAAGGAAGAACCAAAGACCCTTTGCATTATTGCCAAACATCAGAAGAAACATCGGGAGCTCAAGATTATCTCTTGGATGAGATGCAGAAGCGGATTGCAATCTTGAGCAAGAAAATCGGTATGATGAAAGCGGAAAGGGTTCTCAAGGAATTTCACTAAGAAATTCGGTGAAAAGAAGAAGGATGATTCAGGAAAGACAATGATTACTTGGGCTTTCAATGCAGAAACCAGGACACTTCAAACTGTTTGTATCTTGAGTTAAAACAAAGTAAGGAACATGATTATCTTTGCTTCAACTGCAAAAAGCCTGGACATTTCAGACCTGATTGTCCAGACCTACTGAAGACCAAAAGTCAACAAAGAAGACATGGCAAGAAGGCTATGGTTCTTTGAAAATGAATCGAGGATATGAAGTAGAATCGAGAAAGGAAATGAATCGATGATCTTTGCACTTATTCTTTGAGATGGAAGATTATGCATTGATGGCAAATATGGATGAAAGCAGAGGAGGTATACAATTATGTATCTATAAACACTCCTGCTGGAAGTGATTGTTAATCAACTTGTGGTTCAAGTCCCAAAAATTCTAACAATGAAGAAACTTTGCATGCCATCCTTAATCAACTAAGGATAATACAATCTGGTTATGAGATTGTGAAAATTTGAAAGAAGCTCTTCAATCAGAAGTTGAAAGATTAAATCTTTGAATTAAGAATCCTCAAAGGAAAGGAAAAGAAGTTAGGCAGAATCAACATAAGCCTCTTTGTGCATTGGTGGCTGCTTTGAGTCTATTTGAACCATCTTGTTCCTCACTTTGCATTCAAATCTGGAAAGCCTTATGGTGATAGAGCAGGATTTGGATTTGGAACTCAACAATCCAATAAGAGTGGATCGGTGGAGTCCTTGAACCTAGTACGAGGATTGGTCTAAGTTTGTGCTGCATAAGATCCAACTCCCAAAGGGTTGTTGAGGCGGTGAAGCCCTCTTGAGAATGCTTCAAAGAGGCAAAATCAGAAGTCTAAAGGACATCGATTACACTAATAAAAGGGTAAATCCAAAGGTAGAATTTCTTTGGACCTTACAGACTCTTGATAGCATACCTACTACCAAGTCTCTTTGGACCACAAAAGGAAAAACCAGAAATATTCCAAAGATAAGAATCCTAAACCCAAAAATGTTAATCATTCTAGGGATACTTATCTTAGGGGAAAGGTAGTATTGTTCCTACTTGATGATTTGGAATATTACGGCCCCTTTGCTAGAAACAACAAGTATAACCATCTTTGCTAGGGTAAAACCTAAGTAATGGACTCGTGAGAGGACTTATACAAGACCTTAGCGAGGGACCTTAGCGGACTCCATATTACGAGTTGTTCTAACGAGACAACAATTCAATGGTTATGCTAATGCTTTAACAACAAAAATCACTCCAAACAACATTACATACCAAAAGGCGGAAAGCATATGTGAATCTACACAACCAATTGTTAGACCTTATGGATGTGTAGAATACATGTATGAACCAAAGTATGACACTTTTAGGAGAAGACCTTATGGAAACATGCCAGGGGTCATGCTTACCTGCGACCATTATGGACCCAAGCAGTTTTGGGTACCTAAAATGCATTAACTTTGTTTTGTGGGGTCTCGGTATTTTGGCGGTGGATGTTCGGACATATGACAAAGAATAAGCCTTTATTTGTCAAGTTATGTGGCAAAGAATGGTCAAGGGTGAATTTTGGCAACAAGAATACACTGGATACACAGAGGATATGGCACACTTGTGAGAAATGGATTAACAATCAAGAATGTTGCATATGTGGAAGGGTGGACTACAACCCTCTTGAGCCTTTGGACAATTACGTGACATGGGATATAAGGTCACTTTTGACAAAAACATTTGCACTGTCATTAGTGTGAGAGGTGATCAAGTTGTGTTGGCTGGAAGAAGACAACAAAACATGTATGTTGTGGATTGGTCTACTGCAGTTCCAGAAACATGCCTGATTGTGCATACCAAGACAAAACTTAATTGGATATGGCATAAGAAGTTGAATCATCTAAATTTTGATGATATCAATCATTTGGTGAAGAAGAAACTGGTGATTGGTTTACCTGAGATCACATTCAAGAAGGATGCTATATGTGATGCATGTCAGCAATGTAATTGACAAAGTCAAGATTCAAATCAAAGACTAAGCAATCAACTAAAAGAGTTTTGGAGCTGATGCATATGGATCTATTTGGACCCGATTACACCAACAAGTGTTACGAGGAAAGAAATACACCTTGGTGGTTGTGGATGATTATTCAAGATACACTTGGGTGATATTTATGAACAAGAAAAGTGAAACACTTCAAAAGATGCGGAACTTTTGAAGAGATTCTGAGAATGAGAAAAGTTTGTGATAGTAAAAATCGGATCAGACAAAGTGCTGAATTTCTCAATAACGTTATAAGAGAATATTGTGAGCAGAATGGTGTACTACATCAACTTGTGTCTTTGCTAGTACACCTCGACCAAAATAGGGTTCTTTGAAAGAAGAAAAAACTCTAAAAGAAGCGGGAAGAACTATGATTTGTGAAGCATTGCTACGAAAGATATTGAAAGGTGATCTGATTAATACAACATGCTATACACAAAATAGAACTTGATGAACAAGAAGGCTGCTTGAAGACACCTTATGAGATTTGGAATGGAAGAAAACCTAATATATCTTATCTCAATCCATTTGGAAGCAAATGTTTTATCTAAATCATAAGGAACAATTGAAGACATTCAACCAAAATCGAGATGAAGGAATTTTTTGGGATACTCTTACATCGACAAGGCATTGAGTCTTGAACAAAGGTCAACTGAAACATGAGGAGACAATCCATGTTATGTTTGATGAACTTAAGTTCCTTTGGTATGGAAGATGAAGCTTGTGAACCGGTGAGAATCTACAAGTCAGCGATCAGTTGTGTTGAAGTTTTGGAAAGGTTTAATGACTTAAGGTTTACGATTACGCCCTCTTGAACAACTCTTTGGTAATACTACGATGCAACAAGCAAGAGGCGGTTCAAGGATCGATGGACCTCTGTTGAAGAAACATCGGACCCTACTTGAAGATGAGGTTCACGAGAATCAATCTAACGAGAATCCACAATGGTTAAGGGATCACCCTATTTGAACAAGTTATTGGCAATATCTGACAAGGTGTGAGGACTAGAAGACAATTAGAAGCAATGTTTACTTGTTTTCTATCTCAAGTGGAACTAAAGTTGTTGAAGAAGCAATTTGAGATCAGTTGGATAATTGCTATGCAAGAAAGAATTGAATGAATTTGAAAGAAATCAAGTTTGGACACTAGTGGAAAGGCCTAATCATGCAAATATAATAGGTACAAAATGGGTATACAGAAATAAACTTGATGAATCTGGTACCATTGTGAGGAATAAGGCTAGACTATGGCAAAAGGATATTCTCAAGCAGAAGGAATAGATTTTGATGATACTTATGCCCCTGTTGCAAGATTGGAAGCTATCAAATTATTCTTGGCACATTCTGCTTATAAAAACTTCAAAGTATATCAGATGGATGTCAAAAGTGCATTCTTGAATGGCATTCTAGAAGAGGAGGTGTATGTTCGGACAACCTCACTGGTTTTGAGATTAAAGATCAAAGAAGATAATATATCTGAGACTCAACAAAGCACTTTATGGTTTGAAACAAGCACCAAGAGCATGGTATGAGACTCTATCTCAATTCTTGGTGGACAATGGTTTTAAAAAAGGCACCATTGACAAGACTCTTTTCAGAATCAATGAAGGGAACAACACCTTGTTGGTGCAAATTTATGTTGATGACATAATCTTTTAGTTACGAAAATGAATTGCTATGTGAAAAGTTTGCAAATCTAATGAAGAGTAAATTCCAAATGAGAATGATGGGAGAAATGAACTACTTTTTGGGATTGCAAGTCAAGCAGATGAAAGATGGAATCTTCGTTCATCAAACCAAGTATACCAAGGAGTTCTTGAAGAAGTTTGGTATGGAAAACGGCACCAAGATATCTACTCTATGAGCACAAATATTAGATTGGATGAAGACAAAGAAGGAAAAGATGTTGATCGGACTCATCTGGAAGGATGATAGGCGATCGATGTACACTTCTTGCGTGCGGACTGATATATCCTTTGTTGTAGGTGTTTGTGCAAGATTTCAATCAAAACCTAAAGAATGTCATTTAGGTGCAGTCAAAAGATTTCTCAAGTATCTAAAAGAGACTTTAGGAGTAAGGATATGGTATTGAAAAGATGGAAGCTTCAAGGTTATATCCTACTCGGATTCGACTATCTTTGGATGCAAGATTGATAGAAATAGCACCACGAGGAACACAATCGAGTTAATAGGAAATGGTGGTTTCTGGTTTAGCAAGCAATTCTATATCAACTTCCATTCTTTGAAATTTGAATACATTCTTTCTTTGGAAGTTGTTGTGCACAAATCTTTGTGGTTAAGACAACGATTAAGGGATTATGGAATTGAAGAAGAAATTCCAATTATGTGTGACAACACAAGTGCAATAGCTATCCACGAAACTCTGTTTTGCACTCAAGAACCAAGCATATTGATGTAAGACATCATTTTATAAGAGATCGGAGTTGAAAAGAAAGATGTAGTAGTTACTGTATATATCCTACTTGAAGATCAACTTTGATATTTTCACTAAACCTTTGGATAGTGAAAGATTTGCTAAACTAAGTTGAACTTGGAATTATAAAAGTTGGTGATACATCTTTGATCGGTGATGTCTTGGAATTCACCAAGAGGATTAGTCTTTGCTATGTTGGGTGACCTCGCTTAGCAGATTAGTCAATTGTATCAACAATTCCATGTACTTATGATTGGACAATTGAGCAAATGAAGTTGCCAAGGAGTTGGTCTTTGTCATGTTGGGTGAGCTCACTTGGCGGATCGAGTCATTGGTATTAAACTTCATCTTGTATTATCAATTGGACAATACAAAAAATTAAACATCGACAAAGTGACTTTTTTGACAATTTCTTTGAGACTTCTCTATCGGCGGAGTTCTTGAGCAAAGTCTCTTGATGACAAATTTCTTGAAGATTACTTTACTCGAGTCAAATCTACAAAAGTCAAAAAGCAAAATGGTGGGATATTTATTTCCTATTTATAACGCATGATTAACACGATCGGCGAGTTTACAATACGTTATGAAGTAATTGGCCACGTGTCAAGACATGATTCACTCAAATTTAATCGTGGTTAAAACCACTGTACATGCTCTGACAGTTACATCTACTTCTGTCTATATATACAGACCATTACACAGAAGATATTCACAACTCTCAATCATCAAATTTCTCTGAAGTTACTTTGTGTGAACACAGATTTGAGCACTCTCTTCTTCATCTTTTTCATTTATCATGGCACCAAGGATGATGTTCATATTGCTTTTGAGTCAAAGTGTGAGAGGTTATGTCAATATTTGTAACTCTCTTGACTTAGCCATTAACATTAGACCGGAGAATCAAGCGATTTCTTTGGGTTGGAAGGTATTATCAACGAGGAGATTGCGAGAGAATTTCATACATTAATGTCTTTGGAATTACGGATAAACATTGTTATACATGAAGGTAGAGGCCTTCACTACAGCTGTAAATGGGAGAGATAGAAATTTCCTCGGACCTCTTTGAGAGATTTATTTCATTTGTCACTGGAAATGATGCTCCTACTAATCTGAGAGGAAATGAATCTACCAAGGATGAGTTTTGGATCAAATAAAGACCAACGATGCTATACGCTTCAAGCTTAGGCATTAATGTGAGACATATTGGATATGAGTACAACCTGCTGAGCAAACTAATGGCCAAAACTATTTGGGATTTGTTGGAAGTCTAGATACACTATCTGGACCCAAAATAGACCTGATGATCATCATCTGCAGGAGTATGAAGTTGGATTGGGCTGGATTTCTTATACCTTTACATGAAGAAGGTGTTCTTTGAAGATAGAAATGGTATAAGGAAATCCAAGGTCAAGCCCCTAGGTCTACTAATTGAGAATATGTTGAATCACTTTCCGGATACGATATTTCATGTGAAAAGATCAATCAATCAGATTCAATCCGGAGGTTACCACTCTATCCTTGAGTGCGGATGATGATGAAGAAGATATTGATGAAGCTGCGATAGTGATGATGATGGAGATGATGGTGATCTTTGGTGGTGGCGAGGTTAAGAAAGTTGTTAAACCTCTTGCACCTAAGAAGGTTCTTGAGAAAGAAAGGCTACGATACTAGGAAAATATGAGTTGTTAAAACCTAGGAAGACAAAGGAAGCAAGCAATGAGTCTGCCGAGTCTCTTGAGGACGATAGAGGTTGAGATTCTTGAACCTGCTTTGTAGTTGCTACAAACAAGGCTATTCTTTGATGTTTTAAAAGACACGAGAAGAAAGCCGATCGAAAAGGAAGGCGTGAGATTGAAAAGAAGATCTTTCCAAAGAATGAAAGAGATTGCAAGAAGAAGAAGCATGGCAAAGGAAAACAATTGAGGATTTTGGAAAGTCGGAGAGAACAACAAGAAGAAGAAGAAGGAGAGGCTATTGAGGTGAACCCTTAACTATTATAAAGCCCTCACGAGGATGTAGAGGTTGTTTTGAGCAACTTTGTTGGAGAATCCTGATGATCTCTTTGTGCACAGGCTCTTTGTAGAAAGCTGTTGAATCCTCACCTACAAAGGCTCCAGAGCCTCTTGATTACTGCCCAAGTTGTTGTTGAGAAACTTGTTGAAGAGCCTGTGAGACTCTGAGTGCACTTTCTTTGTAGTAGCGAGATATTGGAACAAGACCACACAATTCCGACCCAATAGTTCGGGGAAGAAGCGATCTGCTTTGCTAACCTATTTGATGAGCATATAAGTCAGGGGGAACCAAGTGTGGTACATATGAAGGTAGTAGGGACTAACATCCAACCTGAGCAACCTACTAACCTAGAAGCATCTGTGGAAGAAACTCTGAATTTAGTTGTTGAGACCTTTGGAGGTCAGCAAGGTACTAAAACAGCTCCCAGGAAGTCATTCATGCCCTTTGAAAGACCAGAGAAAAAGAAGAAAGAAGGGTATGTTGATCCAAAGCTCCTGCTGGTGGCTGATTATTTCAAATGGAAGTTTGGATTTTATAAGAGACAAAAGCCCGACTCTGAGAACCAATAATGAGACTTTGAAGAATGGGCTTTTGGAAAGTTGGGAGTTGAAAATTTGTTAGATGTGATTGATACCTCTCTATTGCAATCAAGGTGATAGATCTTTTGATGAACAACGAAGGAAGAGGTATCAATTTGGGGACCCCAGAGATGGCGGTGATGACTCTTCATCGTCATCGATTACGGAGAGTGATCATCCATCGAGTCAAGGAACCGGTGGGACTACAATGATTATTGAACCAAGTGTTGGGCAGTCTACTGGTGCTGGACAGTCCACTGAAAGACAGCAAACTGGACAATTGGATGAGGATTTGGTAAATCTCACCATGGATGATATTGAGGCACAAATTAATGAGGGAATAGACATTGGTGCAAATAGGATGGTTGGTGAGATAGATGATTTATTTGTTGTTGAACCTATTGAACAACCTGAGGACCAGCAGAATGTAGATTTGGATGATGAGAGGGTTACTGACCACAGTGAACCTAGTGCCAATTCGAGGATTCTATTCAATATCAAGGTGGTTTGACTTGAGGAAACCACAACCAAAGCGCAAATTTTAGAAGGATTTTTGATATTGGTGAATTTCAAAGGAAAATATGGATATATTCACGACCAAGTTATTGTGGCACAAATTGCACGAGATCAAGAATAGAAGTGGAGAGTGCAGGTTCTTTGAGGATCAAGCGACACTGGACCTAGGTTGGAGCAGGAGAGTGCAGTTTGAGGTACAAGCGACACTGGACAAAGGTTGGAACAAACTTTGGGTTTGGAGAAACCCCTGCTTTGTTGATGTTGAAAGAGGCTCTTTGTAGAGGAGCCTCTCTTGAAGAGAGACAAGACCCTTTGTAGGTAAAGATGGTCAACGATCTGTGATGTTGATGAGGATGAGCAAGCTGTTGGACTATGACTCTGATGATGTAAATTTCAAATGCACGAGGAAGAAGACACGAGATGAAGATCCACAGCAGGCATTGTACCGGTGTTGGAAGAACACTGCTATTGATCTATCTTGGAGGAGTACCAGGACCTCACCTGCTTTGGAAGGATATGAGTTATGCCTTGATGATCGGCGATCGAGAGGCAACAATACAATGTAGAAAAGCGTCTTGATGAAGGCTCTTTGGAGGAATGGTGGTGGGGTACCGGCCACATATCTGGATGAGTTGAGAAACATTAGGAGTGACATAACACGATTAAGCCCAGCGGACCTTTTCTATGCTATCAATCCTTACGGCGATGTGCCGGGTCAAATTGTAGTGATAGAGTGATGAGTCGAGTGTCGATCCTCGAGGAAAACTTGGTAATTCACCGTGTGATTAAACACCAGAAAGCTATTATTATCTCAATCTAAGTCTTAATTTTATCATCCAACCAAACTCTAAACTAACAAACAATAAATAAAAGCATAATACTAAAGCAGATATATATAAGTATAAAAATATATATATAATCATATATATATAGATATAAGTATATATAGGTACCAAAACAATATCTAAGGGAGGAGATAGATATTATAATTATAGACTAGCCAAGAATATGTTATTGAATCATTATATCTTTTAGTGAAATTGGATGTGCTCGATCTTTATTTTAAGTTAAATCAATTATCTAAAGCGGTGCACTCTAAACTAAACAATTCATTCTCACACGAGCATCACGAAATTGTCATATGTCCAATCATTTGTCCAAGGTCATCCTCAAGCATGGGTCACTCCCGTTTTGTCATTCGGCCAATTTTAAGGTATGTCAATTAAACAAGCGAATTAAGCGTAATAATCTCTGAGTACATATTTCAATAAGAGTTTGTTTCTCCCGAAACAAATCTACCCCGGTTTAGGAAATCGGATTCCGTTGTCACGTTTTCACTCGGCCAATTTACCTCGGTCTTTCTATTAATGAGTTCATAACCTAACTACGAGGTGTCAATTCATAATTAGATTATGAATTCTTTCATATCAAGTAGCTAATTCAATACGAATATAGAAAGAGATTCATTATAACCGATTTTTATCCAATTTTAGTATAGTCATCATCCATTTCCCTAAAAGATAATACTAATCCAATTTCATATCTTGGCTAGATACTAAGTTTAGCCTAACAACATAATAACTAAAATATAGATACTATAATTAATACATAAACATAAATACATTAGAAAAGTTACCAGGTTACAATTGAAGCATTGAGTTGTATCATCCGGAAATAGCAACTCCTTGACATCAATGAGCCTTGATACATCCTCTAAGCATTATAACGAGACTTTATACTACAGCATTATTCGGCGAGTGCCGTTTCTGACTTTATTTAACTAAAAACAACAAAAGCGAAACTATAGAGATATATAGAAGAGATATATGCATTGGTACCCTTCAAAATGGTTGCACTTGAGGTCTATTTATAGGCCATATCACAAGGCAGCGCGCGTGCGGACCACCACCGCGCGTGCGGCTACACGATATATATTCCTTGTCGAGAGATTTGTGGGCCCGATTTGAGAGATTTTTACGCAATATTCGGCCTTCTCCGCGCGTGCGGACATACAACATATCGATGTTTGTAAAAACCTATCTCGAGCTGTAGACCTCAGTTGACATGATTTGATATTCGTTGGAAAGCTCTTTTGAAGGTCTACAACTTTCATCAAGGACTTTTTCTCTGAAAATGCCTCTAAGTTAGATCAAATGTCCGTTGAAGATGAATCACGGTAGAAACACTAAGGACAGTTGATCTGTTCAAAGTTGTTAGATTTTGGCATAATCTTTTATCCCACAAAAACTCATGATTTATGCTTCAAAGTATGTCATATTTTGGAATCTCGGTACACATTTGATTACGCAACAAACTCAACGAAACACCAAGCGTAAATCGACAAAAAAAACCATCATTTTATCGTTTTATAACTTATGCATCTAATTATAACTAACTATGATTTTTATAAGTTTTTAATGCATTTATATGAAATTATACTAAAATATCATAAATATAATAATAAAAAGTCTTATAATTTGATCATATATTTTTCATACATCACAACTCCCCACTTAGCTTTTGATCGTCCTCGAGCAAAATAGCGATAATATAATTCTTCTAGAATAAATTCCTAACTTAGTAGCATTATCTTTGTCAATATTATAATTATATTAATTTCATCTATCTAAGATATTAAGAAGATAAAAAATGTATATAACTTAATAAACTAGTTATAAAATATTATTTAAATGAAATTTTCATGAATTACTTTATAAGTATAAATAAAATATTTAGAACAACTTTTAATCTCCACTTTGTATGATTTATCGGAATCAATGACTAAGTCAAGTAGTTGGCAAATTGGCTTATAACGTTCGGGCTCGGGGTAGTTGGCTAATCGAAAAGGATAACAAAGGAAATCAAAGAGATAGAAGCAAGTAAATGCGTACTTACACCTTCATCTTCGATCAAAAATTTCTCAATCGGTAACACTCGACCTTTGTTTTCAATTTTCAACTTTAATAACTTCCAAAATATGGTTTTTTTTTTTTTTTTTTTTTTTTTAATAATACATAAACAAGAACTTAAGAACATAGGCATTGCTTTATCAAGATTGATCGGAGTACTACTCTTTCGATTGAAAATCACGAATCCGGTTTCCTTAAACTCGTGATAATTCTTGATAGTTTTGATTCGACTTTTCTTTTCATGATTTATAGCATATACCTTCATTTCGGCAATAGGACATTTATTTGATAATACCATTTGGACTACTATCATCGAGATGACTTTATCGATATTTTATTTTTGGGTTGTCGATCAAAATATATAAAGATATATAATACTCTATTCTTTTTTTTTTTGAGAATAACCATATTTGATAATAAAGCGCCTTCCGAATAACATTCATTTCAATCTCGGCATATACCAAATTTTCGATGTCATCACCGCTATCCATAAATACATACTAAACTTGCGGGATTTTCAAAGAAATGTAGACCATTATTAAGTTAGGGTTGGTAATTTCTAGTTAATAATAATAGCTATTTTGAGTGAGGTCTTGATCACTCAAGGGTGAGGTGGGGACAAAAATTGGAAATTATGTTGGGTAGGCTTATTTGGCTCTGGTTTATCAAAGTTATGCCAAAAATCTCATCATCACTAATCCGATTCCAATTTCATACTTTGTCTTGAAAAGAAAATTATTCTAAAATTTCATTATAATTATAAGTAACTTTTGTCTAATTTCATAAAAAAATATTTCATAATATTTATCAAGATATATATACTTAAAATCTTATTAAAAATCTAAAATAGACATAATTAATATAAGAATAATATATCAAGATTACTTTACTTAATTAAAAATTTATTCTATCCAAATATATCATTTTATCAAATAATTATATATTATTGCTTATTAAACTAAGTGTGTAAGTATTTGATGTATTAAATTCAATTTATTTACTAACCAATCTCTACTCCCCACTTACGAATTGGCATCGTCGATGGCTAATGAGTAGTAAAAATTGGATTAGAAAATAAAATGAATTCTATCATAGTTAGATTATTTTAGATGTCAAATAGGCAGCGTTTATATAATATAAAAGAAAAACATTTAAAAACATAAATTAAAAACATGCAAATATATTACAATACTAAAACACAACTTAAAACTACTAGGAGTGTTAAACTAGAAAACCATAAATTAAGTTAAACTAATTTAAACTAATTTTTAAACTAAGTTATTTTAATTTATTGTGACTTATACTAACGTGCCGTACTACTCTTATTATTTTTATTCCTTCTTTTCTACCAACATAGTTATCTAATTTTCACCACTTGGCGATCCTCCGGAATATCATTGGTAAAAGCCCAACACGAGGAATACTGAGTGGAAAATATTCATCTGTCGCTCTTTCCGGAACCCTTGCCAAGCGAACACATAACACTAGAAATCAACCATCCAAATGGTAAAGGATGATAATTCGGTCTTCTCGAGCATAAAACTCACGGTGATTTACGAATCGGCACCCCCAATCTATAATGACTCGGTGAGTAATCGCATATAGAAGCATCAATTCATCATCACTAACTTCCGAGAAATTAATGAGTTGGATAAACACGTGAATTGATGAATCGCTTCCACGTTCTAAGATGGGGAAGCAAAGCGATCGTAGAGACATTTTGATCAATATCATAATTGTAGAACAAGAGTGGACAAGCTTCCGAATATTTTGTAATAAAACCGTCAGTCGTAGTATCCAATCTCCATTGGTACTCAAAATGACTAGGTGAAGTTTGAATTTGGTGGAATCAAGAAAATTTGATTTATGTTGGTGAAGGTGAAAGGAACAACAACTCCTCTCCTTTGTATGCATGTGTTAACGACCACAGTATGAGCTTAGAAAATCTTGAATAGAATTCTCTTACCATAGTAACATTAATCCTACCTCTCGGCATCGACAAAAATAGTCCCATCCATCTATATCCATCCTCGTAAATGCCCGAGTTGTCAACCTTTACGAAATTTAAATCCCTTTCAATCAACACGGTGGTGATTGAAATTACTTATATAAGGGTTGTGAACCGAAGCATACATAGGCTCGTAAGGGATTTGATGAAAAAATGGATTTGGAATGGCAGAATTTGGTGTATGTGGAGGAGAATAAGCTGATAGCGAATGAGCGATCGGACATTTTAAACTTTTTATAGCAAGAGAATTAAAGGTAAAGGAAGGAAATGAGCATTTTAGGAATGCTGCATCTGTTTCCTTTTATAGACAAAGCTTGGAGTGAAATGGAAATATCCTGAGAAGATCCTGCAGCCTACTACACCGGCGCATGCCGGACACCAACCGGCGCGTGCCGATCAAATAGTGCTTTCGATCGAGAGATATTTCAATTTCTAGCTTGATCCGACATTTATTTTACGACAATAGATTCTGCATATTTCTAAAGCGTGGGAAAAGATCTAAAAACATCCGAAAACTACGAAAAAGATACAAAATAACAATGTGCACTACCCGAGAGTGCATCAAGCGTTTAACGTACAAAACAAACATAAGAAAACTAAGTCAAACCAAAAGTAGATAGTTAAATACAAAGACAAAATCACTCGTCCTCATCATAGTTAAGATCGATGTCACCGGTGAGGTCATAATGAGATGATGATGATCCAAATGTAGATAGTATGAAGTATAATCAGCTCCTTGCATTGCGTCGTATGAATACCATAAGCTGAGCTGCTTTGTGGATCCGATCTGAAGTTGAAATGATGTCTCGATCCTCATTGTCGACATAGAAAGCTGATCCACGAAGACCAAATGAACCAAATCCTGCTTTGTCACATACGCTCTGAAGTCACTCCTCCCATGCCCAAGGATGTCCACTGGTGTACTGTAAACATACCACCCTATCCTATGGATGACGGCGTATAGTCACGATAAATAACAAGTGGCGGAATCGGCGGAATCAATCGGCATAGTATACGGGTCGGTGACTATAGGGGTGTCTCAGCGGAAATCTCTCGGCAAATCTAGGATCAAACTCACTCATAGCATCCCGAAATCCTCTCGACCAACTCTAATGTCCTCAGCCCAATGTCTATTCTTCTCACAGGCTAAAGCTATATTAGCATCGGTTCTAGCTGAGCTTGAACTAAATCTTTGAAACATAGCCTCAACTTGGCTCTCTTGTGTGGTGATGTATTTGTCTAGGTGGTGCAGGTACTTGAGTGTGAATAGGAGGTGGAGGTGGTGGTTGTTGTTCTTTGACGATTAGGATTATTGTAATTTATTACTCCAGGTAGGTAAGGCTCTCAGTTTAAGACCAATGGGAGGAATGTAGGGAGACTGATTCTATCCGAGGTAAGGCAGGGACTTCGCAAGCTCACACAAGGCGAAATGAGACTAGGGAATGGGAGGCGTCCCCTCGATAACGAGTGCTTGCAAACTCACAAGCCTTAGAAAAGATCAATTTCCCATTTATAGGAATATCATTAACCATGGCCCAAGCAATAACCACTTCCTCTCGACCAAATGCACAAACATGTGTGGAAGGACATACATTATGGCCTAGAAGCATTTTATTGCCCGTATGTCCCTAATACAATTCCCATAAGCAAACCTATTTTCTATCCATTCATTGAGTGTAGGGTCAAAGGCTTGTTGGGCTTCATAAGCTTTGGTTTGTAGAGCCATAGGATGTTCTAAACCCCATACATTGTGATAATCCTCCTCTTACGGTATATTCGGTTAAACCATAGAATACATTAATCATAGTAGGGTAAAAAGTAACATTAACACTTCTTAGAGGAATATAGGTCATCTCCTCAACCGTATCAGCATCATAAGTAGATAATACTGAATAAAACTCTGATACCATAGAAAGCGTTAATCTTATCTTTCCTATCCATAGCTACATCCAACCATCCTCTATCCTTGAAAATTTCTTTCACTTCTTTCCCAATCTTTGAAAAATCAATCCCTCGTTCTAACCAAACCTTACTTTTACTAAAGTACTCATCATATGCCCGCTTAGCTTACACGTGACTAGCGGTTTTTCAAAGGTTAAAGCTTTCTCCTTTTTAGTTAAAGGCCTAGTTTGAACTACCGGTACTACGATTGGTATTTGAGTCTTTTCCTCTTAGGATTGCTTCTAGATGATGAGGCCATCTACGATAGTGGTATGACAATACAACAACACAAACAAACAACACCAACAACAAGAACAAACAATTACTTAGGCTATAAAATCAAAATAAATTCAAAATAATTTCAGAAATTTAACTAAAAATTGAAATATTTGAAAAATTTATATATATCTATATTACCTTAATATGCTAGAAAGAAAAGCTAGGTCGCGGAATT
The DNA here is from genome assembly GCA_026214975.1 of Gentiana macrophylla. Lineage (NCBI taxonomy): Eukaryota > Viridiplantae > Streptophyta > Magnoliopsida > Gentianales > Gentianaceae > Gentiana > Gentiana macrophylla. The sequence goes on from CM047805.1 coordinate 49,424,365, forward strand.
AATGGTGGGTGCGGAATGAGAGAAAAGAGAGCCTTGAGCTTGCCAAGCTTCAACTTTTTCCAATGTTGATCTTCTTTTATGATTAAGTTGAAGAGAGGAGAGAGATTATCACTTATATGATGTTTGAGTGAAGAAAATTGATGGAAAATGGTTGATTTTGAGGAGAAGAGAGAGAGAAGTCGGGCTTCTTCTTCAAAAAAAATGGGGATGTGAGAAATGAGGCTAGGCGAGATTTTTAGGGTTAAGTGTATAGGTACACCGCGCGCGTGCGGTAGTGTACCAGGGCGTGCCGGTCACATAGCCCCTAAAAATCGGAATTTTATCATTTTTGTGTAATGAGCTCTAATTATACCACATAAAAATCATTTGATGTTAATCAAATGATTTATGTTATATAATCTAAGTTCAATACGATTTTTCTATATAAAACTTGATAAAATACATAAAAAGATAATATAATATTAAAATCACATATTTTTGATATAATATACCCATCTAAAATCACATGAGATGAAAATAGGTTTATTATAAATTTTTCATAAAAATATATATATATATATATATATATATATATATATTTTTTTTTTTTAAAATACGAAATTTAATTAAAATCTGATAAATTAAAAACACACACTGAAATTCTTAGGATTTTTAGCCAACTCCCTCAATCTCAGATCCTCAAGATTGTTATCATAACGGTCCCTTAACCTTTCTCCTAGGAGTGATGCGTTTGAATTATCTCTTTGTATTCCCTCGGGATTTTCGGATAACCACCTAATCGTTCCATTCTTAATAACATTCAAACACTCATCTGGGATATGGTTGTATTTCTTCCACATTGTCCATCATGTTCACTTTTTCCACAGATTCTACATCTCATTAAAAACCTTGCTCTTCTTTTTATTGCACTCCTTGAATTTCCATTACAAAGTTCTCTTTCTCTAACTTGATTAATAATTTTTATTTAATTTAGAAACTAAGGCTTCTATCTTAAAAGCGACATCCTTATTTAGACCTAATCTTAAAAGTAAAATAAAAACTTTTATTCTATCTATGAAAGGCATCCAGTTCTTTTACGTCTATCGGTAAAAGACGAAACTACTTTAAAATGCATATTAAAGGTGAATTAGAAAGATAGTACTGTAATCGGTGAGTTTAAAATTACGCTTCCTCAATTCGTTGGAGGGTCGATAAGTAATAATACTTCTTACATTTGAGGTATCCCCCGACTTCCACGAACAATTTCACCTGTGTCCATTGGCTATAAAAGTTGTTTTTCCATCGATTAGTTCAACGAGTTCGGACTTATAGATTTTTGTTACGTCATATGGACTGTCCATCTAGATTTAAGCTTTCGGAAACAACTTCAAGCGTGAATTATATAAAAGTACTCGATCACCTATATGGAACTCACGACTAAAGATTCTCTTATCATGAAAAGCTTCGTGTGTTCCTTGTAGATTCGAGCATTTTCATAAGAATCGAAGTCGAAATTCTTCTAGTTACATGAAGCGAAGTAATCTATGATCACCGGCGACTTTAGGATCAAAGTTTAGAAATTTAATAGCTCATAAAGCTCGGTGTTCTAATTCAACAGGAGATGACAAGATTTTCCAAATACTAATTTGTAAGGAGAACGACCAATCGGTGTTTTAAAGGCATTCTATATGCCCATAATGCATCATCAAGTCTTTTACGCTTGATTTTACGATTCGAGTCCTTTTGTCTTCTCCACGATTCTTTTAATTTCTCTATTAGACACCTCTCACGTCCCCACTAGTTTGTGGATGATAGGGTGTTCCAAGTTTATGAGTTACACCATATTTCTCAATTATCTTAGTAAATGGTCGGTTACAAAAATGTGAACCTCTATCACTAATGATAGCCCTCGGAATGCCATATCGTGTGAATATATTCTTTTAAGGAACCTTAGCACTACTCGGTATCATTAGTAGGGAGAGCTTCAAATTTTCTACCCATTTAGAAACATAATCTACCATTACTAGAATAAATCTTTTCCAAAAGATATAGGGAAAGGTCCCATGAAATGTATGCCCCAAACATCAAATAGCTCACATTCTAAAATCGGTTGCATAGGCATTTCATGTTTTTCGATATATTTCCCCATTTTTGACATGATTCACAAGATTTTGCATATTTATATGCATCTCATATAGTGTAGGCCAATAGAAACCACATTGTAAAACTTTGAAAGCGCTTTTCCATCCTCCATGATGACCTCCGCCTCACGATCATGACAAAATGATAATACATTTAAGATTTCATTATCAGAATACATTTCCTAATTATTCCATCCGAGCATCTTCGGAAAAGATCCGGTTTATCCCAATAATAAAACTTTAAGTCGTAAAAGAACTTCTTTTTACATTTGCCAAGTCCAATGAGGTGGGATGTACTTACAGGTAATGTAGTTAACAATATCCCCAAACCATGGCGAATCTTCCTTTGATGGTATTCTAGTTTTTAATAATCGCATGGTTGAAGGAGTATCTATCTTAAGCAGTTTCTCATCCGGAAACGAATCACGAATTTCTTTTCCTTTTCCTTCATCATTATCCATCACGCTTAGATGATCCGCTACTACATTTTCACTTCCTTTTTATCCTTAATTTCAATATCAATTCTCAAGTAATGAATCCACCTAAGAAGACGCGGTTTGGCATCTTTCTTACTTAAAAGATACTTGAGTGAATGGTGCGTGTAGATTATTACCTTAGAACCAACAATATATGATCGAAACTTATCTAAGGCAAATATTACAACCAACAGTTCTTTCTCTGTAGTTGCATAATTAAGCTGAGCTGCGTTTAATGTGTGAGAAGCATAATAGATAGCTTTGAGAATTTTGTTATACCGTTGACCTAAAACAGCTCCTGGCTAAATCACTTGCATCACACATAATTTCAAACGGCAAATCCCAATCTGGTGCTACTACTAATCTTGGTGCGCGAGTTAATTTCGCTTTTAGGGTCTTAAAGGCTTCCATACATTTATCATCAAAGTTAAAAGGTACTTCTTTTTCTAGCAAATGACTCAAGGGCTTTGCTATTTTTGAGAAATCTGCAATAAACCTTCTATAAAATCCTGCATGTCCAAGAAATCCTCTTAACGTTTTCAAATTAATTGGTGGAGGTAATTTTCAATTACTTCGACTTTAGCTTTATCAACTTCAATTCCTACTTGAGAGATTCTATGACCTAGTACAATTCCTTGAGATACCATCAAATGACATTTTTCCCGATTTAGAACCAAGTTGGTATCTTCACAAGCGTTGTAAAAGCGCGTTCTAAGTGTGATAAGCATTTATCAAAAGAATCTCCATAAACACTAAAGTCGTCCATAAAAATTTCTAAGAATTTCTCAACCATATCAGAAAATATTGCCATCATACATCGCTGAAATGTAGCAGGTGCATTACATAATCCAAACGGCATTCTTTTATAAGCAAAAGTTCCATAGGGACAAGTGAAAGTAGTTTTTCTCTATCTCTCTGTTGCAATGAATATCGTAAATAACTTTGAATAACCATCTAAAAAGCGATAATACTTATGTCCACTCAATCTTTCCAACATCGCACGATGAATGGAAGTGGATGATGATCCTTTTAGTATGATCATTCGATTTCGAAAGTCAATACACATTTGATATCCTGTAATTTCCCTTGTCGGAATCCATTCATTTTTATCATTTTCTTTTACCGTGAAACCTCCTTTCTTTGGAACTACTTGAGTTGGACTTACCCATTCACTATCTGATATGGGAAAGATTATTCCCATTTCTAATAGCTTAATGACCTCTTTCTTAACGATTGTTTGCAAATTCGGGTTGAGGCGGCGTTGTGGTTGAATACAAGGTTTAGCTCCTTCATTCAAAATAATTTTGTGAACACAAATCTCAGGGCTAATACCTTTGATATCTGCCACTGTCCATCCATAAGCTTTCTTATGTTGTCTTAACATTCTTAATAATTGATCCTCTTGTTCATTTGTTAAGATTGATGAAATAATAATTGGTAACAGATTATTATTTTCAAGAAAAGCATATTTCAAATTCGAAGGAAGTGGTTTCAACTCAGATTCCTTGGTGGATCTTCTCTATGATGGTTTTAAAACTGGTCCTTCCATTTCCAATTTCAAATTTTGATGCCATGGATGTTTAACAAACCCTCCTTTATCTAAATAAAGGATTACTTCTTTCATTTAATTATCATCTTCATCTTCTTTATAGATAGAAAATGCCAAACATTCTTCTAATTTATTTTCATAATCTTTAAATTTGGCATCCCACGTAGTAGAATATTCATCTATAAAAGAACATGATTCTGGTTCTTTGTATGGATGGTTTATAGCTTTGAAGATATTGAATGAAACTTTATCCTCATTAACTCTCAGTATTAGTTCACCTTTTGAACATCTATCAAAGTTCTTCACAGTAGCTAGAAATGGTCGACCTAGAATAATTGGCGCTGAATATCCTTCTTCCATTTCCATTATTACTAAGTCTACTGGGAAGTAAAATTTATCAATTTTAACCAACACATCCTCGATTATTCCCTTAGGATGTTTAATTGATCTATCTGCCATCTGAAGGGTCATTTCGGTGATTCGTAAGCTCTCCTATTCCTAGTTTCTTATAATCCTCATAAGACATGAGATTGATACTTGCTCTTAGATCACACAATACTTTCTTAAACAGAAATCCTCTAATTTCACATGGGATAGTGAAACTACCAGGATCTTTAAGTTTAGGAGGTAGTCGATCTTTGAAGTATTGCGGAGAACATTCTTCATTAAGGCATATATTCTCATATTCTTCTAATCGTTTTTTGTTAGATAGGATATCTTTAAGAAACTTTCCATAGGCAGGCATGTTGACTAAAGCTTCTATAACAGGGATATTGACATGAATATGACGAAAAGTGTCAAGGAAACGAGCATATTTCTTATCAGTTTTTATCTTTTTAATTTGATCTTTCGGTGGATAAGGCAAAGATTCTAAATTTATAGCCTTTGGTTCTGAAGTCATTTTCTCTTTTCCTTTTTCCTTGAATCTTTGAGCATTACTTGATCGCCAAGTTTCATTATCTTGAGAATTTTCCTTTAAAACATCCCCTGTATCAACTTTATCCTTCTCAGTTACTTTTAAATCTTCTGTTTTCTCCCCTGATTTTCTCTCGACATGTTCCTTAAATAGGGTTCTCGGTCCTTATCCATAGGATCTTTCGTAATTCTAGGGACTTTTACCCATTTTTCACCTTCAATTTTGTGTTCAACATTATTCTGTTTTAAGAATTCTTCGATAATTTCTTCCTCTTCATCAAGAAATTGAAGTTCGTCCTTTTCCTTTACGATATTACCATTTAAATCATTTTCTACCTCATTGTTTCCTCGTTTTCGCTGCTCAGCATCTTCACAATATTTCCTACTTCTTGTAATCACGGCATTTACCTCTCTCGGGTTTCTTTCAAGATTACTTGGTAATCCTCCTGGAGGTCTACTGTTGTTACGTTCTCCTTCTCTACTCAAATGATCTTCCATATTCCTTAATGATGCTTCTATAGTTCTCATTCTCGTATCATGTCCACCCATAGACGTTTTCAACATAGTCATATCCTTAGAGACTGAACCTATAGAAGTTATCATAGTTTCCATATTCTGAGCTTGAGTAGATACTACACCCATCATATTTTCCATTAATTTATCCCATTTATCAACTCCTTCAGGTTGGGTTGAACTTTGGGTGACTGGTATAGTTTGAGTAGTATGTTGTGGATAAGATTTAGGTAACGATTGTAGGTTCTGATTTGATGTATTTCCTTGATGAACTTGATTACTATATGGATTCTTATCTTGAAGCTGGATATGGCGGTTGTCCTGGCTTATTGGGGTTTTGGACCATCTAAAAGTTGGGTGCTCTCTTCTAATAGCATTAAAGGAGTTTGAATACGCGTTGTTCAAATTCTATCGTTGTAAAAACTCACCTCTTCCCTTGAGTATCCTTCCGGTTCTTCTATCCCTAATGACACATTATCATGACTTGAGTAGTCATTTGATATGATAGTTTTCGGTTTACTGATCCTACTAGCCTGTAGGTTGTCAAACTTCCGACTCAAATTCTCCAAGTGTGCTAGAACTTCCGTGATTCGATGTGCATTCTCCTGCAAATGCTACTTTCACGGTGCTAGAACCGGTTTCCCACATTCTGTTATTTTTGGAAATCTTTCTATAGCATCGTAAACTATTTGGGCTTCACTCATCATTAATGAACCACCACATGCATGATCTACATCGCACGTGAATCTTTCCTTAATTTGCGACAGAAAAGTTGGATTTGCATATCTAAGGAATAACCATGATCGGGACAAGATCTTAACAACTTTTTAAATCTCTCCCACGCATTCCCAGCGTTTCTTCAGATCCTTGTCTAAAGTTGGCAATTTCGACCTTTAATTCCAAATTTCTACCCGGAGTAAAATACTGCTTTAAAAACTCGGTTTGAATTTCCTCCCAACTAGTCAATGAATGATGTGGGAGTGACATAAACCAATCCCGTGCTCTTCCTTTTAAAGAAAAAGGAAACATAGACATCCTTGTTAATTCACGATGAGCACCTTGACTTTTGGCTGTATTGCACAATTCTTCGAAAAGATAGAGATGGTGATGTGGATCCTCATCATCCTCTCCTAGAAATTGGGCTCTTGCGTCAATTAGACCAAAAAGATGAGATTTTATTTCAAAATTATTTGCTCCTTCATTGGGTAAACGAATTGGATTATTAGTCTGGTTTATTCTTAAGGTCTGATCACAAATAGGTCTCGGATTTGGTGGGTTATTATTACGATTGTTTCGGTTTCCGATTTTGATTATTTCTATTGCGGTTATTTGGTATTGGTAGATCCACGATTAAGATTTTGGCCATGCCCTTGAGCATGATCTAGCCCTTGTTCAGTGTTTCATCCTTTGTTTTTGACCATTTTCGTATTTTGATTTGATGATGATTCTCCGTCGAGATTTCACGACGAGTATGACCTTGTTTTCTTTACGCTCTTAACGCGCTTTCGTAAGTATCTATGTCGGGCTTATAAGGAGTAAGTGGGGCCTTACTCTTTCTGGTCATCAACTAACGAAAACCGAAAATAGTTGAAATCGATAAAAGTAAAGATTGGTAACTTACTTATTAGGTAAGTACCAACGAAAAAGAAAATAGAAATGGGGTAAGAAGAGTGTTGACTTATCCTCGAGACTTTTGAGTTAATATAAGTAGAAATCATTCGAACACAATGAATTAGCGTCGTTCCCGGCAACGGCGCCAAAATATGCTGACGGACCTTTTCTATGCTATCAATCCTTACCGGCAGTGTACCGGGTCAAATTGTAGTGATAGTATGGTGAGTCAGGTGTCGATCCTCAGGGAAACTTGGTAATTCACCGTGTGATTAAACACCGAGAAACTATTATTATCTCAATCTAAGTCGCAATTTTATCATCCAACCAAACTCTAAACTAACAAAGCATAAAACTAAAACAGATATATATAAGTATATAAATATATATATATATCAATACATATATATAGATATAAATATATATAGGTACCAAAACAATATCTAGGGGAGGGAGATAGATATTATAATTAGAGACTAGCCAAGAATATGTTATTGAAGTATTATATCTTTTTAGTGGAAATTAGATGTGCTCGATCATTATTTTAAGTTAAATCAATTATACGAAACGGTGCACTCCTAAACTAAACAATTCATCCTCACACGAGCATCTGAAATAGTCATATGTCCAATCATTTGTCCAAGGTCATCCTCAAGCATGGGTCACTCCCGTTTTGTCCTTCGGCCAATTTTAAGGTATGTCAATTAAACAAACGAATTAAACGTAATAATCTCTTGAGTACATATGTCAATAAGAGTTTGTTTCTCCCGAAACAAATCTACCCCCGGTTTAGGAAATCGGATTCCGTTGTCACGTTTTCACTCGGCCAATTTTACCCTCCGGTCTTTCTATTAACGAGTTCAAAACCTAACTACGAGGCGTCAATTCATAATTAGATTATGAATTCTTTCATATCAAGTAGCTAATTCAATACGAATATAGAAAGAGATTCATTATAACCGATTTTTATCCAATTTTAGTATAGTCATCATCCATTTCCCTAAAAAGATAATACTAATCCAATTTCATATCTTGGCTAGATATTAAGTTAGCCTAATATCATTATAATTAATATATAGATACTAATAACAACATAAATACATTAGAAAAGTTACCAGATTACAATCGAAGCTTCAGAGTTGTATCCTCCGGAAATAGCAACTCCTTTACATCAATGAGCCTTGATACATCTTCTAAGCATTATAACGATACTTTATACTACAGCATTATTCCGCAGAGTGCCGTTTATGACTTTTATTTAACTAAAAACAACAAAACGAAACTATAGATAGATATAGAAGAGAGATATATGCATTGGTACACTTCAAAATGGTTGCAATTGAGGGGTATTTATAGAGTGTACCACAAGGCCGGCGCGTGCCGGACACCAACCGGCGCGTGCCGGTCAAATAGTATATATTCCCTTGTCAGAGATTTGTGGGCCCAATGTCAGAGATTTTTCTGCAAGATCCGGCCTTCTCCGGCGCGTGCCGGACATACAACATATCTGATGTTTGTAAAAACCTATCTCGAGCTGTAGACCTCAGATTGACATGATTTGATATTCGTTGGAAAGCTCTTTTGAAGGCCTACAACTTTCATCAAGGACTTTTTCTCTGAAAATGCCTCTAAGTTAGATCAAATGTCCGTTGAAGATGAGTTACGGTAGAAACATTAAGGACAGTTGATCTGTTCAAAGTTGTTAGATTTTGGCATAATCTTTTATCCCACAAAAACTCATGATTTATACTTCAAAGTATGTCATACTTTGGGATCTTGGTAAACATCTAATCCTGCAATAATATCAATGAAACACCAAACGTAAATCTGACAAAAAAACATCATTTTTATCGTTTTTATAACTTATGCATCTAATTATAACTAGCTATGATTTTTATAAGTTTTTAATGCATTTATATGAAATTGTACTAAAATATCATAAATATAATAATAAACAGTCTTATAATATGATCATATATTTTTCATACATCAACGCTCAAGCATCTGATCAATGAAAGGAAGGGGGAAATGGTCTTTCATGGTTACCTCATTGAGCTTTCTATAATCAATGCAGACTCTGTAACCAGTAACAAGCCTCAATGCTATTTCTTCTCCCTTCTCATTCTTCTCAATCGTAATTCCACCTTTCTTGGGAACTACCTGAGTCGGGGAAACCCATTCACTATCAGCGATGGCATAAATGATTCCCATGTCCAGAAGTTTGATGATTTCTTTCTCAACCACTTCTTGCATATGAGGGTTGAGCCTCCTCTGGGGCTGTCTAACACATTTCGCACCCTCATTTGTCTTGATCTTGTGCATACAGATGTCCGGAGATATCCCTCTGATATCTCCTACTTGCCATCCAAAGGCTTTCTCGTTCTTTTTCAAGACGTTGATTAATTTCATTTCCTCTAAACGAGACAACTTGGCAGATATAATCAAAGGAAGCTTGTCACCTTCTCTTAGAAACACATACTTCAGATGTTTAGGCAACGGCTTCAACACCAAATCGGCAGGGGGGTCTTCTAAACTTGATTTAAGATCTCCACTTTTCAACTCAACATCGCTGAGTTTACTTAGCGGTCCCACTGCCAAAGCTTCTCCCTTCAACAACTCATCCTTAAATTCAGCTTCTAACTGCTCTAGATTGACCACACCATGATTATTCAAATTATCAACCAATCACTCATATTCAGTTGCAACAGCCATGACTTTCTTTTCCATGTGGTCATTAAAGTCATCAGACATATCTTCAATGGAAAAGCCGGTTGGAGGACCAGAAGGTACTTGAATGGATCTAGAGACATTATAGCTTACTTCTTGATCACCAACACGTATCGTCACTCACCCACCATCACAGTCAATGAGGGCTCTAGCTGTAGACAAAAAAGGTCTTCCAAGTATCAGGGGGACATTTTCATCCTTTTCAATGTCTAGGACGCACTCACCAACGGGAAAGGTAAATCTATCAATTTGATCTAGTACGTCTTTTAAGATTCCCGCTTTCTTAGAAGATCTATCAATAATTGCAAATTCATGGTAGTGGGTTCTAGAAGATCAATTAAACCAATTTGTTTGCAATGAGACAATGGCATGAGGCTTATAGATGCACCAAAGTCACACAAAGAGTTGGGAAGACCAGGCCTCCCATCAACACCGTAAGTACGAACTTTTGTGGTCACTCTCTTGGTTGGTAAGTCTTCATAATTGATCATTGAACAATCCTCACCAATCACCTCTCCATGTCCGACAACTTTCTTTTTGAAGAAACAACATCCTTGATGAATTTTGTATACTTAGGCATTTCAAACAAGACCTCAGATAATGGAAGATTCACCTGAGTATTTTTCAAGAGATTCAGACCTTTTCAAACTTCTTATCTTCACTCAAAGGGATGTTGCTCTTCCTTGGTGGAAATGGAAGCTTTTTCAATTCACTCTCAGAAAAGACTTTCTTCGAGGATGCACTGACAGCTTTGTCTTCCAAATCCTTCCACCTAACAACTTTTTCATTCTTTTTATTAGTCAGGGGATCAGCCTCCTGACTTCCACTTGATTCTTCATTCCTCAGGGGATCAGCCACCTGAGGACTTCCAGCTTCTTCACCTCTCAGGGGATCACCACCTGAGTATTCTTTTTTCGCCAAGGGAGTGTAGGTGCTCACTTTCCCCTAACGCCTTATCCTTTGGCGAGGAGGGCTAGTGGTTTCCCTGGTGAGGGGGACCATTAAGTTGAGTTCCACTTCTTAGATTCATCGTACTTGCCTCCTCTCTACCGTATGGAATTGAAGGTACGAGGTCAGTACATTGGCCATTGTTTAATTCGGTTTGAGCAACTTGACCACCTTTTGGATTCTTCTCAGTGAAACTGGGCAGTTGCCCTGGGGGTCTTGAAGTTAACTGCTTAGCTAGTTGCCCAATTTGCCTCTCAAGATTTTTCATTGATCTATTTTGCTCCTCCCGAAAGGAGTCCCATTGAGCTTTGATATCACTTGAGTTCGAGGGGCCTTGAGAGGTGTGGGGGTTGTGTGAATACGGCTGGCTGGACCGATTCTGGAAATCAGAATTAGAATTGGTAGGCCAATTCTAATTGAACCTTTGATTATCATTGGAAAAATTATTATTTTGGTTCTGAGGAAAACCAGGGTTTCTATTGAAGTTTTGATTCTGATTGAAATTAGAATTTGGATTGAAACTTGAAGATTGATTGAACCCTTGGTTTTGGAGATTATTCTGGCCAGAAAATTGATTAAACCTTTGATTATTCTGGCCATAGAATGCATTTATTTCAAAGATTTCGTCCGCTCATAGGACGTAATCTAGATGTGTGCCCCACCTCGTCACAATTTCGACATGTGACTTGATTACACCATCCATAATCATGAACAACATTCACTTGATAAGGTGCGGGGATTGAATTGACATCGGCCGTCATGTGGCGGTCGATCGACAACGACTTTTCACAATACGTAACACGGGAGTTCGTGGAAAGGAGGAAGTTTGATTCATCTGATTTGAAACTTGAGAAGTTGCCATCTGCTTCTGCAGCATGGCGATCAAACTTTGCATGTTTACTTCCTCAACCTTAGGAGGAGGAGGTGCTTGAATGGCTTGATAAGAGGGGGCATAGTTATATTTGGCCATGTCCTCGAACAGTGCCCACCCATCATCAGGTGTTTTCTTCAGAAACGCCCCACCAGATGAACTATTGACCATGCCTTTGTAAGCTCGGTCAATCCACTAAAGAAAGTGTTGACTTGCCTTTCCGGTGGCAAGCCATGGTGGGGACACTTTCTAAGCAGAGACTTGAATCTTTTCCAACACTCGAAAAGGATTCATTCTCTTTCTGGTAGAAAGTGAATATCTCATTTAAACACACCGGGTTTGTCTTTGAAGGTGGAAGTATTGACTCAAGAACTTTTTTCGAGTTCACCTGTGTGGTAATAGATTCAATGGGAGAGAGGTATACCACTCTTTAGCTTCTCCCTTTAAAGAAAATGGGAACAGATTTAGATTTTATAGCATCCTCACTTACTCATTGGACGTGTAGTACCGCATATCTCTAAGAATGTATGTAAGTGAGTATGGGATTCTCGATCGATAATCGTGGAAAATAGATGCATGTTTGCATCATTTGAATGAGTCCCGGCTTTAGCTCGAAGGTCTGTGCAGTTATGGCTGGGATAACAATAGCCGGGTTGACTTTGACTTCGCCTGGCATGGCGTAGTCTGCCAACGTACGTCTATCTTCAGCAGCCATATTGTGAAGTTTTTGAATTCTTCGGCTAAACGATCCTCTAAATCTTGATCGGCTTCTTCAGAAGGAGCCGCAGAACGGATTTTCCGCCTGTTCGGCCGGACTATGGTCCGCTCTAAGTCAGGGGTATACAGTAATGGTCCCTTTTGACTTCGAGTTTGCATAACGGGCGCCTGGAAGTCCAAACGCCGCCTCGATCGGTGAAGAAGCGGACGGACGCCCAAATTGGATGAACGCTCGTCCGACAAGTTAAAAACGATTCAGAGTCGAGAAATTTAGAACAGACGGGCGTCCACTAGTCTAGACGCCCGTTTGGAAGCAGAAAAACGAAGCAGGAACAGAGAAAAAACAGCAGGAAAAAGATGGGGAGAAAAAGAAAAAAAATAGAAAGACAGAAAACAGATAGAAAGAAAGTCTAATCCTAGGGGGATTGCAGAACTATAAAAGAAGAACTACGAAAACCCTAATAACCTAAACTATGACTAACTAAAAAAAATTAAAAACAAGGAAAATAAAAACTAAAGCAACCGTCCGGTTCCCCGGCAACGGCGCCAAAAACTTGTCACGGATTTATCTAATGAAAATAAACAAGTAATAAATATTTATAAATCCGGTATTCCCCAAGTGTAGGGATCGTAGTATAGAGATTAATACCGGGTCGATCTTACGGGGAATCGGAGGTTGTTAACTCTAGTTTTTATTCTAACTAATCTAAGGGTGTCACGATTACTAACCTAAACAGCAAATAAAACTAAACGAGACTGAAAGTAAAAATAACGCGAATGTAAAACTGGGCAGAAGAATGAATCTAAAGCCAGGGAAGATACGGGTTGCGAACAATTTAAACTACAACTAAACCTAAGATGCAATAAGAAAATTTAACTAAACTAAACAATTCAAGTTTTAAGGGATTAAATTCAATTTATAACGAGCAAACGAGCGATTGATCCACCTATCCTATCAACATTCAATTCCTAATCAGATTAATTCGTGACTTCTAACCAAGTTGTGATTCACCTCATCTAAAGTACGAACCCTAATTTCTTAGATAGTCCATCTATTAATCTCTATCTTTCGATCTAAGATTAACACTTTTTCTAACCAAAGATGTGAACTTTAACGTTTCTAATCTAGAAATCTAACCTATTAACTCTCGTTATATAGACCAAATAACTATTCTTTTATCATGGGGATCTAGGGTTTACATGACTTTCATCAAAGTAAAACACTCAAGCATGCACATCTTTCGATATAATTGCAATAAACATTCAAACATGATAAAGAAACAACTTGTATTAAAAACTCACAAATTAATCAAGATTCGAATCTGAATAGTTGACGGATAGGCTTCACAACGCTCGTTCAAGGGCTTTTAGCCTCTAAGCATCCTCTTGAAAGCTTGGAATTGTTGAAGAAAAGAACATAAAACTAACTAATTTAATCTAGGATTTAAGTGCATAAAACTGAAGGAAAAGTATGTAAAAACGCAGCCTGAGCCGCCCCTAGGATTTGGGTTTTGAGTAATGTGTAATTGATATCCTTAATGTGGAAAAACGCAGCTGTATTTATAGATGTCAAAGTCGGCTGTGCTGAGGCGGTGGAAGGACGCCCGTCCGTCTTGTTGGACGCTCGTTCGCTCAGCTTTGGACTTGCTTCAGACGCCCGTCCACTTCAGCGTCCAAACTCTCTGAATCAACTTTCTCCTCCTGGACGCTCGTCCATATCTTCAGACGCTCGTCCACTCTGGACGCCAGTTCAAGCTTCTGGACGCCAGTCCAGGATCGACGTAATCTTGATTTTCCCATACTTATCTCTTTTTCATCAATCCAAATCATCATTATCTCTTCTATCATCAATGTAATTCGACTCTTATCTCTTTTTGATCATCATTTGAGCATCAAACATGTACCTATAACACATCAAAAACATCGCAAACTGTAATACCATCCAAATAATCATAAAATCACAATTAAAACACCAAAATTAACCTATTTTGCGAATAACTCGTTTAAAATATCATTTGCTCAATAATTCGACTAAACACTCGTTTCTTATGCAAATTATACAAATATGAGGGAAATTATCATAAAATATATCAATATAAATCGTATAAATTCACCCTTAACAACTCCCCCACACTTAGCTTTTGCTCGTCCCGAGCAAAACAAAACGAAAATTAGGGCTCGAAACGAAAACAGACATCTCAGACAATATAGCATAGATCCAATAAATCAGAAGTTCACCACTGTGTGTGTGCAAAGCCATAGCAAACTTCCACTAAATCCAAACTTGAGAAACTCAAAGCAAAACTAGCTAGTACCCCCTCGTAGACTAGCAATAAATGACACTCATAAGATGTACCCTACAAACGTAAAATATCCCGAAAAAAGATGATAGAATACATTTAGGACCTTTCTGACATACTCAGAGGATAATCCCTACAACATATCTGTCAGTTTATACTGGGGATAAGGTATGCGATAACTAAGTCTTTTATTCATTTCATACCACTTCTTATTGCAAGTTGATTTAATTAACTTCACTTATTTAAACGCACATCAGAATGAGCTCTTGCCCGTCATAGTAGAATAGGATATTCGAGATATACCCTACCTTACTCAAATCATCAGGCAGCTTCTTCTGACTGTCGTGAGCTTTTGGTAATCATAGTGGTATAGGACATTCGTGATACGCCCTACCGCACTCAAATCATTGACTAGCTTTCGACACACCCAATTACTTCATTCAAATTCAACTTTTTCATTTGACAATAAGTTACGTGTTACTTATCACATTCAAACCTTAGATATTCACAGTATATCATACTTCGGATCTAAATACAAACTATCATAAATCTCAAGAAATATACGTAGCACTAAGCACATGACTTATAAGATAACAAAAATCACTAATCAAAAGGGGTATAGCTTTATATTTTAGCTCATCATTCACTATGGCTCGTGAAAAATATATATCGGGTGAAACAACTAACTTATCAAACATATGATATATAGCTTGGACGACTATAAAAATAACGAACATCGAATTGAATTGCCTACTCGGGACAAAACAAAAACAAAAATGTCAAGAAATTTTGAAAAAATTAGCTCATTTTGCATAGACTCGTAATGAATTAAGCAAATGTATAGATACATATCAAATCATTCCCCTCCCCCACACTTAAAGATCAACATGTCCTCATGTTGTGCAGAATTAAAGAAAAGATAAAGGACTTAGCTGGTTGCAATAGAGACTCGAATCTTGGTCAGGCCGGAGCCTACGTAGTGACAATTAGAACTCGTAACCATACGATGTAGCTCGACAAAACCGCTAAAAATATACCTGCACTACTTGACAAACGCGGAAAAAACCTCGGGAAAAACGGGGAAAGAGCATCGCAATAATGAAAAAGATAATAATAAAGTGAAATGGAATAGACGAAAAGAGTAATCGAAGAAACAATGGCAACCATCAAGGTACAAAACAAAGTAGAGATCGCCTTATGGCCTACATAATTCACGTAAAAGAAATACGCCACGGATACCGGCATGATGAGCGTATAAAAGAAAGGTGCAGTGAATTAGTAACAGAAATAATAGGAGCAGTATCAAAGTACAACCATATCGAAAAAGTACCAAATCAGAAAGTACAAAATCAAAATATCAATAATTCTCAAGGTTGCCTCGGCGTAGACTCATCAGTGGGAGGTACATCAGCTGTAGAAGTAGTCGATGAAGGTCCCGGCTGTGGAGTGGGAACAGTAGTAGCAGTCGGTGCCTCCTCCTCCTCATCCTCAGAATCTTCCTTCTCAACTCGAAGCACATCTTCAATCGCTCGCTTGATCTCTGTTCGGTAAAAACTAGTTTTAAATTTATAATACCGAAACACCCCAAGTATAAGGATCGTAGTATAGGATGTTAACGGGTCGTCCTAAGGGAGTGGAATGTTTATCGGATCAAGGAACAATTATTCTATCGATTATGTCACAATTATTAACTAAACTAGGTTTAAACTAATTATGAACAGTAAAACGCACGACGATGAACAAGTAACTTCGATGAATAGTAAATTGGAATCAAATTGATACGAACTATTCGATTTATCAAGTAATTAAAAACAACGGCAAGGCAACGGGAATCCACCAATCAACCAACCCGACCCCAACTAGACGGCAAGCTAAAGATATAATTTTTAGTAACGATCAATCACGAATTCGATTAAATTTCTCTAAGCGAATTCTAGGGTTTCGTTTTCTTTTTCAAGTAAAACAAAACTAGCATGCATAACACGATCATGAGATTGTTTCCAATACTCTACTCAACTAATCATGAACAATCTCTTGAATCACAATTAATTGCATCAATTGAAAAGATCAAATCTTGAATCAATACTCTCATATAAATTCAATCAAAAAGATAGTTTCATCGATCTCTCGATTCAAATAAAACATAAACAATATAACAATATCTAATTGATGAAAATCATAAATTAACTCACTAAAGATGTAGCTAAAAATCCTCTAATTGGTGTGGTTGTTGATTGGTTTCATCCGTTGTCCTACCGAAGATGCTTAGCCTTCAATCATCTTCGAACTCCCAAGCAAGATTGAAAGAAAGAAACTCATATTTTTATTTGATGTGGTGCTTTTTCTGTGTGTAAAATTCTGTGTATTTTTTCTGTCTCCTTCTCTGCTCGAGTGCTCACACTGTGCTTCGTATAACGTGTTCCTCACTCCACTCTCTCGATCAGATTTGATTTATCCTTCTTTAATTGCTCCGAATATCTTCTTTATTTCTTGAGATTCTTTTGATTGAATAATATTTATCTTTCCAAAATAAAATCCAAATGATTGAATGAAATTGATCCTCTTGATTAAATAATATCACCCCCTGCATTTCTTTATTTTCTGCAAAATGTTGTTACACCAAGTCATCGAATAATAATAATAATAAAAATGTGTAACAAAAATAACAATTAAACCCATAATTTCCTCATAATTAAATTATAATTCCTCAATAACCATTATAGGAATTTAACGGTTAAAACACGCTTCTCTCATTTATTTCCCTTAAAAATAAGGTAAATTGTTTAGGGATTAAGCCCGAAAATATAGTAAAATTTACCCTAAACAACTCCCCCACACTTAGCTTTTTGTTCGTCCTCGGACAAAACAATCAAAACTATAGCTCAACTTTATAAATAATCCACATAGATCTCTAACTCACGTAACAAAAGATACAACAACTATAGCAAACAATACCATCACAGAGATAGATTCGGTGTATGTGTGACAAGCCATTCTCAATCTTAACAAGCCTTTCAAAGAAATATCCTCTCAAGAATTCCAATGACTATCCTAGGTATAGGCAGTAATCGTTCCACACAAAGTCTTCCCGCGCACTTAGTAGGATAGTCCCTACAGCATATCATGCGGTTCTACTGGGTATAAGATCCATGATAACAAAGACTTCACTTTATTTTTACTCATCATTTCCAAAATTTTCAAATTTGACGCATATCAGAATAAGCTCTTACCCATCATAGTAGAATAGGACATTTCATGATAATCCCCTACCTACTCAAATCATAAGGTAGCTTCTTCTAACTGTCGTGAGCTTTTGGTCATCATAGTGGTATAGGACATACGAGGTATACCCTACCGCACTCAAATCATCGACCAGCTTTCGACAAACGTATCTATTAATAATTTCTCACTCACTTTATTTATTCACTTTTCAAAGTCATAAGTTACATCTCACTTATCACATTCAAACTTTATGATATTCACAGTACACGGTCTAACTTAGGTGTAACTATACTGACCTTCCTAAGATAAATCATTAAAAATAATGAAAGGATATAATTCAAAAGTCATGCTTCAAAATCAAAGGCTTTCGTGAGTGTGAAATGAATACTATCTCCATGACAGTAAAGCATGCTATAATTATCTCACTAAGTCACATACTATCATCGTTAGAAAACTACAACTAGCAAGCATCTAGTTCCAATTATATGCTCGAGACTCACAAAAAATTTTAAATTTCGCAGAAATTTAACATTCACTCATATTTCAAAGGATATAGCATAAAAACATACCCAAACACCCCCACACTTAAATCACAAGATATGTCCTCGAATGTGCAAATATAAAAGAAAAGAAAACTCAGCTGGTTTCAACGGTGGTTGTCGGATGAAAGTTGGCAGAGGTCAGGCCGGAGCATGGATGTACCGCTGCAACTTGAATAGACAACACTGGACAGTAGTAACTCGAAAACCTGCTCAAAAGTATCTGCAACACTCGACATACCATATAATCTCGGGGTACACGGGGTATATGAGCAACACATAACACAAAACACTTACAATGAATGTAGGAGGAATAACCATCAACACAAAATCAACTAAAGTATTATTTCTAAACAATAAAGCAAAACAACCTAAGAAAAGAAAACGAACAAAGAAAACTAGGTTGCCTCCAGAGCGCTCTTTTAATGTCAATAGCTTGACACAGATTCCAAAAGATCAACCCGGATCGGGCCACTTTGGTTTGACTACCGCCACCTCGAAGATCGTAATCGAGGAGCACTAGGGCGGAAATGATTTTCACCACAACAACAAGTCAAGTGCTTAATAAGATCATTAAACTTTTCTCTCCAAACTACACCGACTCTCTTCTTCTTGTTCTTGCGGATGATAGGCATAGACATAGTGGTATGATCGAAGTCTCAATGAAGGTACCTTACGGGTGGATATAGGAGCTATCATCATCATCGACTCAAAGAAATAAGATGGAATCTCCTCACAAATCGGGACATCTCAGATTTCATCTCTTCTTTGGAAATAAAGAATCTCGGGCTTTTCCTTTGGTTGCCCAAAATATTTCTTAAGTCTATGACCATTCACTTTGAAAGCTTGATTACCATACCCGTTCAAAGTAATTACTCCACTTGGATTAACCTCGAGAATCTCAAAAGGGACGCACCATCTAGACTTTAGCTTACCAGAAACAAATGAAGTCCGGTATTATAGAGTAAAGCCATTTCACCAACTTTGAATTCTCGGTCCTTGATCTTAGCGTCATGGAGCATCTTCGTTCTTTCCTTGCTAAGCTTAGCATTCTCGTATGCACGGAGTCCGAATTGTCGAGCTCGCTCAATCAGAACAACCTTTTTCCCCACGAGTTGGCTATCAAAATTTAAGAATTTAATTGCCCGTAAAGCTCTGTGTTCAAGTTCGATGTAAATGACAAGCTTTGCCATAGACCATTTGGAAGGGTGACGTGCCCATCGGGTTTTGAATGCGAGACGATAAGCCCACAACGCGTCATCCAAGACTTAAGACTCCAATTAGATCGATTATTGTTCACGGTCTTCTCCAAAATTCTTTTCAAGCTCGTTGCTTACCTCGACTTGGCCACTAGTTTGAGGATGATAGGGTGTACCAATCTTATGTTTGACACCATACTTCTCAAGGATCTTGTCAAGCGGCGCATTGCAAAAGTGAGTACCTTCATCACTAATGAGTGCTCTCGGATGACCGAATCTAGTAAAGATATTCTTTTGCAAGAATTTCTTCACAACCTTGTGATCATTAGTTTGAGTAGCTATGGCCTCGACCCACTTTGAAACATAATCCACACAGCACGAGGATATACTTATTACCACATGAGGATGGAAAGGGTCCCATAAAATCTATGCCCCATACATCGAAAACTTCGCATTCAAGAATGGGCTTAAGTGGCATTTCCATCCGACTACTCGCCCCGCCCAGTTCTCTGGCACCTATCACAACCTTTACAAAAGGCTTCTGCATCTTTAAACAGAGTCGGCCAGTAGAATCCAGCTTGAAGAATCTTTGCAACCGTCTTTGGTGTTCCATAGTGACCTCCGGGAAGGAAGACTGTGGCATTGTTCTAGGATATCCCACCGATCATGCTCGGGAACACACCGTCGAAGCAACCCGCCTTCTGGACTCGAACAAATAAGGATCTTCCCATACGAGATATTTAAGATCGTAAAAGAACTTCTTCCCTCTCTCGACACGTCATATCCTCTAAATGACCACTCGCTAAATAGTTGGCGTAGTCGACATACCACGGCCTAACCGTTTCAAGCTTCATCAATTGCTCACCGGAAAATCAATGCCTATATCATTGTGATTCTCTGCACCCTCATTTACTAAGCGAGATAAATGATCAGCCACAATATTCTCACTACCTTTCTTATCTTTAATCACAAGGTCAAACTCTTGTAGAATTAAAATCCATCTAAGTAACCTTGGTTTGGCATCCGCTTTATCCATAAGGTAGCGTAAAGTCGCATGATCTCGTCCATACAATCACTTGAGAACCTAGAAGATAACTTCTAAACTTGTCAATGGCAAAAACAACGACTAAGAATTCCTTCTCGGTTGTGGTATAATTGCATTGAGCCGGGTTCAAGGTACGACTCGCATAATAAATGGGCTCGAACCTTTTATCAACTCTTTGACCTAAAAGCTGCGCCACGGCATAGTTAGAGGCATCACACATCAATTCGAAGGCTTGGTCCAAAAAAGCTACTAAAATAGGGCAGCGATAAGCTTATCTTTCAAACAATTGAAAGCTTCCTTGCACTTCCGTGATCGAACAAGAAATCTACATCATCTTTCAAAAGATTTGATAAAGGCTTGGCGATGGTAGAAAAGTCTCGAATAAACCGCTGTAGAAGCTAACGTGTCCTAGAAAACCTCGTACCTCCTTCACTTTGCCTTAGGTACGTCATCCTTTCGATGGCTTCGACCTTAGCCTTATCAACTTGAATACCAGCATTGGACACCTTATGTCCCAAAACAATCCCTTCTTCAACTAGAAAATGGCATTTCTCCCAGTTAAGCACCAGATTTTTCTCAACACAACGATGGAGTACCATATCTAGATTCTTTAAAATTTCATCAAAACTATCGCCGTAGACTGAGAAGTCGTCCATGAAGACTTCCATGCATTTCTCAACAAGTCCATCAAAAATGGCCAACATACACCGTTGAAAAGTCGCGGGTGCATTACATAGACCGAATGGCATTCTACGAAAAGCAAAAGTACCAGATGGACATGTAAACGTTGTCTTCTCTTGGTCATTAGGATCAATGGCTATCTGGAAGTAGCCAGAATAGCCATCAAGGAAACAATAATACTTATGACCACTCAAATCGTTCAATAAGTTGGTCAATGAAGGGTAAGGGAAAGTGATCTTTTGCGGTGACTTCATTAAGTCTCACGATAGTCGTCTGAGACTCATCAGAGCCTGTCACGAGACGTAGGCAACTTCCTCCCTTTTCATTCTTTTTTCTTTGTAATACCGCCTTCTTTGGCACAACTTGAGTAGGGGTGACCCACTCGCCTCGCTATCGGCGATTCGCGAGATGATTCCCATGTCGAGCCACTTTATCACTTCTTTCTTGACAACCTCCTGCATATGCGGATTCAGTGCGTCTCGAGGTTGTCTAACCTTTAGCTCCCTCCTCCGTTCGATTTTATGCATGCATATGTCCGGCCGATCCTCGGATATCACCCACTTGCCAACCGAACGCGAGGATGTTTTTCTTAAGCACTTCGTCGGTTTGTGCTTCTTGCTCTTGGTCGAGTTTCGAGGAAATGATCAAAGGCAATTTATCTCCATCCTTAAGAAAGATATACTTAAGGTGTTTTGGAAGCGGTTTAAGCTCTAAATCGGTAGGTGGTTGCTCAATACTAGACTTTAACGGGCCACCTTTCTCCTTATGAGCTTGAAGTGGTTGACAGAGAACACCTCATCTTCCCGAGGCTCAACCCCGGAAAGTGCATGGATCAAATCATCCATCGGAATCCTCCGGTCAACACTTGCTTCCTTTTTCTTGTGATCGATCATTTTTCTTAACTCTTCATCTTTAAGCTCTTACGCGGCTCTTCCCAATCATCTACTTCCCAATGAGTAGCTTCTCTCCAAAACTCTACCTCGTCCCAACTACCCATCGAGCTTCTTCTTCACCAGGATGAAGTCTTCGACTCGATTCTTTGAAATCATCGTTTGTCATTTGGGCATCTCCATGCTTCCAACTCAATAACGAGCTCAGATGAGCGAGTGAAGATGACTTCGTCAATGCCTACGGCTGGAAATGAATTAGAAGATGGTCATGATCCACCGGATCCTCAATGTCCATGACTTCAAAACACCTATCTCTGTAAGCTCCATTGCATCTTCATAATAGGCATCTCCTCCGTCCTCATATATGGCCGACAAACGATATTTCATCAATTACGGCTCTTTCAGGATGTGTCCCTCGTGTGAAGGTGACAGATGTGTCACCGACTCTAAGAGTAATCTGTCCTTTGCAGAAGTCGATGAGAGCGTTAGAAGTGTCTAAAAAGGTTCGGCCTAGAATTAGAGGCATCTCCTTATCAGGTGGATAGTCTAGAATAACCCAGTCGGTAGGGAAGACTAAATGTTCAATTTGAAGGAGAACATTAGCTACACAACCGGCTGCAGTCCGACTAGATTTGTCTACCATCTGAAGAGAAATGGGGCGTTCTCGCATTCTTTTGTCTAGCCCGAGCTTTTTGCATACGTTTAATGGCATCACATTAATAGAGGCCCCTGAGTCGCATAATACATTTTCGAACAAATGGCCCTCAATCTCACAGGAGATTGAAGGTCTGCCAGGGTCACCTAAAATAATGACAATTTTCGTGAAACCATCGCGCAATCTTCTCAAATACTTCTTCACCATCCCCTGAAGCTTTCTCTTGCTCCCACGAGAATTCTTTAAGATACTTAGTACATTTAGGCATTTCGGTCAATACCTCACTAAAGGCATACTCACTTTAGTGTCCCTAAGTATCCTCCTCACCCCATCATATCTTGCTTGTCTTTGGCGAGGCTCTCTCCTTGCTCTTGGTGGATAAGGAAGGGCTTTATCATTCTTCGTGGCCTGATTCCTTATCGCCTCATCCTCCTTATCCTTCCATCTCACAAACTTCTCTTCCTTTTTCTTAGTCGTGGGCACGCCCTTGACTTTCCTTTCTTTCCTCGTCATCGAATTATTTTCATCCTCCAGAAGAATTGTCACTAAGCTCCTCATCGTTGCTTTCTTGGCATGTGATTTCGATTTCCCCTCCGAACTCATGGCGTCGGGAGGGCTACTCGCTTCCGACATCTTGCCGGGTCCAGCCTTCTTACCACTTCTCGAGTTACTTCGCTCAACTCCTCTTCTTGCCCATACTCCCACCGAGGTGTAATGGCGGTGCAAACATTCACATCGACTTTCGGATTTCTCTCGGTATAACTCGGAAGTTTACCGTGAGGTCTCGCTTGCTTGCCGGGTCTCCGCCATCCGACCAACTTGTCTCTCAATTGCTTTAACACTAGTAGACGAGTCTTCACCATGTCCACCACTCATCGAATTTGTGTTGAGGACACATGAGGTGGTATGATTATTGTTACGAGTTTGATTCCAGCCACCTTGAGGCCTTTGGGAGTTCGAGGCGGTCTTTGATAGTTCGAGTTGAAAGAATTCGAATTTGAAGGGCCAGGTGGTAGCTTGGCTTGATTGAAGTTTTGTCTTTGAAATCTGAATAGTTAGTGCCGGTTGAAGTTTCGGAAGGTTGGTTTTGATTATCCATTAAGTTTACCTCCTCCGTCATCTCGGCCCCCTGCTGTGTTCCAAGATAATTCACCTCGAAAGGCTCAGATCTCAAGATTGGCCACCGCTTGCTTATCGATTCCATCCGAGCAACCAACGGTGTGTATCGGGATTGCTTGCGTGATTCTTCTTTCTTAACAATATTGGTCTTCTTAGAGTCGACCACATGTTGTTCTTGGCAATTGTCTCGGCTACTCGTGAAGCGGCCTCATCACCTCCCCTAAGAAGGATCCATGAGTCGTGGAGTCAAGATAGTCTCTATTAGGTTGAGAGACTCCTCTGTAAAATAGTTCCAACAACTCATGTCTCGTCATATCCGTGATTGGGGCATTTCCTCATCAATGATTTAATCTCTCCCAAAGCCTTGCCAGCCTCATCCTCCAATTGCTCAAAGCGTAGCTATTTCCCGTTTCATCTCCATAATCTTGCCCGGTGAAACCCACTTAAGAGCGAAGGCTCTTTTGACATCATTCCATGTATGGAGGAATGATGTGCTAACGACTTAAACCATCTCGCTTGCTTCACCTTTTAAAGCAAAAGGAAATAGCTTCAACTTTACGATCTCGGAATCAACACCAGGATAATGGCACGCTTCATGATTTGTACGAATGTGGACAAGAAGTCGTGTGGATCTTCCCGAGCGAAGACCATGGAAAGAGCTATTCTCGAACTAGAGCAACTACTCCGTTCTTTAGATCAAAGTTCACTCCTCCCATGTCGGGAGGACGAATAGTCTATGCCCTCGAGAAAATCTTGATTAAGATATGGAGTGTAGGGGTCTGGTTCAACTGATTAAAATTTGGTTTTGGCGGAATTGTTGAAGTTGTTGATTTATGCCGACTTCTTCGATTCATTTGTTGTTGCTGCAGAGCTTGCATTTGTTGAAGGAGTAAATTTAACTGAGCTTGGGGGTCAGGATTTGGAATTGGTGGATCTTGATCCGCCATTTTGTCCAAATCAGGGAGAAGCCTTCTTCTAAGGATAGATCGTTCAGGCTCAGGATCAAAGATCAGAAGTCCCTTCTTACTTCTCGTTTGCATAAACCAGAAGAAAGGAAAAGGAAGAAATCAACCCTAGGGTTGATTAGAACAGGTTTAGAAAAGGTTTGATGGTTTAGAGGGAGAAAAGAAAAGAGAGGAGAAGAGAAGATAGAGAAGAAAGAAAAGAAGTGATGATTGAACAGACTGAACTGGCGTCCAGTGTTAGTGGACGTTCGTTCAGAAGACAGAATTGAGGTGGACGGGCGTTCAAGTTATCGAACGCCGCTCGTTCGACTCTACGAAAACCTAAAAACTAGAAAAACACTAAGACGGAAAAAAGCGTGTTAAAATCTTCTAGGGCCAAAATGGAGGGGAAAACAGTGGATTTTGACCTCGAAAATGCATCGAACGGCCTCACGGCGTCGGAACGAGCTTTCCGAATTGGGGTCCTGCGTTCCAAACGGACACTCGAGCCAAAAGTTACGGCCAAAATACTACTGCGTGCTAAAAACGACCCCTTTTGACATAGAAAATTGTCCTAAATAGAATCCGACAACCGTTACCGACTCCCCGGCAACGGCGCCAAAAACTTGTTCGGTAAAAACTAGTTTTAAATTTATAATACCGAAACACCCCAAGTATAAGGATCGTAGTATAGGATGTTAACGGGTCGTCCTAAGGGAGTGGAATGTTTATCGGATCAAGGAACAATTATTCTATCGATTATGTCACAATTATTAACTAAACTAGGGTTTAAACTAATTATGAACAGTAAAAACGACGATGAACAGTAACTTCGATGAATAGTAAATTGGAATCAAATTGATACGAACTATTCGATTTATCAAGTAATTAAAAACAACGGCAAGGCAACGGGAATCCACCAATCAACCAACCCGACCCCAACTAGACGGCAAGCTAAAGATATAATTTTTAGTAACGATCAATCACGAATTCGATTAAATTTCTCTAAGCGAATTCTAGGGTTTCGTTTTCTTTTTCAAGTAAAACAAAACTAGCATGCATAACACGATCATGAGATTGTTTCCAATACTCTACTCAACTAATCATGAACAATCTCTTGAATCACAATTAATTGCATCAATTGAAAAGATCAAATCTTGAATCAATACTCTCATATAAATTCAATCAAAAAGATAGTTTCATCGATCTCTCGATTCAAATAAAACATAAACAATATAACAATATCTAATTGATGAAAAATCATAAATTAACTCACTAAAGATGTAGCTAAAAATCCTCTAATTGGTGTGGTTGTTGATTGGTTTCATCCGTTGTCCTACCGCAAGATGCTTAGCCTTCAATCATCTTCGAACTCCCAAGCAAGATTGAAAGAAAGAAACTCATATTTTTATTTGATGTGGTGCTTTTTCTGTGTGTAAAATTCTGTGTATTTTTTCTGTCTCCTTCTCTGCTCGAGTGCTCACACTGTGCTTCGTATAACGTGTTCCTCACTCCACTCTCTCGATCAGATTTGATTTATCCTTCTTTAATTGCTCCGAATATCTTCTTTATTTCTTGAGATTCTTTTGATTGAATAATATTTATCTTTCCAAAATAAAATCCAAATGATTGAATGAAATTGATCCTCTTGATTAAATAATATCACCCCTGCATTTCTTTATTTTACGCAAAATGTTGTTACACCAAGTCATCGAATAATAATAATAATAAAAATGTGTAACAAAAATAACAATTAAACCCATAATTTCCTCATAATTAAATTATAATTCCTCAATAACCATTATAGGAATTTAACGGTTAAAACACGCTTCTCTCATTTATTTCCCTTAAAAATAAGGTAAATTGTTTAGGGATTAAGCCCGAAAATATAGTAAAATTTACCCTAAACAATCTCATCATGAAAAACATAATCCTTCAGGCTAGGCGTGAAGATGTTCTCGTCCCTCGGCGGCCGGTCTTCGCTGATACACTTCAGAATCGTCAAAATGTTGTTCTGTGTATCCCGAATATCACCCATCCATTCCCGTAAACTGTTTGCCATGCTCAACCGCATCCTGACTGCGGGAGATAAAGCAGGAACGAATGAAACCACGGGTGGTGCAGAAGTAGACCCCGGCTCTTGCGTAGCCTCAACATGTCCCGAAGTCCTAACCTTTTCTCGTTGAATTGCCCTCGGGTTCTTCGGTTTAAGATCCGGCCTATATTCAGGAACACCGGCATCCACACATAGGCTATGTATCAAGTGGGGAACAATCAAACACCGGGCATAGACTTGCTGATTGGTCGCAATCTCATCAAATAAGGCTTGGCCAACATTTACATTCAACTCAAAGGCCAAAGCGTACAACATCCCTAAGTCACCGATATGAAAATGCGTCAGATTGTTCTTTGGCAACAACCGACTCTGTATAAAGCGACACTGGACCTTCCAGTCCTCGGACCAACTAGTCGTCACCAACTCCTTACGATCTCCACCCGGCCTTAGTGTCCATGGAACATCCGGGCACACTTTTAAACGCAACTCCTCCAAAGGATCCCGGCCGGCATCCTGCCTTCTCTTAATCTCCTCCTTGTAATCCAAACCCTCGAAACGATGCTAAACCGTACTTCTCATTAATGACTTTCGGGGTGAATGGGACCTTGACTCCTCTCACCATTACAACTCCGGTTTCCAAGTCCGTCTCTGAACAGTTGCTATAAAACTCGTGAACAAGTGTATCATTCACCGGAGTAAGTGGGATTCTCATCAATGCATCCCATTTCCTATCCTTTAACAACTTCACAAAAGCCGGATCAACCTTAGTGTCCATCACCGCTCTCTCTATCAACATGGTCCTCGACTGATAATGTTTGGTATTGTTCGGTAAAAACGTGTTTTAAATTTATAAACCGAAACACCCCAAGTATAAGGATCGTAGTATAGGATGTTTACGGGTCGTCCTAAGGGAGTGGAATGTTTATCGGATTCAGATATAAATCTATATCAATTATGTCACAATTATGAACTAAACTACTAAACTAAGGCTGAAACTAACTAAAACCTAAACCTAAGAATTAAAAACAGAAAACAGAAATAAAACAAGCTGAAAAATAAGCAACAGAGAGTTGCAGACGGCTGCTCACTTTGGTGAACGAGCGTCAAAACGGAATCTAACGGACGGGCGTCTCGCTATCATGGACGAAAGCGCCCAACTACGAATCGAGCAGAAAATTGCGAAAAAACAGCAGAAACTAGGGTTTATAAAACTAAAACTTGAACTAAAGATTAAACTAATGATTCGA
Organism: Gentiana macrophylla; assembly: GCA_026214975.1. Taxonomy (NCBI): domain Eukaryota; kingdom Viridiplantae; phylum Streptophyta; class Magnoliopsida; order Gentianales; family Gentianaceae; genus Gentiana; species Gentiana macrophylla. The sequence goes on from CM047805.1 coordinate 49,452,709, forward strand.
TTAATAAACAATAAAGGAAAACACAGCGAGGCAACGAATCCACCCATCAACCAACAACCCCCAACTAGATGGTGATCTAAGATGTAGTTTTTAGTGGTGATTTATTCACGAATCCAATTAAATATCTTCAATCAAATTCTAGGGTTTCGTTTATCTTTTCAAATAAACTAAACATGCAATCAACACGAAATCACGAGGTTGTTCCCAAACTCTCACTCAACTAATCATGCATAATCTCTTAAAACACGAATAATTGCATCACTTGAACGAAATAAAACTTAAACCAATATATTTTCATACATAGATCCAAGCATATAGATATAGATAAATCGTTTCATCAAATCGTTAATTCCAACAAAACATGATCAATACAAAACAGCATCCAAAGTGATGAAAAACTATAAATTAAACTCACTAACATAAAGCATCGAACTCTCTAGTTGGTTGTGTTGATGATGGGCTTCCTCCGTCGACTCACTGCAGAGGTTTCTAGCCAACAATCATGTTGGATATGATTGTTGGTTGGGAGATTTGCATCTCTCGTGAAATTAGGGTTCTCTGGCCGCAGCTTTTTGGTGAATTTGCGATCTCAATTATGTGGTATCCATTAGGGTTGAGAGGCTGCTGCTATATATAGAGTTTCAAGTCGGTTAGGGTTAAGTCGGCAACGGACGCTCGTCTGGTCTTGTGGACGCCCGTCCAGAATGCCTGGACGCTGAGTAAACGCTCGTTCATCCTCCGCCTCGAACTCTCTCGAATGTAAAATACAATTACGGGACGCTCGCTCACTTTATCAAACGCCCGTCTGGAATGGACGCTGCACGAACGCTCGTCCAAGATGCTGAGGGTCGGATTTCACCATCTTTATCCAATTTCTTCAAGCCAATTCCAACTCTATCTTGAATAATTCGACTTGAGCTTCATTTATCCTCTTTATATGCACGAAAATTAACTCCTACACAATGCAAAAATGTAATAAAATCCAAATAATAATAATTCCATTAAATCAACACTTAAAATCATCAATTTTGCATACAACCCTCTTAAAATCATCTTTATTAAATAATTACACTTAAACCCTTAATTCTCATGTAAATTACGCAAATGTGGGGAAAATAATAATGAAATACACCCTTAATAATCATATAAATATGGCCTTAACAGGTATAAACCTCGTAAGCCTTAGGGTTGATAAATCTACGAGCCAAAGGAATAGGAGGAGCAGGAGGTCTAACAGTTGTCCTAACCGGTTCAACTCTCGTACTTGCCTCCTCCTGTCTAGGAACATTCTCAGCAGGCTCGACTCTAGATGGGTCACCACTTCGTTGGCTCCTAGGAAATCTCACTAAAGGGACATCATCCTCTGTATCGGAACCAGATGGCGACTCATCTCTTAATGGGGCCCTAGATTGAGCTTGTGTAGACCTAGGAGGGTTGTGTCTCTCACCAATCCGAATACCATGAGTAGGAGGCACCTCAGTAGGATCAACAACCTTCCGTTTCTTACTGGGCTCCTGAGCCACACCCTTACCATGCCTCTTGACTACCGCTTTACGAACCATGGTTGACGCTTAAACTAAACCAAGACAATCCCAAATCAAAGCAAGTTACCCGTTTAACATCCAAACGGGATTTCAAACCACAAATCAACACCAACCAACAATGAAATCACAATGTAGCCCATCCAGCAACCACCAAAATCACCCCAGATCAAAAACAGAGCAAGGAAGAAAACAAAACAAGAGACAAAACCAATTAAGGTGCAATTCACTAGAAAGGAGTCGGCCCGAAGATCGAACTTCAAAAAAACTTGAATTAAATCTTGAAAAGTTGCTAGAAACTTACCAAATATGACGAAGGGTAAATGATGAAGGTGATTTGCAGCCCTAACAGTCCCAATTTGAGCCCAAAATTCGACTTTTTCACCCAAAAAGTCGGACAAGTAGGGTTCCTGAATCTCAAGGTTAGTGTTTTTGTTGGGGGATTTGAGTTAGAAAATCGAAAAGAGGGGATGGAAAGCGGTTTATAGAGCTTTTAATCGCAAAATTTGGTTTAGAAACGAAGATTCTAGGGCAAAAAGGCAAGAAAAGTCGGGTTTGAGGATTTTAAAATCAGGGTGAGAATGAATTTCATCAGTTGGAAGTTTATATAGACGAAGGGTCGAACGGGCGTCCGAGCATGTGGACGGGCATTTACTGGGCTTAGCAAGAACTGGACGGGCGTCCAGTTCAGGTAGACGCTCGTGCAAGTTTCAAATTAGATACAGGATTGGAGGGAATATTTCAGACGGGCGTCCAGGCATAGTGGACACTCGTCCAAGAATTTTCCATGGAGGACGGGCGTCCAGATCTCTGGACGGGCGTCCAAAGCAGAGATTATGCAAAAATTATAAAATTTCATACAATTCAAATTCAAACTTGCATTTTCTCATTAAACTTAAATAAAAACTCAAAAATACAAATGAAAAACGACGAGTTATATAAAATCACTAGAAAATAGGTAAAAACAATAGAAAATAGTGGGTTGCCTCCCACCGAGCGCTTTTGTTTTACGTCGTTTGCTCGACGAAACAACCTACCCACGCTAGTCATCGTAAATTTCCGCCCAATCCACCACCCGGATAAGACGGCGGAGCATGTCAATCGCCGGAGGGAAGTCATACTCGTCTTGCAAAGCCCAGTCCTCACCAGCTACATCGACACCCCGAAAATGCTCAGCTTGCAGCTCTAACGCTAAATCTGTCAGCATCGGATCATTCCGGATTGTGTATGGACGTCCTAGAGCTGCCTGTAACTCCTCTGTACTAAAGTCTCCACCTCCCGAAACTCGGGGAACAATAAGAACATAGGTGACAGTCCTGATGCGGGTACTAATATCAAAGTCTACGTGCAAAACGATAGTCCCTCCCGGTCCGTCATCTACAGTAATAAGTGGGATCCTCCTAAGGAAAGGTAACTCTTCTGGTAGAACTCCGAAATCCATATCTAAAACACAACTCACTGACAGATACAACAAAAGAAAAACTTAGTAAACTAAACTTAAATAACTAAAACAACAAAAAGCATAAAACAAAAACAACTAAAGATGACGATATATAGGATGCCCCTAGTGGCGCTTTTGGTTAATGTCGTTAGCTCGACACTGTTTAGGCTCAGCCTGGATCAGCCATTTGGCTTTTCTACGCCACCACTACCCTCGTCTAGACTTGGGTCGATGAGTTCGCTCAGAAACGAGATCTAACACGGGGTGAAATCCTTGATAGCTTTCCAAATACGTTTAAAGCGCCCCCATGGTCGACTTCTTCTTCTTCCGAGTATTTCGATGACGTTTCAGAACCACGCTCCTCTCGAACTCTTCCATATCCCAACTACGGCTAGAACTTCTTCGGATCGACCACTACCGTCATCCTCGAAAGCAGTCGGGTGAAAACTCGTCAAATTCTTCGACCTCTTTAGTACCACACCGAGGATATCGAGAGAAACGAACAATCAAAGGCTTTTCCTTGGGTTCACCAATGTAGTGCTTACACCTTTGGCCATTTACTCAAAACGGTTGGTCACCATAACCTCGTAGTTCTAAAACGCCTCCGAGGAATAATTTGGAGAATCTCAAAGGGACCGGACCATCGTGTCCTTAACTTTCTAGGAAACAGATGTAACCTGGAATTATACAGAAGAACTTGTCCCCCGACTTGAAATTCTCTCTTCTTAATCTTGGCGTCATGGAGGAGTTTCATTTAATCTTTGCTGATCCTGGCGCTTTCGTAGGCCTGGAGTTTGAATTCTTCCAACTCATGCAACTGTTGCAGTCGATGCTTACCACAAGATTGGGAATCAAAATTCAGAAACTTTGTAGCCCAATAAGATCTATGCTCTAACTCGACTGGCAGATGACATGGCTTACCATAAACCATTTGATACGGAGATGTACCCATAGGAGTCTTATAGGCGGTCCTATATGCCCATAGCACATCATCCAATTTCAAACTCCAGTCTTTTCTATGACCGTTGACCGTTTTTTCCAGGATTTTCTTAATACTTTGGTTGCTCCTTTCAACCTGACCACTAGTCATCGGGTGATGTGGCGTGCACGACTTATGGCGAACACCATACTTTTCAAGAACTTTCTCAGTGGGAAATTGATTTGCGAAATCGTTCCTTCATCACTCGATCAAGGCACGTGGACATCCAAATCTCACGAAGATGTTCTTCTTTAAGAATTTCATGACCGTCTTATGATCATTGTGAGAAGTGGCTTGAGCCTCCACCCATTTTGACACATAATCCACGTAGACTAAGATGTATTTGTTACCACAAGATGATGGAAATGGTCCCATAAAATCGATACCCCATACATCAAAGACTTCGCATTCTAGGATGGGTTTCAAAGGCATGTCAAAACGCCTTGTCAGAGTACCGGTTCTTTGGCATCTATCACACGCTTTACAGAAAGCTTCTGTATCTTTAAAGATCGTAGGCCAATAGAAACCGGATTGGAAGATCTTAGCAACAGTTTTCCAAGGACCAAAGTGACCTCCGGTGGGTCCACTGTGGCAACCGACATGTCCAAGAAAGCCTCTCACTTCACGCACATTCTTAGGATAACTCATCTTCTCGATAGCTTCTACTTTGGCCCTGTCTACCTCAATACATTTGGCACTAATCTTGTGGCCAAGAACTATGCACTCATCAACTATGAAATGGCATTTTTCCCAATTTAGTACTAAGTTCTTTTCCACACATATGGATAACACTTGATCTAGATTGTCAAGACAATCATCGAAAGTCTGACCAAAGACCGAAAAATCGTCCATAAAGATCTCCATACACTTTTCTACTAGCCCGTCAAAGATAGCCAGCATACATCTTTGAAATGTAGCTTCAGGGCATTGCGAGACCAAATGGCATTCGCTGTAAGCGAATGTACCATAAGTGGCAAGTGAAAGTGGTCTTTTCTTGGTCATTTGGATCAATGGGTATTCTGAAAGTATCCACGAATATCCATCCAGAAGCAAGTAGAACGCGTGTCCCGCCAGACGCTCAAGCATCTGATCAATGAAAGGAAGGGGGAAATGGTCTTTCATGGTTACCTCATTGAGCTTTCTGTAATCAATGCAGACTCTGTAACCAGTAACAAGCCTCAATGCTATTTCTTCTCCCTTCTCATTCTTCTCAATCGTAATTCCACCTTTCTTGGGAACTACCTGAGTCGGGGAAACCCATTCACTATCAGCGATGGCATAAATGATTCCCATGTCCAGAAGTTTGATGATTTCTTTCTTAACCACTTATGGTAACACATTTCGCACCCTCATTTGTCTTGATCTTGTGCATACAGATGTCCGGAGATATCCCTCTGATATCTCCTACTTGCCATCCAAAGGCTTTCTCATTCTTTTTCAAGACGTTGATTAATTTCATTTCCTCTAAATGAGACAGCTTGGCAGATATAATCAAAGGAAGCTTGTCACCTTCTCTTAGAAACACATACTTCAGATGTTTAGGCAACGGCTTCAACACCAAATCGGCAGGGGGGTCTTCTAAACTTGATTTAAGATCTCCACTTTTCAACTCAACATCGCTGAGTTTACTTAGCGGTCCCACTGCCAAAGCTTCTCCCTTCAACAACTCATCCTTAAATTCAGCTTCTAACTGCTCTAGATTGACCACACCATCATTATTCAAATTATCAACCAATCGCTCATATTCAGTTGCAAGAGCCATGACTTGCTTTTCCATGTGGTCATTAAAGTCATCAGACATATCTTCAATGGAAAAGCCGGTTGGAGGACCAGAAGGTACTTGAATGGATCTAGAGACATTATAGCTTACTTCTTGATCACTGTTTAGGGTGATTTTATACGATTTCTAATGTTATATTTTATAACAATTTCCTCCATATTCGTATAATTTGCATAGAAATCAAGGGTTTAATCGAATTATTGAGCAAATGAGTTTTAAAAGTGGTTAAGTGCAAATTTGTGTTAATTATGTGGTTTCATTGATAAAAATCTTTGAATATGAGATGTTACATTTTGCACGATGTTATCATGAATGTAGGTACGCTTGCATGTTAAATGAGGAGCTTAAACGAAGATCAGATGAAGATTAAGAAGAAAGCTCGATTCGAATAAAGAAAGCTCGATTCGATTCGGCCCAAACTTGGTGATCAAGTATTTCAAAATATGCCACGTAACATTATATTTTGAGGCCTAAAAGATGGATTTTGAGGAAAAGAAGAAGATGCCACGAGTTTACGAGATCAACGGATCAATATTTTCCAACGTACTTCTACCGTAACCTGTTTTTAGATGGAAATTTTACCCGACTTAGAGGCATTTTCAGGGGAAGAGTTCTTGACGGAAGTTGTAGATACTAAAATGAGCTTTCCAACGCATTTTGAATCACGTCAATCGGAGGTCTACAACTCAAGTTATGATTTTTTTACCGAACTGCTGGAATTACGGACGAACCGGAGATATTTTGGCCAAGTTTGATGCATGTTACTCCATGTGCTCCTTAATGATGATGATGATGAGTCATAACAAACTCCACATGCTATTTTAGTGACTCATCACCTTCACATGCAAAGTCATTATCACCTCCCACATGCTTATAACAAACTTGAGAATATTCCTTAGCATATTCTCCCAAAAATATCTCCTCAACTACAACCTCTCCTTATACACCTCCCTCAACTCTCCCTATAAGAACTCCTCATTTCCATCCATAAAGCGCGCCTCCTTGGTCACTTTTGGCCAAGCTTTTACTTTTCCGTCTTTTATGTAAATACTCAGATGCCAAGGCGTTATGCCGAGAATAAATTAGAATAGTAATCTTGTTGTAATCTTTGAGCTACGGCCCCGATTCAAATCATAATCGAGGATGATTGGCTAAGGTCTCTAAGCTAGAACCATCGTTGTGAAGCCACCATCACCGGAATAAATAAGGATTTCGCTTTAATTCATTTTCGTAAGTTATCTTGTTCTTCCTTCATGTTTTACTTTGTTTAAGTGCAATGTGTATGAACAATATGTGTGTTGCATGATATTCGAATTTAGATACGGAAGTTGATGAATTCGTAGATTACCGTGAAGGAGAATGATAATATTCTTCCAACATACGTAAGTTGAGGGTGAATGTTGTCAGATTAGGATTTATATCCATATCTTTGATCCGTAAATGCTTTAGTTGTACCGAGAGTGGTGAACTAATTAAAAGGCGATGAACCGAAAGGAAAATGCCTCTTTAGCAGAGATAATAATCCAAGAACTTACGAATGAATATGTGTCTTTCTTGTTATTTTCGGTGGGGTGGTGGATCATCGGTGCGTTCTAGTTGTTTTAAATTATAAATTTTTATTATCGTAGTTTTATTTATTTTCACGTTTGCTACCTTAGTTTGTTAATTGAAAATCCGAGATCATAATCATCAACTTTATAAAAGAAATCGAAGGCAAAGACTCTTTTTCGTACAAGTCCCTGCGGATACGATCCGGTTTCACCACTATAGCTGCGAGCCTTCGCACTTGGAAGTGACATCGGTTTTATTTTATTACTTGTTATCTTTTGCTTTGCATAAAACCGCGAACAAGTTTTTGGCGCCGTTGCCGGGACTTGGCACGGAAAATTTTCGCTTTCGGTTTTTTTTGTCAACTAAGTTATCTGTTTTCGTCTTAAACAATAAAATAAAAAAAAAAAAAAAAAATCTTTCGGTAATTACCGAGAGAGAGAAAAAAAATATTTTCTTTTCGTTCTGTTTCTGTTCTGTATTAGTTTTATAGTATTTTGTTTCTTTTACGCTGTTTAGACCTGTTTCGAGCCTGTTTTAGTATAGCTTTTTTTTAATTCTAAAAAAAAAAAATTTAAAAATTCTCGATAAATACCGAGTGGATTCGGTAATTACCGAGAAAGAGAGAAAAGAAACACGGAACCCGTTTCAATCATTGAGGTTGGGTGATGGATTCTCGGTGAATCCCCTCTGCGGAAGCATAAGGATAAAATCCGAAACCTCGTGATTTAGGTGTTGGTGCCCAAACGTAGTTTATGCAAACTCGAACTCACGGGGACCTTTGTTGTATAATCCGGAGATAGAAGCGAACCATCGCCGACCAAACAGACGTTTGGTTCTGCTCATTGGACCGACGGACGAGGAACCACGGAAGGAAACAATCCTGAAGGATACGTTGAGGAGAAGCTCAAGTAGAGCCCGGAGTTGAAGAAATGGGCGAGCAACGGACATTGGCGAGACTTTGCCATGCCATCTACATTGTGAAAGTTAATCATGCGGTCGTGATTCCGAAATCACGGTGATAATTTCGAACTCAAAACTTCTTTAATCAATTTGGTAAGAGGTTCCACATTTCATGGATTTTCCATCGAGGACCCGACGATCACATTCACTCATTTCTAGAATCGTGCGGGACTATTTTAATCAAAGGGTCACCGAGACGCCCCTAAAGATGAAACTTTTCCCTTCTCTTTGAAGGGAGAAGCGAAAGAATGGTATAAATCCTTACAATCGAATCCATTACTTCGTGGGAGGAGTTGGAGAAAGAATTCTGAGCGATTACTTTCCACCGCAAAGACGGCTCATCTTCTCGAATCGATATTCACTTTTGTGCAATCTGAGAAGGAATCTTTTACGATGCGTGGAGACGATTTAAGACTCTCTTGAGAAAAGTGCCCCACCAAATTTGGATAAACAAAGATTGGTCAACACTTTCTACAAAGTGGTTTGACTGAATTGACTAAGGAATGGTGAATAGTTACTGCTTTGGAGGTGCATTTACGAGAAAGACACCGATGAGGATGGATGTTGTTTGAAGATATTGCAAAGTATAATTATGCCCCTACTATGCAAAGCGCCCAATCGTAAAAGCTCATTGCAGGAAGTATGAGGTAGATGAGACCACGTCTCTAAAAGCTCGATTGGCCGCACTACGAAGCAAGTGACGGCAATGAATGTTCAAAGTCTTGTGTGTGACAACCTGTCATGGCCAAGGCCATCGTAGTAATCAATGCCGACTTGACCCGATCTCACAGGTCAAAGCCGTTCAAAACAATGTCGTTTGCCAAAATTGCGATACCGTTGAGCACGCATTCCATCAGTGTCATCTATTGTTGCATTCGGAAGAAGTGAATACATTCACTTCTCAAAATTATCGACCTTCGGTCGAATCAAAACACTCAAGGATTCAATTATAACCGGAACCACCCTGGTTTCCGATGGAGTGTGACTTCTCAGGCAAAGCAAACCCCCATCATTTTCAGGCCCCAGGCCTAATCAAAGCAATTTTCAATCCAACTATCGACCAAACATGGAACACCAATCCACCGCAAAATCAAAATCAATCATTTGAGATCTTAGAACAAAAGTTGAGCGAGCAAATCACGGCCAACACTCAATTGGCAAATGCTTTAAGTACTCGACCGATCTGGTGAGAAATTTGGAGGTGCAAATGGGACAAATTTCAGGCGCAAGCAGCAAGTCGACCTCAAGGTCACCGAGTTTTTTTTCGAGAAGAACCCCGAGGGGTTAATCTGGTCCAAAATGACGAGAATTCTTGCACCGATCTCATTGCACCATGGAACTATGGTCAAGATGAGTGAATGCTATAAAGCGAGGAGTGGGAAAGCGGTTGGCGGTCAAGGCCAACCAGAGGGAATGAGTAGCCCCTCTCGTGAGCGAGACGCAGGAGGGGAAGATCTTTGTTCTCCTCGGAAGGATGTTGGGACTACTATTGATCCAAGTGAAAGAGAAAATTACGAAGAAAAGGTGGAAGTTGAGAATCTTGATGATAAAGAGAAGAATCTTTGAGAAGAAGTCGAATCTAAGTTGTGTTTCGGGAAGCATGTGAGGTGGAAGGATAGGAAGACAAAGCAATCAATGATAAGGCGGCAAAGAAGCACTTTCTTGAGGAAGACTTTCTTTGATCTCCCTTACCCACCTAACAAGAACAATTTGTCATTAACGATCGATAAAGAATATAAGAAGGTTATCGACTTGCTCAAGAATCTTGAGGCAAACATTCCATTAGTTGATCTTTTGATAGGAATGCCAAAGTATACAAAGTTTATAAAGGACGCATGAGTTCGAAAAGAAGCTCCAAGAGCTCGAGCACATAGTATTGAATGGAGAATGCTCAAGAATCAGCCAGACTAAACTTCTGTGAAGTGCCACGACCTGGTAGATTTACGATTTCGTGTACTATTGGGAGCAGGACTTCCACAATGTTTTGTGTGATTCGGGAGCATCAATCAACTGATGTCTACGTCAATCTTCCAATCTCTTGGATTGGATCAATCTATTACGCTTAAACCTATTTCTCTTCAACTTGGCGATAGAAGTGTGAAATATGCAAGGAATTGTAGAAGATGTATTGGTCAAGGTTAAGAACTTCATATACCCGGTGATTGGGTAATCATGGATATGACCAACGATAATAAAAACCCCTTGATCCTTGGAAGACCTTTTCTTGCAACCGCCCGTGCCTTACTAGATTCCCACGCGGTGGCGAAGTGACCTTACATTTGGAGGATGAGAGTATAAAGTTCAATGTGGGTAATGCGTTGAAGCACCCGTCCGATGACACTTGTTTAGCTATTGAGGACGATTTCACTGATGAGTATGATAAACAAGTGTTCATGGGTAGTTGGGATGAGGAAGAATTCAATAAACTATCTCGCAACTTGGACTAATGAGGAGTGGATAAAATTTTTAGAAGAGATTGACAAGGAAAGTTACGATTACCACGAGGTGGTAGGAAAGAAGATGAGGAGAGGCATGGTGATATGCCCAGATTTGCAAAAGGAGATGAGGCCCCTCTGCTGGGAGGCCATGATGCTTCAGAGCCCTTATAATAAGCTTGGAGATCTAGAGCTTAAGGGAGATAAATTGAGACCAAGTGTGGAGAAGCCACTGCCGTCGATTTAGTGTTGAACCCCTTGCCTCAACACTTGAAATACATTTTTCTCGAGGGACGGTGATAAGCTCCTTTGATCATTTCATCTAAGTTAGAACCGAAGGAGGAAGAAAAGCTTATCAAAGTCTTTGCAAGATAATATCCTCGCCTTTGGTTGGCAAGTGGGAGATATTAAGGGGATAAGCCCACGATATCTCTGATGCATAAGATCGGGACTGTTGAGGATCGAAGAAGGTGCGATGACCTCGAGAGAAGGCTAAACCTCACATGCAGGAAATCGTTAAGAAGGAAATCATCAAATTGCTTGACATGGGTATCATCTACCCAATAGCCGATAGTGAATGGGTAAGCCCCACTCAGGTGGTGCCAAAGAAAGGAGGGATTACTATTGAAAAGAATGAAAAGGGGAAGAGATTGCCTTACGACAAGTCACCTTTGGTTATAGAGTTTGCATCGACTACGTAAGACTAAATGAGGTAACTCTAAAAGACCACTTTCCTTGCCATTCATTGACCAGCTCCTTGAGAGGCTTAGTGGCAAGCAATTTTATTGTTTTTGGATGGCTATTCTCGATACTTTCGGATAGCTATCGACCCATCGATCAAGAAAAGACTACCTTCACACCTTCTCTGGTACCTTCGCCACCGAAGGATGCCATTTGGTCTCAGAACGCACTGACTACATTTCAAAGATGTATCTTGGCTATCTTCAATGGTTTAGTGAGAAGGTGATGGAAATTTTTATGGATGACTTCTCTCTGATTCGGGACGAGTTTAGACCATTGTTTACACAATCTTGATAAAGTTCTCGTCGGTGCATGAGAAGGACTTAGTCTTAAATTGGGAGAAGTGCCACCTAATGGTGGAAGAAGGAATTGTTCTTGGACACAAGGTGTCCAAGGAAGGTATAGAGGTTGACAAAGCGAAGGTAAAAGCTATTGAAAAAATGACATACCCTAAAAATGTAAGAGAAGTAAGAGGATTCTTGGGTCATGTTGGATTCTATAGGCGGTTCATTAAAGACTTTTCTAAGATAGCCAAGCCTTTGTCAACTCTCTAAGAGAGGATGTGAAGTTTGTTTTTACCCTGAATGTGAAAGAGCGTTTAAAGAATTAAAAGACAAGTTGGTTACCTCGCCAATTCTTATAGCACCGACCGAAAGCTCCTTCGAGCTTATGTGTGATGCTTCTAATTATGCAAATGGAGCGGTGCAGTCGAGAGAGTGGGACGGTGTGTTCCAACCTATCTACTACGCTAGTCACACTTAAACCCAAAGACAGTAAATTATGCAACAACCGAGAAGGAGTTGTTGGCGAGTTTTTGCCATGGATAAATTTAGAAGCTATTTGCTTGGGTCGGAAGTTCTGATCCGACAGACCATTCATTCGCATTGAAGTATCTGTTGAGCAAGGCCGATGCCAAGCCTCGCTTGATGAGATGGATCTTGATTTTACAAGAGTTTGATGTTCATATCCGGGACAAGAAGGGTAGCAAGAATGTGGTAGCCGATCACATGTCTCGGTGACCGATGATCATCAAATAGAGTCGGATGAGATTGGAATTGATTTTCCAACCGAGCAACTCATGACTATTGATGTGTGCGAGGTTATTTCTCGCCCGCGTCTTCGAAAAGGTTCTCCTTGGTTTGCACCTTTTGCAAACTTCTTGAGCGCGATATCCGGACCACGACCGACATATAAAGCCAAAGAAGAAATTCTTTTCGGATTTGAACTATTATGTGTGGGACGACCCTATTCTCTTCAAGCGTTGTAAGGATGGATTACTCCGTAGGTGTGTCCTCGAGTTCGAGCGAGAGGACATTATAGAGCAATGCCATGACGGACTGTGGGAGGTCATTATGGAGTTGGGAAGACTGCTGCGAAGATTTTTGATCCGGTTTCTCTTGGCCGACAATTTTTAAGGATACATAGAGTTTTGTAAAGGTTGTGACGGTGCCGGCAAGCACCGTAAACTTTCTCGGCGAATGGACATGCCTCTCCACCCCATTCAACAATGTGAGGTTTTTGACGTATGGGGTATTGACTTATGGGACCGTTTCCATCCTCGTATGGGAACAAGTACATTCTCGTCTCTGCGTTGACTACGTGTCAAAATGGGTAGAGGCAATAGCAACATCGCTGAAGCGACCACAAGGTGGTCAAGAGCTTCACGAGGAAAACATTTTTACACGGTTTGGTTGTCCACGAGCTCTCATCGGTGATTTGAGGAACTCACTTCGCAATACTCCATTAGAAAAGATTTTAGAACGATATGGGGTGAAACACAAAGCTGCTACCCCTATCACCTCAGACGAGTGGACAAGTTGAAGTAAGTAACCAAGCTCTGAAAAGCATTCTTGAGAAGACGGTGAATTCTCATAGACGGATGGAGCCGTAAACTGGATGATGTACTCTGGGCCTACAGGATGACTTTCAAAACTCCTATTAGCACGTCTCCGCTTTGAGATGGTTTATGGTAAGGCTCGCCACACCGCCAATCGAGCTTGAGCACAGAGCATTCTCGGGCTATTAAATTCTTAAACTTTGTGACCCGATTATGCAGAGAAAAGCGATTGTTGCGATTGCGAGGAGCTTGATGAGTTCGAGACTCCAGGCCTACGAGAGCTCAAGAATCGATGAGGAAAGGACTAAACTTCTTCACGACAAGAAAATCAAGCATAGAGAATTCAAAGAGGCGAATGGGTTTTACTATATAATACCAGGTTACATCTGCTTTCTGGTAAGCTACGCACCGTTGGTGCGGCCCTTTGAAATTTCTCGAGTTTTCCCTAGTGGAGCCGTCGAATTGAAAAATAAGCGAGGAGAGTTGTTGAGTGAATGGTCATCGGTTGAAACACTATATTGGTCAACAAAAAGGCGACCGGTGGTTTTCCATCTAAACGACGTCCCCTAGTCAAGGCGGCTCCGATCTTTTGGAACCCGATGATTTACGTCTCTGTGAATTCTTTGATGATATTGTGATTATCGATGATACACCTCGACTTGTGGAATCGAAACCAAAAAGAAGAAGAGAAGAATCATAGAACTAAGTGGATACTGTAAGTTTCTTGATATGGCCAATACGTTGGCGAGACTTTGTTTTTGTGGGATCCATACTATTGACCCGAGGAAATCAAGAATGATTCGGAAAGAGGCCTCACTGGCCCGACCGGGTTGAAAATTTTTGGGTTGTCGAGCAAACGACATTAACTAAAAAGCGCTACCGGGAGGCAACCCGTTTAAAAAAAAAAAAAAAAAAAAAAAAAAACTCTACATTTTGCATTATACTTTACTCATACTTTGGATAATAGTTTTCCAATACTTCGAATTGATTTTCATTTTGTTTCACCAAGTCTCAGGATGAATGTTTGAATGTCATTTAAAGGGAACGATTAGGAGGTTATCCGAAAATCCCGAGGGAGTACAAAGAAAAAATTCAAATGCATCATTTCTTAGATTTAGGTTGTTAGAACAATTTGAAATAACCCTTGAGGATCTGGGTATAAAAGACTCATAGTTAATACTTTGTCACATATTTCATATCATGACCTAGTCTGCATTTTAAATTTTCAAATAATGTGTGACATGTATTAGTTTAACTACTATGCAACTAAAGGAATAGGAAATTCAAAGCTAACCCGAGTTGAAATTTTATTGTCTAGTCGAGCTCCGACTATAATTAAGCCCTACTAGGACGGTAACCTAGATATCTTTTCCTTTTGTCTCTGTAGTTTATTTCATCTTTATTCCATGATATTGCCTTGTCTATCATCTTTTGTGCCCCTATCCCCGAGGTACGTCTTGTTTTCCCATGGTGTGCAGGATTTTTTGCGATAAGCGATTGTGAGCTTTTAGATAAATCGGTTTACGGTGGATGGTCCACGACCACCTGATTTCATCGAGCATTTCGAGTCGATTCTAGGCCACTTCCGAATTGCCACTTTGAACCACAATCGGCTAAGTGTTCTTTTTCTTTTTACATTACGCACAACCCGAGGACATGTTGTGATTTAAGTGTGGGGAGGGATCGGTTTATGTGTATCTACCATTTGCTTAAATTATTTTGATTCTATGCTAAATGGGCTAAATTTTCAAATTTTTGTTTATTCGAGTAAACAATGCATATCTTTGTTCGGTTTTATAGTCATTAATGCTATATTCGTATGTTCGATAAGTTAGTTGTTTCACCCAATATATTTTTCACGAGCCATAGTGAATGATGAGCTAAATTATAAAGCTATACCCTTTTTGATTAGTGATTTTTGATTATCTTATAAGTCATGTGCTTAGTGCTAACGTCGTATCGTGAGAATTATGATAGTTTGTGTTTATAGCCGAGTATGATATATTGTGAATATCCGAACGCTTGAATGTGATAAGTGAAACATAACTAATGTTCTTGCACAATAATTAACAAATAAATCATTGCTTGAGGTGTTATGCTCGGTGAGGTTTGAATTTCTTTTAGCATGTTAACCACTTGCACGCGAAATCTCGAAAAAAGTAATCAATTGTGTGTGTCGAAAAGTCAGTCGATGATTTGAGTGCGGTAGGGCATTATCTCGAAATGTCCTATACCACTATGATGACCAAAGCTCACGACAGTCGAGATAAAGTCGCCTTATGATTTGAGTAGATAGGGATTATCTCGAAATTTCCTATTCTAGTATGACGGGCAAAAGCTCATTCGATGTGTGTTGAAAAAAAAAAAAAAAAAAAGTGTGAAAAAAAAAGTGAAAAAAATCGAAAAAAATTTATTATTATGAATAAGTTAAGGACTTAGTTATCGTATACCTTATCCCAGTATAATGTGACAGATATGTTGTAGGGATTATCCTCCGAGTATATCAGAATGGCCACTAGATATATTCTATCATTCTTTCAGGATATGTCACGTTTTGTAGGGTACATCTTATAAGTATCATTATTACTAGTTTGAAGGGGTATTAGCTAGTTTTCTTTGAATTTTTCAAGTTTGGACTTAGTGGAAGTTTTCTATGGCTATGCACACACATCGGGGTGAACCTCCGATTTATTGAGTATATGTTGTATTTCTTTGAGGTGTCTATCTTTTTCGAGCCTTGATTCTTGTTTTGTTTTGCTCGGGACGAGCAAAAGCTAAGTGTGGGGAGTTGTTTAGGGTGATTTTATACGATTTCTAATGTTATATTTTATAACAATTTCCTCCATATTCGTATAATTTGCATAGAAATCAAGGGTTTAATCAATTATTGAGCAAATGAGTTTTAAAAGTGGTTAAGTGCAAATTTGTGTTAATTATGTGGTTTCATTGATAAAAATCTTTGAATATGAGATGTTACATTTTGCACGATGTTATCATGAATGTAAAATGCGCTTGCATGTTAAATGAGGAGCTTAAACGAAGATCGGATGAAGATTAAGAAGAAAGCTCGATTCGAATAAAGAAAGCTCGATTCGATTCGGCCCAAACTTGGTGATCAAGTATTTCAAAATATGCCACGTAACATTATATTTTGAGGCCTAAAAGATGGATTTTGAGGAAAGAAGAAGATGCCACGAGTTTACGAGATCAGCGGATCAATATTTTCCAGCGTACTTCTACCGTAACCTGTTTTAGATGGAAATTTTACCCGACTTAGAGGCATTTTCAGGGGAAGAGTTCTTGACGGAAGTTGTAGATACTAAAATGAGCTTTCCAACGCATTTTGAATCACGTCAATCGGAGGTCTACAACTCAAGTTATGATTTTTTACGAACTGCTGGAATTACGGACGAACCGGAGATATTTTGGCCAAGTTTGATGCATGTTACTCCATGTGCTCCTTAATGATGATGATGATGAGTCATAACAAACTCCACATGCTATTTTAGTGACTCTCACCTTCATGCAAAGTCATTATCACCTCCCACATGCTTATAACAAACTTGAGAATATTCCTTAGCATATTCTCCCAAAAATATCTCCCTCAACTACAACCTCTCCCTTATACACCTCCCTCAACTCTCCCTATAAGAACTCCTCATTTCCATCCATAAAGCGCGCCTCCTTGGTCACTTTTGGCCAAGCTTTTACTTTTCCGTCTTTTATGTAAATACTCTGTAGGCGTTATGCCGAGAATAAATTAGAATAGTAGTCTTGTTGTAATCTCGAGCTACGGCCCCGATTCGAAATCATAATCGAGGATGATTGGCTAAGGTCTCTAAGCTAGAACCATCGTTGTGAAGCCACCATCACCGGAATAAATAAGGATTTCGCTTTAATTCATTTTCGTAAGTTATC